>CM021106.1:652566728-652879010 GCA_007115665.2 Sequoiadendron giganteum | reverse complement strand
GGGTAGAGTGATAAGATTTTCCATAATAAGTTATTTTAGTGTGGATTCATATGATTGACCCAAAGGTGTAAACTTTTTGCGGTTGTTCAATGTTTGGTATGGTAGGGTCCTAGATGTTTTATTACTTTGATTTTTTTGAGTATTGCCTTTGTTGATATTTTGGTTGTTGCTTTCATTGGTATTTTGGGTGGTCTTTTGATTGTTATTTGAGGTGCTTCTAGACAAATTGAAGACCGGTTTAGTATTATGCATTTCAGCCGAAGTATCATTGCCATTATTTTTGTACTTTTTCCAAAACTTTGGTTTGTCATTGTTGGAGGAATTGGCTGAATTGTTTTCTTTATAAATTTTCAAAATTCCTTGTTTGACCAAAGCTTCTTCAATTTTAATCCCATTTTTTATCATTTTTTCAAAAGTTGGAGGACATTGTAATTCGAGCCTATAGCTCATGTCATCATTTAAGTTGTCAATGAATACCTCTATCTTCTCTTTTTCTGGTATGGGGTGAGGATACCTTGTGAATAATCTTCTCCACCTTTGAAAAAATACTAGGAATGATTCCCCCTTCTTTTGTTTGACATTGCAAAGGTCCTTCATTGTGATTTCATGCTGGATGTTATATGAATATTGGGTGATAAACTTGTTGACTAATTCCTCAAAATATTTGATCCCGAGGGGTAATTGTGAGAACCATTGCATGCATTGACCTACCAAACTACGTGGGAATGATATCATCAAATATGTTTCTTCATGGGAAAATTCAAGACCCATTCTTCATAATTACCTTATGTGATCTATTGGGTCAATTTTCCAATTGTATTTATCATATTTAGGAATTCGCAATGTTTGGGAAATGGTATCATGTTGACACTTTGATCAAAAGGGTAGGGACATATATCTTGTATGGAGTATCTCTTGGTGGTTCTAGTTTGTATATTTTGAATTTTTTGTTGGAGGGTTTGGATTTTTTGTTTCAAAGTATCCATGGGATCATTGGTTTTTGATCCAGTTTTTTTTTAGTTTGTTTTTTTGTTTCTATCTTCTTGGAGGTTCTCCTTAAATTTGTGATATCAAAATCTTCGGGTATTTGGACCCCTTTGTTTGCTAGCATAAAAAGGAATTTATCACCCTCCTTTTCAAAGATCCTATCCATGAATTTATAAAAATTAGGATCTTGTTGGGCTTGTTCAATGGTTTCATCTATTATTTCTTCCACCTCATCTCAAGGAACTCCAAAAAAGGGGTTCTCTTCTCTTTCAACCATGGTGTTTTGGTCTTCATTTTCCTTTCGCTCAAGTTTTTTCTTTTACAATCTCGTTAAATTGGGCATACAAGTAATGAAAATTTTCTAAGCTTTTGATCAAATTTTGGGAGTGCCAAAAGGACTAGTTTAAATCTGATTAAGCAAGTTTTATTTTGGGATGAAGGATGATGAATCCTAATGCAGGCTGATGAATCCTGATGTAGGATGATAAATCCTAATGGTGAAACACAACTGCTAAATCAGAAATAGGTGTGATGATGAGGCACTTTTAGATGTTTTATCAAAGTCTAGTTGGAGGATTTTCACTTGAAAATGCTAGTTTCAACAAGTTTAAGATTCTGGTATGGCTGAGGAAAGGTCCTGGACTGAAAATGATCCTGAATTGTGAGGTTGGGAAAACAGTGGTTTTAGCTCTTTGATTTAATTTTTTTATGGATGCACTATAACAGTGAATAGATGCGCTAAAAGGAAGATGCGTCAAAAAAGTAGATGGATGCACTAAAAGATTGTAGGTATGCACCAGAACAGGCTATGTATGCACCAGAACATGGTATGTATGTGTTGCAAGATTACATAGATGCGTCAAAATAGGAGATGTATGCACTAGAATATGAACGGGATGCACCAGAACAATAAATGTATGCACCAAAATATAGAATTCATGCATCGAGGTAGTCAATGGATGCGCTAAAAGGAAAATGTTCTCTGGTTTTCTTGACATTTTGAAATATTTTTTGGTTTTTTGGTAGAGAATTTGATCGTTCGATTTGGATTTTCTTCTGAATCAAGGTTTGAATGTTTTTATGTGATGTTTATTTAGATATTGGTTTGAAAACATATAGGTAAAACACATCAAACAAGCACAATCCTAGGTTGTGTACAACAATATCTACTGGATTACCATTTGGATTGCTCCAACTATGCTTACTTTTGGTGAATGATTAGAGGCTTGACCACACTGGCTCCCCCTTGCATTTCACTCACTTCTTGAGTCAGCCAAGCCTCAGTCCTCATGAATCTCCCATGACGTACTTCTCATTTCTACCAAAAGCCACAAGAATATGGGACGACTTTAGAATGATCGTTCTTGGACCAGTAAATAGTAAAGGAATTTTTGGCTTACTACAACAAAGGGTTTTAGTAGGGTCATTTCATTCGTGGGGGATCATACATGTGGCAAGAGACTATTGTTGCCATTCTTGTTGGAACAATCCTTGTGATACTTGAAATTTCCTTAAGTACCCACATTTATATCTCGGGTGGAAGTCGCTTGGATTTAGCGTGTTCCCAGTTGGGTCATTCCCGTGGGGTGATTACCTCTTGTCCCACCAAGGCAAGCCCTCTAAGAATTAAATGCAATAAAAAAAAGAAAGGACTTGGCTTTCTGATCACCCAATTAAGGGAAGATCATACACACCTACCACTCCACAAACACAACAAGCATGGTGTTCATTTATCCTTCTAATTAAGCTATGTTCCTAACTTAATCATAAGAAAGAACAATAAATTCAACCCTACAACCACTTTGTTAGTAGTTTCAATGTTGAATTCTTTGATAGCATTCTTTATTGTTTCAGACGAGTCTTTGAATTCGTGCAAAATTCCTACAAAAATAGAGAGAAACAAATTAATTCTCGAACTAATAGCTCTCTAGAAAATAAAATAGATGCACCATAATAGTAAACAGATACACCAAACTATCACACAAATGCGCTAAAATATGTTATGAATGCACCAAAACATTCTACGTATGTGCTAAAAGAAAGTATGTGTGTGCCAGAAAACTCCCTATATGCGCCAAATGATAAGATGGATGCGCTTCACAATTCGACAGATGTGCCAGAATAGAGAACATATGTGCCAAAGAATGCTTTGTATGAGCTAAAAGATCACACAGTCGCACCAAAACTTTATACATTTGAACCTGTAAACACACTTTTCCAAAAAATTATTAAAGACGTGGGTTCCAGCCCCACAGTGGGCGCCAATTTATGTGGTGTAAAATAGTGAAATAATTAGTAAAACTAAACACACATCAATGAAACGTATTACTTTAATGAATTTTAAATAACAAAGAAAACTATCATAACCATTTATTCAAAATCATTCCATTGTACTCTATTCTTGGTGATCTCTCAATTCAGGCTCTCAAAAATATGTGTTGCACATGAATCTACAAGATGGCAACCTAAGAAACGAGATGCTACATGAAAATTAAAGCTAAATGCCTACATCTACATGTTTTTGGTATTTTTGATTGCAATGCTAAATGATCTATGATTGTGATGTTGTTGTATGTAAAATGTTGCTAAGATGATTGTAATTAAATAAAATGATGCAAGGAAATGCAACAAGTTAAGATGCTAAAACTAAAATTGCCATGATAATCCTACTATGAACTAAAATGCCAAATGATAACTAGAATTCTCTCAAATTGTAATAAGATTTCTGCAGCATAAGTTTGTGATCCAATTATTCTTGAAAACTTGTAGAATTGCCTTCTATTTATAGATTTTTCCAAGCTTGAGATGAGGTCGCAAAGATGGACGGTTGAGATCATGATCCTAAGGCATCAACAGTGGAGCACAAAGAGGTTGGAGAGAATCATGGAGGTGGTTCCCTTTAAGAGAATACCTTGCCAAGTGTTGAAGAGAATCAGAGGAAAGGAGAAGCCATATGTCCAAGGTGGTTTCAAATTTGTTGTAGGTTGTTGATGGAAATTCTCATTTTACAAATTAGAAATATTCAAATTCATGTGACACATAGTGAGGTGGCAGGTGAGGTGGAAGGAAGTTAGATAATTATTGAGACATGTTCCGATTTGAATTAAAAATTCAAATTTAAATGAAGGAGGGAAATTAACTAAATGAAAAATTATTTAATTTGTGCATTTAATTAATTTAAGAGGAAAATGATTTATGAAATAGAAGAATCAAGGGATAAACTATATAAATAAATTTATCAATTTATTTATATTAGTAGAAGAATTAGGATTGATTAATTAAATAACAAGTATTTAATCAATTTGTGCTCCAGACCATTTTTATGTGCATACAAGATTTTATGCAAATTTAACTGATGAGAAAGTTGATATGAAAATTACTATCAATTTAACTAGTGACCTTGTGGATCAACATGAAGTGAAAATAGTTCCAAGCATAGATATTTGTATTAAAAATTTCTAAATTTCACCTAAAACCAATTACGATATTCGTGGTGATTGTGATTATATAGTAATTTTGACACACTTAAAAACAATTGAGGCTATACCATGTATGTATGAAGATTATAATTTCATATCAAGCACCACCCTTCAAAAACTCCTTACAAGTGAAGATGATTATGCAATTAGTTTTGTAGGTGCACTTGTCATTGCCAACAAGAGAACAACTTTCCAATATCTTGTTGACATAAAGGATGAAGATTTTGAATTTGACAAAGCATAGGTGCAACTATGTTTTTAATTCTTTACTTCCTTACAATTTAAAACCTTTTGTTTCTAACATGTGTTTTTAATAAAGAAAATTATTCTCATAACTACTATATCCACAATATAGGTGAAAGCGGGAAATTTTTTGCTTTCTATGCTGGGGAGATAGAATAACAATCTTCACACTCTCTCATTCAAGGCAAACTCTAGAGATCTCAATGCAAATGGGAAAGAGATCTTGCAATAGGGTTTTCCTAGGGGATGATTATAAACTAATGAGGGGTTCACCACCAAGTTATGACTTGGAAAATAAATGTAATGAAAGATATAATGCTTAACCCTAATATGATGCAATCCTTCACTAAATGACCTAGAAATGTATGCAAAACAAAATAGAAAGCTACAGGATGGAATGTGTGCACCGAGAAACTTGAAGGAGATTGAAAGAGGCTCTGAAATGCTAGAAATTTTGACTTTAATGCTGACTAGGACTCATATGCCAGACTAGGCAAATCAATCCCAAATCAGGGTTTCTGTGTAGAAACATGAATCTAACAAATGGGTATCCAAATATGTAAAAACCTGAATTTTGACCTAAACTGGGACTCATACACCAAAATTGGCAAATCAGTCTAGTTAGGGTTTTTTGGAGCTTCAAAGTCTGAATCAGGTCTTCAAGGTCTGCTCTATGCTTCCCAATTGATTTCTAGGTCTGAAACCCTGGCTTGCAACTTGTAGAAGTCTTCCAAGTATTTCCAATGCAAGGTGACAACTTTGAACACTTTAACAAACTTCTCCAAACTTGCTTTTCAATATGTCTTCAACCTAAATCTACAAATCACACACTAAAGAGAGGGGAAATTGTTGTTTTGTTAGTGGAAAGGGGTTTGCCTTGGTCAAACTTTTTTTTGGTAATCAAACCTTGAAATGCAATGAAATAGGAATAGAGAATGATGAATGAACAAAATAAGATGTTGCAACTCACCAAACCTTGGAAATGAAGTGTTGCAAACATGTATGAAATGGCTCCAATAGATGTATATCTTGACTCTTGCTTGGATAGGATAGATCTTTAATGAAATACTAGCTTGAATCATGAAACCCTACATCACAATTGTTATCTCAAAAACAAACATGATGCATGAAGACTTTGACATGATGCTTGATGCTTGAATAATGCTCTAGAATACTTGATAATCTACTCTTGAAGACTCTTGAATGATCTTGTGAACTCAAATTTTCTATAAGGATACCCATTCAACTTGCTAGGTCACTTGATTGCTTGTTAGGATGAAAATGAATGAAAGAACCTTGTATTTATACTTAATTATGCAATAATACCCAAAATTACAACACTACAAACCAATTTTAATTTTGGGCCACACGAGACTCATACGCCCAAGGTGGCGTATGAGTCCCATTAGGCATAAATTATGGGACCAAATTCAAAAATGCTTAGAAATGTGTAAAACCAGGATCGAGACCCAAAACCCTAAATAGGACTCATACACCCAAGGTGGCGAATGAATCCCAAACCATCAAATCTGGGCCACACAACCTGAAAATACCTGAATTATGATTGGATATTGATTTGTGTCAATATCATCCTTGAAAAAATGCATTAAATGAGGCTTGTGGATGTAATTAAAGCATAAAGAAGCCCAATTATTAATGACAACCCTAGAAAAATGTGAAAGTGTGTTACAACACTTTACAACACTCCATATTAGGTTTATTTAATTCACAAGGTTTAAATACCTAATGTGAGTGTGTTAATCACGTTACAACACTAAGTCAATGCATCATTAAGCTCAATTTTACAAGGAGGGACCAAACACGTGTTAAAATGTCATCAACAATAGTTTTTGACACTAAATTTAGCCCCCACTTTAGTGAGAGGATGAACATGCTTCAAACTCATAGTAAAGTAGATGAATCTACTTCAAGAGGGGTCCAAGCACACCAATGTCAATAAGATGGGATGACAACGACCAAGAGGGGTGATCAAGCCTGCAGGATCAAGATCCCATGAAAAACCAACATAGGCACAAAAGAACACACATGAAAATGATAAAGACCATCATAAAGGCACAAGCATACACTGCTAAAGACAAAAATAAGAGTAAAATTAAAAGGGGGTGGATCAAGCTTCGACCATTTTTCCATCACGATGTGGATCAGATCTAGGTTGTTTGTCCAAAAAATTCAAGCTCACTTTGAGGCAATGAAGCTTCAGGTTGTCCACTGGGTGAGGATCTGAAAGAGGTGAGACACATACACACACGATCGGTATGCGCTCACACTCACACGTGAGTGGCTATGGGAAAGTCATGCCTCGATCGGGCTTCCCATCAAAAACCATACCAAAGTTATACCTCCTGATAACTTTAATAAGGCACCGTGCAAAAATTATTTTCGAGCTTCATGAGGTAAGAAAAACTTTGTATGCTTGGAGCTCATGAACAATGAACTTCAAGCTTCATGAGGCAAGAAAAACTTTGTATGCTTGCAGCTCATGAACAAAAAAGATGGGTCCACAAGCATGCAAAGTGTGTTATGCAAGGTGGCCATATAATTGAAAATGCAAATGCGACAATAAGGAACATTCAAAGGAGCCTCACTTACTTCATATGAGGTCTTAACTTAGGGGATATTGTGTTTAATGCCTCCAAGAGAGGACCAATCAAAGAATAGAAGATTCACAACTTAGGGGATGTCATGTGTCACATCAAGCCACTAAGAGGAATGTAATATGCTAAGATAGATCACACTCTTGAGGGACATCACACCCAATGTCCACCACAAAGAAAAAAATGCATCACATGAAATAAGAAGACTACACCATGAACCATGAAAAAGAATAATGCCATTGTATGCCCCCACTTTAAATAAATTACTAAACACCATACTGTGAGAAATTACTTTAAAGTAGCAAATGATAAATGTAAACAATAAAGAAGATATGAGAGATTACTTAGAAAGCCCTATGCGAAGTCATATGTTTCCAAATAAAGCCATTTCATGCAAAATAAAAGAGAGGGGTTGCCCCCAAAATGAGAACACCAAACACATAAGGGATCTATAGATTTGGGGTCAGTATGTTCTTACTACATTGTTTTTAGAGAGCTTAGAACTATCATCATTCCCCAAACACACATAGAACTGAAAGAATGACACAAAGAGAGTGAAAACAAAGAAAAACCTTTTGAGTCAACATGGAAGAGACATGAATGTCTCGACGCCTTGTGTAATACCCAAAACGAAAACACAAGGCAAAGAAATAAAGAATAAAGGAAAATATTTTAGGTCAACATGGAAGAGACATGAATTTCTCGACACCTTGTGTCATCTCCAAAAGGAAAACACAATCTACAAAGAAATAAAAAATAAAGGAAAAACTTTTGGGTCAACATGGAAGATACATGAATTTCTTGATGCCTTGCGTCATCCCCAAAAAGAAAACACAAGTCAAATGAAAAAGATAAAAGGAAAAGCAAAAAGGATGTATGACATAGAGAAGAATGAAGGTACAAATAGAGGAATTCCACAAAGAGAGAGAGATACATCAAACATAACATCACGAGGGATCACATTACACACATGAAATCACACAAAAGAAAAATAAATAATGCAAAAGACTAGTGAGGAACATGCAAGTCAACCTATGAGCAGGTCATCTGCATCACAATCATGTTCATTATATATAGAAGGTGGATAGCTAGCTAAAGGGACAATAGCAAGTACCGAACTAGTGCCATCACCAGGTTCAACACTCTTCTTAGGAGAATTGTCATTTAAACTCATGGAAGAGGAAAACAATGTGTTCAATTTATTATGCACCTCTTCGTCAATTTTAGCAACTTCCTCATCATCATCTAAATTAATCACAATAGGAGGTTGAATGATAATGTCCAAAGGAGGGTTCAACTCTTGTTGCGGTTGCATTATAGGATCTTTTTCTTTTGAGGAGGGGGTAGACTCATCAAGCATTGCTTCAGTCAAGTTTGGATTTTGATTTTCTTTGTTGTTTGCTTCATTTAACTTTCGAGCAAGGGCACGACATCTATGCCTATGCTCTCTAGCATATTTGTTTCTTTTAGTTTCGTTTTCAAGTTGCATTTGAGTAGGAGCGGGTTGATCAACCATAAGTTTCTTTTCTTCCCTAAGGGGAGGAACAAAAGGAACCATGGGAGGTTGTTTAACCACTTTCTCTTTGACTTTGTAAACTTGTTTTATTTTAGGAGGTGTGACAGGATTATTTTCATTATCTCATGGCCTTTTGTAGGAGTTAGGTGAAGGTTATGTCTTAGGTTGATCTTGGTTATTTGGAATTTCTTTAAGTTCAATCATGGTAAACTTGATTTTATTTGTTGTTTGCTTCATTTAACTTTCGATCAAGGGCACGACATCTACGCCTACGCTCTCTAGCATCTTTGTTTCTTTTAGTTTTTTTTCAAGTTGAGTTTGAGTAGGAGCGAGTTGATCAACCATAGGTTTCTTTTCTTCCCTAAGGGGAGGAATGGAAGGAACCATGGGAGGCTGTTCAACCACTTTCTCTCTGACTTTGTAAAAAAAATTTATTCTAGGAGGTGTGATGGGATTATTTTGTAAACTTGTTTTATTCTAGGAGGTGTGACGAGATTATTTTGTAAACTTGTTTTATTCTAGGAGGTGGATTTTGATTTTCTTTGTTGTTTGCTTCACTTAAATTTCGAGCAAGGGCACAACATCTACGCCTACGCTCTCTAGCATCTTTGTTTCTTTTAGTCTTGTTTTCAAGTTGTGTTTGAGTAGGAGCGGGTTGATCAACCATATGTTTCTTTGCTTCCCTAAGGGGAGGAATGGAAGGAACCATGGGAGGTTGTTCAACCACTTTCTCTTTGAATTTGTAAACTTGTTTTATTTTAGGAGGTGTGACAAGATTATTTTCGTTATCTCTTGGCCTTTTGTAGGAATTAGTTGAAGGTTTTTTTTTAGGTTGATCTTGGTTATTTGGAATTTATTTAAGTTCAATCATGGTTTCGTCTAGGATGGTAGACTCGGTGGTGGGCAGAGGCATGTTTCAGAGGGATAATTCTACTATTTTCTTTGCCTTGATTTTTTGATAGGATTTGAAAAAGAATCCTTCTCATGGCTTGATAGGTTCTATAGGCTTAGGCAAAAACAAATCTAATGAAAATTTTCCACAGGAGGACAACAAGTTAAATCCACTATGATGGATGATGAATATTTCATTGTCACAGGGAAACTTTAAGAATTTATGTACAACTGAGGGGACTACATTCATGGAGAGAAGTAATGGATAGCCTAGCTTCACATGAAATTGGTCTGACTGTGGGATGATGGAGAATGAGATATCCAATATTGTTGGTCCTATTTGTAAGGGCAAGGTGATTGATCGCATCGTAGGGCAAGAAAAACCATTATACGTGTTGATCTATGTTGTCAATTTATTATATATATCTTGATAGAGTTCATACTAAAGTAAAAATTCCTTGGTGATCACATTCTCTCCATATATGAGGTCTATTAATATCGCATTAGTGGGCTTATCATAGATTTGGTCGGCTAGGTAAAGAGGACCATCGGGTGCATATTTAAGTATATCTTGTGAGGATAAATTAATCTCAAGAGGATTTTTAGTTCGGCCCTTACGATGTTGAGTTTCGACCAATGCAACCAAACCATGAATAGGATTTTTTTCTTGTTGATTAGTATCCATAGGACTTTGTTGAATTGTATATATCTTCTCATCATCTATGTCAACATTCATCACATTAGTCTTTGTAGTTCTTCTAGCTTTGACAAATGAAATGTTATGTTTTGGAATAGGTTTGGTAAAGATTTATAAATTTTGATTAGAAGGGGCAACAAAATTATTTCCTTGATCAATAGCACCTCCAATGGAAAGATGACCGAAATCAATGAGGTCTTGCACAAGATGTTTAAGACACTTACAATGTTCTCTATCGTGTCCATTTTGTCAATGACAATGGAAATAAGAATTTGATCTTAAGTTCGAAGGTAGAGGCTTATTAGGATCGATTTTTTTAATGGGAGGCAAGGTAATTATTTGTTGTTCTAAAATTTGGGACATTGTATTATGAAGGGTGTTGGGTAGGGGAGTGAATTGTCTTTTCGGGTGCCCATAGTTAGAGGGTATCGTTGCTTTTACGACAACTATTTGGTTATTGGTATTTTGATTTGTTTGTTGAGGGGGATTAAGTTGAAGGAAGCCTTTATTATGATTTCTAAAAGGTTGGTAATTGTTTTGGTTTGTGGACTCGGACTTCTCAAGTCATCTAGAAGTGGACTTTGCATCATGAATACTAACCGAATTTTGATAATCACGGAGGGCAATACACAAGTGCATAAAGGATGGGAATTTCATCATGGTAATTTTATCATGTATCTTACTTTGAAATTTTTTTATGAACATCTTTTGAAGGTGAGGATCGAGAACCTTGACATCAATTTGGGAATAAAGCGATTGGTAGCATGAGATAAAGTCAATTATCTTTTCATCTTATTTTTTCTTACATCTCATCAAATCAGCCAAGGTCATCTTAGGAGTCAAATGCACTTGGAAATGGTTGAAAAATGCCTCAACAAGCTCAATTAATGAATGAATTGAGTTGTTCGGAAATGAAGAAAACCATTCTAAGGCAGTATCCTTCAAAGATCTAGGGAAAATCTTAGCCAAGAGTTTATCATCAAGGAAAAAGTCACTACATAAGGCGGTATAAGTATTAACATGGTTAGAAGGATCTCCCTTTCCTCCATATTTCTCAAATCTAGGCACCTCTACACCTTGTGGCATCGGTGTTCACAATATCTCCGAGGAAAATGGGTTGCTTTTGACATAATATGTAAGTGGGCCACTTTGATTTTGGTTGATGGTGGAAATTTGGTTTTGAAGGGATGAGACGATTTGGAAGAGCTGATTTATGAGAGGGTCATTGTTTGTGTTATGAGATGGAGGTGAAAATGGTGGAGATATGACGTGTGATTCCACGAAGGTACTAGGGATGCTAGCTGAAATACCCGAGGAAGGGATCACATTACTTGTCGGTTGCATTGTTGTTGTGACTTGAGGGTTGGTATAGGTAGGAATTGAGGCAATTGTTATGGGAGGAGGAATTTGAATTCCTCCTTGGCTTGTGACATTTCTTGTAGGTAAAGGACAACTAGTGGTTGAGGTGAGGTGTTTTCCAAAGATTTAAACTATGTTTTTCACAAGGTCAAGTGTGTCTTCACTTTCAAGCATGTGATGAATGTTATCTATAGTAGGGATGGCAGTAGTTGAAATGTTGTCATTTTGCACTTGATGTTGTAGGTTTTCTAAGTCTTCATGGATTTGAATTATGTTTTCTTGTGGGACACTAGCAACCATTGTTTTAACATGTGTCACACTACTTGAAGGTAAAGAGTTGTTCAGGGTATGGTCCAAACCTATTGTACTAGTGTCAATACTAGGAGTGAAAGAGATAGATAACTCAAGATCCATGACGATTGTGCTATCACGGGATGACATGAGCCTTGAACTTCATCTCACTACAGTACTAGCAATAGGACACCAAATACTCATGCAAAGGATTCCAAATGAAAAATGAATGCAATCCAATTTAAGCTAAGAACAATGAAATGATTATAACATAAATTATATAAATTGAAACATAAAGCTATAAACAACAAACAAAAGCTTGGAAACAATGTTTTAAATTTTGGAAAATGTAGTACAAAATCTACACTGGGACTGATTCACCTAGAGGGGTGTATGAGTCCCAATGGGAGTTTTTTTCAAGATTCTAATTTTTTTTAATTAATTTTTATGCTTTTTGTGTTGAATGATCTGTCACCTAAGTGTAAATGCAGATTTTATATGAATTTCAATGATTTGAGATGCAAAAATGCAAGCTATATGCACTTTTAGTAATGCAAAATTAGAAACCCTAGAATGCCAATTAACTAATGCAAACCCTAATGCAATGTGAATGCAAGTAAGATCTAGGATGATAATGCACTCCAAATTAGAATTATGATGTTCTAAATGCAGGTTCACCAAAATGAAAGGGGGGAAATTATTTGTTTCTATGCTTGGGAGATAGAATAACAATCTTCACACTCTCTCATTCAAGGAAAACCTTAAAGATCTCAATGCAAAGGGGAAAGAGATATTGCAATAGGGTTATCATAGGGGCTGATTATAAAATAATGAGGGGTTCACCACCAAGTTATGACTTGGAAAGACGAATGTGATGCAAGATGTAATACTTAACCCTAATATGATGCAATCCTTCACTAAATAACCTATAAATGTATGCAAAACAAAATAGAAAGTTGTAGGATGGAATGTGTGTACCTGGAAACCTGAAGGAGATTCAATGAGGCTCTAAAATGTTAGAAATTATTATTTAATGCCGAATGGGACTCATACATTACACTGGGCGAATCAGTCCTAGATCTAGGTTTCAGTGTAGAAACAAGAATCTAGCAAATGGGTATCTGAATCTGTAAAAACCTGAATTTTGACCCAAACTAGGACTCATACGCCAGAACTAGTGAATTAGTCCAGTTAGGGTTTTCTAGAGCTTCAAAGTCTGAATCTAGTCTTCAAGATCTACTTTATGCTTCCCAATTGATTTTTGGATCCGAAACCCGAGCTTGCAACCTGTAGAAGTCTTCCAAGTATTTCCAATACAAGGTGACAACTTTGAACACTTTAACAACCTTCTCCAAAAATTTTCTTCAATGTGTCTTCAATCTAAACTTGCAAATCACACACTAAAGAGATGGAAAAATGTTGTTTTATTAGTGGAAAGGGGTTTGCCTTGGTCAAACCCTGTTTTGGTAATCAAACCTTGAAATACAATGAAATAGGAACGAAGAATGATGAATAAAAAAAATAAGATGTTGCAACTCACCAAACCCTAGCAATGAAGTGTTGCAAACATGTATGAAATGGCTCCAATGGATGTAGATCTTGACTCTTGCTTGGATAGGATAGATCTTGAATGAAATGCTAGCTTGAATCATGAAACCCTACATCACAATTGTTAGCTCAAAAACAAATATGATGCATGAAGACTTTGACATGATACTTGATGCTTGAAAAATGCTCGAGAATGCTTGATAATTTTCTCTTGAAGACTCTTGAATGCTCTTGTGAACTTAACTTTTCTATAAGGATTCTCATTAAACTTGTTAGGTCACTTGATTGCTTGTTAGGATGAAAATGAATGAAAGAACCTTGTATTTATACTTAATTATGCAATAATTCCTGAAATTACAACACTACAAGCTGACATCATATCTAGGAGGATAAAATCCTGCCAAGAATTTGAATTAATTTTAATTTGTGTCACATGAGACTCATATGCCCAAGGTGGTGTATGAGTCCCATTAGGAATAAATTATGGGACCAAATTAAAAAATGATTAGAAAGGTGTAAAACCAGGATTGAGACCCAAAACCCTAGGTGGGACTCATACACCAAAGGTGGCAAATGAGTCCCAGACCACCACATTTGGGCCACACAACCTGAAAATACCTCAATTATTATTGGGTGTTGATTTGTGTCAGGATCATCCTCTAAAATATGCATTAAATGAGGCTTGTGGATGCAATTAAAGCATAAAGAAGTCCAATTATTAATGACAATCCTTAAAAAGTGTGAAAGTGTGTTACAAAACTTTTTCAACACTCCAGATTAGGTTTATTTAGTTCACAAGGGCCCAAGACCTAATGTGAGTGTGTTAATCACATTACAACACTAATTCAAGGCATCATTAAGCTCAATTTTACAAGGAGGGCCCAAACAAGTGTGAAATGTAACCGATGACAGTTTTTGACACTACAATAAGTACAAATGCATCTAAATTTGGTGGATATTTTTCAATAATAGAAGAAAAAAAAATTCATAATGAATACCCACCAATGTTATTTAGAAACTTTTTGAAGTGACCTAGTCTAAAAGATAACACTATTCATACATGCCAATCAACAAAAAATAAAAAAATGATTATTAAGAGGATCATTTGTATGATTTTTTATAGTAAAAAATTGAGGTAAGAAAATTTGTACTATTGAAATGCTACATTACTAACAATATCCTCAAAAAATAAAATAATACATATCTTTTCCATATCTTGTAGATTCATGGAACCATAAAAATAGCTAATCTATTTTCAAATCCATTTCATTCTTTTTTCCAAACTGTAACTACAAATTTGATGCATATGGAGCACTTCAAGACCAAACTTCTTATTGTATTAAATTCAATTAAAAATTTGCATATATTTACTCTCACTACCTCAAATCAAATTTGATATAT
This sequence comes from Sequoiadendron giganteum, assembly GCA_007115665.2. Lineage (NCBI taxonomy): Eukaryota > Viridiplantae > Streptophyta > Pinopsida > Cupressales > Cupressaceae > Sequoiadendron > Sequoiadendron giganteum. The sequence continues at coordinate 652,863,983 of CM021106.1, read as the reverse complement.
GATAATAAGAAAACAATCCGTGTTGTTCCCTAGACAAATCTATTATTCAACTCTTGCTTCCTTAGTTACAAAACATTACCCACGAAGAAAATATTGATGATAAATCAACAAAAAAAATTATCTTACAAGACTTTTGTGCAAAAGGACAATTCACATTGAATCAAAACAACCTTATAATCAATGCAAGTGTAAATAATCTAAGGTAATACAACAACTTCCTACACTAATCTTGAGAGGAGAATAATGTGAAATTTTTACAGATCTTTAATAGTTACAAAAACTTAAACATAAATAAACATAAATATCATGCATACCACAACATGGTGATTTACATGGGGAAAACCATTTCAAGAGAAAAGCCCCACTCTCCAAAATCCACCCAATATTATTCAAAAATCATAAAGATTACAATATACTTGCAAAGCAAGCTTCTCACAGGAGTATCACCAACTAGAGATCCAAAGGCAACATGACCATTATTAGACTCTCATAATACATCACAATACATATATGTAATACAATTCCCTCATAAAATATCTAGGTACAATTATATTGAAGAATGATCAACATATTCTATGGCTAGGTGCAATTATACTTGACTATCAATTAGCTTAATTTAACAACTCTAAAAAAATGAATTGTATATGAACAATATAGTATTCCTTTCAAATAGATTTTTCCTATTATACAATTAAAAATGTATTACTACTTTATGAATTTCTTTCATTTGAATAGTAGCAAGAAGAAATGTCATAAATTGTTTTCCTAAAAGGTATTCAAACTTATTTTTTCTATAAATTACATTATCTTTTCAAATCTTATTGCAATCAACATATTTCATAATGAAGTATTCTCTATTTAAAGATGACTACTCATTAAATAAAGCAATATATTAAACAAAGATAATGTCTTCATAGTCACTTTCATATATATTTTGCAATAAGCAATGAGTTGTTGATATTGAATTCAAAAGCAAAGTGCAACTGAAAAGATATTTGTTCTTTTCAAAAGCATCTGGTTTCTCATTTTGAACAAGCACAATGAATGTGGCATCTTAAAAAATTACAATGAATTTTGGAATATTCTTAAATGTTCTACGCTTCTCATCCCAAGATATTGACTATAAAGTCCAATTATATAATTATTTATTAACAATTGTAGTGCATTGACCAAATTGATTTATAAATAAATGTTTTATATTTATTTAAAATTATATGCATTTATACTTAGATGTAATAATTAAAAAATAATATACTTGAAGTTTTAATTCTAATTTTACACACCCTTACTTTGTAAAACCTCTACAACATATATTTACTTTTTGTTATATGCAAATTTATCATTATTATTTTTAACCTTTTTTAACAAAACATGTGTTGTAAATCAAGCTTTTGGATTTAACTGTATGTTTTTTGATCAACTTTTCGGATCAAACTCAATGATCCATCATCAGGAAGAGGAAAGTGAAGACTTGGATTGCAAATAAGACCTTAAGAAGGAGGAGAAATGAGGGAGAGGGAAAAATAAGAAATGAATAAAATAATCTAACAATGAGAAAATGAGATTAATAAATTAGAGATCAAGTAAGAGGGGGTAAATAAGATAAGAGAGAAAATTTAGGAAAAGGAGGTAACAAAAGAAAGAGAAAATTAAAAAGATATATAAAACTATGCAAAGGAGGAGAGGAAAGTGAAGAATTAGATTGCAAATAAGACCTTAAAAAGGAGGAGAAATAAGGGAGGGAGAAATAAGAAATGGATAAAATAATCCAACAATGAGAAAAAGAGATTAATAAATTAGAGATCAAGTAAGAGGGGGTAAATAAGATAAGAGAGATAATTTAGGAAAAGGAGGTAACAAAAGAAAGAAAAAAATAAAAAAGATATATAAAACTATGTAAAGGAGGAGGAAGGTAAAACAATATTTAATATAAAAAAGAAATGAAAAAACAAAGAATATAAATATAATGAGGTTTAAAAGTAAAGAAAATACATACAATTTTAGGAGTTATGCATAAAGAAATCTAAATTATATTTATTCAAAAATACATTGAAAATAAAATGAAGTGAAAAATAAAATAAATGCATAAAATTGTAAAAAGTGGCAAATAAAATAAATGCATAAATGGAGGCTCAGGCCATTTTATCGGTTGTGGAGCGTGGAAGTCAATTGGGGTGGCAAATGATCATATGTGAGTTTGATTCCTAGGTTGTGGTGAACTTGTTGAATAGGCGGCATTTAGATGATGTTAGCTAGTATTTGGCTTTGATTGTTGAACAAATTCTCAACCTTTGTGCTTCTTTGGAGTTTGTTACTTTCACTCATATTCCTAGAGAATGGAATGGTGTTGCTAATTGTTTGGCTAAATGGGCTTCTAATCATATTCATGATTGGAATTTGGTGGATTGGGGTCAGTTACCCCCGGATCTGTCTAAACAGTTGGATCACTTGGTGGAGCTTGATAGGTTTGTGTAATGCCCTTGCTTTGTACTTCTTGTTTTAATAAATTTCTACCCCTCCTTTATGTTTAATTCTAGAGAGGGATTAAGTTAAAAAAAGGGGTAAATATTTATAAATGAAAAATTAAAAAGGGGTACATATATTTATACATATACATACATACATGCATACATATATGAGAAGGTATTTAAAAAAATGCAAAGAAGAAAAAAAGTGAAGGGAAAAAGGAAATGTAAAACTAAGGAACAAGAGATAGGAAATTTTAAAAAAAAGGAAGAAATAAATAAAAAATATTAATATTAATAAAAGCATATAGATAGATAGATATGTTAGAAAGGTGAGCCGATTGGACAAATTACACCATTGTTGAATAGCAATAACATATTGCACAAATTACACCATTGTTGGACAACAATAATAATAAATATTATATTTCTTCAAGTCATTTACAATGTGAATTGCAAATGCTTAAAAAGAATTGCATTTCCGTGAACAACCACCCAAAATACCTAATGAGAATAACTTCTTGGGAACTAACTATTAGTTTATTTATTACTAAAAACTAACCTAATAGATAATTTAATTTCCTAACAACCCCCCTTAAAGTTTACATAATAAAAACAAAAACAAAATATTAAAAATGTAAACCTTAAATTCCTACATATCCCCCCTTAAGGTTTACATCACAAAAAAAAAACCAAAATTTTATATCAACATCAACCTAAACTTCTTTGTCTAGGAAAATGATTTGATTAACCAACCCTGCATCAACATCGATCCAAACTCCTCATGTCTAGATAAATGTTCTGATTGTCCAACGTTTCCCTGTGAATTGAGACACACTCCAATATTCACAAGAAAATCACCAACCAATTGTGAATTGAGACTCACTACATTATCCACGATAACACTCCTCCATTTGTGGATCGAGACCTACTTAATTATCCACAAATACAACCTTCAAAATTATGGATCGAGAAAAACTCAATTATCCATAAATGGTTTGTGGATTCAATTATCCACATACCAACAAATCACTGCATGCCCCATCTTGCTCCTGAAAGGAATAAAGATGAAACAAATGCTTCCCATGCAAGATGTCATCCTTGAGCGAGAAGCTAGTTACTCAAGATGATAGATGTCCTCCTACCTCCATTTCCTCCAGCCTCCAATTTGAAACTTGTTACACTCTATTCATCTAATTTCATGTGTGAGTCTTTGAAAGCATCGTCATGTGTAACAAAAATTGTCCCAAAAGCACAAGAAATGTTTGACATATGTGTGGCCATGATAAAAACTAACAAGGTGTGAGATTCAACCAAAAATGTACCTTTTACAATGTGACGATATTTCCAAAATCACATTAACTTTATCTCTCCAAAATATGCAGCTTCAACTCTAACAAATAAATCCTTAATGTAATTTCTAGAATGCACTAAATAAAACAACTAACTTCCTACCAAAACCCTTATTACTACATTACAAAATCTTTATGCCACTTCAAATAGAAAGCAAGGTGATCATTTTACCTCAATCTTCACAGACTTTCATCCTAGAAAAAATCTCCAATGTAAAACCAAAATAAATTGTCGGCCTCCAACTTTCTTCAAATTAATTATTTCACACAATAATCTTGGCTGGTGTTGGCATGCATATGATTCTCGTAGTACTTGGCCACTTTCACCAAAATGTCACTAGAAATATTTTGCAAAAGGCATAATTCCATTCATTCCTGTGTCTTTGATGATGTACTTTATGATCTGTGACATAACAATTTCATGACATGCTCAACCTTGAATATCTTGCCACCCGAATAGGCAAAGAAACAATTTATGCTCTTTTGCATATTTCAAGGGAAGCTTATATTTAATCTTTATGACATGCTCCTCCTTGAAGAATCAACATTGCTTCACTCCTTTCATTGCCAATCACAGATCGCACATGCCAGTCAAAATTGCACACCAAGCTTCATTTGAGCACTACCAATCCCACACGCTAAGTTGCCTCACTCTGATCGCACAGGAACTTGATCTATTCGCTTTGATACCACTGTTAGAAAGGTGAACAAATTGCACAAATTACACCATTGTTGAAAAACAATAACAGATTACACAAATTACACCATTGTTGAACAACAATAATAATAAATATTATATTTCTTTGGGTCATTTATGTTAGGAAAAATACAAGTGTAGAAAATTGCAGAGAAGAACAAAGTCACATAACACTCATATTTACATGGAAAAACCTAGTAAAAATATACCAGTAAAAAACAATGGGAAAAATATCTTTCGTATTGATTCTCAGGAATTACAGAGTTACAACAACCTCAAATGAGTTCTAGCCCCTTCTTCAAAAGGAGGGAAAGAATACCTCTCAAATCTATTCTAGCCTTTAGCCTTCTAATTACAAATGAGTGAAAGCTCCTTTATTTATATACAAATTTGAGAAACTTAATGCTATAATTAAGTTCTCAAATTTTCCACATCTAACCCTTCCAATGCCACCACTATAGTCATATTATTGACTAAGCCTATATGTGGCTCTCAATCATCTACAAGGTTGACACATATAGAGTCCAACTTGATTCTACTATGAATCACTTAATAATTTACTAAGTCAACACAATATGACTCACTTAATAATTTATTAAGTCAACACAATATGACTCACTCAACTACATGTATGACACATACACGAGCAGAGTCCTAAATGAAGACAACTTGTATGAAACATACAAAAGTAGAGTCCTAATTGACTTCACATTCCAACAATTTACAATGTGAATTGCAAATGCTTTAAAGCATTGCATTCCCATGAATTACATTCCCATGAACAACCACCCAAAATCCCTTACAAGAATAACTTCCCAGTAACTAGCTATTAGTTTATTTATTACTAAAAACTAACCTAATAACTAATTTATTAAATGTAAACTTTAATTTCCTAACAAGATAGATAGAAAATAAAAGAGACAAGGAACAATTGAACAAGAAGATCTATTGTACATATTAAAAAGTATTGTATCAATGATACAAATATATTATAAAAATAGATTGAACAAAGAAAGAATAATTGAAGTAAAAAGAAAAAGAAAGCACCAATAAATTTAAGAATTGAACAAAAAAGGGATAAATAAAAATAAAAAGGAAAAAGTAAATAAATTTAGAGTACTTAACAAAGAAAGAATAAATAAAGTAAAAAGAAAAAGAAAGCACCAATAAATTTAAGAAATGAACAAGGAAGGGATAAATAAAAAGGAAAAAGGAAAAAGGAAATAAAAAAGGTAAATACAAAGTGGGAAAAATTTCTCAAATTTTTCTTTTTTGTTTCCTTTACTATTTCCTTATATTTATGATATGTTTGTTTTTCATGTCGAGGTCCTCCCCCCAACCCCCCTTTATTTATGCTTATAATTTCTAGCTATTCTTCGTGCCTTCTATTTAGGTGTTTTTTCCCCACTTTGCATTTACCTTTTTTTATTTCCATTTTTCTTTTTTCTTTTTATTTATCCCTTCCTTGTTCATTTCTTAAATTTATTGGTACTTTCTTTTCTTTTTACTTTATTTATTCTTTCTTTTTCATACTCTAAATTTATTTCCTTTTTCCTTTTTATTTTTATTTATCCCTTCTTTGTTCAATTCTTAAATTTATTGGTGCTTTCTTTTTCTTTTTACTTCAATTATTTTTTCTTTGTTCAAATTATTTTATAATATATGTGTATCATTGATACAATACTTTAGAATAGGTATAATATAGATCTTCTTGTTCAACTGTTCTTTTTCTTTTTTATTTTCTATAATATATATATATATATATATATACTTTTATTTTTATTTTTACTTTTTATTTATTTCCTCCTTTTTCTCAAAATTTCCTCTCTTGTTCTTTAGTTTTATGTTCCTTTTTTTCATTAACTTGCATTCTTCTTTGCATTTTTTAAAATGTCTTCTTATATATGTATGCATGCATGCATGTATGTATATGTTCATACATATTTATATGTATATGTATATGTATATGTATAAATATATGCACATAATATAATTTAGATTTCTTTATGCATAACTCCCAAAATTGTATGTATTTTCTTTACTTTTAAATCTTATTATATTTATATGTTTGGTTTTATTATTTCTTTTTTATTTTAAATATTTTTTTACCTTCCTCCTCCTTTGCATAGTTTTATATATCTTTTTTAATTTTTTCTTTCTTTAGTTACCTCCTTTTTCTAAACTTGCTCTCTTATCTTATTTACCCTCTCTTACTTGATCTCTAATTTATTAATCTCCCCCTTTTTAAGGTCTTATCTACAACCCAATTCTTCACTTTCCTCTTCCTCATGATGGATCACTGAGTGTAATCCAAAATGTCAATCAAAAAGCATACACAGTTAAATCCAAAAGCTTGCTCTACAACTATCATGGCTGTGGAAAACTCATACCAACAAACAACATGTTACAAACTAGATGCAATGTGTCTCTTGTTATATAAATGACACACTTATAATGGATAGTTATGATATTTTATATGAAACAAAAAATATTTATTTCACTTCTTAATGATTTTTTTATATAACATTCATAGGTTCTCATGTGTTTAAGTATGGGTTCATCTTGACCAACATTTGGTTATTTTAGGCCGAAGGCATTCCCTATATGAAATGGATGGCCTACTTTTTGAAATCAATAGTTGAGAATTGAGGAGAAGGATGCAAGACGATGCAATTAATCTCAACCATCCTTATTTTTCTTGTCATTCTCTATTTATATTTTTAAAGTGATTTAACAATTTAAGAGTGGGCTTTTTATTTTAAAAATAAAGAAAAGAAAAGAAGTTGATAAGATTGAAATGAAAATAAAATTATTCTATTAAATTTGGATTCTAATAAATTTAAAATTAGTTTTACTTTTTTATTTAACTATTTATTAACTTAGCAAGTTTATTATTTATTATTTATTTTATTTTATTTTAATATTTGCATTTTGATATATTTGACTTTGCATTTAGTTTATTATATTTTAATTTTTAATTTAGACTTAAGTTTTAAATTAATTTTAATTCTTTTTTAATTATTGGTAAGTGTTATCAAAGGAGATAGCTCCCATTTACATTGGTAACAAATGGAAACATCAACCAACTTACATACTGCTACTAGACTCCAAACCACAGAAACACCCATATTACATTAGCAAGTAATGGTAGATTATGACCAAACTTCCACCCATTTCTACCGCCTGTGCCAGACTGCCCTACACAATATACTTCCCACACATTCACCACAAAGTTCTCCCTTGCCTCCCTGTGCAGCCTTAAAGCCTCTTCTTCACACTCTTCTCCCTCCTCATCCTCAACGTCAATGTTGGCTGTGTTAAAGAAAAGTTGAAGATGGCTTACTAGACCCGCCTCATCCAATTCAAGGGTAGCATTTGAATCCTCCAAAAATCCCTCAAACGGCTCAACCATCCTCTTCCGAGAGCCAAAAATATCCACCAAAGGTCCGATAACTGTTTCATAGATCTTCCCATCACACCTGTGTCGATCCTCCTGGAGCACCCCTTTCACCACACCCTTGATCGCTGCCAGCACCACCAGACATTGAACCTTGAAGAGACGACTGCATTGCACCTCTAGAGTCTCCTTATTGCAGAGGCAACTCAAGCCAAAAAAATGAACCATCCTGATCCCTTTGCACTGCACACACAACCCACAATGAGCAGAGGATGCGTTTACCACCGACAGGCACAAGAATATATAACACCTTGGTCTAAGCAAGTGAAGAGTTGCCATTGTAGCAGCCAACAACTTTTCAAAGGCCAAATCCCCACCGAATCAATCTTTATAGATCTGTCACAACCACCAACCCCTAACATGTGAATCGTGTACTTCGATTCATGGGTCTAGAGAAGTGCTAGGAAGATCACCACAACACCCCTTCTTGTCTTCATCTATGATGGCCTGTAGTCCCGTCCACCGCTCAGTGGAAGAATCAACGTACACCTCTATTTCTTGAAAAAATCCCTAGTTCGCCAGCAAATCTACTACTTTGTTTGCTTCTCTATACATGTGTGTGAGGGAGAAGTCCATTAGCTTACCAAGAAGCAATTTAATCAACTCAATCCAGTTACTGATCCTCCAGTTTGGGGACTTCCCCAAGGAGATTACCTGAATACAAATCTATGAATCTCCTTCGATTTCCATTGTGTCAGTGCCTTTTTGAATGCATAACTGAAGGCCAAGTGCCAATGCCTCCATCTCAGCGACGTTGTTGGATCAGATACCTAGTTTTTTTTATGCTGCCCACACACATTCTCCACATTCATCCTTAATTATGCAACCCGCTCCAGCCCGATCGGGGTTGCCTTTGGCAGCCCTGTCAAAATTAAGTTTCTATTTTAACCTCACCGGTTACAGCCAGTGCACATCTTTCCTATTGACCTTATTTAATCCAATTACCAGGGGCTTAGGAGCTTTGAGACCAGTCCACGCCTTCAGAATCTCCTCATCCCACCTCATGAACTTTTCCTTAGAACCGATGCTTGTTCTATTGTTCGTTGTCTCTATGATAGCTCCTTGAATTTTTGTTATAAATTGGTCGCGGCTTAGTGATGCTTCCTTGAAAATGTGTATGTTCCTCTCCTTCCATAGATGCTAGAACATCAACGACGATGCCATTATCCAAATTCCATGCCAGTAACCATTCTTATTTGCAATCGGCCAACTGCATAGAAAGTCCCACAACTTAGGCTATCTTGGACCATGTAGTCAAAAATTCCCTTACAACCAATCCCAGCAAGAGGAAGCCATAGGGCAGGTTAGGAACAAGTGTTTCGCTCCTTCTTCTACTTGTTTGCATAGAACACACCTAGACGGACCAGTAAACCCGATCCTTTTTAATTTTTCACCTGTCAGGCACCATTGATGCAGGGCTACCCAAAGAAAAGCGTCTGCTTTGGGCAACACATCCTGCTTCTAGAAAACTGTATCCATACACGAATTCTCCACTCCTTGATCTATTTGGAGTTGGTAACCCAATTTAGCCAAATATTCCCTTGAAGCTACCCCACACCAAATGATTGGATCCTCCCTGTTGCTAAGATTGATCATTCTTTTGTCTAATTCCCTAGCTATTGCCTCCTTCAAACCTTGTGTAAGCGACAAGGCCTCTACATCTTTCCACTTAGTAAGCCTGTCAAATGCATCATCACCTTTGCAAACATAATCCACCACCTTGTACCCCCATTCCTCTTGCAACCTATCCACATGCTGGCCTAAATCAAACAAATCTACCAAAATTTTGTGCCCATCCCAGGAATTTATCCAAAACAATGCCTGCCTACCATCCCCAATTCTCCAAGAGAGGTGGCATGTGATTAAAGGTCTGCAATTTGCAATGTACTTCCACACCGCCTATCCTCCTTCTAGATTTTCTATTATTAGGATTCTCGAGGGCTCCTAGCTGTCCAAATATTTATCTTATAGGATGATAGCTTCTCATGATGCTTATACATTTTCCAAATCAATTTGGCCCCCAGGGCATTGTTTTGGAGTCTAACCTTTCGCAATCCAGCACCACCATCGACTTTAGCTCTACAAGTCATGTCCCAGCCTATAAGCAGTATTCGCTTCTCATTCTTTGAGCCTTCCCATAAGAACTTCCTCAATACCTTTTCTATTTCGTTCTCCACCTTAGCAGGTGCTTCATAACATGACATCGTGTATATGGGGATTGCAGATAAGACAACTTTAGCCATTGTTATTCGCCTAGCCAGTGTGAGCCAGTTGTTTTTCCATGCCATTGCTTTACTCCTGCATTTACCAATCACCTCTTCCCAATGTCTTTATTTGCACACACCGTCAAATATTTTCACCCCAGGAGCTTTGCTGGAACTTTCCCCACTTGGAACCCCAAAATGGTAGTGATGGCTTGTTGCAACGGTTGCCTTGTGTTGAAAAAATAGATACGTGATTTCTCCTTGTTCATCTTTTGGCCTAAGTGTTTTTTGTATTCTGTCAGTACCCCATGAATTTATCGGCCTTCCCTAATGCTTGCTTCACCCAGCAGAGTGGTGTTGTCTGCAAATTGCGAGTGGGTAATTGGTTCCACATTCGAAGCCACACGCATGCCCATACATTCCAACAATTGGCTATCATTTTTGATTGCATAGCTCAAGGATTCTTCCATTATCACAAATAGGAATGGAGATATTGGATCACCCTACCTGAGGCTGTTGGTGGCCTGAAAGAAACCATGGAGTGAACCATTAACTGAGACCAAAAAGTGGACTAAGGAAATGTAGAAGGAGATAAGATCCCTCCAATGTGAGTCGAATCCCAGTTTCTCCATGACCTTCAAAAGAAAGTCCCATCACACTTTGTTGTAGGCCTTACTCACATCTAGTTTGATTATCATCCTAGCCTTCCTACTCGTCTTCATTATATGCACAACCTCATCAATTAATAGAATACAATACGTGATTTCACGCCCAGGGATGAAACCATTTTTCTCAATAGATACGATTTTCCCCAAAATCGGTTTGAGTCTATTGGCCAACACCTTTGTGATAACCTTGTAAATGGTATTGCAAAGTGAAATGGATCTATAGTTGTTGAAGGACTGGAATTTGGATTTTTTTGGGACCAAGGCAATCATCAAATTGTTTAGATCCCTCACAAACCTCTTCATCCTTCGAAAGTCTTCTACCAGTCTCCAAAGATCATCCCCAATAATACTCCAGCATTTTTGGAAGAATCTTTCCGTGAATCTATCAGGCCCTGGTGCCTTGTCCGGGTGAAGTTGGAATAACGCAATATTGACTTCTTCTTTAGATACCACTTCGCAAAGCATTTTATTGTCAGCATCACTTACCCGCTTGCTCACCGAATCAAGGAAGTTGTCACTCACCTCCTGCATCACCTGATCCCCCAGTAGATGCTTAAAGAATTCAATCACTGCCTTGCCAACATCCATCAAACCGTGGGCCATGGAGCCATTAATAGTTTTTATTTCTTCTACCTTATTAGTCGCCCTCCTGGCCAGCACCGACGTGTGGAAGAATTTGGAATTTGAGTCCCCCTCTCTGAGCCAAACCTCCCTAGATTTGTCCCTCCAATAAATTCCCTCCCTCTTGAGGAGCTCAATCAACTTAGTGTTTAATTCTTTATCTTTGTGGAACTCTTCATTCCTCATGTCGTCCCTGATCACTTTCTCATTTAGGGCCTCCAACTCATTTTCTTTTTCCACAAATATGTTTTGGAACTTTTCCTTATTCCAATTCTTCAATTTTTGTTTAATGATTTGTAGCTTCTTGGAAAATTTGAAGTTGGTCGAGCCTCCCACCTTAGCTTCCTTCCACCAACATTCTAGTAAGCCAACAAGGCTGTCATCGCTCCACCACATATTCTGGAATCTAAAACTTGTCTTCAACTGTTCCAGTTTGTCATTGATTGACAACTCCACTAGGAAATGGTCAGAGATCGAAACAGGAAAAATGCATGTGTGGATATGCGCACCAGAATTGCTCTAGGTTGGGGATACCATAAACCTATCTAATCTCTTAGCTATGGTAGTGAAATACTTACACTTATTGGTCCAAGTAAATACACCATTTTCTGTGGGGCAATCGACCAGACTAGCTTCCGCCATAAAACTTTTGAAATCAATGGTCACTTGAGAAACACTCCTAACCCCACCGCTCTTTTCTGACAACTCCAAAATAGCATTATAATCATTTCCAATGATCAACTTGTCCCTAAGGAATGGACAAATGAACTCCAACACCAAATGCCAGAGGGAGGCTTTTTCCTCCATTTTTATTGGACCATAAACATTAATTAACACAAAATGGCAGTTTAGCCTGAGATCGTATACCTTGGTAGTCATCCAGTTTGAAGAGGAGTAGACGACTTCCACAAAGATTGTAGACTCCTTCCATAACAAGCCCAGGCCCCCCGCAGAGCCCAAAGAGTCCTGAAGAAACCCCTTCCATTACTGGAAAAATCTCAGAAACTTAACCCCATCCTCACCAGAGAGCTTAGTTTCTTGTAGTAGGATTATATTGCTTGTACTCTTTTGTAATTGACACCTAACTAAGCGTCGCTTGTCAGGGGCCTTTAGGCCCCTAACATTCCAAGTTGTGATCTTCATTGCTTCCCAAGGGAGGGGATCCCTCACTTGGTACTTAAAATTTTTGTGATGTTGGGGTACTTCCTTGCAACTGCCTCTTCTTCCCGCAGTTGCCTGTAAGATTTTCTGCCTTGAGTATTACCAGTTATGCCGACTTTTCCCACACCCAAGTGCTTCGCTGCTGATTGGGATATGCATCAATCCTCAATAATATCGAGCCCATCCTTTGGGTCAACATTTGAATCCAAGTCTTCGCTAGTCAAGGAAGCGACCTCCGTCTCATCGATTGCTTTCAACTCTTGGTTCTTCCCCTAATGAGGGGACAATAGCTTTAAATCATCCGCTTTCTCCCCATTGTTCAATGCTTCAAAAGGATTGTCCAAGGCAACCATAGCCATTGTCCCTTATGTCACTTCTCTCAAGTGGGTGACTTCCTCTATTAAGGCCGCGAGGATAGGCTTGGGGACATGAGAGGTTTGGACCCCGTTTGGCTTTTCCTTCAATACACTCTTCATTCCTTTAATGCATTCCAACCCACCATGGTCTTGTGCACTGCATCTGAGGTAGAAATTTTTATCTTCCTCGATTTCAATCTCCTATAACCAACGAACCCCATCAACCAAAAGGAAAATCTTCTTAGGAATGGTATCAATTGCCACTATTTTCATTCTAACATATTTGTACAAATCTCCCTCCATAATTCCCATGTCCACCTCCATTAGGGATCCTAGTGAGCAACCGATTTTTTCCAGGCAATCCCCAAACCAGTACTCCATTGGGAGGTTGTAGAGCCTGATCCAAATAGGCTGGTTGTAAGGTCTCATCTTTACTGGGTCAAAATTTTGACACTAAGGCTGCATGCATAGGGGTTTTCCATTCATAAACCACATATCACCCTCTATGACTTGATTTCTTGCTTCCTCATTTAAAAATATCACCAAGAAAAACCCTTTCGATAGGAATCTTAAAAGGAATTTCATCTTCCAATTCTCTTGGATCCATGACTTGATCAAGGCTCGATCAAGCTTACCACCAATGAAGCAAAAAAAGAAAGCATAGTCCTTAAGGATTACCGTGTCTTCCTTAATTTCCTCAGCTACATCAATTTTCATCACTCCATCATCAACCTTCTGATTAGGGTTTCTCTCCTCCACCGTAGCCCGACTCGACTTTGGCCTTTTCTCATTCAAAACTTTCCTCGGACATCGCTTTTTACCCATTCTCCTGCGTGCCGACCCATCCTCTCCAGTTCTTCGCATCACTCGAAACCGAGCCCTAGGTTGGTGTCCCCAACGGGGTGTTTCTAGTGAATCATGCCTCTTTCGGACAACTCCATTTTCCTCCACGGGAGTGGGCAATTCTGGTGTATCATGCCTCTTGCGAACAGGGTCGCCACCAAAACCAGGGTCAAATTCCTGCTTCCAATAAAAAGGGTGGCACTTGTCCACCCATCTTTCTTCTGCAAATACCCATTGCAACTGGTAATTCTGTCGTAGTCCCACCGATCTCTCCTTAGACACTTAATCCCCCCAACGCCTCTTAACACTGTCATCTTGCCGCATGCGCTCACCCTCCTTCTGAATGGTTTCGACCTTCTCTGCTTCACCACCTTTCGCCGATTCGCAACTCTGCGCGCCTGCTCCAGTCCACGCCATTTTCTAAATTTATTTTAATTATTTATGCTTTCTTATGAAATTACAAAAATAACGAATAATTATTAAAGTTAATTTAATTTATAATTAATTGTGTTATTAAAATTTTAATTATTGTAGAATAATAATATGTTGATTTTTTATTTTAAGTTATATAATAAAATAAATTTAAAACTTAAAATCTAAATTAAAAGTTGGAGAGAGAGATAGAGAAACCGACTTTTGGTCAGTCCTTTCGTGCCAACAATCCAAAAATATCACATGTCCCTGTAGAGTTATGTTTAAGGTAGCATGTCATTTGATTTTGTGCCAACAATCCAAAAATATCACATGTCCCTATAGAGTTATGCTTAGGGTAGCATGTCATTTGATTAAGAATATGATAATTCACCTTTAAGACCTCTTCAGTGTACCCATTGCACACTTAAGGAGGAAAATAGATAGAGAGAAAAGAGTGAGGAAGAGAGAAGGGATAGGGAGATAGAGATTAGATATAGAGGCAGAGGGAGAAAAAACAAAGAAAGAAAGAGATATAATATAGAGAGAAAGAGGTAGAAATTGGGATATAGAGAGAGAGATGGGAACAAAAGAGAGAGAGAGCTCTTTATATCTTTGTCTCCCTCTTTATCTTTATCTTTATCTTTTTATTATCTCTCACTCTCTCTCTTCCTCTCTCTCCCCTATTTCTCTCTATATTTGTCTCTCTCTTCCTCTCTCTCCCCTATTTCTCTCTATATTTGTCTTCCCTTCTATCTTTCTATATTTTTCTCTCTCTCTCTCTCTTTCCCTCTCCCTATCTCTCTCCCTTACTCTCTTTTGCTATCTTTACTTTTTTCCTCCCTCTCTCTCCCTCTCTCCCTCTTTATCTCCCTCTACCTCTCTCTATATAACTTCATATCTCTATTTTATCTCTCCCCCTCTTTCTACATATATTTCTTCCTCTCTCTCTTCTCTCCTTCTATCCCCCCCTCTCTCCCTCTCTCTATATTAATCCTTATATACATCTCCATCTTTATCTTTGTATTCCTATCCATCTCTCCTTCCCTATCCCCTATCTCTCTTTATATCTACCTCTCTCCCTTTCTCTTCCTATATATCTCTATCTCTCTCTCTCACCCTCTCCCCTTCTTTCTTTATCTCCTTATATCTCTATCTCTCTATCACTCTATCTCACCATCTATATGTCTCTCTATCTCTCCCTCTCCCTCTCCCTCTATCTCTTCCTCTCTATCTCTCTATCTCTTTGTATCTCTCCCTCTACATCTCTCTATCTCTCTATTTATTTGTCTCCTTCCTCTCTCGCTCTATCTTCATCTCTACCTCTATCTTCCTTTCTCCTCCTCTATCTCTAGACACGTGTCCCTCTCTTTATCCATCCATCTCTCTCCCTCTCTCTCCCCCTTTCCCTCTTCCTAGACCTCTATATCTACATCTGTTTACCTCTCTATCTTTATCTCTTCATATTTCTTCTTCCATCTATTCATCTATATCTATCTCATTATCTCTCCATCTCTCTCTACCCCTATAGCTCCCCATCTCTCTACTTCTCTCTATATCACTTCCTATCTCTATCTTTATCTTTCTATATCTTAGTCTCTCTCCATCTCTATATGTGTATCTCTTTCATCTCTATCCCTCTCCTCTCTCTTTATCTCCCCCTCTCCTTCTTCATATCCATCTCCAACTCTATCTCCATTTTTATCTCTATCTTCCTCTCTATCTCTATCTCCTTACCCCCTCTCTCTTCCCCTCTCTATCTCTCCCTCTTTCTATCCCTATCTCTCCCTCTCTCTCTCCCTATTGCAAACATAACATGACTCTCTTGGTAATGAAACCTAATTATCTTCTTGATTCAAAAGTATTGTTTCAGTTATGTATGGATCCTTGTAAGTGGATGAATACTTGATTTGAAGCTATCACTTCTCCATTGAGACCTTTGTTGCACAAACAACATCATTTGCTAAATGGCCTGCTAATTGACTTGACATACTATGCAAATGTATGCAAAAAATGGACCAATTTTTTTCCTAATTGACCTTCCACACTTTTCGGTATACCCATTGCACACCAAGATGCAATCGCTAGCTTTTATTTATCTATAGACTAATTATTGATAATATATAATATAAATATGTTACAAGACTATATTTGACAACTACAAATATTATACCAACAAATATACCACGTTCGACTATTGACCCAACCTACGAAGTTTTGATTATAGAACATATTCGAAAGTAATTTTAAAAGCTTTAACTACACTTTTTTGTATTAGCATTCAAGATTAGTACACTTACTTTCTAAAGCTTTAACTACACTTTTTGTATTATCATTCAAGATTAGTACACTATGCGTTTGCATATCACATCCCAAGTTTCTTCAATCATTATGAAACCTAAAAAAAATTGAACCTAGCCATAAGAAAGTTTCTTATTTCCTACCGCATACAGCCAATTCCAAAGGTGCTTCTCAACACCTCATTCATCGTAGAAGAAGTACAAAAATGTCAACAAAACTGAAGAATATTTTGGCAGAGGACATAACCACACAAAGCGTCCACATACCAAACCGCAGGCACAACCTAGTCCCAAGTAGTATGGATTTGCAGAATAGATCCTCAGATTCTTATAGGTACCCGATTGTCGATCATGCCATAAAGTAGAATCTCCATTAATATCTGTATTTCTCTGGCCTATAGATACATACTGACGTCTGAAAAATAGAGATTTCGTTCTTCATCAATCGGTTACAGGGCTTGCAAAACGCCATTGTTTACTCAGCGCTCCAAACTCTTAATTGCCTTCATACAATGCCATTGTTTTCCTCAATGGCAGACCTAGTTATGTACAGAACTTTCTACTATTCAAGAAGGTATCCAATTTCCATGATATTTATTCCTACAAGCAGCTACAGAGTCACTAATAGCTATAGGCCTGTTAGTGTGTAAAGACATCAAGAATTTGTAAAAATGGAACTTAACATAACAAAACTGATAACAAGGTGTTCTCTGTGGAAGGAGTTAGATGTTTACTAGCATATAAAATGTGTAAGTTAAAGAAGTTCTGTGTTTTTCTGGTTTCTGCTGCCCTAATCAATAGGATTTCCCTGAAGAACTTGAACTCATTTTGTAGTGCCTGTCTTGTGACTCAAAATTTTATCTTCAAAGAAACAAATGCAACAATAGACATGAGAGCTGTATACTTAGAGAAAGACATGTATATGAGAGCTGTATATTTAGAGAAAGATGCATACATAAGAGCTGTGTATTTAGAGGACAATACAAAAGCAGTGGCAATACACTTAATTATGCCTTGCTTTAAAGTACGAGAAAAGATACTGGACTTGACAAAGCATCCATAGGTATGCATAACTAAACTAGAGTATCCCTGCCATGGCAGGCACTCAAAAAGCTATAAGACATAGGATATTGGGGTGCAACAACTATAACATAAACTAAAAATATGAGCCATAGGAGTGTTATCATGACAATCATACTGATATGTTGAGCTGGAGTGGAAATCACAACTTCATACTGGTGGATACAGGTCCTTGACCAAAAGACGAAAGCAGAGTCTTCGACTGCGATGGAGATGCTTATGTAGTGACTTGTGAAAGCATGGTGAGGACCTCTCTGCTATTAGGCCGCTTGTTGGGATCATCATCAGTGCAGAAGCAAGCAACTTTCATAACAAGGAAGATCTCATCGTCATACCCCTGTCCTTTAATCTGTGGATCTATGGCACTAGATGCTGTTTCCGATGCTACCACATTTCTTAACCACCTTGGAATGCTAGCCTGTGGGATAGTTTGGAAGAAATCATCATATGGATTTTTGCCTGTAACCAAAACAGCAAGAACAACCCCAAAACTATACACGTCACACTTGTCTGTGAACTTTAAAGTCTGATGATATTCAGGAGCAATGTACCCAACTGTTCCTGCTACATTTGAGCTAGTAGCATGTGTGGCTGCTTCAGGGAGTGCCTTTGCGAGACCAAAATCTGCAACATGAGCTTCGAAGTTCTCGTCCAGGAGGATGTTTCCAGGCTTGAGATCACGGTGAATGATCTTTGGAGTGCTGTGGAAGTGCAAGTACTGGAGACCTGCAGCAATTCCCATGGCAATCTTATGGCGAACAGGCCATGTTAATTCCAGTGTGCCTTCTGCAACCTTTGATAAGGCTTGATGGAGACTGCCATTTTTCATATATTCATAAACTAATAGATGGCAATCAGGCCTGGCAATATAGGCTAGAAGAGTAACAAGGTTTCTGTGCCTGATATGACCTAAAGTCTCCAATTCTGCACGAATTTGTCGTCTTCTTCTGTCCAAAAGCTTAGTGTCTTCATCTGATATATCTGTGGGATTGGGAGATGGTTGAGCAATTTTCTTAATGGCAATTTCCCTTCCATCTTGAAGGTGTGTCCTGTAAACTTCTCCTGAACCCCCTTTTCCTATGAGCTCTGCTGATCTCAGACCTTCCTCTGTCTCTAAGAAGGCTAAATCCTCAGCCTTTTTAATGAGAGAACTGTAAATTATAGCACCCTGCACCTTGGGTCTTCCACGGATATAGTACAATAGCATTCTATACAAAAATGAACACAGAACTGCAGAGATCGCTCCTGTTACTAGGCCTAAGGCCATACCCAAAGCCCACTTTTTAGCTGACTGCTTCTTCTTCTTCTTATGCTTTACTTGTACTGGTGATGGGGGCATTGTATGAGTAGTATTACTTGTGCCATTATGCCTTACAGCTGGAGATGGAGCTGGAGCTAAGGCCTTCGAAATTTCTGCTAACACAAACCGAGTTTGTGGAGCAGTTGAGCCTGAAGATTCAGGCAACAACCTATTTAAAATAACTGAAAGAAAGCTTTGTGATTGTTGCTTTTCCAGTTGATCCTGTGCCGAGATCTGTGAAGAAGAAGATGATGACGACGTTGAAAAAGACAAATCAGAGGCTGCTGTTTTTGGACAAGCTTTCAAGGGCCGGCCACAGAGCCTGGTATTACCAGAGAAAGCACTTGGATCAGCTCCATACTTGAACCAAGCTCCCCATGGAATAGGACCTTCCAAATTGTTATTGGAAACATTTAGAAACCTCAGACTTCCTAACTTTCCAAAGGAAGGAGAAATTCTCCCCACTAGGAAATTTCCCGATACATCTAAAGAACGCAGTTTGCTGGAATTGTTGGCTAATGTTTTCGCAATCTTCCCATGGAGAAAATTGTTGTGCAGGTCTAAGACCTCTAAAGATGGCAAAGAACCCAAACTGTGAGGAATGGGTCCTACAAGCATGTTACCACTGAGAAAAATAGATTCTAATGTCGAAATCCTGGCTATATCATAAGGAATCATACCTGTGAGATGATTGTTGGCCAAATTGAGAAACTCAAGAAATGGAAAAGGGCTATCAGGACTCTTTCTAGTTCTCAAACTAAGGAACAAAATCTCACCAGACAAAGTGTTGTCAGATAGACGCAATACCTTGAGGCTCCTGAGATTGCAGAATTCAGAAGGAATTGGTCCAGAAAGCTTGTTTCCACTTAGGTCCAGAACTTCCAGCTTTAGACAAGAAGTAATCTCTTTTGGGATCTTTCCAACCAGTGAATTGTTAGCAAAAGAAAGCTTTTTCAGCTCAGAAAGACTTCCAATGGCAGGAGATAAGCTTCCTTTCAACTGTCCCGAATCCAATTCCAGACCCACCACCCTTTTCTCCATCCCCACGCCATCATTTGTAATGATTTCATCACACTCCACACCAAACCATCCACATGGAGACTCTGATGTGTCCCAGAATGATGAGTCCACACCCAGTGTTCTCCTCAATTCAAGAAGAACTTGAACATCTTTGTCAAGGCCTCTAGAAAAACTATCTCCATACACAGTCTTAAAAGCATGAAGAGGACTCACTAGAAAAACATGGAAGAAAACTACAGAAAGAGAAAGCAAACTGCACTTCAACGCCATACCTCTTTGCCTATTTCAATTCAAACCAGCCACAATTATAGAATTACAGTTTACTCAACTCAGCAATATAATCCTCCTCATCACCAATCAAGATTTTCCCTCAAATTTTCATAGACAATTTACATTACAACTAGAGATATGGATGCATACCAACAGCCCGCAGAACACGCTCTTGCAGCCTAATGAAAACTTCTTCAGCATATCAGTCTCCTCTGATTCTCACCCGCCTACAAAAGCATTAACCAAACTACATCTACAACTGAATCCCCCTTTATCCCAACAAACCCCTTACAGACAAGAAGCCTTGCAGCATACTCGAAACCCAATCCTCCCTCTGATTTATAGTGAATCCAATCTGATACCCATCACACATTTTCCGCCCCCTTTCTATTCAGCAAGCTGCAATAGCTCCAAACTTTCCAAATTACGATGACCCAAGTGAAGAATTTTCAACCTACTAATCCTCCTCCGCCCATCTTGTCTATGAAAAGTCAATATTTCAAGCTCACGACATTAAGGCTGTGCCCTTTCTAAAGTACCAGCTGTACATTAAAATGCAACTATTCCCCAATCTCCAAACTTGGAACAACCTCTCCAAATTGCCTAGAAGCAGGTAGCTCATAAACTTGGGTATTGAATTATGATCAGAATTCATTGCCCAATGTCTTTGAGCCTGTGCAATTAGGAGGGTCATGGTCAAAATATCTATGCCCTAGACTTCGTTCTTATGAACATCATCCGGGCTCCTTCCTAACCAGAAAGCTTACAAAACGTGAGTTTTCATCAGTCAATGGACGACCCATCAAGTCAACGTAGAGGAACCTGCCTGTGAAGTGCATTCAGCAGTACAGCAGACGGCAAGACTTGTTAAATTACAAGTCAACACGTAAATGGTTGATTTGTTACTATAATCCTGTAGGTTTTAGTAAACAAAAACTCTCACGTCAGTGCCAAGTAATAAGATTCACAGACCCAGAAAAAATGGCTTAGTGGGTCTCTCTTGACTATGACTTTGGTGCCTCCTTTGTTCAAAGTTCTCCACATGGATGGAAAAGAGTGAAGATTGTGGGGTAGTACTCTGAATGTAGAGCACGGAGAGTTTTAAACGAGAGTGATTGTAGATCCAAGACTAAGGCTTTTAGAGATAATGACAAGAGAGAGCGAACGTGTAGGACTAAAACTACTTATTATGTTATATTCTCAATTTCAATTAAAAATAGGCAAATTCATCACTATCAATGGTTATCAATTCACTTTTAATAATTTATCATCGTCATCTGTAGAAAAATTGATCACCAGCAATTCATCTTCCACGTAGATAATTCATTACCGTGGACAATTCACCACCAATGTATATACGATGAATTATTCTCACTACCAACAATTTCCTAATTGTATATACGATGAATTATCCACAGCGATGAATTGCTGGTGGTGAATTTTGAATTATCCACGGCGATGAATTGCAGGTGTATATACGATGAATTATCCTCACCACCAACAGTTTCCTAATTGTATATACAATGAATTATCCACAGCGATGAATTGCTGGTGGTGAATTTTGAATTATCTACGGCGATGAATTGTTGGTGTATATACGATGAATTATCCTCACCACCAGCAATTTCCTAATTGTATATACCACCAGCAATTTCCTAATTGTATATACAATGAATTATCCACAACGATAAATTGTTGGTGGTGAATTTTGAATTATCCACGACGATGAATTGTTGGTGGTGTATTTTCCACGACAATGAATTGTTGACGGTGAATTGCTGGCGGTGAATTTTCCTAGAACCAATAAATACAGTCAAATGTGTATTCTGATTGTTCAATAGATAATATATATGTTTATAAATATAAGATCAGATCAAAGTTAAATTTTAATCAGATCTATATTACATATTTTTCTTTGAAAATAGTGAGTCAAATTATAAGATGATAATCGAAAAGAAGATTCTTTAATTATTTCCATATTACATGTTTATTTGGGAAGTGATCATTTTGTTTTGTTGGATCTTTCTACAGTAACAATGGGTGAGTGAGGATCAAATCATAGAAGGGCAGTTCAAAAGATGATTCTTCAATTATTGAGGCTAAGTAAGTTCACACTTCTGTGGGCCAAGGAAATAGTGATTAAGCTGTGATTTATTAGTGGTCCTGTTTGGAAGATTCTTCCATTATACATTCAATGAGTCAAAATGATTAGGTTTACTGTAAGCTTCTCAGTTTTATTTAAAGTTTTGTATATCTAAAAATATTCAACCAAGTTGGTTCAAGCACCTCGCCTCCACAAACTGTTTCTTTCATTATCTGAATACCTTTGTTCATGTGTTAGTTTTGTAGTTGTTTGTCTCTTTGAAATGTGTGCTCAATTTTAATTTGGTCTTTTATATATTTTTTGAACTATAATTTAATCTTATATGCTTCTTGGTTTAAACCTAGATAATTAACTAAAGTGACTTTAAGCATGTTATATTTTTTGTCCTATTAGTATTTAATATTTGAAATGGAAATAAACAATACTTTTAGAATTGAAAAGGATAGTAGAATTTTTTTATATAAATTGGGAGTAAATAAATAAATGATATTAATAGTTAAAATTCATTTTATATAAAAAATAATATATTTGAAGAAGTAATAAATGTATATGGAAAAAATGTTTTTAAAATGAATTAAAAAATAAAGTTGTGATAGAAAATAGAATGTGACTTATAAGCAGTTTTAAAAAATAAGGTAAAGCTTAATTTTTTTTTAGAATTAATGAATGTTTTGTTTGTGTTCTGGGTCACTTTTGTAATTATAGATTTGATTTACAATTATGAATTTAACTTGTAAGTGTGGATCTAATTTATCTCAACAAACTTTCAAAATGTTTCTTTCAGCTCACCTTGATGTTCTCAATTTGTTCTTGCATTAAAATTGGTTCTAATGTTCAATGGCTTTGCACATGGTAGAGATAATTATTTCCCTTATGTCAAACTATATAAAGATACCAATTTTAACAACTAGATAAATGATTGAGGACATCACTCTCAAACATACAAGATTCCCTAGATGCTTGTGAAATAGAGGTTCCTTGATAAATGCTCCCAATAATGCATACAAGTAGTAAATGATAGCTCTAAGATGCAAGGGATCTAAATATGTCATGATAATCAGATCAAATGGATATAATGAAGTAGAGCTATTGGAGGTTTCTATTGGAGTTCAAATGAAACACTTTCATGCTTGAACTCAACACATAATGGTCACAAGGAAGGGTAAAGTCAACCCTAGATACTAATTTAAATTTTAAAAGTTAAGGGATCATTTTCACAAGTGTGGAAGTGAGTGAAATGATTTATGCAACTATGAATTTAACTTGGGATAGAAAAGAGATAAACTAAATGTTAGGATTAGTCCTTGAGAACAAGTGCAAATAAAAACGTATAAGGCTTAGGTTGTGTGCCTAATCTTAATTGAAAACACGTTGTTTTCATGTTTGTTATTACATGCAAACCACTCTAATCAAAGTAGGTCCAAAAGATAAAGGAAAAGGGAATCAATATGCATGCAAACTGCTATGAGGATGCATGCCAAAGTAAATATAAGCAACAAATAGGAAATAACATACACAAACAATCATAAAACGGAAGGTGATATAGATTTAACTTCTACCTTAATTTATTATTCTTTCAAATTGTTTGTTCCATATTGGGCATAGAAAGAGATTGGAATTAGTAATACATGTGATTAAAATGTGAAAAATAACCATTGGAATCATAGGAAGCATATCATTATGATAACATGTCAGAAAAAAGATAATTATCATGAAAATAATCATAGGGCGTGAGTTTGCTATTTATGGAAGATGTTATAATTATCATTTAAAAAATTATGGCAATAGTATGAGAGGTAATATCATTATGATAACATGTTAGAGAAAAGATAATTATCATGAAAATAATCATAGAGTGCGAGTTTGGTATTTATGGAAGATGTTATAATTATCATTTAAAAAATTATGTCAATAGTATGAGAGGTAAATGTAATCATAATAAATGAAATCATATAGAAAAGTATGGAATCTTATAATCAATATGGTAAATAGTGGCCAATCTCATAAAGATATGGCCCCAAGTGATAGACACCATAAAATAATGTAAATTATATATAGATATGTATGTAGATTCATTGTCCTTGTTTTTATCCTTCTTGATATAGAGCTTTACTTTTTTAAATTTTTTTCTAAATCTTGAAGTCGTTTCCCCAATTGGTTATCTTTGACTTAGATTCAAATAATAATGTCACCTTAAAGATCTTGGGAACAAGTCTAAGTGCTACAAATATCAAGTCTCAAAGATTAAAGACATGTGGTTAAATGTCCAAATCAAAATTTTGGAGTTTACACGTGATCATGCAAAATTATAAATTGTATTTCAACCTCCACTTCTCATAGAAATGCATTGTAGAGTTCACTCAGTGTTTTGTATTTTTATAAGTTGCTTGAACAACTCAAAAATTTGTTAGCTTTATAAAGATAGAAATTGGGACTCACCAACACTGAAATAATATTTTTTAATTAATTGGAAATCTCAACTTCTAGATCACACCCCAAAAGTGAAACCTTAGGAATTTAAAATGAATAAGGATTTTTATCACTTTCTTTTGAGTTTTTTCTATACTCAAAATATATAGTGGTATTTTGGAGTCATAAGGTGTCTACACAATTATTGCAAACTACTTCACAACTTCTATTTCTACTAGTTTTAGAAAGCAAGATTTCAAGGTTAATCCACAAAAGTACAAATTTTATAAAATTGTATATCAATTTTGTACCTCTTGTTGGAGTCACCAAAAGGACTCGCAATAGCAAGAATCATATACAACACCAAAATGACCTTCCACACAAAAGAGAAGTGGTGAAAATGCTATAATATCAATACATACAATAGTATACAATATAATGCAATGGAATGTACATAGTGGACCCTTGTATATAGAGGTGAAAATATGAGATTATGAAAAGTGTCATGATTTCATGACTTGAGACATAATAATTAAATTCCCCAAGTAATGTAACTAATTACTAGGTTAAAAAATAACTTAGAAGGAAATTCATTTAGATAATATACCTCATTCACACTAGCACCCCCCTTAAGTGCAACTTAGGGAGGAAATAGAAAATATAAAAAAGCCTCAAGGATGGGTCCTAGAAACAAGGCCTAATGAGGCACCCATAAAAAAAATATGTCTTATAAACAAAGAATAGGAGAAAATTTCACAAGATAAAATGCCTCCCCAAAAGAGAGAAAACATGAAACGAATACATGTACAAGTGAAGGAAGGAGGTCTCAAGATGACCCCCTGAGGACAACTTCCTTCACCTCATGCATCAATCACAAGTGAAGATAATGAGGTGATGTTAAAGGGAATGAGGGGACGATAAGCATTGTCTCAACCACTTCTATGATTAGGGTTGGAGCACTGTTGGTGCATCCTGAAGCTTCCCCCAACCATATCTTACTGTTGATGCCCAATTGATAAAAAAAATAAACGTGTAACAATTAGCAATGCAAAAATTAAGGAAACGAATAAAAAATAAAATTATAAAGGATTATTCTATTAACAAAACCTCTCCCCATGAGGTCTCTAGTTTTTAGCTTAAAATATTCCCTAGTAAAACTAGGCCTGAAGTAAATAATCTAAAAGATGGAAACTTAGAAGGGGATAGTCTGGTAGGGGTTAATAAGATTCTCCCTTATAAAATACTTAGTCTTGAAGATTGGGGAAAAATACCCAAATATTTTTAACACTCAAGGCTCACTCAAAACAAACAACCTAGAAGCTGATAAGTCAAGGAAAAACTAATGTGACAAGGGTGATGCCTTGGAAGATGGCAATAGGTTGGTGACCTATAACTATGAAAGCTTTGTTGCATTCAAGTCTTCTTCACCAGGAAATGGAACCCTAGTGGTTCCCAACCAAGCTACCAACTCCAATCTAGAGCAAGATACTGAGCTAAATAAAAATATTAAATGAGACAAAGATAATAAAGAACAGTGCCCTGTATCTCCAAGTTCAAAGGAGGAGTTGGGCCCTATTATGATTCCTGAAATTGCACTGAACCAAGAAGAAAAAAGAGGGGTCATTAAAGAAAATCTCCATATTAAACATAAAGATTTAGACCCTAGTCTGCTTCTTGAAATTGCAATTTAACCAAGAATAAACTAGAAGGGTCTCTAATAAAAATATAAAAAATCAAAACTAATTTAAAAGGAAAATTGTAGCATGTTGAGAACATGATAGGTGTTGAAAATGAGATTACCACTGATAGGAAGCCTGAGAAAACTCCAAAGCCCTGGTTTGGTCCTAGAAGGCCTAGGAAATATAGAAAGTCTCTATCACTAGGCAAAGGGGTTCAAATTTCCAGAAACAAAAGAAAGAAGACAAGCATTGTAATTCAGACACCTACAACAAAAAGACTTGAGGTTAAGAAGAAACTTCCAAAATGTTTTGAGCAATCCAAATGTGACCAAGATGTCTTCCCCGTGAATTTTGAAGATGAATCTTAACTACATCTCCTATAATGTTAGGGGCCTTGAGTCCTCAGACAAAAAATACATTGTAAGGATTTTTTTGAACCTTGAGCAACAAAAAGACATAATTCTTCTCCAAGAGACTAAAGCAACCAAATTTACCTTGGACACCAACTTGAGGTTCATTTGGAATGGGTCCTCATACTACACCATGAATCATGAAAGGGGTAGAGGAGGTGTTTCTATACTCCTCTCTAATCAATGGGCCCATCATGTGACCAACTAGGACACCCCTCCTCATAACAGGGAAGTGTGGGTCACCATGGAAAAAAATGGAGTCAGTATGGGTATATGCTATATCTATGCCCTCAATGATCATAAAGATAGAATAAGACTATGGCAATGGCTTATCAACCTACCAGATGTTCCTTGAATCTTGGGGGTGACTTTAACATGGTGGAACATCTAGAGGATAAATGGGGGGAATTAACATGTCTTGGAAAGGCAGTGAAAAGTATTTTTGGAAAAGGCTAAAAACCAAGCTAAATTTGGTTGATCTTATGGAGAAGCATAGGAAGGACTGTAAGGGTACATGGCTCACCTAGTGTAATGCACAAAAAGGTAGCAAAAGGATCTATTGTAGGCTGGGTAGAATATATGCAAACACAATTTTTTAGCTTCATGCCAAATGAGGATGGTCTCAAAGTTGGTGTATACCCCTATACCCTATTAGATCATCACCTTATAAGGGCGAGGTTGATTTCCAACCAAGGTTGACCTAAGGAAAGCCTAAAGAAGGCAGGATTCATCCTCAATACCCACCTATTGGTGGATGAGGATTGTAAAGATGCCATCACTTCACTTATGGAGATTAATAATTGGATGTTGAAAGACTGGTTTTCCATTGACAAATGGAACCAAAATTTTGATAGATGGAGAAATCTCTTCCAAACCATTGGGAAGAAAAAATTATTGGACAAAAGAAGACAGGAAAATGATCTCCGAGAATGTTGATTCTTGGAAAATCCCAAGGTTCAAATGGATCCAAGTAATGAACGCTTGTGTGAAGAGGTAGCTCTTGCCAAAAATAGATTAAGAAAAATCCAAACACATAGGATTCAAGGGTTAAAGGTAAGGGCCAAATTAAACTGGCTAAGTTGTGGGGACAAAGGGTCTAAGTTCTTCTTCAACTACACAAAGGAGAAAAGTTTCAAAGAGCATATTAGACAAATATGGGAGGGGTGTAGAGGAGGAAACTTTCTACTCCCGAGTCTCTAGGAAAAAGAAGAGTCTATATGGAGAAAATAGTCCTCAACTACCTCAAGAAATAATTCTCAAGTGACAGGTTAAAATAGCGAGAGTTCCAACAATAGAAAGAGTAGGTCACAGAGGTCTTCTAGAAAGACTAACAAGATCTCAGCCTAGGACGATAGTGCGACCCAAGGATGGCAATAGAGTGTGTTGGCATCTCAATGACATGTTGGCATCTTGTATGGACCAAAAGCTAAGACTATTGTAGAAAACAATTTAAGCGAGTAATAACTATTTGATTGCTAAGAACTCATAAGTTTGCACATAAATGTGTAAACTAAATGAGATAAATTAAATAAAATACAAATGACAAAACGAAAGGAGAGAAATAAGGTACTCATAATAGACCAAGCAATGAAGCCTCCAACAATGAAATATCTTCAATACCTGCACACATAAGATCGAGAGGAAATGTTGGGGTTGTTTAGGGGCTTGCCTCAGTCAAACCTTGTTTCAGTGTTTTCATCTCCAAGGATAGCCAAATAGATAGAAAGATAGAAAGATAAATAGACAAGAATGTAAAATGCATAGACAAGGGATGTGAGAAATCCCAAGATTATCAAAGACACAATATAAGAGATAGATATCACCTGCAAGGCTTAAGGAAGCCAAAGAGAGAGAGAAAGAAGGAGATAGCTATGAGAGCCAAGAGAGTTACAAAGACAATAGTGAGAGCTTGAGACCATTATGCAAGCTTGAGAGAGAGAAGGAGAAGAAAGAATGAGAAAGAGAGTGAATACCCAATAGAGAAAGATCAAGAAGGATCCTAGAGAGATAAAATGAATTGAAAAGATAGACTTTAAAGAGAGAAAGGGAGGGAAAAGAAGGCTCCTAAGCCATTACAAGGAATCTTGAGTCATTTTCATTGACCAAGCTAGGAGATAAGTGGCAACATGCTCAGAAACAACCATTTGAACACTGAAATGTCATGGGAGCCTAGGATGGTGCATGGACATCCACATGGTGTGCTAGTGTCCAAACAAATCATGGTAAAAAATGGTGGGAATGAGGAAAACACAAGGTTTAACACAAAGCTGACATAAGAGGGCAACTACCGAAAAGGGGTCCTGAGCATTCAGAGGGGAAAAAGGTGATGCAAGGGTTAAAATGAGCCTACACAAATACTAAGGGAGTGGACATGAAATTGGATGCAAAAAATGCAGGTACAATTGCAAGGGGTGCAATTTTATGACACAAAATGGGGTAACTTGTTTTCCTAGGAGGAAATTCTAAAGTAATTCCAATCATATTTTAAGAAAATGTTCACCTTTGAAGATGGGACTAAAGGTAGTCATAATGCTAGGGAATTATTAAAAGGTAATATTCTAAGGAAAATAAATGAGGAAGATGCATCAAGGTTTTTAGAAAACATATCTAAAGATGAGATTGGAAGTATTATTATGTCCATGAACAATGACAAGTCCCCCGAGGGAGATGGGTTGTCTTTGGAGTTCTATAAAAATTTTGCAGATTGGGTCTGTGATGACTTGTTGCAAGTGTACATGGAAGCTTTGGATAGGGGTTCTTTGGGAAGAAGTATCAACAAAGGCATCATCAAATTGTTGCCAAAAGGGGCTGACAAAACTCTAATAAGGAACTGGAGGCCTATAACCCTTCTAAATGTATCTTATAAGATACTAGCTAAGGTAATTGCCTTAAGACTTGTCAGCATCCTTCCCAAGTTTATTGACAACATGTAGAAAAGTTTTTATCAAAGGTAGATACATCTTGGAGAATCTGATCACAAGTTGGGAAGCTATGGAATGGGAAAGGTATTCCAAGAAAAATACAACCATGCTCCTACAATATTTTGAAAAATCATATGAAAAAGTTGAGTGGTCCTTCGTAAGAGCAACCCTAGAAGCCTTTACGTTCCTACTATGTTCTATAATATGGTGGATACGCTTTTGAAAGATGTTGCACAAGTGGATGTATCACTCTTAGAGGAATTTAACCTTGAAAGGTCCATCAAGAAAGGGTTCCCCCTAGCACCGACCCTCTTTGTTATTGCACCAGATGCCTTATAATACCTCTTGAGGGAGAACACTCTTTCACCAAGAGTCAAGGGTGTAATTTTTCTAGATCACACTAAGCTAATCAATATTCAATTTGTAGATGATATTGCTATCTTCCTAGTATTGGAAGAAGAAAACATGGAATCACTGATGGGGAATCTCAACCTATTCTATAAAGCATCAGGGTTCGCCAAAATTTCTAATTCAAAATCAAGCATCCTAGGATGGATGAAATCCCCACCTAATTGGCTCAAAAAGTATGAGTTCCAATGGGGTGGCCCAAAGAAGCAAGTAAGATATCTCGGGATCCCCTTTGCTGCCTACCCCAACCTAAAGGAAATGTGACTTTAGATTAGTTCTGAAATTGAGAAAAATATTGAAGGGTAGAATAAGAAACACCTATCCCTAGTAGGGAGGATACAATTCTTCCTACAACATCTACTTTGCCTTAGTTTGGTTCTTTAGCAACTATCAGGTCAATGAGATCCAAAAAAGTAAGGAATTTTCTATGGTCAGATGGTAAAGGCAAAAGGAAAAAGGAAAAAGAATTCAGTTAAATGGGAATGGTGTTGCCTTAAATAATTGAATGGTGGGTTTGGTCTAAAAGATCTAAGGTTGCATGGTATTGCTTTGGCAGCCAAATGGATAACTAAAGCCCTAGTGGGTAATGAGCCTTGGAAGGTCCTAGCAAAAAAATATATATTGCTTGCTACCCCAAAGCAAGCTAAGACATGGAAAAAATTGTGTATTAGTGTTATTCTCATTAACAAACACTAATGTCCCCAACAAGTTCATTAGTCTTTAAAATCCTTTGGAAGACTTGGGAACTAATCAAGTGAACCACCAAAAAGATATGCAATTAGGGAAAGAAGATTCCCCAATAGGCCCCTAAGGTTTTTCACCTAGGGGAAAGGTTGGAAGAATGGCTCTCTTTCACACTAATGATGCGTTTTTGGTGAGTTCATTCAAAAGGGGGTTTGGAATGGGTGTGATGTGTGTGCCTAAATATTGCAATATAATGAAATAAACTAATTATGAAATGCAAACTAAAGTAAATATAAAATACATGCAATGTCCTAATAATGACCTAAAATGTATGCAATTTGTAAATAAACTGGAAGAGACATAAATGGTGCACCTGGAAATTGAAAGTTGAAGGAGAGGGGCTCTGGAATATTTTGGAATCTGCTGAAAATGCTCACTAGGACATTTACGTCAGAATGGGCGACTTAATCCTCTTCCTAGGAAACTTTACAAGAACAAGTTTCTGGTAAATGGGTATCCAAAAACACAAAAACCACTTTTCAAGTCTGGTACAGGGACTAAGTCACCAATGATGGTGACCTAGTCCTCCTGGAGCTTTTGGGAGCTTCGAGGTTGGATTTTGTATGTGCCCACTTGTACTTCTGTTTCTGACAGAGACCCATGTCTAAATCTTCATAAAACGACCTACAAGTTGTCTTTTAGCTCCTTCTAGGGTTTGTTGACTTGGGATGTTGTGGATGGAATGATGACACCTTTCCAACACTTTTCTCCTTGACTAATCTACATACAAACCTACAAAACACACATGCAAAGAGAAGGAAAAGGTTAGGGTTAGAGAATAGGGGTTTGCCTTAGTCAAACCCCATGTTGGTAATCAAGCCCAAATGAAATAGAAATGGAGGGGAAAGATGATTGAATGACAAGAAAATGTAAACACTCACCAAACCCTTGTTGAAGATGTCTGAAAACATGCAAGAACCAACTCCAATGGATGATGTCTGAAAATGATAAGTGCTTGAATGCTTGCTTGGGAAGATTGAGTGCTTGAGTTGTGAATACAAGAGATGATGAAGATGAAGTAGAAGTGAAGGGTGGAAATGAGGGAAAAAATTCTTATTTATAGATGTTATGCCCTACTTCCCCAAAAATATCACAAAATTGGCCGACCTTAGGTTTTTGGAGGTAAATTCTCGTTAGAATTTTTTCTTAATTTTGAATTTTATGCCAAAGGGACTAGGTCTCCCAAGGTGGCGACCTAGTCCACTTGGAAAAATTCAAGTGGTGGTCAGGAAATAAGTGGTTTTAATGATGTTTAATGGGCTTGTCTCCCGAAACACACTTAGGTCGGGCCTAAAATTACATTAGGGGCCAATTTAACATAAGAAAGGGTTGAATTAGTGATGACAAGCCTAGGAAAGTGTGAAAATGTATTGCAACACCTTACAACACTTTAGCATAAGGATTGGAAAGGGGTAAAAAGGGGTTGTTTAGGTGAATTGTGTTGAAAGGGTCTTAGAAAAGTGGGAAGGTGTGTTACAACACTTCACAACACCTTTGTAAAACACCATTAGGTTATTATTGATTTGCAAGCATTCAAGACCTAATATGAATGTGTTGGCCACATTACATCATTAGATCAAAGAAAAAACCATGCCAAAATCCAAGGGAAAAGGCTCAAATGAGTGAAAAGTTTCAAGGCTACACTTTCTGGCGACACATCAAGAACAATGTAGAATTCAAATTAAGTAAAGTAAGCATTAACAGGAATCTAATATTCCAATCCTACAAATCCATCTAGTGGAACCTAGAACATAACATCAAACCCAATGCTCTACTACAAGGATGCTCTGCAAGAAAATGGGCTCAAACTAGAATATATTGGCTTTTGAATATAATGTTCCTCCCTATAATCTAAGGACTTACAATACTCTTTTGGAATCCTGCAAAGATTCCATCTTTCCTCTAAGCACTGACATTGACATTGACTTGGCCAAGGACTTGGTTTAGAAGGATAAAACTAGTTTTTCTAAAATCAAAGCTAAAATAATCTATAAGAACCTTATCAATGATGTCTCTACTATTGATCACATTAATAAATATTGGGGAACCTCTTTGTCTAATAAAAACTTGCAGAAAACCTTTTATTCTATGTGGCACAATGTTAAGGAGCCTAAAAAGGCTTGTTTCAAATGGTTTATTCTATCACAAAAATTTCCTTTCAAAGTTAATCACAATGATGTGGATATATGAAATCACCATGGAGATCTCAATGGATAATTTCATGAGGCTAATTGGGGATGGCATTGTGAGTCAATAAGAACGAGGTCAACTATGGACATACCTAGCATCACAATCATGAAGACTCAGAGACCTTCCTTAGAGCATTGAGAGAGTTCCAAAAGGTGTTCAATGAAATGATGGGTGACAATGTAGAAAGGCCAAGAGAAGTCTGTCAAGCTAGGCCTCAAGTGAATGAAGGTGTCATCCAAGATGTTGAAGAGGCCAGTTCAAATGTGTTAGTGTCTGCTAAGGAGCTTGGCTATGGAGACAGTGAAGAAGGAAACCATAGTTGCAATGAATAACTTACGCATAGTCTACTTTACTCACCAACTTCATATCTATCATCAATCTATTTCCAGATGTTATATATAATGTTTAAACTCTATTTTTTTGGAACCCCTTAATGATTGTGCGCCTATGTATACTGTGTATATGACACTATGTGTGCATTTTGTATCTAGTATGGATGGCAACATGTATCTCCAACAATAGTACATATACATGACAGACTATGCATATGTAGCTAGCTTATATGTCAGTTTTATACCTATGAACTGAAACTATGTAATATTAGATGAAATGTAAATATTTTTGATGAACTATCTCTAATACAATATATATATAATCATTTTAATATCAATTTTATGTCAACTGATATATTAAATTTTTTATATATTTGAATATAAATTATATAAAATTAAAAATTTTAATTGTTGATATAAACTTTAAATCACTCCTTAATTTTTAATATTTTTAATTAAATTTATAATTTTATATTAACTTTATCATTTTTTAAATAAAACCTAATATCATTTTTTATAAGATTTATATTAATTTTTTTATAATTTAATATTTTTCATTAAAACTACATTAATTTTTATAAATTTTAAAATAAGAAGAAAAGCAAATGAAATTAAAGCTAAAGAAAATTGTAAAAAAAATTAAATATGAATTGGAAAAAATACATTTTTTCTATAAAACAAAAAAAAAATCATTAAACAAAACAAGAAAAAAGAAATATGACATGCAAAATAAAACCTCGATGTTGGTGAGGTCATTCATCCTCTTTGACCAAATTGCTCATCTTCAAGGAATAGAAGCTACATTGTGTTTTATTTTACAAAGAATAAAAGCTACTAGCATGCAACATAATTAGATTTAAAATACAAACTCTCAAAGATAATAAGGTTCGTACAAAAGACTGAAAGCCATAATAAACAAGAGCAGGGCTTTTCTAGGAACTACTAAGACATAAAAGAATGTAATGGCCCGGATCAGTTGATGCCAATTTAAGATTAGATTAAACAATGGAGGCTCCAAAATTTTGACCAAACAAACATTACCCAACTACAAAATGAGTTATTCCACTAAACATGGAGATGTATAATTTTAAGTAGTTAAGCCAAATATAGTTTGGTTAAACTATATTTCACCTAACAAAATGTGCCCCATGTTTTCCATGTAGCTTTCAGATGACATGAATAGAAGTGCTTTAGTTGAATTTTTGTTTTATAGAATTTATCTAAAAAAAACCACTTTCCTAAAAGGGTGACAAGCTCTAAATGAGTGTGCTAGATGTAAATGATTGTTCTTAAATTTTCTTATATTTAGATATTTTTGGATTCATGTATTTTGCGATATATATAAATCGATATTTTTTATATATGAATAATAATATAACATCAAGTTGTGAAGATGTGTGTATAGTTGGTTTGGGACTAAAGTGAAAAACGGGGCCAATGGACTAAAATATTTGATTTGATTTTATATTTACCTAGATCAAGATCATAGATATGAGGATGACCTTGTAGTTGTGGACACGACTTGAGCAAACAACAAGGTTGGATTATGTCCAAAAGAATTGGATTATGTATTAGGATTAGATTAATGATTAGAATTAAACATATAAGCCAATTAGCTTGGGACTATATAAGCCTAAGCATAAAGATAAGCGATGAGTGTAGAGATAGGTGCAAGCAAGGTTAGGTACACAGGGCCAACTATACACAAAAATGTATCATTTGTAACTATACAAGTACATCAAGATAATACCCCAAACTTAACACAAAATGAACGAGAAAGTGCATTTTTTTTGGATGGAAATAACTAGATCACACAAATATTGAAATATCTACCCTTTTCAAAACACACAAATTACAACATGATGATTAAGCATACTTTTAGATCAAAAGTTGTCATTTGACTAAGCAACCGTAAATAGAGAGACCTCATTTGTCAAAGTCATCCTAGTGTTGAACCTAGTTCAATTGCATCTCTACATGTTTGAATCTTATGAATGACATAATAAAGAAACATACCATCATCCTAACCAATTGAACTACAACCCTTTGTCACATATATATTTTCAAAATTACAATTATCTTATTCACTATTTCTTAAAAGACATTTCTATTTTAAAAAACCCATAAAATATACATAAAATTTAACATGGAAAAAATGATAATTACAAAAATAATTTACACTTGGCCTATAATTTAAAAAATACCCCATCTACTTTTTTTTAGACTAGAAATCAATTTAATTTTAAAAAATTAATAAATCACTTAACATTATAATCAAATAAATTAATTTTAAAAAATTAATAAATCTCTTTCCTACTTTTTATTTCCTAGATTTCAGTAATATCCTTTGAAAAAATTTATTATTTTAATATTTGATTTAACAACATTCTCCTGTCGTAACGCGCATTCCTACTTTTTGACTTGGAATGAGAAAGTCAAAGCGAAAACAAATTTGGCCGGTGGGAAGAAATTTCTTACCCTAATATCACGGGATTATTTTGTAAAATTTATTAATGTTCAGGAAAGTTTAAAAAATAAAGAGTATGGAGTATAAAATTTAATTTTCTAAAATGTTATTTTTTTTAATATTAAAATAAGTGCAATTTTAATAAATTTAGAAGAGAAAAAAGAAGAAGATATAAGATGATAATTTAAGATAGATGTATTTAATACTTTTATTTATTAATCAATTTTAATAAATTGGTTTTGAATGAATTAAAAATTAAAATTTTATATTCTTTAAATATAATTTTATTTTTTAAAGTGAACATGTAAAATATTAAACGTTAAAATTGTAAAAATTATTTATCTTGAACATAATTTATTAAGAAGTTTAGGGTATTATGGAGAAATTTGTAGGGAAAAACAAGATAGACTATTATTTATAAAATTTTTTAAAGAATGAATTTTTATTTTTTGCTCATTTCATTAAATCTTTCTAAAATAAATATATGATTTTTACTTTTAATCATTTCATTAAATATTTTTAAAAATAATTTAATAATATATATATATATATATATATATTAATATGTATATATATAATCATTTTAGTATATAACAATTTTATATTAATAATAAGCGAAGAAACATTGTCAACATGTAATATGATATGTAAATGTTGTGTAGGGTAATATGATATGTAAATGTTGTGTAGGTACATCGCCCTGTAAATGCTGTTTAACTTTTCAAAAACATGTAATATGTAACTTTTAATTATTTTTTAATATATATTGTATTATTTTATTTATAAAATTTATTTAATATATAATCATTAGTAATATAACATTTATTGAATATATTATCTATTTAAAAATTACTAATTAAATTAATATTTTAATATGAAACACAATCAAATTAATTATAATAATAATAAAAGAATAACAATAATTTAATATAAAAATATTATTGTAATATAAAAATAATAGTAATAATATAGATATATTAAGAAATTTTTATATATAAAATAATACTAATATTAATAATAATATAATATTACTATATTATAATAATTTAATATATTATTAAATAAGGTTAAATATATTAGATTTAATATATATTTTAATTAGTTATATTAAATTATAATAATATATTATAGTATTATATTTTTGTCATCATTTTTTTGATTTGTTATTATTATTCAATTAATAACATTTTGTTTTCACAATCCATGAAGTTGGTATTCAAGATTTTTGGAAAAAATTGTGTATAAATTTTTTTATTT
Organism: Sequoiadendron giganteum; assembly: GCA_007115665.2. NCBI lineage: Eukaryota > Viridiplantae > Streptophyta > Pinopsida > Cupressales > Cupressaceae > Sequoiadendron > Sequoiadendron giganteum. Next base: position 652,826,857 of record CM021106.1, on the reverse strand, counting down.
ATGTATTTTACATCAACGTTTCGGATCAAACTCCATGATCCATCATTAGGATGATAAGCAGAGAGAGAGAGAGAGAGAGAGAGAGAGAGAGAGAGAGAGAGATGAAATGAGCAAGCCGACTTGGATATAAAAAGAGAGAAAGAATGGGAGGGTGGAAAGGAAGGGGGCACAAAAACCAAGAAAAGAAGCATGAAGGTAAAAGATGAGAGGAAATGAATTAGAAAGAGGGAAGAAATTAAATGAAGATAATGAGAGTAAAAGGAAGAAAAAATTAAAGGGAAAATAATAGAAATAAATTAAGAAGAATGAATAAAAAGAAAAGAACAAAAGATTGAATGAAAGGGAAGACAATAAAATCTATAAAGGAAGATAAAAGAATAAAAGTGAGAAAGTCAAAGAAAAATTAAAATTGAAGTAAGGAAAAAACAAATTAAATTAAGTAAAACAAATTATAGAGGAAACCAAAAATTAAAGATTAAGAGAACAAAATTAATTAGAAGTTAAGAAGAAAATAAATGAAAATGAACAAATTTGATGAAAGAAAAGAAACCGCATATATATAAATAAATAGAGAAGCAAAAATTCAAAGATAAAAGAGAGATTGAAAAATTAAAAGAAACTAATAAATAAGAAAGTAAAAGAATAAATAAAGAAATAAAGTAAAAAACAAAATTGGTATAAAGAAATAAATCAAAAATGACAACCACAACATAATAAGAAAATGAGAAAGCTGATAATGAATCCTAAAATTGAAGGAACAAATAAATAATAGCCAAAAAAACAAATGCAACTAAATAGCATAAAAGAATAAACTCAGATCAATAAAATAGATTAAAAAAGAGAAGAGACCAAAAAAATGAGAGAAAAGTGATCAAAATTAATTTAAAATAATTGAAAGAAATGAGAGAAAAGTGATCAAAATTAATTTAAAATAATTGAAAGAAATGACTAAAAGGTAAAATAGCAAGGCAAAGAAAAAATAAAATATAATTCAATTATGTGTGTAAAGAGAGGGGAAATTAACAAAGAGAGGTGAAGGAACAAAATTAAAATGAAAAAACAATTAAAATTAACTAAAGGAAAATTAAGAGGAAATGTGAGGAGGAAAATTCAAATTAAAAATTTAGAAACTAAATTTTATTTTTTATCAAAATGCATAACACTGATTTATATTAAAGATATAAACATTTCAATATTCAAATTAAATTAATAGAATCAATTTTAAGAAGAATTTAATATTTCTAGATTAGATATTTAAACAAGGTTAAGATTATGGTTTAGAGTTTATTATTTGTGCTAGAGTTAGGGTTAGGTTCAGATTTATTAGGTTTATGAGAATTAGGGTTAGGTTTAGAGTTACAATTATGGTTAAGACTAGAGATGGGATTAAGATTAGTGTTTGTGGTTATAGTTAGGGATGTAATTAAGGTTAGGGTTAGGATTATAATTTATCGTTAGGGTTAGGGAAAGGTTAGGGTTATGATTATGGTTAATAACTGAGGATTTAAAGTTAGGTTTATAGTTATGGATAGTGTTACGATTGTTGGTTCTTTTTACAGTAACCAGGTTTATCTTCTATTCTACCTATATAATTGTCAATTCTTATCAAGGGCAGCTCGAAGGACCTGGACCAACTGATGAGGATTTTAACAATAAACCTCCTACACTTCGAGCTCTGCAAAACCCAGGAGGGTGGTCCTCTTAATGTGTTTATAATCTCTACACCAAACTTATAAACAATCATTAACAATTAACGGATAATCCTATCGAATAGCTCAATAGAATAGGATAATACCGAATTGAATTGGCATTTCATCAATAATATCAACTACTTGAGATGATTACAACAATACTTCACAACTTAAGATAGTCATTTGATTTGCAATTTTGTAGCAAGCTCTAAGCAAAGACAAGAAGACATAAAACCTCACAAACAAATACAATTTAGACCAGCGTCATATACCATTAAGGAGTCAGATTCACAAACATTTAAAATGCCATGATAGATTCAAACACATAATATATAAGATCTCTGACAATATTGCCTTACAACATCATCAATCTATATCCTAACCCAATACTTCTTACCAAATCCCTTTATAAACATATCCATCTATAACTCCATTCAAGCATTTTAATTAATTCTTTGAATTAAAGCCAAAATGGAAATCATACACACCACAATAGTGAGATGAACGCAATAACCCTTGATTATATTATTCAAAATTATGATATGCTTATACAAAGGAGAGACATGAGCTTGAAATGAATCATTAAAACTCAAATGCTAGTACTGTCATGAAACATCAAACCTTGATAAATCCAAAACCCTACTACAGAATGACACAAAACCTAAATTGCATTTACACTGAATCAACAGGCTTTACAACTTGCTCTACAACTATGCCTAGACTCAACCTGAAAATATCTAACTTGCTAACCCTTATTTCTAGCCTTGAAATCCTTCTTATAGAGAATGAAGGAGCAAACAAGCATCGGACCAAAAAATACACATCTCATCAGTCAATTGGACCGCTCTGTGACACTTCAAAAATATGATTACAATCACCGAGTCCCGGAGCATCTTCTTGTTAATTCCACTCCTTAGAGAATAGCCACTGCATTGGCCAAACCTCAAAACCTGCACCAAAAAACCGCCATGGAGACAAAAACCACAATTAGTTATAACCATAACCACTGAGCTGTTAGCTACCAGTAGTAGACACCATCTTACTCCTCTTCGGTTAAGTATTTGTCCACCCATCTCTGATACTCTTCATCCGTTGGCCAATCAAAATTCGCTACCTCATTCACCTTAGTATTGTAAGGTGTGTATTTCACTGCAACCTGATTGGCCTCTCTTTCAGAAGACTCTAAGAATGTGTTGGTGTTAATTATTTTATCCATACTACTCACCAACAAATCATAGTCAAAATCATCACAAATCAATTTAATTTGTACATCGATAACTTCATCTTCCCTTTCCTGCCACTGTTGCAGTGATTTAATATTTCCTTGTGCATCAATTATTTTGAAAAAAATGTATCACTCCAATCATCAAAGCTCTTTACCAGTTCCCTAATTCTCCTACTCAAATCATCAGGTAGGGCCTGGAAACCCTTCAGTGATTTCACAAAAAAATGAGTAGACCTCAATGATATGGGCCTGTTATCTTCATCAAATCTAGAGGCCTTGTACATAATATCCAGATCATTGGCCCTAGGGATCCACTTCTCAGCCAAAGGAAAAACTATTTCCCGATTCCTATTAATATTTCTTATTTCATCCAAGAATAAAGAATATAAAGAATGTACTGACGGTAATCTACCATCAACCTTCTCAATTAAGTGCCTCAAAACTATGTCAACCACCTCATTTTGTCTGGCAACTGCTCCATCCTCACTTACTTTTAAAGGAGCATGTAACTCTGCAATCTTATTTAACATATGTTTCTTAGTGGGATCTACAGAGTATTCAACCTCTTCCTCAACTGGCCCTAATGTAGGACTAAGAGCAGGTGTCTAGATGGGGGATCCTAGAGTAGAAATAATTGGAGAAGTAGGGGGTACTGATCTTGAAATAGAAGGTAATGCCCTGATACCAGGAGTACTGGAGGATTCTCCTACCTGCCCATATTTCAACCTATCTACTTCAGATTGTAGCTCAACATTCCTTTGTTGCATCCTACTATATTCTCCAATTATGATGTTGTACTTATCCATCAAGCTCTTCTTTTTAGCCTCTTCCCTTTCAGCTGTCTTTTGGGCCAATTTTCCCATATTTATAGTCAAGCTTGTAGCTTCTGTAGTTGAAGTTTCAGAAACTCTTTTGATTATTAACCCTCCCCTTAGGTTTGGGCGAATATCAGTTACATTTGGCTTTCTACCCTGGGGCGCCAATGCCCATATTGTTAGAGTTTCATACTCCTCACTGAAGGCAGAGTCCTACAAAGCTGCCTTAACCTCTTCCTCACTATTTTTTATGGGATTCTTGGACTGTAAGATAGCATTGAATGCTACTGCATTGGCTATGTCTCATTCAAGCAAAATTAGGACACCAGCCTAAGTCACAAGTCTCCTTCCCTCGTCAGGAGTGATGTTTTTGAATTCTTCCATTAATTTGGCTTTCACCTCATCATCATTCTCCTCCTCAGACCTGTCAGGTCTTGATTCTCTCCTTCTCTTGCATTTATCCTAGTATTCTTCTAGCTTCATTCTCCACACTAGTTGTAAGAATACATGAGTCGTTACAAATGCATCATCTTCCAAGAATGCCTTAAAAGGCCTCCATTCTGGCATCTTGTACACATTACCCCTTTATATCCATATCAGATAACACCAACTGTGTTGATCTAGGAGGGGAAGGGATACCAACCTACATGTCTTGATCAGTTACAATTATCTCATCCATCAGAGTCTCTTGTATTTCCTCAACTCTCTCTCTCTTAGGGCTTGGCTTTGATGGTAGCACTACAGGATCACTTCTCTTTGGTGAATCCAGATCAACAATCCTTATCCCTCTAGGTGCTCTGATCTTTGGACCTGGTTGTGATGTTATCTTCATTATTTGTTTTCATTTCTTATCCCCCTCCTCCTCATCACTACTATCATTCCTTTTTCTCTTGTATAGAGGTCGATCAACTGAGGGTTGATCAACTAGCCTTATTTCTTCAGGCCTTGATTCTGGTCTTTGAATTCCAAAATCTAACTCCAAATTGACTTTCTTGGTCATCAAGGTGCGCATGATCTCTTTGAAGTTATCCAACAAGAAAGCAATTCTCTTGTGGAATGGAGTGAAATCCATTAATGGATCATATTTTGGATCCATTTTATGCAACATGGCCAATAACTTCTCATATGCAATCCATTTTTCTTTATTCAATTCCTTCCTATTTAAATCAAATTCATTTTCGATTAGGTCTTCAGGAAATTTGAATTCATGTGCAAACCTGCCACCTTTAATTTGTTGCTTGAACAAGGCAAAGAATCCCTCAAGGTCACGTTGCCTCCTAGGGTCACTCCTCAAATGAAAATCATCAAAAAACCTTCCAAAGTGGACCCATCCTCTCCTGGAAAAGACAAAATCAGAAACAACAGTGTAGTCAAGGAACAAAGTCCCTTTTCCTCTCCCTGTCAGGTTGTCCTCGTGAATACAACGTAGTTTCCACATGACCTTGGCAAACCGCATTCTTGATGGTACATTAAATGGGAGAATATGTGGGGCTCCCTGTAAACCATATACCCTCATAACAGTACTTTAGGGGTACACGATGATGTCACCCCAATTGTGGCAGATTTTCAAGTCAGGCTTCCTCACCTTTGGTCGGAGGAAGTCATGTAAGTCTTCAAGAACTCTAGGAACATTTACCACCAATCGAGCCTTGAGTCTGGAGGAAAATTAATTATCAAATTGCACAAAACTGGCACCTCCCCTGTTGTATGATAAGTCTGCACTCCAGACCTGCAGTGGTAATATTTCTCCATTCACTTCTTGCCTCAACTCCATCTTCTCTAAGAAGAAATCGACATTCTTGTACAAGAACATATGCATTAACAAGGAGTACCAGAAGAAAGGAGTGCCAACATCCCCCACATGCAAATTCAACAAACCCTCATGCATCCTTTCTGCAAGAAATGATGCAAATTCATGCACCACAGAGAAATTGGGATACTGAATTTGGGCCCCCATGAACATGTATGCAATTGGCATCACGATATTAGGGATGAACCCCGAAATATACACTAACTCATTTGACCCCAATTTCCGACGAAACCTTCTGACGAAAGCTATATAATCAGATGTATCGTCAGACACTTGTGCGAATTTTCATTTTTTAAAATTTTTATCCCTGACGTTCGTCGGAATTTCAACGAATCCTTTTTTTCGTCTACGTTTCGACAAAGATCTTTCGCCGAAATTGTGACAGACCTGCAAAGTTAAATTGTGGCGGGCATAAATTGAAATGAGCTCGACTATTTATTGTGACAGTGTTTTGCTCGATGGTTTTCTTGGGGAAAATCAAAAGAAACTCAAGAAGATATCGCTAGGTTGAGGGTAGTCATTGTCTTTTTCCAGAATTCATTTGTGAAGTCAGATTTGTACTTTTAGGTTTGAAAATCATATTTTAAAGCAACATCTCATCAGATTTCATTTTTAGTCTTGTGCATTTTTAGAATTTCATTTCCAGATTTTAGACCTAGCTTCACAAATTCTTTATAAGGGAATTGTTTGTAACTGATGGAAAATTCTTGATGGATTTCGACAAAGATTATATTTGCAAGGTTTCAATTTTAACCCTAATGATAAATTTGCAATAGATTTGGGAGCCATAGCTAGATAATATCAAAGGTGTTGGTTGTTTTTTACTGTAACCAAGTTTATCTTCTAGACACATAGCATATAAAATCTCAGATAATACTGCTTTACAATACCATCAATCTATATTCTAACCCAATACTACTTATCAAATCCTTATATGAACATAATCACCCATAACCTCACTTAAGCATTTTAATTAATTCCTTGAATTAAAGTCAAAATGAGAATTACACACACCATAACAGTGAGATGAACAAAATAACCCTTGATCATTTTATTCAAGATAATAATATATTCATATAATGGAGATACATGACCTTGAAATGAGTAATTTTCATTTAGATGCTAGTACTGTCTTGAAAATTAAGTACACATGAAACTAAAACCTACAACAGAATGACACCAAACCTAAGAATAGTATCTTCACTATAATATCAGACTCTTTACAAATTTGCTCTGCAACTTTAGTTAGACTCGACCTAAAGATATCTAACTTGCTAACCCGTATTTTTGGTCTTGAAATCCTTCTTATAGGGAAAATGAAGGAGCAACAAGCATCGAACCAGAAATACACCTATCACTGGTCACTTGGACCGCCTTATGACATTTCAAAAATTGGTTACAATAGCTAAGTCTCTAGAGAATCTTCTTGTTCATCTCGTCCACCGGAGAATAACTGTTGCATTTGCCAAACTTTGAAAACTTGCACCAAAACTGCCACCAAGACATAGGCAAAATTTGTTATAACCATAACCACTAAGTTGTTAACTGCAAGTTGTAGACTTTGTCCTATTATTGTCCAGTTAAGTACTTTTCTACCCATCCTTGATATTCCTCATCCGTTGGCCAATTAAAATTTACCACCTCATTTACCTTGGCATTGTAAGGTGTATACTTTATTGCTACCTGATTTGCCTCCCTTTCAAAAGATTCCAAAAATGTGCTAGTGTTAGTGATTTTATCCATACTACTCATCAGCATGTCATAATTTGAGTCATCACAAATCAGTTTGATTTGTGCATTGATGATTTCATCTACCCTGTCCTGCCATTGCTATAGTGATCTAACATTTCCTTGGGCATCTACAATATCTGGTAAAGATGTGTCACTCCAGTCATCAAAACTCTTTACCAACTCTTTAATCCTCCTACTGAAATCATCAAGTAAGGCCTAGAAACCTTGCAGTGACTTTACAAAGTCTTGAGTAGGCCTTAATTGTTGAGGCCTATTAGTTACATTTTGAGAATTTAATTTCCATATTTTGTTGTGCAAGTTCAATATTCTAATTTTAGGAGTCTGATAGTTGGAAATCATAGTAAAATCAGAATTTAATAATTTCTGGAATTAGCATTTGAAAGTGTTTTTTTGGGTCATTAACTTCAGACTATCTTCTCTTTTGCAGGGGTGGTTGCATGCCGAATTTTTTTGGTGTAAAATATCATAATTATTATATTTTGTTACCCGTGTATGATTAAAAATTATTGGAGTGTGAGTTTGATATTTTTTGAAGATCTAAATATTCAAGCTTGGTAAAGAAAAATCATGTCAGATAATATTAGTCTAGAACAAAATGAAGAGACAGTTGCTAGATTGTGGGCTATATTGAAAAGAAAGGGTGATGGGAAATTTTATTGTCCTTGCAATAATTGCAAGGGCTTAAAGACGAGAATACTTTTAATCACAACAACTAAGAAACATTGTAGGCAGCATGGTCACATTGAAGGGGGGCATGATTATCGTCCATTGGTAAGTTGTTCATTATATGTGTTTATATTGATTGAATTTGTAAATGTTTATATTGTTTTAACATTTGATATATATTTAAAAAATCACTTGATTATGATCATGGTTTATTTGTGTCTGTCATTATTATAAAGGTGGGGTGCCCTAGGGCACATGATATGAATTATCACGGCTCGGAGAATGTGGTTTTGCAAGCGGAGGAACATGGAGCTGTGAATATCGAAGATGAAGTTAATGATCCTATGGAAGAATATGGTCATGCACCAGAAAACACAATCGAAGATGATGGTACAAATACATTGATCCATGACACATGTAGTGGTACATCTAATCATGTTGATCGAGATGACTTTGATGATGTTCATGATTTACCTATACTGGAGAAGACATACGAGCCCCTTGATGAAGGCTCCCAAACAACTCTTCTCTCTGTTGTATTGTTGTTGGTGAACTTGAAGGTTATGAATGGTTTATCCAACATAGCAATCTCACGGATGTTAAGGTATGTCATATATGTCATCTTTTTTCATCTATTTTAATTGTTGTTAGTCCATCGCTAGTAAATAAAGGATGAAGTATGTACCATTAATATTCTTTATATTAAGAAATTATTTTTTGTTGTAGACTGATTGGTGAGTTTTTGTTACCACCATCAAATATTTTACCTCGCTCATACTGAGATTTATTTGGCATTATGAAAGATATTGGAATGGAGTATCAAGCAATAGATGCATGTCCCAATGATCATATTATATATCATAAACAACATGAATTTGCAACAGAATGCCTAGAATGTCATATCAGTAGATATCGAATAGATCAACTAACAAAAAAGGTGCCCCGCAAGGTTCTTCGTTATATTCCCATTATTCCACGTATGCAACAATTATTTAGGTGTGAAAGCTTAGCGCAATTTATGGATTACCATGCACATAATAGAAGTGGAGATGAGATTCTTTGAATTCCTGCGGATGGTTCTGCATTTAGGGACATGGAGGAAAAATGGCCACACTTTAAAGAAAAACCTCATAATCTTAGGCTTTCATTGGCAGTGGATGGTGTCAATCCATTTGGAGAGCTGAGATCTATTTACTCGGTGTGGTCTGTTTTTGTTATCAACAATAACATTCCTCCATGGATCTCAATAAAGAGGGAGCACATAAGCTGGCAATGATTGTTCCAGGTATTTGTTTACATCAATTTTTTTTAACGTAGTAGCATCTCATTTGTCTTATTTGTTGCATAATGACTTATATATTTTTTCATTTAATAGTCATGTACATGAATTTATATATATTGCAGTAAAATGGTTATAATAATTATGTAATGTTTATGTTCATTCAACTAGGTAAGTACCAAGTTAAAGATATGAATGTATATATTGAGCCTCTTATCGACGAGTTACTAAAGTTATGGAATGGCATCACTATGTATGACGTATCTAGACCAATAGGACAAAGACAATTTCAATTCCATGCAATGCTTGTATGGACAATTCATGATGCCCCAGGGCTAACACATTTTTCTGGTATGTTATAACGTTCGACTGCATGACTTTAATGATATTTAATTTTATGAAGTAGATATCATGCATGTTTTTTAAATAATCTATTCATTATATATAATTATAAAAATTGACATATTTAATCCAATTATATATGATTTGCAGGTCTTCAAACAAAGGGAAAATTTGCATGTCCAATTTGTGGTCCAAAGATGAAATCTCGTTGTTCAACAAGTTTAGGAAAGCAGGTGTTTGATGAGTATAGGCACTTCCTCCACAGAAATCATAAGTATCGAACTATTGAAAAACATCTTTTCAATGGGAAAGAAGAGACTACATCAAAACCACGAAGAATGACACCTCGCCTATGGAAGTTGGAATATAATAGAATTAATCATCAAGGTTATACATCAGATCAAATTATTTATCTATCATTTATGATATGTTTTGAATTTATATTTTTATATTGTGTTGTGTTTACTCATGCTGTAATTGACAATGATTGTCGTTGTTAATTTGTTTAACTTATATGCTTCATGAAGGTCGTCAAGGTATTAATGGTCGGCTTCCACAGGGACTGAAAAGTTATCCCAGACAATTTAGTAGGTTTCCCTACTATGAGAAGCTACAAATTGTGCATTTGTTTGATACAATGCATATCGGAAAGAATATGGCAGAAACGTTATGGAAAATATTGGATGGAAGGCATGACAAAGAAAAAATTGTCAAAATTTGTAGTGACATTCAGGAAGCCAATCATGCAATGAAAAATTTCATTCAATTAAATAGCAATGGAGACCAAATTAATATAAGTGCCCTTCCTTGGTTATTAACGGAGCAACAAAGCAATGCTATAAAACAAGTGATACGAAAATTTCGATTTCCCATAAGATTTGTTGTGAACATAAACAATATCATAACAAAGAAAGGTGAATTTGGGTTAGGGATGAAAACACATGATTAACATACCTTCATTAAGGTAATTATTCTGCTATATTATATATATATGTATACTACATGTACTTTTCAGTGTATTATGTTTACTACTTTTGGAAAAATATTAATGAAGTACATTCTACCTCTATCTCTCCCAGACAACTTCCACAACAATGTCAAGCAAGTTATATATGATCTTGGAAAATACATAGGTAAGTAGCGATATTTTTTCAATTTGTTGTATATTTTTGTTAAATCTCGTTAATATATTTGTGCCTTGAATCACTTGTAGATGGTTGTCATCTAAAGCAATCCATAAAGAAGATATAAATTATTGGAAGAGAAAAATTCCTTGTCTAATGTGTGAAATGCAAAACTTTGACATTTTTCATTGCACAAGAACACTACCTCATACACCAAGTTGAGGAGATTGAATTGAGTGGACCTGTACACACAAGGTCAATGTGGATGATTGAGAGGCACTTGAAATTTTTGAAGGCTTTGGTTAGACAAAGAGCACATCCCGAGGGTTCTATGGTGGAGGGATACATGGTATACCAGACCATGGTGTACATTACTAAATATCTTCCTAAGTTTGTAGCAAAGATCCATGTAGATCGCATTTGGGATCCCAACTCCATTAACAAATTTGAAGGGGAGTACCTGATGGGGAAAGGTAGATTGAGGAAAGTGACAGGTAATTATAAGATGGTCATGGAGATTAATTAGAATACATTTTACATTTGGTTTTTATGTATATTGAACGTATTTAATTATTAATCTTCAATATTCATCAATTATAAATTAAGGTCATATACCGTGGTAATTAACTAATTATACGTCATTTGTGAATTTCATTTTTTTTGATACAGATGGTCGAGAGTGGGATGCACTACATTTGTACATCGCAAACAATCTTGATTGGATGACGGTATGGATTGAACGATGTCAACAATCTGGTCGTGCATTAACATGGGAAGGTGTGGCTTCATTGGTTAAAGAAGCTCATTGTAATGGAGATTCCAATGTTACACCAAGGGAAATTGATTTAGCATATGGTTTAAGAGATAAATAGGTATGTATAAATTTATTAATCATCCATATTATTTAATTATTTTCAATTATATTGATGTATATATATGTTGAGATTTTTTTCTTTGCATACATTCGGCCAAGAATAAATATGTTTATCAACTGACGATATTGCAACAAGTATTACATGTTTGACATATTGCAGGTGAAACACCACAAGGCTATGTGGTGCAATGGTCGTAAATTTTGACTCAAAAAGTTGGATGACATGAAGAAAACTTATGACTCTGGGATAACTGTTGTCTTCTAGGTGACTAATGTTTCATCTAGAAGCGACATACATCCAAAAGTCTCAAAAAATCAATACTATGGGATTTTGGATGATATACTTGAGTGTGACTTTAAGTCCTTCAAATTAGTTTTGTTCATCATCCTATGGTATAGGCTACGATTAAATGAAAATGATCCTAAGAGAACTATTATTGAACATGATAATGGATTTACCATGGTTAATTCAAGGTATTTTGAGCGAGCTGGAAATGAGCCCTATGTTCTTCCAAGCCAATGTGAGTAGGTATTTTACTCAGAGGTTCCAGGTAAAGCGAGTTGGTCATATGTTGTTAGACATGATCCAAGAGGAAGGCCAGTAAAGTATAATGTGGTTGAAAAAGAAGATACTAAAGAAATAGAAGATGATGTAGATGATGATGAGGATCAACAGTTAGTTGATGATGTGTCTAACAAAGATGTCGAAGAGGAGGAACTAGATCATGATGATGTAGGAGTTAATTTTCATGAAGATGATATCCGTGTGGATGATGACATTATCAAAACTAATATCAATGATGATGATGATGATGATATGACCAATCCTTACGATGTTGAATCTGGATCGGATGATACAGACAAAGAGTTGGGTGAAGAAGAAGATCAATGACATTGAAATGTATGAGTATGTGATTGTATTATCTATTTGATATTAATTTCTTGATAGAATTATATTTGACTTATGTGGTTACATAATTAATTTATGATGTTTTTAATTTTAATTATATTTGAATTATATTAGAATATGTTCAGTTAATAGATGTAAAATATAAAATGGATAAACCAAAAGATGAAACCGTGAGACCATTGCCTTGTTGGGTGTATGGAATCTAATGAAGATCTATAAAAGTGTAATCTATGATGGAAATAATTCAAAGTGTTTGGCACACAGATGTAGTTTATAACTTGTATAAATGTGCAAGTAAATGACTGGCAAACTCTACTTGAGATAGAATGACAATCCTAGTTATGTGATTCTTCTTATTGATCCAATTAATACTCTTCAATTACTATGATTGACTAGAAGGGTTTAATTTTACTTGAAAGAACCAAATAATCACATCACACAAATATAGCAAATGTGTATCGGTAAACTGAATATATTTATATGCTTGATATATCAATTTAGACAACAGAAAAGCATCAAAATGGAGACAACTAGATAATTGTATAATTCCACAAACAGCTAATACCAATATTAAGCCACAAGTTCAGACATCTTCATTAACTTCATCAAAATTCATACATGCATCTGAGTCTTTTAAAGGAAAGTTTCATTGCAAACTATCTACTGTATCTTTCTCCTATCCGCCTATATTTGTTTTACATATGAAACAGATATAAATATATGAAAATTGTGAAAGGGCTCATCCTTTGAGAAATGTCTTTTCCTTAACAACAATAACAAACTAGAAATTATGCTGTATTAAGCCATAAATCGATGTTTGACAGATAATCTCGGTAAGCTGGCTGCTTGTGTGTATCAGCATCCTCCAGTGCATTCCTTATGGCTATCTCCATTTCGAACATCTTCTCATTCTGTTCACATGCCCTGTCCATTGTTAAATCATTTCCTGTGGCTGTCTCCTGAATTGTTTGTATCATCATCTGGCATTCCTTCATCCATCCTGTGGTAATAAACACTGTTTTACTCCTCTTCGGTTAAGTACTTGTCCACCCATCTCTGATACTCTTCATTCGTTGGCCAACCAAAATTCATGACCTCATTCACCTTAGTATTGTAAGGTGTGTACTTCACTGCAACCTGATTGGCTTCCCTTTCAAAAAACTCTAAGAATGTGTTGGTGTTAATTATCTTATCCATACTATTTACCAGCAAATCATAGTTTGAATCATCACAAATCGATTTGATTTGTGCATTGATAACTTCTTCTACCACATCCTGCCACTGTTGCAATGTCTTAACATTTCCTTGTGCATCAATAATGTCTGGCAAAAATGTATCATTCCAGTCATCAAAGCTCTTTATCAACTCCCTAATTCTTCTACTGAAATCATCAGGTATGGCCTGGAATCCGCTCAATGATTTTACAAAGTTTTGAGTAGTCTTCAATGACTGGGGCCTATTGTACGCATCAAACCTAGAAGCTTTGTACATAATATCCAGATCGTTGGCCCTAGGGATCCATTTCTCAGCCAAAGGAAAAACTATTTCCCTATCCCTATTAATATTTTTTATTCCATCCAAGAATAAAGAATACAAAGAATGTATAGATGGTAATTTACCATGAACCTTTTCATTAAGATGCCTCAAAACTGTGTCAACCACCTCACTTTGTTTGGCAATTGCATCATCCTCACTTGCCTTTAAGGCAACCTGCAATTTTGTGATCCTATTCAACATTTTCTTCTTGGTGGGATCCACAAAATATTCAACTTCTTCTTCAACTGGCCCTGGTGTAGGACTGAGAGCAGGTGCTTGGATGGGGGGCCCCAGAGTTGAAACAATTGGAGTAGTATGGGGGATCGATCCTGCAATAGAAGGTAATGCTCTGATACCAGGAGCACTAGAGGATTCTCCCACCTGCCCATATTTCAACCTATCTACTTTAGATTGCAGCTCAACATTCCTTTGCTGCATCCTACTATATTCTACAATTATCATATTGTATTTCTCCATCAGACTCTTCATTTCAACCTCTTCTCTCTTAGCTGTCTTTTGGGCCAATTTGGCCACATTTATTAGCAGGCTTGTAGCTTCTGCTGTTGAAGTTTTAGAAGCTCTCTTGATGATTAGCCCTCCCCTTAGGTGTGGGATAATATTAGTTACATTTGGCTTTCTTCCTTGGGGTGCCAATGCCCATATGGCCAAAGTTTCATACTCCTCACTGAAGGAAGAGTCCTATAGAGTTGCCTTAACCTCTTCTTCACTGTTTTGTATAGGGTGCTTGGACTATAAGATAGCATTGAATGCAACCACATTAGCTATGTCCCATTCAGAAAAAAGTAAGACACCAGCCTGAGTCACAAGTCTTCTTCCCTCCTCAGGAGTGATGCCTTTGAATTCTTCCATTAATTCAGCCTTGACCTCATCATCATTCTCCTGCTCAGACCTATCAGGTCTCGATTCTCTCCTACTCTTGCATTTGTTCTGGTACTCTTCTAGTTTCATCCTCCAAACTAGTTGCAAGAATACAAGAGTCTTTACAAATGCATCATCGTCCAAGAATGCCTTGCAGGCATCCATCCTGGCATCTTGTACACATTGCCCCTTTACTTCCATGTCAGAAAGGACCAATTGTGTTGATCTAGGAGGGGAAGGGATACCAACCTGCATGTCTTTTTCAGTCACAATTATCTCATCCATGAGAGTTTCCTACGTTTCCTCAGCTCTCTACCTCTTAGGGCTTGGCTCTGATGGTAACACTGTAGGATCACCTCTTGGTGGTGAATCTAGATCCACAATCCTTATCCCTTCGGGTGCTCTGATCCCTGGACCCAGCTATGATGATGCTTGCATGACTTGTTTTCCCTTCTTATCCCCTTCATCCTCATCAGTGCTCACATTCCTCTTTCTCTTGTATAGAGGCCTATCAACTGGTGGCTGATAAGCTAGCCTTGTTTCTTCAAGCCTCACATCCGGTCTTTATATACCAAAATCTAATTCCAAATTGACCCTCTTGGTCATCAAGGTGCCTATGATATTTTTGAAATTAGCCATTAAGAAGTCTATTCTCTTGTGAAATGGAGTGAACTCTATTAATGGATCATATTTTGGATCCATTTTATGTATTATAGCCAGAAGATTTTCATATGCAATCCATTTTTCTTTATTCAACTCCTGCCTATTCAAATCAAACTCATTTCTGATTAAGTCCTCAGGAAAGTTGAATTCATGTGCAAATTTTCCACCTTTAATTTGTTGTCTGAACAATGCAAAGAATCCCTCAGGGTCATGCTGTCTCCTAGGACCATTCCTCAAATTGAATTCATCAAAAAACCTTCCGAAGTGGACCCATCCTCCCTTGGAACAGACAAAATCAGAAACAACAGTGTAGTCAGGGAACAAAGCCCCTTTTCCTTTCTTTGTTAGGTTGTTCTCATGAATACAACCTAGTTGCCACATTACTTCGGCAAACCCTATCCTTGATGGTACATTAAAGGGGAGGATATGAGGGGTTCCCTGGAAACCATACACCCTCGATACAATATTTACAGGGTATAAGATGATATCACCCCAATTGTGACAGACTTTTAAATTAGGTTTCCTCACCTTCGGTTGGAGGAAGTCATGCAAATCTTCAGGGACTCTTGGCACATTTACCACCAACCGAGGCCTGAGTCTAGAGGAAAAGTAGTTATCAAACTACACAAAGCTGGCACCTCCCCTGTTGTAAGACAAATCTGCACTCCACACCTGTACTGGTAACTTTTCTCCATTCACCTCCTGCCTCAACTCCATTTTTTTTTAGAACAAAAAATCATTCTTGTACAGGAACATATGCATCAACAGGGAGTACCAGAAAAAAGGAGTGCCAGTATCCCCCACATGCAGCTTCATCAAACCCTCATGCATCTTCTCTGATAGGAATGATGCAAAGTCATATACCACAAAGAAGTTGGGATGCTAAATCTGGGCTCCCATAAACATGTACGCAACTGGCATCACAGTATTAGGGCTGAATCCTAAAATCTAGCACAATGAATAAAATGTTGTCAGGAAGTGACTGGCAAAACAACTCAGTCTGAAAGGCTCTTGGTCATTTGGGCTAATAAGAATTGTTGAACTGCCTGCCCTGGCCAGGTGAAGATGAAGCAACTTCAATCTGAAAAGAGGCTTTAACCTTTTGTACTCCTTCATCTCCTCAAAATTTATTTGGACTAAGAAAGGGCTATACTCAGTCAAATCAAAATCTGTCGAATCTCATTTGCATTTAGGCTTAGCAAAATTCCACCATCATTATCCTTTATGACCCTTGTCACAGGATCATACCGTGTTGCCACTGCTCTGAGCAAGTCAACATCAGGGAACACATTTGGCACTGTTAGTTTCCCCATGTCATATCTCTAGGCATTAGAGAAGGGGTGAGGTAAGTTTCACTATCCATACCATAGCCTAAACATTTCAAGACCAGTTATAGGAATCCTGGCATCCGCAATGTTATAATTTTTGCACAGTAGACCTTCGCCTAGGGTCTTTCTATTGATTAAAACCAAACCACTCTTCCTATCGTTTGTTGACAACGAGAGTTGATCCAGGAAGTCATCATACAAATTCCTCTTCAAATAATCAACATGGCCAGAGTGCTACTTCGGTGGTGCCATCTTAAACAACTAGGGCTTCTTTTAAAAAATCAAATCCTCGAAGAAACTAGGGGTACCCAGAACACAAAAATACAACACAACTGTGCAATTCCAATAATTCAAACGAACCAGTAACCCTACAACAATAATTAATAAAACCTCTTGACCAACACAATAGAACCCTTCGCAAAGACACAGTCAAATTAACCCAGCAGTTTAGAAAATAACTCACAAGATTTCGCGCCTTGCAGAGAACCAAACTTCACTGTGATCGCTCAAAAAGCTATCTCTGGCTCTGAACTGCTTGGAAAATACTTGAATGCTTTTGTGATGAATATAGAAAAAGAGCAGATACTTTATGTCGATTGATTTGAGGCAGTAGACATCTCATCCGCCATTAAAGCTCATTTGCATGCTGCCCCAACGGCTCCAATCACATTTGATGCGAATTTTAACTTCAGCCATCGATCTTTTATTTTCGTCAGATCATCGAATGACCATCTTCAAAACGGTTGACGAAATCTCCATTTCAGCATCGAGGGCCCACCACAGAAGCAGTGCCAAATGAATACACGTGGCACTCGCCTGTGATATCGCGATGACTAAGCATCCTGCATCTTTGGATCACGCGATGGTGGGCAACCATTGATTCCTACCATCGGTGATCATGTTCACTCACAGCAATCAACAACACCAAACATAACTGTCGAGCAAATTTTTACCAAGATTATAACATCACCGTTGATCTCAAGCACGTGCATCTCATAGCTATTTTAGTAACCCACTTTATAATGTATTTAAGTCCGACACAAATATTAAACACTTTATTAATCCCTTTTCGGCATCGACGTCTTGGGACACATGGCGCTCACCCGTGATATCACAATCACCAAACAATCAATAGTGATGTCATCGCGAGATCGTAGGGAGTGATCAGGATCAATCGTAGGAAGATCAATGGTCATTAAAAACATAGTAGTCAGCAGCACCAAACATAACCGTTGAGCAACTTTTTACCAAGATTATAACATCACCATCGATCTCGAGCACGTGCATCTCACAGCTATTTTAGTAACCTACTTTATAATGTATTTAAGTCCGACACAAATATTAAACGCTTTATTAATCCATTTTCGACATCAGCAGCTTGGGACATGTGGCATTCACTCGTGATATCGCAATCGCCAAACAACCAGTGGTGATGTCATTGCGAGATCGCGGGGAGCGGTCAAGATGAATCGTAGGAAGATCAATGGTCATTAAAAACATAGCAGACAGCAGCACCAAACATAACCGTCAAGCGACTTTTTACCAAGATTATAACATCATCGTCGATCTCGAGCATGTGCATCTTGCAGCTGTTTTAGTAACCCACTTTATAACATATTTAAGTCCGACACAAATATTAAATGCTTTATTAATCCCTTTTCAGCATCGGCAGCTTGGGACACATGGCGCTCGCCCGTGATATCACAATCGCCAAACAACCAGCGGTGATGTCATCGCGAGATCGCAGGGAGCGATCAGGATCAATCGTAGGAAGATCGACGGTCATTAAAAACACCCCCTGCAAAATAAAACAACTATTAAAAAGTCAAGCGAAATAACCTTTTTTTGTGTGCAGATTGTGCGGCCATCGGATGAAGTGATTTCAATCTTGACTATTGCTTGCAGACCTCGCAAGGTTTCTGCTAACATCACAAATATGGTGCGAGGCGTGCGAGATTCTGCCATCCGTCACATTTGATGGTGGGGATCAGTTTTGCTCACTAATCGATTATGAAGGCTGATGCCGACAACTGTTTCCGTACCGACGCATCGTGGTCATTCCTTGCTGACCTCACGTAATTAAAACTGCAGTTTCAATAATGCTGCGAGGTGTGCGATTTGGTGACACGTGGACTCTAATGTTGTGCGCTGATAAAAAAGGTGGGGCCCATTTCCGTGCTGATGTGGTGCTCGGTAGGTGAATATCCTGTCCGTTTGGTGACTGGAGGGAGAACGTGGTATTTTCAAACTATTTTGACTAAATCTGAATCATTCTCTTGGCCAACATTGCAATTGATCAATGGCTTGTATTTAAAAATAAATTGGTATTGTACGATAGTCATTTTATCTCGCGCGAGTGAATAGTAATGGCCAAGTTCGACTCTGCCTGCATAATTAAATGCTAAAATTTGTGAATTACTATTTCAGTTATGTATCTCTACATTGAGGAAGAATTGATTCATATCGAGTGAAGCAAGCTGTGGTTATGATTTCTCAATTTCGCTACCCTGGATGTTCTACAATTGAAACCGTAAGTAGCACGTACGCCATTTCTTGTAAATTCAAAATATTTTATGGTTGCTTGCTGGGCAATTCGTGATTGTTTCTTGTTTCCGTTCTTGAAGAATTGATCAAATAGATTCGCTTTTAGAGCTTGTCTAGATAATTTCTAGGGTTTTTTGAATATTGAATAATTTTTTGTTAAGGCTAAAGGAAAAAATTGTAATTATTTGCTATCTGAAAATAAGCAAACCCTAGTTCAAATTATCATTAGTCTAGTATAAATGGCACCCAAGGCCCAAAGTTCTGGTTTTGAAACCACTACCAAGTCTTTATCCCAAGATATTATTGATTTGTTACAATCCTCTATTAGCAAGAAGTAGGAGGGAAAGGTTTTATTCTATGGGCCTTGAATCTTGGAAGGATTGATAGACAAGCAATGCACAATTCAAGATGTCGAGTTACCATACACCGGGTGGCAGTTGTTCTCCAATTGGTTTGGGAACAGGAATTTGTCGGTTCCTTTGTGTAACCCCTGGAGGTTAGACCTAGGTAAATTGGTGGTTCCTAATTTTTATATGGATGTAGATCTTTTAAAGGAAATTGCTGCTAGATATGACCCTGTGGCCCGAATTGTCAGAACACATGCTGGTGTGCACATGATTAAGATAACCAAAGAAGAAATTGCAGAGATTTTCAAATTGCATGAATGGAGTCAAGATATGGTTCCTATCGATTTGGAGGTTTTCAGACAATAATATAGAAATACTAGGGGTTTGTTCAGAACATCCTTGTTAATACCTCATTTGGCAGTCTCGGGAAGAGGAAAAAATCAGAAGAAGGTAGTAATTGGCAGGAATGAGCCCGAACCTTTTCCTGTGGACTATTTCACCAGTCATTTCAAGAAGACTGTTTGTGCTTTATATCAAGTTCTGGGAGTCAGCTTAAAGAAAACTTTGCCTACCGATATTATGTATATGGCAGTAAATCTCCAACACCCAAGTTTTAATGTAATATATGATTTTGCCACTTATTTGGCAGAGAAGATGCACACGGGTCTGGTAGCCCTAAAGGAGGGGAAGAATTGGGTTGGATTCAGATGGTATTCCTTGTTAATCAACATGTTTCTGTATAGGGGTCAAGTTGTGTTCGAAAAAGATATGAAATTAAAGAAGGAAGGAAACATTGAAATGCCTGTCCAATATTGGACTAGGATTCTTGACATGCATGATCATGAGTTTGATTATGTAACTTTCAAAAATGTCTTTGGATCTAAATTAAGGGAGGCTCTAGTTCGTGACCCCCCAAGGATCCCAAAAGAAATTCATGACTTCTTGAGGCCGATGGAGAGAAGGCCTGAATTGAACATAATGCACAATTGGGGAGACATTATCCCCTATCATAATACTACAGTTTTTAGGGTTTTTGGAACTTATGTCAATCCAAAGGTTCTACCAAGGGAGTTACCCCTTAGAATTAGATTTTTGGAAATCATGAGGCAGTTGGGGGGCGCTCAGGAACTACACTTGCCAGCTGAACAGAAGAAAGGTTCTTTCTTTCTTGAATATACAACATTTTCTGATTTTGTTATGGAAAAGGGAGGATGGAAGGAGTTGCATCAATTACTTGGGCCTTATAGGCTAAGGACTGTGCACCCCAGAAATCATGATTCTGAGGGTTTTATCTCTCAAATGAAGGCAAAACATCGGACAGGAGAATTTGTCCACAACTACTTTCCTAAGGACATCATCAGGAATATTTTTGATTTGAAATTACAAGATGATAGAAAGACACTATACATTGCCTACTCTAAAATGGTAAAAAGAAAGTAGGAGAAAATACCTGGTTTCAATCCCATACCTAATGCTAAAGATGAGTTTAGCAGGGAAATGTATGCTATTGATAATTTTGAGAGCTTGGTTGGGGTTTTGAAAGATGAAAGGGTTGTGGAAGAAAGGGGAAAATCACAAACCATTGAGGAGTACCCTGAGGTAAAGGAAGAGGAGAGGCCTACTTATCAGTCCCAAAAGAAGATAAGGGTTTTTTCTAGAAGAAAGGGAAGTAGGGCTGAAGATGTTGCTAAAAATATTGCACCATCTTCTTCAAGGCAGTCGGTACCAAATGTTGTTGATTTGGATTCTCCTCCAAGTTTTTCAGAACAGGCTTGCCCACTATCACCAAAGAGGCAGAGGGTTGAAAGGGTAAAGATTGTTGATTGTGATGGTGATGAGGATGATGAAATTATTGTCACTCCAGATGAAATGCATCCTAAGATGCCATTGGACCCAGTTGACATTGCAACAGGTTTAGGTACAATTTCTTTGAGGTTAGGAAAAGATGAAATCAAAGGAATAACAAGCAATGATGACTTGAGAATAGAAACCTGCAGAGAGTTCATGATGGATGACTCTTTTATTCAAATCGATGATTTTAAAGATTTTGTGTGGAGAGCACATACTGCATTATATGCTGAGAAGGTGGCACATGAGAGAATTTTGCATCCAGAGCTCCTAGAGAAGGTAATTCAAGCTAAGGTCAAGGAACAGATGAGAGAAAAATTCAAAGCAATAACACCAGAGCAAGGCCGAGAATTGGTACAGAAAATTAGAGTATTTCTACTCCCTGAATGGGATATTGTTGATGCTGTGGTATTTGACACAATAAGAAGGGCTAATAAGCCACTTCTTGCTACTGAAGAGGAGGCTACATTGGCACTCAAGGGATCAGCATTTAGTGAGGAATGGGATGCATTGGCAATCTGGTCCCTAGCTACTGGCTCTAAAAAGTCAATTGTTGCAAAACCTTCTGACTTCAGTGGTCACTTAGTTTTGAGGAGAGTTACTGACACCCCAACATTGGAAGCTACTGATATGGTCATGAATGTTGCGAAATTCACCAGAGAAACTATTGAATATTTGACCAAGGAGTGGGATACTTAGAGAGGCCAATATAATGACATTATTATTGAATATAATAAGAGTCAATAAAAGGTAGCAGAGTTAGAAACTGAATTGGCTTTATTGAGGCAACAAATGGATACCATGAGATCTCAAAAGCAAGCCAGTTGTAGCCACACTGTTCCCGACCCACCAGTAGAGCAGTCTCAACCTCCTACACAAGCACAGTCTTTGGCTATTGTTCCATATAATATGGGACAAGTGCCTATCACTATTGAGAGGGCTACTAGCCCTGGAGGGGGACATTCTAGGGAGAAACTGATTCATCAGGTTGAAGAATATAAGGAGATGGTAAAGCAAATCCAGGATGCAGCAGGGAGAAACAATGCAGTGATAGTGGACAATGTTTTAAAACATTTAAACAGAACAGTCCAGAGTAAGCTAAACAGTTTTCATGCAAATTATGTCCTAATGTTGCAAGCACTAAAAATGTTTCCAAGGGATAAAGAATTGGCCATCTCATTGCTAAACAAATGGAGCCCTAGAATGGAGAATTTGAGATTCATGGCAGTAGGGGCAAAACAGCATGGTGATAAATATCCTACTGTTATTGCAACATATCAATTGGTCAAGGGAATTGTTGAGCAGAAGTTTCAGGGATTTTCCGCCCCAATGGAATCTAAGATTAAATTGCTGAAAGATGTGTATGATGGAAAGGACCTGACCCCATTGCCTCATATTTTACATAGTCGAATTGAAGTCAAACCCCTGCAGGTTTGGAAGGAGAAAATGAACAATATAATGATGTCTCAAACACATGAGATATGCAAAAATGCTGACATCCGCAAGCTAGAGAATACATTGGAAAAGTTGTCTTTTGTTATAAGTTTCTTAGAGAACTTTGATAAAAAGGCCACATCGATAATGGTAAAGTATGCTCCCTACCGAAACAAGGTTGATCAGGTTGTGGCTTTCCAGTGGCCTTCTAAGGAGGAGTTTGAATTATGGAAAAAGGTGTTCACTGATGAACTGGAATTATGAGTGTTATAGTTGAGAATTGCAACTTAGATAATACAAGTCTGGCCTTAGATATTATATTTTAAAATTGCATTCTCATTTTGACTCCAAGTACAGGGTGCTGAGGTGGAGTTAATACTATAACGACTAAGCATGCCTTCGATATATGGGGAGCAGCCTTTGGAGCGATGTTTTCTTTCCTCCTTATCAACTAATGATGATATTTGTCTTATGCTCTCCACTTGCATAATAGAATTGTAACTGAATTAGAAGTTAGCGGTCCAATTACAAATGGACATGTGTACTCTCTGACCTGAAGCTTGTTGGCTCCTTTGTTTTATAAAAGGGAATTTTGGGCCAAGAGAGTGGTCGGTTGAAATATCCAAAATATGAGAAATAAGAGTCTAGTAATATAGAGAGTATGAATTGTAAGTCCAGGTTTTAAAATTTTTTGAGTCAGATTGGAAAACTTTGTTAATCATGGGGTTTTTGAGCATGTTTGTATCAAACTTGTGAATATTTGGAGTTTATTTTGTCTCCTATTGTGTTATGTTATATGGATTATTAATGAAATATCGATCAAAGATGATTTTCATTTGTTCTTTACTGTGAATTATGTTTAACTACAACTCTGGTTCAAAGGATCACTTAAATGCTTCAGTTAACCAGTAAATTCATGCAATATAACAAATAGGATTCATAAAGGAGTAATAAACTCAGGTATAGATATATGGGTTGTAATGCAATTCATAATAGATCATAAGTGTTCAAAATGAAATTTACCTTATAGTTCATTTTTCTCTTTTGACTCCTTGCGCTGGGATATGGCACTAGAATTCTAATTACATCAGGATATTTTACTCAAACATTTCCTATCAATTTACTTTATGTGAATTTTGCGATTCTATGTTAAATGGACATGAGTCTTTTTTAAGGAATAGCCAATTTCTTGAAGGATTTGATCCTTTAACATTATTTGGGGATCTATCTGTTGCTTACCTATGTGCAAATTAAATGAATTGTTTAAATGTTGTATGTTAAGAGCACATGTTAGGGAATAGCCTCCTAGATTTTATAAAGTCTGAAGTGTAGGAGAATTAGCCTTATTGTTATTCTCGTTAAGTTGGCCATACTGTTCCTAGTCTTTTATTATTGAATGTGGCGAGTTCATAGGAGCTTCTAGGAAACACGTGTGGGTTGTAGTAAAAGAACGCCAACAGGTTCAATTGACAACATGATCTATTAAGTAATTACAAAGAATTCATAATTTGAAATTCTAGATTTTGACAACATGATGCAGGAGCATCCAGTGGTGTAAGGGAAATCCTACATCACCCAAAAATATATTTACTTTCATTTAGAGTTTTGTATATGTTTTTTCATTTCTGGATACCCTTTTCGTCGAAGAAGAATTCCCAACTTTCAGAACTGCTTTTCTGCTTTTTCTGCTCAATTGCTATTTTTAGCAGGTATGATTTTGAAGGTGTGAGGAGACAGAAATTTAAGGGAAGCTTTAGGACAGAATAATAAACACTTTGGTGAAAGAATCAGGTGAAGATCATTCCCGGTTCAAAAGTTATTCAAGTTTCAGTTTCTGCTTTTTGCCCTACAAAATCTTCGGAGCTAATTTTGAGGGACTTAAAAGCTCCGGATGGGCCCAAAAATTGGCAGAAAACGAAAGTGGCTAATTTTGAGGGACTTAAAGGCTCCGGATGGGCCCGAAAATTGGTAGAAAACGAAAGTGGTTAGCCTTTAGGCCCCACTTTCTAGCACTTCATTTTCGCAAGACCTTTCTGAAAAGGTATTATTATTGAAGATCCGACGATTAGATCTTGAGTTAGGGCTTCCGAAAGTTTGTGCATAATTAGAATGTTGTTTTTGGCTCCAAACGGAGGAAATTGGGCTATTTATGGGGTAGTTTCTAATTTTTGTGGTAGTTTTTGGAAAAAAGAAGATCGCATGCTATAAATAGGGGAATTTCTGTAGTTTCTTTTTGTAATTTGCATGTATTGCAGAACTCGAGGATTTGAGATCCTCTGCATGTAAGATTTTCATTTTTGAAAATAATAAGGATCTCAGTTTTCTGTGTGATTTTCTGTGTCTCGGGTTGCACCCTCATCAAGTGGTATCAGAGCGGGTTTTCTTGAGCGTGTGGACAGATCGCCGATCGTGAGGCAGTTCGCACCAGGACTGTGGTTGTGGGTTCAAGATATTCAAGATGCCTCCAAGAGTGGCACGTGGTAGGCGAGGTGGTGCCAGAAATGCTGGTGGAAGAGATCCATTAGTGGCCGAGTGTTTCAGAGCCCTCCAGAGACAAATTAATGCATTACAAAGAGAGCTAAGAAGAGGGGTAAACCCGAGAAAGGGAGAAGAAAGTGAGGATGAAGAAGAGGTAGAAGATTCAGATGTAGAACAGGAAGAAGAAGCTATTGATCAAGATCAAATGCGGTTGATAAGGGCCATTTCGAAGATTGGAAAAAGACCTAGAGTAGAAGTTGCCAGTTTTTCTGGTAGTCTGAACCGGAAAGAGTTGATTGATTGGATCAACGAGTTGGAAGAGTATTTCGAGTATGAAGAAGTAGAGGACCCAGATCGGGTTAAATTTGCAAAAACGAAGCTGAAGGGCCACGCCAGTATCTGGTGGAAAGAGGTCCAACTAGAAAGAAATAAGAGAGAAAAGGGAAAGATCACTAGATGGGATCGCATGGTGAAGAAACTGAAGAAGCAGTTCATGCCAATGGACTATGAGTTAGATCTATTGAAGAAATTGCAAGGGTTGAAGCAAGGAAGTAGATTTGTGAAAGAATACACAGAAGATTTTCATAAGATGATCATCAAAATGGGACATGCAGAGGCCAACAAGGAGAAGGTAGCCCGTTATCTTAATGGGTTACGACCGAGCATTCAAGAGGAGCTAAGCTTGGTCAGAATGGCCACCATTGAGGATGCTTACCAATTTTCGCTGAGAGTTGAAGAGAAGCTGAACAAAAGATTTGACAGTAAGCAAAAAGGACAAGGAGGTCAAAGCGGAAGGGGTAGCGGAAGATCTTTTGGAAGCTGAAATGAGGATGAGAAGAAAAATGAAGATGTGGGTACTAGTCGAAGCCAGAGGAATGATAACTTCTACCGCCCACGTGATCAAAATGGTGGTGATCAAAGAGGTAGAAGACGAGGAAGATTTGGGAAAGCACCCAGAAGGGGTGGTTTCAGAGGAACTTGTTTCTGATGTGGTGAAGAAGGACATCGAGCCTATGAATGTCCACAATACCAAGGAAGGATAGACAAAAGGCTAGAAGGTCATGCAAGGGTTGTGCATGTAGATGAGGAGGCTCAATCTGAGCATTCAGATGTTGCTGAAAGGGGAGAAGCCCTAGTGGTTAGAAGAGCCCCGGTGACTGAAGAGAAGGAGTCAGAACAGAGGAAGAATCTGTTTCGCACAAGGTGCAAGTGTGAAGACAAATGTTGTGATGTCATTATTGATGGTGGGAGCACTGATAATCTAGTGTCAGAAGAAATGGTTACAAAGTTAAAGCTGAAGAGGGAAAGGCATCCACATCCATATCGGATTGCCTAGTTACAGAAAGACCACAAAGTTCTAGTCAATGAGCAGTGCCTGGTGAAGTTCAAAATCGGAAGCTATCGTGATGAGGTACTTTGTGATATCATCCCCATGGATGCATGTCACATGTTGTTGGGGAGGCCGTGGCAGTTTGATAGGCGAGCTGTACATGATGGCCATGCAAACACTTATTCCCTAATAAAGGATGGAGTCCACCATAAGTTGAAACCCCTGAAGAAGGCCGAAGAAAAGGTATGCAGTAGTGCTAGAATTTGTTATGTTGATGGAAGGAAATTTTTAGAAGGCATGAAACATGAGCGTGTGTGTTATGCATT
The DNA here is from genome assembly GCA_007115665.2 of Sequoiadendron giganteum. Lineage (NCBI taxonomy): Eukaryota > Viridiplantae > Streptophyta > Pinopsida > Cupressales > Cupressaceae > Sequoiadendron > Sequoiadendron giganteum. Next base: position 652,799,656 of record CM021106.1, on the reverse strand, counting down.
GATTCCTAAAATGGATAAGGAGGGAAGTGAGAAGGTTCCGGTAGAAGTTTCTGGGCTATTGAATGAGTTTCAGGATATTGTTTCTAATAATGTACCTGAGGGTTTACCACCAATGAGGAAGATCAATCATCAGATTGACTTGATCCCAAGAGCCAGTTTGCCGAATAGGGCAGCTCATAGAATGACTCCTGCAGAAAATGAGGAGTTGAACAGACAAGTTGAGGAGTTGTTGAGAAAGGGTTTGATTCGAGAGAGTTTGAGTCCATGTGCAGTACCTGCAGTACTAGCACCAAAGAAGGATGGGGAGTGGAGGATGTGTACAGACTCTCGGACCATAAACAAGATAACAATCAAGTATAGATTTCCCCTGCCAAGGATGGATGACCTGATGGACTGTTTGAGTGGAGCTCAGTACTTCACAAAGATTGATCTGAAGAGTGGATATCACCAGATCCGGATTCGAGAGGGAGATGAATGGAAGACCGCCTTCAAGACCAAAGAGGGCCTGTACGAGTGGTTAGTCATGCCTTTTGGGCTAACCAATGCATCGAGCACATTCATGCGGCTCATGAACGAGGTACTGAAAGAGTTCCTAGGAAGCTTTGTTATTGTGTATTTAGATGATATTTTGATATTCAGTAAGTCATTGGATGAGCATATAATGCATATTGGTAGAGTCTTTGAGAAGTTAAGAGAAGAGAAATTGCTGATTAATCTGAAGAAGTGTAGTTTTGTGAAGAAGGAGTTAGTGTACTTGGGGTTTGTTGTCTCGACAAGAAGGTCTCAAGATGGACCCAGAGAAGGTGAAGGCTATTCTGGAATGGCCTACCCCAAGAACTGCTACTGAGGTGAGATCTTTCCATGGTTTGGCCAGTTTTTATAGAAAGTTTATTAGAAACTTCAGTAGTATTTGTGCACCCCTAACTGAAACAATGAGAGGGGATAGAAAAGAGTTCAAGTGGAGCACTGGAGCAGCAAGGAGTTTTGATCTATTGAAGCAGAAGGTGACAGAACAACCTGTTTTGGCTCTCTCGGATTTCAATAAGGTGTTTCAAGTGGATTGTGATGCCAGTGGTTGTGCCATTGGAGCAATGTTAAGCCAGGAAGGTAAGCCCATTGCCTATTTCAGTGAAAAGTTAAATGATGCAAAGAGAAAGTACTTTGTATATGATCAGGAATTTTATGCAATAGTTTAAGCATTAAAGAAATGGAGGCATTATTTGTTGCCGAAGGAATTTGTTATGTATACTGATCATCAAGCATTGCAGTACCTGAGTAGTCAGGGAAAATTAAATTAGAGGCATATGAAATGGGTAGAATTTTTGCAGAGTTATACATTTGTTTTAAAACATAGGAGTGGGAAGTCAAATAGGGTTGCAGATGCCTTAAGTAGGAGGCATACATTGTTGATAGAAATGCAGATTTATGTGGTTGGGTTTAGTGAACTTAAGACATTGTATCCGAAAGATCCTGATTTTGCAGAGGCTTGGAAAGCTTGCAAGGAACCTGTTACAGTTAACAGGACAAAGTGGCTAGATTTCATAATTCAAGAAGGCATGTTGTTTAAGGGAAGTCAATTGTGTATTCTGAGGAGTTCCATGAGGGAGAACCTGATAAAAGAGAAACACAGTGGAGGAATTGCAGGACATTTTGGTCGAGATAAGACCATTTCCATTATCAGTGAGCATTATTATTGGCCTCAGTTGTCACAAGATGTGATGAAGTTTGTGCAGAGTTGCAGGGTATGTCAAATGGCTAAAGGAGTGAGTCAGAATATAGGGTTGTATCAGCCCTTACCTGTACCAGAGAGGTCGTGGGAGGATATACGTATGGACTTTGTTCTTGGTTTGCCAAGGACACAGAGAGGGAATGATTCAGTATTTGTGGTAGTTGACAGGTTTTCGAAGATGGCACATTTCATCCCATGCCAGAAGACCCATGATGCATTCCACATTGCTGACTTGTTCTTCAGAGAGGTGGTGAGGCTACATGGTCTGCCAAAGAGTATAGTCTCAGATCGTGACACAAAATTTGTTGGATACTTTTGGAGGACCTTGTGGAAGAAGTTGAAAATAGAGTTGAAGTTTAGTTCTGCACACCATCCCCAGATTGATGGGCAGACTGAAGTTGTGAACAGGAGTTTGGGTAACCTACTGAGATGCTTGGTAGGAGATAAACCAAAGGGATTGGATTTGATCTTACCCCAGGCAGAATTCGCTTACAACAATTCTTTCAATAGAAGCAATGGTAGATCACCATTCCAGATTGTGTATGGAAGTAGTCCTAGGACTGCTCCAGAATTGAGAAAGATGGACCAAGAGAAGAAGACAAGTGTTGAAGCTTAAGACTTTGTAGAACACATCAAGAATATGCATGAGAAGGTAAAAGAACACATTAACAAGATGAATATGCAGTATAAGGTTAAGGCAGATCAAAAGAGGAGGTATAAGGAATTTTAGATTGGTGATGAAGTGATGGTCCACTTGAGGAAAGAAAGGTTTCTAGTAGGAACCTATAACAAATTGAAGATGAAGAAGTTCGGTCCCTGTAAAATTTTGAAGAGGCATGATTCAGGGAATGCATATGAGGTAGAGTTACCGGATGGATTCAACATTTCCCCTGTGTTCAACATTGCAGATTTGACAGAATATCATGAGAGTGGCATAGAGGAAGTATCAGCAATGGAACAGTGTGGTATTCCAGCACCTACTTCAGAAAAGGAGGAGATCGAAGAAATCTTGGATAGCCGTGTGGGAAGGAGTACCAGAAATAGGCAGTATGAAGAATATTTGGTGAAATGGAGAGGAAGGCCTGTGGAATATTCATCCTGGTTGTCTAAGGCAGAGATTGACCATTTGGGTTTTCCTCAACCATCTGAGAAGTGACGGGGTCACTTTTCAAATTACCCTGGGTGTCTGATGCAGGAGCATCAAGTGGTGTAAGGGCAATCCTACATCACCCAAAAATATATTTACTTTCATTTAGAGTTTTGTATATGTTTTTTCATTTCTGGATACCCTTTTCGAAGAAGAAGAATTCCCAACTTTCAGAATTGCTTTTCTGCTTTTTCTGCTCGATTGCTATTTTTAGCAGGTATGATTTTGAAGGCGTGAGGAGACAGAAATTTAAGGGAAGCTTTAGGACAGAATAATAAACACTTTGGTGAAAGAATCAGGCGAAGATCATTCCCGGTTCAAAAGTTATTCAAGTTTCAGTTTCTGTCTTTTGCCCTACAAAATCTTCGGAGCTAATTTTGAGGGACTTAAAAGCTCCGGATGGGCCCAAAAATTGGCAGAAAACGAAAGTGGTTAGCTTTTAGGCCCCACTTTTTGGCACTTCATTTTCGCAAGACCTTTCCGAAAAGGTATTATCATTGAAGATCCGACAGTTAGATCTTGAGTTAGGGCTTCCGAAAGTTTGTGCATAATTAGAATATTGTTTTTGGCTCCAAACGGAGGAAATGGGGCTATTTATGGGGTAGTTTCTGATTTTTGTGGTAGTTTTTGGAAAAAAGAAGATCGCATGCTACAAATAGGTGAATTTCTGTAGTTTCTTTCTGTAATTTGCATGTATTACAGAACTCGAGGATTTGAGATCTTCTGCATGTAAGATTTTCATTTTTGAAAATAATAAGGATCTCAGTTTTCTGTGTGATTTTCTGTGTCTCGGGTTGCACCCTCATCACAACATGATCTATTGACAAGTAGGAAGTATTTTTCACATTGTGTCAAATTTTGATATTGTTATCAGGATTCAATTATGTAGTTTTACAAGTCAAACTCATTGACCCATGTTTCATGAGTAGTGTTTCACAAGAACCCATCTCTCATGATAATAATGAATGGTCCACTTAGCACTCATTGCGTCTAAATGATTCTCAAAGTAATGAAGCATTAGGCCTTCCTAGGAGGTCACCCATCCCAATATTACATGATCCATTATTTTATTAATAATTGATCATTTTGGATTTTGCCAAACTTGACACACAAATGACAATTTGACAATGAACTTAATGTATCACAATTAAGTTTCAAATTGAGTAACACAATAGAAACTAAAACAAATTGAGAGATTGTTATGAGGGTAGTGATGCAACTTTTCTAATTAGAGTGTATTCCATGAGATTACAATTCTTTGAGATATTTTTTCAAATAGTTCACAAGATTTGTCTATCCTCCCACATTTTACATAGATTTGAAAATGGAGTCTACAACCATAACATTTGAGAAAATTCATCTTCATATTATGCTTTAATGGATGTCTATACCTTGTTCCAAATCTCCCATATTAAGGAAATCGACAAGGATTTTGGTGAAGGTTATGAAATTTGTCTATGCATCTACCAATTGCATTTGATTGAAAGTTTCTATAACCTTTAAAAAAAATCCATTATGTATATTCTACAATCATTATAGTCCACAATTTCACATTTATTTGGTTTTGCATCTACCAATTATATTTGCTTGAATTTTCCTACCGAATTTTCAATGTAGATCCATTTTATGTATATCTTACAATCTATTGGTGTTTTTTCCCACATAGGATTTGCAATTCTGTAAGAGGTAGCCAACCTCCATTATAAAGAACTGCAAATGCTAGTGGCCAACTAACAAGAGTCAGTCAAAGAATGACATCTCCTACACTTTTGGCTCTGTGAAACCAAGGTGGGTAAACCCAAGTGTGTTCATAAGAATGTTTCATGATTGGTAAGAACACTTCTTCTTACAGATGTAGTCCCCACTAACACTAACAGACAGTCATTACCCTGGTTGTGGAAAAACCAAAGAATAATAACAGATATTCCAAAGCAAGGAGACTGAAAATTATCATAAGATCTATATCCCAAAAAGAGATAGCAGTTGATATTTGTTAAAATGTTCGGGTATTGAATCACCGTGCTTAGAGTCATAGTCCTATACCTGAAAGGAATTTACCAATACTATCTAGTGCCACATCCATTGGGTGGGAGTCATATAAAATGTAATTCAGATGAAATTGAACTTATCACCATAGTGCTTTGCTACCATGAGATTTGTCAGTATATTAAAACAATACTCCTTAGTGAATCCTGAGCATATAACCATAAACATGCAACTTGTGTTCAAGAATTTGATTAACTCATTAAGTCAAAGCAAGAGAACAAATTACACTTTGAACTACACCATTGAAACTGAATGAACAAACCCTTGATAAATCCATTCATAATCCATGGCCCATACACAGGAGAGCAAAATGTCTTAATTTTTTTAGATTTATTTTGATATCAGTAATTACAACAGCATAGTATACTTATTTCATACTATTCCCAACCCAGCATGGTTTCCTACATAATACCTTCAAAATCCTGCATTACCACTAACTGTACCTATTCTAAACCTTTAGACCCAAAAAAAACAACAACCCTTAACAATGAGCCATCAAATCTCCTTTATAGGACAAGAGAGCAACAAAGCAATAGGCTACATTGTTCATTTCAAAATTGAATTTCATTTAGAATGAAATTCAAATTGACATTCCTCATCATTAGAAAAAACCATAATCAGTTCGAGGAATCAAAACATTTATACCATTGTAACTAACCAGAGCTAAAGACAAAAGAGCGTGGTAGGCACGCGTATGTCCACATCAACACACCACCCAAAAGTAAGACACCCAGCAACTGCAACTACTTGCAAGACACACGGCCCCGATAGAGGCGACCGCTCCTAGTCCTCACTTTAGGAAGAAGCGAGACCAGCTTCCTTTTGTCTGCTTTAACACATGATCTGGTAGCATGGCACGATGCCATCGCTGTTATTGGGGCAACTGCAAGGGGCTCTTCATTGACTCCCAACAGCTCGGTCATGGACGCTAAGTAACGTTGGTAGTCCGAGTCAGTTTCGGACCCATCACCGTCAGAACTAGAAGACAACACCAATGGGGACTTGGAGCTCCCCATCCCTTTAAAATTAGCATCATGGACAACCTCAGGCTTGCTAAGGATAGGTTGCACCCCGTCAGGCTACAAATTTCTCACCTCGAGTCTGGTCCTTCTACGCACAACTGAATGGTCCATTGCAAAGAACACCTCGCAAAATATAGGAGAGACTCGACCACCTGCAAACAAGATAACTCAAAATGCGATGATAATACCAGATAACACAATGAGCATTTATAGAGTTAATTGGTGCGAGAATATTAATTGCTCGAATGCAGCACGAGCATTCGAGCATTTTAGTGGTTGATGTAGCCACCACAAATTATTCTTGGCTTGCGAAGGCATGGTGTACAACCCATCATTGCATTTATCAGGAGAAAAGTGTTTGCACGTAGGAAAATCAAGTGAGGATCCATTGAAAAAACCCACGCCATTAATGAGAACAACTTGCAGAGAGCAAGAACTCCCAATGCGGATGAACAGGAACCCAAGAAAAATCGAACCGTTAATGCAAATCGAACATGGCAAGTCGGACGACTCAGATTGAGTCAACAATTGTTTGAAAATCCACATCAGCACCCTGGGAGAACCGTGCCCAATCACAACCCAAGAAAATAAGAGGTTGCAACTGGACAACGGGTCCCACCTAACCCTGTTGCTTCAAGAACCAGGCCACGTGTCACCTCTTTGCAAACCTTGCAGTACCCTCAGGGGCCTTTAATCTGATCGTGCGAGATCCACGAGGAAGGATTATCACTGATCTCCCCCGTTAATACCACATGGGTAGTAAATTTTAAGTCCCACCACAATCCTTGTACGGTCCACATGATTATTTTATCCTTTGTTCAAGAAACTATTAGAATATATTTCTTATTTATGTACTTATTTTCCATACATGTTTATAAAATTTTGAAATTATTAATAATATTAATTTTGGCAAGACATTAAAAGACTGTTGATTGTAAAAAATATGCATCCTAATGTGAAAATGCAAACAATGGAAGCAATGACTATAACACATAAATTTTTATGTAGTATCTAATTCAAATAATCATGTTACCCTCTACCTTGAATTTTTTAGTATAAAAAACTAAGGGAATGCTATAAATAAGATAATAAGTTGACTATTAGCATATACCAATTTTTATAGAGATGTATATTGTTGGATGTTGTGGTTGTGTTGCTCTTGATATGTGGTTGTCATTGATGTCAACACTATGAGCATTAATTTCTTAAAGATTGTATATGTTGAGGATATTGAGAAAATTAGAATAAATATGTTGCAGATAGTCTATGAAGTTGTGAAGATCAGAGTGGTGAAATTTTTTGTACGTTGGTATTCTGAAGTCGTGTATTAAAGGGTTTGTTGCTGAGCCTATCTAGTATATCCTCTGGAAGTTTCAGAGGTGTGCATCAAGATTGGAGCGAGTTATGAGTTTTTGTGTTCCTACAGTTATTTTGTTGCTATAGTTGGTGTTTCTGAAAGAAGAGAATGTAATTCTGGTGAATTGAATTGTTGTGTATTCTCTTGATATGTTCATTGACGTTTCTTGATCTCATACTCTATGATTGTGGTATGTCCACGTTGATCAGTGTGCTCGTGATCAAATATTTTTCCTTTCCATGTTCGATTTTTTATGTTCTTGGTTGAGATGATGGTGGTAGCATGTTGTAGATGCTTGTGGATTAAATTTTTGAATGCTTGGCATGTTTGAGGATGTTGCTTTAGGTCTTCATTATGTTGTGACCGATTTAGGTTGGTGCACATTGAGATTTGTTCATGAATTGGGCTGACAGTTTGTATTCATCTATTATTTATTTTTGGCTGACAGAGTTGTTAATGTAAATTCATGAAGTGGATATACAAGAGCGATTGTTTTATTCATTTAGAGATAATGTATGTGAAGTGTATGCGAGATATGTGTGAATAAAGATTAGATCATTCGAATGCAAAGCAGAGTGTGAAGAAGTATTTATGTGCCTAACTGAAACTGTCATCAGGCTTTTGAAGAAGCTAATTTCTCAGTTCAACCTCATCAGATGGATTTAATTTGATTACCTTATGTAAGGCAGTGAGCCTTCCCTTTGAGCAGTGAGCTCTAGGCAGTGTTCCTGAATGCATGTGCATTCCTTATTCATTTGTTTTATACTTTTAATAGGGTATAAATTGTGGATTAACCTCCACCATGGTTTTTCCCCTAACAGGGTTTGTACACAAAAATCTTGGTGTTATGTGTGTTTCTGATGTGTTGTTGATTCATGCTTTCATTGTTAATTATCAGATCTAAGATTAAGGTTAATAAAGTTAAATAAGTTTCAATTTTGTAACAACTGATTCACTCCCCCTCTCAGTTGTCTATCCTTGTTTTCCAACATAGATATCTTCCATTTCAAAACACACAAAACAATATTCAATAGATAATCAACCATCTTTCATTTGTATAGTGATTAAATATTTATCCCTATAGGAAACAAGTAGACTATATAAAGAAAACTAACAAAGCCACAACTACCCCTATTTTGTAGTTTGGTGTGCATTCCTTCCTCTCCCTAATCTTCTCTGATTATTTTGAAGAGACCAAGTGTTGTAACTAAACTATGGTTCATCCTATGTGCATGTAATTTTGATCTTCATATAAAAAATTAAAAAAATATTAATCTACTCTTGTCAAAACACAAACAACACTCAGATTTAGTATAAGAGTCAACCAATCATAAGGAAAACATAATATGAAGATGAATTTTCTCAAATCTTGTGGTTGTAGAGCCTTTTGAAATCTATGCAAAATTTTGGAAGATAGACAAAGCTCATGAACTATTTGACACAATGCCTCGAATAATTGTAATCTCATGGAATACACTCTAATTAGAAAATTCTCATCATTGCCCTCATAACAATCTATCAATTTGTTTTAGTGTCTATTGTGTTATACCCAATTTGGGACATGGGGTATAACATAATAGACACTAAAATAAATTGAGAGATTAAAATTCTTTGAGACATTTTGTCAAATAGTTCACAAGCTTTTTCTATCCTTCCACATTTTGTATAAAATTAAAAGGGCATCTACAACCACAACATTTGAAAAAAATCATCTTCATATTATGCTTTGATGGATGTCTATACCTTGTTCCAAATCTCCCATTTTAAAGAAACCAATAAGGATTTGGTGAAGGTTGTGGAATTTTTCTTTGCATCTACCAATTGCATTTGTTTGAAAGTTTCTAAAACCTTTTCAACAAATCCATTATTTGTATATTCTAAAATCATTATAGTATACAATTTCACATTTATTTGGCTTTGCATCTACCAATTGTATTTTCTTGAATTTCCCTACAATATTTTCAATGTAGATCTCTTTTGTGGATATCTTATCGTCCTTGTAGTCCACATCACTTTGTTTTTTGAAGAAACTATTACCATATATTTCTTATTTATGTTCTTATTTTGCATACATGTTTATAAGTTTGATATTACAATTAATAATATTAATTTTGGCAAGACATTAAAATATTTTGTTGAATATTTTAAAAATATATGCATCGACCCAATGTAAAAATGGCAACAATGGAAGCAATGATTGTAACACATAAATTTTTATGTAGTATCCAATTCAAAGGATCATGTTACAATTTAGGGTTATGATTGGGTATTTAATTAGGGTTAGGATTTAGTGTTCGGGTTAGTGTTAGGTTTAGAGTTAGGGTTAGGGTTAGGAAAAATAATGTTAGGATTAGGGTTAGATTAGGGTTTATGTTTTATGGTTAGGGTTAGATTTAGAGTTTTGGTTATGGTTGGGATTATATATGAAAAGAGGGTTAGGGTTTAGGATTACAATTAGGGATTATAGTATTAGGGTTATATTTAGAATTAAGTTTTAGGGTTATTGTTATGATTAAGGGTTGTTTTTATATTTGGCTTAGAGTTGGGGTTAGGATTAGGGCCAGGGATAGGGCTAGGGTTAGGTTTAGGGATAGGTTTAGGGTTATTAGAGTGAATGCAACTAATTAATAAAAGAAAAAATATTTAGGGTTAGGTAATTAGGGTTAGGGTTGGGGTTAGAGTTTTGGTTGTGGTTAGGGTTATAAAGATAGGATAAAGGTGAGGGTTAGGGTCAAGGTTAAGGTTTGAGAAAAAGGGTTAGGTTATGATTAGGGTTAGGGCTAGGTTTAAGATTTGGATTATAGTTTAGGGTGTAGCATTTGTCTTTAGTTTAGGGTTACAATTAGGGTTAAGGTTAGGGTGTAAGTTAAGGTTAGTGTTAGGGTTAGATTAGAATTAGGATCATGGTTTAGGGTTTAGGGTTAGAGTTATGTTTATGTTTAGGGTTGTGATAAAAAGGATTTGGGTTATGGTTAAGATTTTGGTTTTGAGAAATAGTGTTAGGGTTAAATTTATGGTCAGGGTTACATTAATGAGAAAATGATGGTTTAGTTTCCAAGTAAGGGTTAGGATTAGGTTTATTGTCAGGGCTAGGGTTAAGGTCGGGGTATGAGTCAATCTTATGATTAGGGTTAGGGTTATGGTTAGATTAGGGATATGATGTTAGGTTTCAAGAAAAGGTCTAAATTTAAGATTAAGCCATAGTTGGCTATAATGAACATGAGAAAAAATGGATCTAATTTCCTTTTGTGGGAAAATAATCAACTACGATTTAAACTTAAATTTAGAGATTACCCTAAACTCTAACCATAACCATAAACCTAATCCCAAACCTATCTCTAAAGAAAACACATAACCTAACCTGGCCCTAATTGTAGTGTTTGAGGCTAGGCCCAAACACTATATAACCTAACCTTATATAACCTAACACATAACCTAGCACTAGAAAAAAATTCTTCTCCCAAACAATCTCCTCTACTTCTATTCATGCCTACTGGAGTTGCAACATTCAACATTGGTGCTTCAACCATTCATTCAAAGCGGAGAATTCCAATAAGAGATTTCAATGAACTAGAAGGGACAAGACTTACAACTTTCCAAGAATAAATATCACATGTCAGATACATATTGATAGATGAAATGAGTTTCTTTGGGGAGAGGTTGCTTGAAAACATAGATTCCAGGCTTCGACGACCATTCCCAAAAAATAGTAACTAAAGTTTTGGAGGTGAGTTCTGGATCAAAATTTCTAACTTTGATAACTTTACATTACAATATTTTTTATTTAATTCTATTATAGTTCCTTCTATACAAATTCATAGTTATCAATTTAATTAAATATTTTATATTCAAGCATATCTACATGATTTTAGTTGGAGACTTGGCGCAATTACCTCCAATAAATGACATGGCTCCATATGAAAGCAAAAGGTGAGAAAAGCTACTATGGGAAGAATTCAAAATGGTCATTACATTAAGTTGTGTTTTTGGACAAGATGGACAAAATGAAGAACAACAAATATTTCGTCAAATTCTAACAAACATTAAGGATGTCAATCCCACAATCGACAATTGGATGTTGCTTATGTCAAGAACAAATTCAAGAACCAATGCTTCAGAGAACGAAGAATTTGAAAGTAGTGTTCATTTGTAATATAATTAATGATCTAACTAGCTTATATACCTTATATATAATCTATATAATATACGCTGAGATTTATCATTTTCGAGGCGTATTTTTCTTTTATTTTTTCTTTTTTGAATCTTAAGGAGAGTTGCGACAACAAGGTTCTAATTTTGAAGTCGAGTTGCCTGGGGTAGCATGGGCATAGCAGCATGGAGCATAAAGAAGTGTCGAGTCATGACTAGTCATGGCGAGTTAAGGTAGGTTGCAAGGGTAAGGCAACTCTACAAGGTGAGTTGGACTCATCAAGATGTTAGCTAGGCTAGGAAGAGTCTGAAAATCAAGGGTTAAAGGTCCCTATGGGTTATTACTGGTGATGAGAAGTCAAAAATGGGGGAGTTAGCCCAGAGTACGGTGTCATCCTACCGATGTCTAGTATTTGGACTAATAACTTATATAGGGAGGTATGGTTGTTCAAGGAAAGGAGCACCATAGGGATGCAACCGGGTTACACCGAGAGTCCATAGCCGAACACCAAATGGAAAGGGTGTTCCAGTACTCTTCCTTCCAGGAGCGAAAAGAAGTAGCTCCCGCCTCGAGTCCCATAGTGACTCAGGTGTTCATCATAGTCTTAGGAGCGAGGAAGTCTCGTTTTGCCCTAGCTATGAAGTGAGGGGTTTTATGGTGAACCCAACGTCCCGAACCCTATGAATGCAGTAATAGGGCCAACATGGGTTAGTTCCCAGACATGTCATCGAGGGAGATAGATGTTGGAAAAATTTTTTAATGACCGTCGATCATCCATCAGTTGATCCTGACCGTTCCCCGCAATCCTGACTGCTATGAATGAACACAATTGTTGATGGTGGCCACTTCATTTTAGCTTATAAGGTAGTTTAAAAGGAATATACTTATCTTCGATGTTGTTAATGAAGCCTTGACATAGTCTATTAGATTCCAAATTTAATTATTAAAGGTCTACTTCAGATTCCAAGTGAAAATCTAAGTTAACCTAGGCATCACTATCCATATTTGTAAACTATTGTGTTACACATGGATAAATTATTTCTAAGATATCTTAAGCAAATACAATAGATTTAGCAATAAATAGTGAGGTGTCTTATTAAACTATGCCAAATCCTCACTTTATCACAATAATTGCAAAAGATAAATCAACTTGGTTATTTTTTATATATAAATTGGGAAACCAAGGTCCCAACCCTATTACATAGCAAGCCCGGAGGATATGAAAAGAAAAACCAAATAATAACTAACTATAAATAATTAATAGAAGAACAAAGAAAAATAGCACATAAATAACTAACAAACAACAAGAAAAAACTACAAGTTGTAGCATGTCTTTTGGCGAGTCACATATCCCCAATCTTCAAAAAGGAAAGAAAAAATATCATCCTTAGGGTATTTCTTTCTATCCTTCTTTAAAACAAGACTATCAAGATTACCCTTCAACCTTCTTTTCTAGAACTCCCACACAACATTCTAGAGTAGAAGCATAGAAGTAACCTATGGATCACCTTATTTAATAAAATTAAGCACATTATTGACTCTTTCCTTCGAAGTTTCTAGAATTTGCTCCAAATAATTAATAGAATTGGTGTTATGGCCACAATGAGAACATAAATGCACAAGATCAAACTTATTGTCCACCTAAATTCCTTTACCCTTGACATCATCCATGGCCACCATATCATTTCTAGGGTCTAAACTCACATCATTTTCAGCCTCTCAATCATCCCCTATGTTAGAAGAATTAGTGTCACAAAGAACATTCATTTCTGAAAAAGGTTGACACCAAAATCATTGGAAAGAGAAACATCTTCCTCTTACATGAAGTCTTGAGAGTGACTGAACTCTTTGTTCCCACTATTGATGCAGTCATTGTCCTTGTGATTAGAAAATCCTTTGTTGTTAATTAGGAACAACTAATTCTACATTGGGTGTAGTGCTAGGGGTAGTAGAAATTATGGCCACAACCTATTAGATCTTCTTACAAGGTTCCCCTTAAAAGGTTTTCCTATAGCAATCTTATTATTAACAGTAGCAACAATAAGAACCTTAGTCGTTGTTGCCCACAAGTGAGGACTAAAATTTAGGGTTTTTACTCTTAGTCTTGGAGATGTCAATATCACTAGGAATGTCCACATGGATATGAGAGGAAACTTTCAATAGAGAACCAATGGCAAAAAGATTAGGGCAACCTAAGTCATCATAATCAGCCACAACTTTACCAAGCTCAAGATTTCCCTCCACCACTTTACTAGGCACATCATCAAATATAATTTTTTGCTTGACAAGGAATGAGGAATGTTTGATAGGTTTTCTCTTACCCTTAGGAGGAGAGGGATCGTGCAAATCACTAAGATTCCCACCTTTAGCTTTGATAAGAATAGGGGTAGGGAATAGATTAGACTTTGAAATAAGAGAGTAACATAATTCTAAGAGAACATAGCAAGGTGGACTTATGGAGTCTAAAAATTAACCCCTCGTGTAGAGGCATCACAAATTTATCCATTAAGACCTCCTTACCTAAACACTTAAGAGAACTTAGGAAAAAATAAGGAAAACAAGCAATCTTATTATGTTTAAGATAGTCATGCGAGAAATGGTAATGAAAAACACATTTAAAACTACCTTCAACACTGAAGTACTTAATTGGCACTCTACTAAAATCATCATTCAAAACCATTCTATAATTTGATGAGTTCTCCCCTTTTCAAAATTTGGTTGATGGTTTCCGTGTCCATCATTTTTCCCTATTAATGACCTTCCTACCTTCAATATTCAACCTAGTAGCAACTCTGATGGTTTCCTTTGAAACAAGAAATCTAACACCACCCACAATAACCTTTTTATCCTTTTATGAAGCAGAAAATTATTTTGAAAGGACTTGACCAGAGCAACATAGGGACTCAAAGTAGGGAGCAATTCTACCCTCTTAAAAAATTTCATAGCATGGCATTATTTCTCACCTCCTTAGGGGATGTGAGTTTAGTGTGGCATCATATATCCCCTGTAGTATCTAAACCCTTGCAAAAAATATTAAACTAAGAAATATTATACATTTGGAAGTTAGTAGGAAGAAAACACAAGCATTCACTTAAGAGAATAGACTTCGCAAAAATTTGAGGCTTATTCACTGTCATGCAAAACTAACATGTTCATACGATCATACCATGGAGAAACCTCCCAACCATAAGTGACTTGATTGAAGTGACTATATCATTATTTTTAAGTAAATGCATATTTATGGAAGCTTGGGAATAATAATAAGAAGGACCAGAATTACCAATACTAACATTATCCAAGCAACCTGCAAGGGGTTCATAACAAGACTATTTAATGACATCAATTTGGTTGAAGGAAATAACATCCATTTGAAGACTTCCTCAAACATAATCACAAGGGATATGAATACCCCTCTTGAGCCAAAGCAATATGATACATAGACACCAACAATTATCACTAGGGTAAAACTCAATACCCTTCCCCAAGCACCCATTAAATGATAATTTCATTATTTTCATTATTAAGGTTATTGATAATACTTTGAGAAGTAAAGCAACTTTGTATAGACTGATATGGCCCAATGACATTAAAAATATCATCTATGCAATCATATAATAAGTCATTAATAGAAAAAGGAAAAGATAAAAGACAACAACTAATTAAGCAAGGATCATATAGAGATGTCATATTAGGAAACCTCTAACAAATTCTATGGTGCAACGAGCCATAGTATTATTAAACTCACCTCAACAACAAAGTGTTAGAAATTGGAAATCTTCCTTTGATGACATACCCTTTAGGTTCCAATTCATAAGCTCATATGCATGCCCAAGTTTTTCCACTTCTTTAATCCATTTCCAAATGAGCAATTTTCCAAGTGTGAAGAATGAAAGAATAAACCCAAAAACATGTATGATAGTAGAGGGAGTAGTTTATTTTGCATTGACTCTTCATTACAATTCAAAGTATCATGTATTCCTTCTCCCATAAAAGTTTTCATGGGAGGAAGGGGAGAATATTTCTAGTATTAGACACATCTAGCCTATCACCATTTTTGTTAGAAGAAAAGAGTAAATGCCAATGCCAAATCCAACACCATTTCTCATAGTGACCCTTTGTTGGACAAGGAAACACCAATGTCAATATTCACTACTCCAATCAATGGCTTATATCCTTATTTTTTTCTAAATATAGCTTGTAGGCCACCTCTATGACCACCCATCTCACTATCAACATTGCCATCACTAGCCCAACTATTCAATGGTCATTTTCTAATGACTCCTTTCTCACTCTCTTGGAGGAAAAACTTGACATTATTTAGGATATTCAATGCCTAGATATTTTCTGGAAAGCTTTAAGGTCAAATATATAGTGGCATAAAACTCAATGTTATAGGAAATCATTCTTAGCCAAGCCCAATTGGTTCAATTCCTATGGATAGAAGGGGGTTGATCATAAGGAAGTGTTGAGATTCCTAAGCATCTCTTTTACCTTTTAGGTTTCTCCTTCCTCTTTAAGGAAACATATCATTTCTAGAGCTAAGAAAAATTATCATATTAAATTATGAAGCCCCTTTCTTTGGCAAGGAGATTCCATGTGTGTTCAAAAATTCTTGTTGCACACGTTTCCATTACTCATGTTGCTAAGAACCTTGCAAATCCTCATATTTGAAGATTGAAAAAATCCAAAGGTATATTTTATGGCCTCCCTTTAACCAAGGAAAATGGTTTCACAAAGTATCCTAGGAGTTTTATTATTTCCCTCATGACTATAATAGGCTTGGCTTACTTTATATTCACTACTCTAAATGGCGCCATAATAGGCTTTTCTTGCTTTATATTCACTACTCTCAATGGTGCCATAATTTTAAATTTAATTAACATACTCTAAAACCTAACTAAACCAAGTTGTAGCTCATCAAATTGGACAAGTGAAAGGTCAATACCAACACTGAAGAAGAGTTTGGAGGAGTGAAAACAAGGTCAATACTAGCGCCGACGAAGAGTTTGGAGCTAAAATAGGGTCAATACCAGCACCGAGGACGAGGTTGAGGGCACTCAGGGAAAATCGACGACCAAGGGACAAAGAGTATTGTAAGTTTGGCACCCCCATTCTCTTTAACCTGCAATTTTCATGCCTAGTTTCCAAAGATCTTCTCGTACATTGGCCCCCCCATTCTTGTAAAATGGTATAAGATAAGACAAAAAAAAAAAATAGCTTAGTCTTTCACATTTTTATAGTGATTACTAGAGGCACATAGACCAATTCTTCATAATAGAAGAATTTGATCATACTTTTCCAATGATGGCATTATGAGAAAACCTTAGGTTAAATGAATAATTCCTAGCTAAGTTCTTGAAATCATGTCCAACTGTATAAGAGAAGACCGCTGCTATGTGTACTTGGATAACATGGGGAAAGGCTCTTTGGGCTCTTTCATCAATCTACGTATTGTTAAATTTTAACACCTAGAAGTGAGAATGAAGAATCTTTCCTAGGATGGTGGCCAATTATGCTTCTCAACACCTAGATTAAAAAATCCTTGTCAATATCATTGCCATCACAATTAAACCTATTGTTTGAGATATAGTCATAGAGGTAAACAAACTGTCTTTCTTGATAGTAGATACATTCTAGACAATTCAATCCTTGCATCGGAGATTGTTGAATGGGCCCAAAAAACTACTCATGATGCCCTTACTATTAAGTTAAAAGTTTGACAAGGCATATGATTGCATCAAATGTCCTTTCATTTATAAAAGGCTCAAATGAATTTATTTACAACCCTAAATTATTATCACACATTCAAAATTACAAAATACTAGTTAATGAAGAACCTTCATTTGAAGGTGATGTCGTCATGACCTTTGAACGAAGAACTTTCATTCAAAAATGATGCCATGTCAAGACTTTCAAATGAAGGTATTTTTTATTTTAAATATTTCATGTCCAAAATGCTTTATAAAAGGAAGCTTGCATGAAGGACCTTCAAATGAAGACCTTAATTCAAAGGTCCTTCATTAGAAGATCCTTCTTATGAAGGTTCCTTTAATGCCATCCCATTATAGCTCTTAGAGTTGTTTGAGATATTTTTGTTTCGAAGTAGAGATTAGACCATCAAACAATGTCACCATGACTCTACCAAGATATCCATCAAATTCATAAACCCTGACTTAACAACCACAAATTCACAAGAAAATTGCCCCTGTCAGCCCTAGGGCATCAATTCAATGCCAAGTTTCTTGCTTTAAAAGACCCCTAAATGTAATGAACCTCTATCATACCATGATGCACACCAATCCACCGAGTTACAGTTCCAAGACAGTGGGTGGATTGGTGGATGTCATTTATATTTACCCCTCAAACCCTTACATAGGAAAAATAGGGCAGTCCCTGTAAATCTGGTAAAGACGTGCCACTCCAGTCATCAAAATTCTTTACCAGTTCCTTAATCTTCCTACTCAAATCATTAGGTAAGGCTTGAAAACCTTGCAATGATTTTACAAAAACTTGAGTAGGCCTTAATGATTAGGGCATGTTGTCTGTATCGAATCTAGAGGCCTTATACATAACATCTAGGTCATTAGCCCTAGGGATCCACTTCTCAACTAAAGGAAAAACTAATTCCTAATCCCTAGTAATGTTTCTTATTGAATCTAAGAATAAATAATATAAAGAATAAACTGATGGTAATCTACCATCAACTCCCTAATTCAAATGCCTAAAAACTGTGTCTACAACTTCATTTTGCTTGGCAACTGCTCCCTTCTCACTTGCTTTTAGAGATTCTTGTAGCTCTCTAATCTTATTAAGCATCTGCTATTTAGTGGGATCTACAGAGTACTCAACCTCCTCTTCAACTGGCTCTAATGAAGGACTAGGAGCAGGAGTCTGGATGGGGGACCCAGGAGTAGAAACAATTGGAGAAGTTGGAGGTACTGATCTTGATGTAGAACGTATGGCCAGGGTACCAGGAGCACTAGAAGACTCCCCCACATGTTTGTACTTCAACCTGTCTACCTCAATTTGCAGCTCAACATTCCTCTGTTGCATTCTACTATACTCTCCAATAATGGTGTTATACTTCTCCATCGAACTTTTCTTCTCAACTTCTTCTCTTTCAGCTATCTTTTGGGCCAATTTGGCCACATTTACAGTCAAGTTTGTAGCTTTTGTAGTTGAAGTTTCAGAAGCTCTTTTGATTATTAACCCTCCCCTTAGGATTGGGCTAATATCAGTAACATAGGGCATGGGCCAACCTAAACTTAGGAAGTAATAAAGTTAGGCAAAATATTTAACTCAATTTATAAAAAGGGGCCCAGCCTAGACGAAACAATGAGACATAAGTCATTTTAATACCCACTCCAAAAAGGTAACAGCCGAATATATCTCACCCAAGCTTTTACATGGAACATTAGGATTTTTATGAAATCCAAGGTAAAACCCAACCTTAGGTTCCTCCCAAACAATGTAACAAGCCACGACAAGGGCAAAACATAAATGGAATTCAAAGAACAAGATTTGAAACTCCATCAAATCCAACATGATGCACACCAATCCACCAAGTTACAGTTCCAAAACAATGGGTGGATTGGTGGATGTCATTTCTATTTAGCCCTCAAACCCTTACACAGGCACAACAGGGCAATCCCTGTATTTGATTGTTTAATCCCCCAAAACAGTGATTGAGAACTTCAAAACAAATGAAAATGAAAGGGAACACATATATTTATCTACACCAATGATCTCAAAACATATCAAGTTTTTATGGATCCATACAACATAAAAGAACTTCAAAAAAATTGTAAAAACACAGAAAATTGCTTCAAGAACGTGGTATCTTATATGAAATTTTGGTATCAACTTCTCCAACAATTGCAATGGGATGGGAATACAATATGATAGAAGTGGGATAAAAAATGCATCGTTTCAAGCATCAAACCAATATGCAAAGATGAAAGAAAGTGCTAACCCCTTAAACTGAAAAAGTTTCTTTTAACTTTAAGTTTGTTGGGTAGCCAATTCTTTTAAGTTATCAAATCCTACCATCATACATAATTAAAATGTTGTTGTTTCAAATGACTATGAGCACTAACTTTCACTATTTGAAGATGTTGAAACCCTATCATAGAGAATTAGAACATTGATAAACTTATGATGACTTTACCAGGCCTAGTACACACTCCCTCCCCGTTAACCACTTAGACATATGGAAATTAAATATAAATTTGCTGCTATTTTTAGTCATGTAGGTGTCCAATAAACCACTTGATGGTGTTTCCCTTCAAGTTTACTTACTTGAATGAAGAGAAAAAGTCCTTTGATTACAATTAGAGAATACAATTGACGCCTTGGTTGTGTAACTGGTGGACCATAGTCACATTTAACACTTGTTACAAATTTTGGGAGTTAAAACATTAAGTAGATTTGATTTGTGATGGAAACATTTGGATGGTAGTAACAATAACTTGCAATCTATCAAGACTTGATTACCTTATAACCTATCAAATTCTAGCGATGAAATGATAGATTAATCATAATTTCACCTTTGGATCACATCACCATGAAAGAAATTCATCCAACATCCTTATGAGTGTAGGTACCACCAAATAGGTATTTGTCAGATTTGTCTTCCTCGAGCAAGGGAAATTTAGGAAGAGAAGAGGAAAGTGAGACATGTAGTAGGTCTAAAAGAGGTTGACCAACTAGAGGTCAAAAGATTAGAAGAAAATTCTGTAAACCCATGGAATTTTTTCTTGCTGAAGGGGGGTCATGTTCTTATGATGATGAAAGCATAGGCGACATTGAGGTGCCCTTGAGGTACAAACATCTATGGAAACAATGGGTACCCAAGGAACTTCCTCCAATAAACACTGATCTTTGTGTCAACGAGAGGATATATCGCATAGCACCATCGCCATTACATGGTTTGGGCCTATTTTGCATGGACGACATAAAGGTCTGTTACAACAAAGTTATTGAGTTGATGGAGTATGTTGGACCCTGTTACAGTTACAAAGATTGGATGCAACTGGTTCGATATACACGAAGTATGCATAGGTATGCACTATCAGCAAATTATATACAACTAAAAGATAAGGATCAAAATAAAGGAGTGGCTAGGTACATTGATGGGAGGCCAAAAGCATCAAGGAATATTGCAAGGTTTATAAATAGTACACAACCTAGGTCAACTAATAAGCAACCCAATTGTATATTCGAGGCGCGAGAAGGAAATCGTGTATTCATATGTGCGATAAAATCAATAACTGCAAGGGAAGAGTTGCTAATTGATTACAATTTGAATCGCTTAGATACAAAGACAATTACTATGGGGGTAGTATGTACTATATGCCATTTTACCCAACCTCCAATTAATGACTCCAATATACCATTTTATTACTATGTTTTTTTTTGTAAGTCTATTGGTTTCATTTCAGTAATTTTTTTTATATTTAATTTTTGTCACAATGGGACATTGATCATACAAGGAAGGCTCCAGCCCAAAGCGCAGATTGTGATACATCTTTAGGCGCTTCTATCCAACAGGTTTAACTCATTATAATTGTACAAATTAGATACAAGCAAAATGTTTTATTATTATGTTTTTTTCATGAGTTTATTGGGTTAATTTCGATAATGTTTTTAATATTCTTGTTGCAGTCGGCTAATCGGGGAAAGGCACCAACAGTACAAGAGAACATCCATATGGAGGTGGAGTCACTATTATGCAATGATGACATCACATTTTCCACAAACCCTATGGATATGATGAGGAAGGCCCAAAAAAAATGCAATCAAGAAATCCTTAAGTTGGTATTCGTAGTGCCTCAAACAGATGAGATAAGAGAAAGGGTTAAACTATTGTCTGAGAGAGCACAAAACTTGCAAGTAAGTTGTCATGAGATCTTTAATTATAACATAAGTTCATTCATGGTTTTATATTTTGTACTCTTTTATGTCATGAACTAAAATATGTGTTGTTTTTACAGGATTATTTGCATCCTCATCATGTTGTTGGCCATGATCAAGGTACTGCAAGTGTTTCTCGGGAAGTAGGGGATGGTACAAGTGTCAATCTTGATCTTCTTGCACATACAACACTTTATCTGGCACCATCATCCATGCCTATATTGTTGACTGAAATGTCAGAAACACATACCATGCAGGCATTCGGTAGTCCACCGTCTGGCAACGAACACATGCCACCACATGTGTTAGTACATGTGGATACAGAGGCCGCTAGTACTAGTGATGTTTTAGCAGCATTTCCTGGATCTTCTCGTATTACTAGTACGGGAACATTGCCGGTCACATTTGTGGTGACTGAGAATTTCCTTCCCATAAAGATAGAGAAGGTCCCAGGTACTTTAAAATGTTTTAATTATTATTATATATAATCCAATTGAAATTTACTTATTGATCGCTCTTTATAGACTAATGATCCCGTGATCATTTTGCAGGAAATGATGTTTTTTATAAACATCTAAGTGATATTACATTGGAGCTCTTCGGGCCCACCATACGTACATGGTGGAATGCCCAAAATCAAGATTTAAAAGATGAGCTCATTAACCATTTAGTTATGTTGTTCGGTGATAAAACATTCAACCGAACCAAGGTCCTTAAGAAAGCTGGTACCTATCTAAAGTATGTGAGGGAACAATATAAGTCACATTTAGAGAAGAACAGAAAGTACGAGCATCCCCCCATGATTCTGAAAAGGGAGTGGAAGGACTTGGTGTCAGATGGAAAGGAGAAGGGTGAAAAGAAGAAAGGAAAGACACCATCGGGCCAAGCAAGGTATGTGATACTATCAACAATTTAATTATATACTGATTACTCTTTCTTTTTACATAATCTAACATATTTCAATTTTTTCATAGGCTGCCCAACACATCGAAGGCAACAAAGGCAAGACTAGAAAAACATGGGCAACACGAACTTGGCTCTGGTGGTTATATGAAAATAGCCGCACGATTTGTAAGTATCAATAAATGAAATATTGCATCCAAATAATAAATTGCAAACAATTTTGGTTTTATCACACCATAGAAGAAAAATTCATGATCACATGCAAAAATGCAGGGCTTTGATTTCAACAAAGTGCCTACAGAAGAGGAATTGAAGATTGCCTTCCACCAAGGCTATGGAGCCCTGATTGAACAGCTAAGAGTCTCGACTGGGCAAACACAATCTTCCACTGCATCCAACATGCAGGTAAATAAACTCAATAAAGTTTATTTCAAATTGAATACTTGTGCAATCTGTTCAATATTAATTTCTACCATAATAATGTGCCTATTTGTTTTACATAGATAAGCAATGATAATACTGCACATGACATTGGAATGCAGCGCCCTGGTAAGGGTGGAGCACAACCTGCCGATGAAGGCCATGGTGTGCATCCCGGTACTGGATGTATTCATGTGTTATACAAAACGCGGTATGGATTAATACAATTAAACATCTTTAATTGCATTTGGTGTATTAATCAATGTAACCTTTCATGTTTCAAATTTAGAGCATGTAGAGTGTGATCAACATGTTGAGCATGATCAAGCTAGACAAGATCAGGAACATGATGTGGCTCCATCAGGTAAAGAGGACCACTCTAATGTTCTTTTAAACATATTTAATTGCAATTAGTGTATTAATTAATGTAATCTTTCGTGTTTCAACTCCAGATCAGGATTTAGAGGGTGTTCAGCATGTTCAGCATGAGGCTATAAGACAATATCAGGAACATGATGTGTCCCATTCAGGTAAAGAGCACCACTCTGATGTTCTTTTAATTAATGAAATACGTATAACAATAATAATAAAACATATCAATTTAACATTTATTTGCTATTGCAGCAGACCCCCCCTTGCAGCTGCGTCCACGTTGTGAGTACACGACTAGGCATACATTGAGATCATGAGCAGAGCTCAGAACAACTGAAGGGGGGACAGATGATTTTGAAAACGATACTCCACTTCAGCTTTTTTTAGCTGCAAAAAAGAAACAAAAAAAAGTGATTGTAATCATATTATGACAAGTTGACAATGATATTTTTCATAATATGTAAAAACTAAAAAAATGAATGTTATATGTTAATGAATGAATGTGAATATGTTAATGAATAAATGTTATATGTTAATGAATGAATGTTATATGCTATTAATGGATGAGTGAATGAATGTTATATGTTATTAATGGATGAATGAATGATTAATGTTATATGATCGGGTATGGGGAATTGAGAGTGATGTGAGGGGGGGTGGGGAGAGGCCAAATGAGCTTCCACCTTCACGTGGTTGGCCCTATTAAGTAGAGAATATTAAACTATTCTCAAAACAAAGAGAAGATCAATAAGGTAAGAAATGCACTTTTCAATATAAGAAATGCATCATTTGAAGCATCAAATCAATATGCAAAGATGAAAGAAAGTGCTAAATTTTCACTATGAACATTGTGTTGTGTGTGGATTTGGATCATAATGTAATGTTTTTTATTTTTATTTTAGTGGTCTCTAAAATTTGACTTTTGTGCATAACAGGTTAGTGGAAAATTTGACAGCTTTGAAGGGTTTAGAGGCTCAATTGAGATAGATACATGGATATTTGGATCCTTTTGTTGATGGGAGGCTTCCACTTAACCATGAAATTTTGTACCATCTATAGGTATGCTAAAATATCTCTACTTACATTCATTCAACTTACTGTAATATACTATCTGATCACAAAAATATCCTGTTCATTATACTTACATGGATTTTCATGCCCTGTTCCAAAGCACATGTTTTAAAATAGGAAAGAAGGATGCCGGTAAGGGTTAAGGAATTTGGATTTACACCTGCCAATTGCATAGTTTACTTCATTCATCCAGCATATTGCCTATGCATTTCACAATTGTTGGAATCATATACTATAATTACAGAACTAATAAAATTAAAATATGTAAGTTTCAAATATGGCATTACATATCTTTCTATGAATTTTTGAAAGAAAATATCAAAATGGAGAAGTATTAACAAAATAATTTGTATAATTTCTAAGAGATCGGGGAATTTTTTTGCAGAGTTATCTTGAATATATTTAAGACAAAAATAGCTTATAGAGATTGAAGCAGAATATCGGTAGTCTAAAATCACCAGTCAATACATCTTAGTAGTATCTCAATTCAAGAGAAATAGGTCCACTATCCATTAGCCAGTAAAAAAAATAAAATCAATTCATAAGATTATTCTGTTCTAATAGGGTTGACTGGTTGCTTCTTTCTTTTTGATTGTCAGGAAGTCATCAATATACACTTGGTTTTCCCGCCTTCTCTTGTCTCATGGCCAGAGAGTTTCTGCAGAAGGCATCAAAGTAACCTTCAAGATTGACAATGGCAATGAGTACAAGGTTAGTATAACTTAATGCTAATTGGGTATGATTTTATTTGTTCAAGACCAATTTAGACTCATTTTCTGCTCACACTACTTTTATTTACATTTATGTTTTTCTAATATCCATTTTCCTTTACATTCATATTCTTCTATACATATTTGTTTACAATAATGTTTTCCTTAATTTAATCTAGGGGACACAACCCAGTACCTGAGCAACTTTCAATGTCATGCTGTTAGGATTTACTGTCAAGCTAATCCAAAGTTTTTCATTACTGCTCGAAGCCATATTGCAGTGCTTTCTCTATGAATCCCACATGATCCCCATTAGGTATCTTCTTTTTGTAGTCTCTAAATTTCTTAGAAGAAATCAACAACCAGTTTGCCTAAATGTGGCTCCTTGTTTACACATTAATATCTCTTTTGGCAGCAATGGATCAAATTGGATTCATGGGGTCTTAAAGAGAAGGCTCTCAAACATGGAGATCAAGAGTGGGACCAAGTAAAACCATTCATAATCATGCTCATATTGTTTTATTGATTGTCTAAGAGCTAAGTATCCAGGATAACATTCTGTATTTTTCTATTGAATTTCCAGAGTGAAAATAATTTTGGGTTTGTAATCCTATTTTTTAATACACTAGCTAAGTATCCAAGATGCACTGTAGGTACTCTTTCTCACCAAATTGCTCATTTTCCACAAATTTAGATTCTAGTGTGTAGTTTAATATTCACTAGTTTGATTTTTTCTTTTTTAGCAAAATTAGAATCCAGTTCGTAGGTTGTGCTTGTTGTCCATGATAGTCCCCTTGATCTCATGACTCATCATAGGTTTTATATTTTGCTCCAATTGTTGATCAACATCAAATGTGGCCATCATAATATCATCCATAGCCTCCATATTCTACAATTATTCATTGCTCATTTCTCATACATAGTAACCAAATAATGCAGGCCTAGAGCTTGGATTGCAGATGTATGCAAAAAATGATAAATCCCTGCCTTTGTAAGCCTAATTAAACGCAACAATTGACATGTTGTTTGATATTTTAAACAGTCATATGACTGTCCTTTTTCTACCTTGTAAATACTTACTCAATGCATACAATAATTTATTGAAATGCAAAGTTGAATGGCCTCTTAACTCTTGACACTAATGTCAATGCATTTGTCCAAACAGGGTTAATCATATTGTGATCTAAATTTTCATAATGAAGTCTTCCAATCTGAGCATTGATGACAATCCATCTTGTCTATTACTACCCCTATTAAATGCTCATGGTCTTGGCACATCAACTTTCTCTCTTTAATTGACCTGTCCTTATGTCCTGTCATTATCCCTATGGATGCACTTTGGAGCCTCCTACTACTTTTATATATCACCCAGAGTCACCTCGATATGCCTACATTTCCACAAATAGTTTTTTTTTTTTTTAAATTGCATTATTCCGTCGAAATTATGATGAACCGCAAAAACGCCCGATGACCTTGCTATGTATCTGAAAAACTTTCATCATAATGACTTGCCTATTTCATCATGAGTGCGATGAAATTTTGCCATAATGACTTGCCTATTGCATCGCGCATTCGACGCTCTTATGTTGTTAATCCGACGGTTTGGAAAAGCTATGCCACCCATGCTACCAGGCACCATTCATCGCTACACCGATGAATGCATGTCGCTGCTCCAACGCTTCTGCGATGGTATGCCGCACGTGCTCCGGGCACTGTTCGTTGCTAGATCGACGACTATATGTCGCTGCTTTGACGAATGTATGTTGTTGCTCTGACGCTTTAGCGATGGTATGCCGCACGTGCTCCGGGTACTGTTCATCGCTAGACCGAAAATATTGTCGTCTCCATCCCGACGAATGTATGTCGATGCTCTGATGATTCAGCGACGGTATGCAGCACGTGCTTCAGGTACTGTTCATCGCTAGACCAATGATATTGTCATCTCCATCCCGATGAATGTATGTCGATGCTCCGATGCTTCGGCAACGGTATGCCACACATGCTCTGGGTACTGTTCGTCGCTTGACCGACGACTATATGTCACTGCTCCAACACTTTAGCGAAGGTATGTCGCTCATTCTCTAGACACTTTTCGTCGCTAGACCGATGACACTGCCGTCCCGGTTCCAACGAATGTATGTCGCCATTCCGATGCTTCGGCAACAGTATTTCGCCTGCGGTCTAGCCACTGCTTGTCATGCAATTGATGGAATGGGCATCGCTATTCCAATGAGTTGGCGTCAGGAGGGCGATGTTTTATTGGTCGTCGAGATATAAACGAAAATTGAGTGATGGTGCTGATTTGTGCGATTCGTCGGTCGGCCAATAATAGATCGTCGAAATTTCAATGAACAACCATCAAAAATTGGGGTCAAATCCATTAGTGCTAGCACAGTGAATAAAAATTTTCCAAGAAGTGATTGGGAAAACAACTCAGCCTGAATGGCTCCTGGTCACTTGGGCTGATATGAATCATTGAACTGCCTGCCCTAGCCAAATGAGGAGGAAGCAACTTCAATCTGAAGAGAGGCTTTGACCTTGCATATTCCCACTTCATCTCCTCAAAATCAATTGGAACCAAAAATGAGTTAGATTCACTCAAGTCAAACATTTGTTGAATATCATTTGCGCTTATACTCAGCAGAATCCCACCATAATTATCCCTTATTACCCTTGTAGCAGGGTCATACCGTGTTGCCACTGCTCTGAGTAGGTCAACATCAGGAAACTTATTTGGCACTGCTATTTTCCCCATGTCATATCTCCAACCATTAGAGAAGGGGCGAGGTAAGTTTCATTGTCCATACCACAACCTAAACATTTCCAAACCAGTCATAGGAACCCTAGCATCTGCAATATTATAATTCTTGCACACTAGTCCTTCGCCTAGGGTTTTTCCACTCATTAAAACCAAACCCCTCTTCCTATCATTTGTTGATAACGGGAATTGATCCAAAAATTCATCATATAAATTCCTCTGCAAATAATCAATATGGACGGAATGCTGCTTTGGTGGTGCCATCTTAAACAACTAGGGCTTCTTTAAAATTCAAATCCTTAAACAAACTAGGGCTACGCAGAAACGAAATTACAAAAAAACTTGAAATTTCCCACAATTAAAATGAAACCCTACGATGATAATCAAAAAACCCCTTGACCAGCACACTACAACCCTTCACAAAAAATAGTCAAATTAAATCAAGCAGCACAAAAAATAATTCACTAGATTTTGCACCTTGCAGAGAACCAAACTTTCACTGTAATCGCTCGAAAAACTTTATCTCTGGCTCTGAACTACTTTGAAAATACTTGAATGCCTTTGTGGTGAAAGTAGAATGAAAGAAGATACTTTATGTCGATCAAATTAAACCAGTAAAAGTTTCATCTACCATTAAAACACATTTTCATGCTACGCCAATGACTCCAATCACATTTGATGCGAATTTAAATTCCAGTCATCGATCTTTTGTTTTTGTCAAATCATCAAATGACCACCTTCAAAAAGGCTAATGTAATCTCCATGTTAGCATCAAGGGCCCACCACAATATGCAGTACCAAAGGAGTACACATGGCGCCCTCCCGTGATATCGCAATCACTAAACATCCTGCATCTTTGGATCACGTGATGGCGGGCAACCGTTGATTCCCACCATTGGCAATCATGTTCACTTACAGCCATCATCAACACTAAACATAACCATTGAGCAACTTTTCATCAAGATTATAACACCACTGTAGATCTCGAGCATGTGCATCTCGCATCTATTTTAGTAACCCACTATATAATGTATTAAAACCCGATGCAAAATTAAAGCAGTTTATTAATCTTTTTTCGGCGTCGATAGCTGAGACATGTGTTGCTCGCCCATGATTTTGCAGTCAATTGAAACCCAGTGGTGAGGCCATCACGAGATCATAGGGAATGGTCATGATCAATTGTAGGATGATCGATGGTCACTAAAAAACATTCCCTACAAAATAAAACAATTATTAAAAGGGGAAAGGGGACATCGCCTAGGCCAATGACAAACGATGGCTCAAAGTTGTTCTTAAAACATGGGGCATGGGCCAACCTAGACTTAGGAAATAATAAATTTAGGAAAAATATTTAACGTTGTTTATTAAAAGGAGGTCCGACCTAGACGAGTCAATGGGACATAAGTCGTTTTAAAACCTCCCTCAAAAAGGTAATGGTGAAATAGATCCAACCCAAGGTTTTAGATAGAACATTAGGATTCTTTGAAGGCAAAAATAAAACCCCAACCCTAGGTTTCTTTTGAATAGCACAATAGACCAGTAATGTGGCAAAATAATAAATGGAACTCAAAGAACAAAATTTGACACTCCATCAACGATTATGGTTAGGGTTATAGATAGGTCTAGAATTCGGATAATAGTTTATAATTTATTGTTAGGGTTAAGGTTAGGATTAGGGTTAGGTCATGCAAAGAACTAACTAACAATACTAAAACACAAAACTTACATTTATTTTTATTCACATTAATAAAATGTACATTTATTTTTTTTCAAATCAAAATTAATAATTACAATACTATAAAGGCAAGTACTAGCCACTACGTGGCACTTGTTTATAAGTGTAACATATAGAATGCTAATTTGATATCTTTTTTTTTTTTGTTTTATAATTTTATTTAATTTTTGACAAATAAGTAAAGCATATTATATTCATCGAAATTCATGAAATTCATAATACACATGATAGTTATTGAACATTTCATATTCATTTGAATGTATAGTATATAACATATTA
The DNA here is from genome assembly GCA_007115665.2 of Sequoiadendron giganteum. Taxonomy (NCBI): domain Eukaryota; kingdom Viridiplantae; phylum Streptophyta; class Pinopsida; order Cupressales; family Cupressaceae; genus Sequoiadendron; species Sequoiadendron giganteum. The sequence continues at coordinate 652,770,045 of CM021106.1, read as the reverse complement.
CAAGACAATTAAGGAGACATTTCATATTTATTCAAATCCAAAATGTGCATCACATTAAAGATGTAATAAGTGTTTGATATAATTCATGTTTATGGGGTTTGAAGGGTTAATCTTAATATGAATGCACAAGAACATAAAACTCACTAGAGAGATTTTTCAATAAAGACAAACCCAAAACATCTTCAATAAATGTTTTAAGGAAATATAAAGATGATTAAAAAAAATCATCCCTACTTTCTCCTTAAGATGGGGAAAATGTTACTGAAGAGATGCACTTATGAGATCCACTTGACTTGAGTTGGTAGGGTATTCTTATGACCAACCAAGTGTGTAGTGGTAGTCTCACTCCAAGCAGAGCATGTGTTAACCTAAAGAAGGTTTAAAATCTAGAATATTATGCTTAGGATGAGAGAGAGAGGAACTGATGCATGAGCATTGTGGTTACCAACCATCTTGCATCAACAAAATTAATTCAATTTTGGAATGTAATATTTTTTATTCATGTTTTGGTGTATTTAATTGTTTTTCTTGTCCAAAATATAGAATTAATAATTGGAGAATTTTTGGGTTGCAAGTTGCATTGGGAAACATGTCAAAATTTGCAATTTAATTGTATTTTATTTAATTTTCTTTATTGCTTTAGGCAAAAATGGGATGCCCATGATCTGCTTGATTGGTAATTTTGAATTTGAATTCCTAATGTGAAATGGGAGAATGAATGTGTTAGCTACTGGAGGCAAGTCTTCCTAGGAGTGTCCAAGCATGTATTGGGGAGTTCAAAATTTGTAATTGATGAAAATTAATGGAATTTCTAGGTAGGGGCATGGGTGGAAGACATTTCCAGTTGCAGGTGTTAGTGTTGAGGAAGAAAATTGATTCTAGACTTGGTTGCTTGGATTTTTGGTTCCATAATTTGGGAAGTTGTAGGTGTGGATGTGGCTTTCCTTAGGACAGTGTTTGCAGACTCGATTTTGTAGGTTGAAGGTGAAAATTAGCAGCAAACAACTTGTTGAATGCATTGGTATTTTGTGATATTGATTTCCAAAAGATAGTTGCAAGTGAAGAAGGGAAAAATTGTAAGAAGTTGGAGAATTAAAGAGACATACATATAGCTAATAGTGGCATTATTTGATGGTTAAGTTGTTGCATTATTGTTCTTGTCAGGGTGAACCCACAAAAGTGGTTTACAATTCAAGTGAGGAAGGAAAATTTGCAAAAACTGACCTCATGCAAAAAAAATTAGTTTTTGGGGGTTTAAACGAACTTCCTGTTCGAGCGAACCCAAATGAGGTTCGATAGAACCCCCCTTCAATTGAACCCATTTAATGTCAGGTCTCACATTTCCTAAAACAATAAGCAAAAAAAATGCTTATGGAAAGGGGGTTCGCTAGAACCCCCCTTTTCCCCCATTCTCCCCTCCTGGCACCAAAAATCTCCAAAACTTTTCTCTTCGAAGCTTGGGTTAAGGATGAAAATGGATGAGACTTCATAGACCCAACTAAATGATGGTAGTCCTCAAAATGAGCTATCTAATGAATATAATTTTAATATGTTTTGGTTTTATTATGTATTTATTTTTTTAGTTTGATTAAACATAGGTTTTTCACCGAAAATCAAGCTCTCTATTTTGCACATGTGGAAAAATAGTAGATTATCAAAATAAATTTCTAAAAAATATATTCAGGCTAGGTATTGATGTCCTTGATCCAACAAAAAAAAAAAAAAGAATTTTGATACATACATAAAAAGTTATGTTGTATACATTCCGCCTATGTCTGAATTATAATTGGTTTGACTTCAAAACTTGATTAAGGAAAAAATATTCAATAAAACACTATAAAAACAAATGAAAGTGATATATATCGTAGTTACAAATCTAAACTTGAAAAATTAGAATTTTATCCTTCATACAAAAAATGTTATGTTGTATACAGTTAGCATTGCTTCGTAAAAATGCTATTTTTTTTTAAAACCTAGTTTTTGAAGTAGATGCAAAAATAAGTGCAATTTGATTCCAAAAAAATTGAAAAAAATATATTTAGAATCTATAGACAAAATTCCACAAATCACTAGTTTCTATCATCTTCAAATTCCTCACGGTTTAGCCACTATAGGAGCCTGAAATTCAATATTTAGTTAAAAAAATTTAGTTTGGTGTCCAGTTTATCCAAAAATTATAAACTAGTATAGTGTGATCACCCGTCATCAAGATTCAAACCCCATTGGGGAGTTATTGTTGAGTGTTTATGTATGGATGAGGTCCCCCATTTGTGCCCTCACTGGTTCATAGCTTTAGGTCAAAAGTGTTTACCCCTCTATTTAAAAAAAATGAGACAAAAAGAGGCATACCTGTAATGATCTTTCTAGTTTGGTTGTAATTCTCATATGTTTGAGGAGATATTAAGAAATAAAATCCACATGTGTGTTGTTGATTTTTGGTGTTGATTCATTTAATTTTTGGAATTTTTTGTTTTGTGTATGAAGTTTGCTGAGAGTTGCACGAACTCTCTTGCATTAGTGGTATCAGAGCTGGTTGTTCCCGAGTCTGCAAGAGGAGTGTTGAAGAGAAGCAAATTACAGTAGGACTTGTGAGTTGTGGGTGTTGTTAGAATGCCTCCAAGGGTGGACCCAAGAGGTAGGGGTAGAGGTGGAGGTAGAAATCCTCCTATTATGGAAGATTTAAAATCCCTTAGAAGGTAAGTGGGGACATTACAGGAAGAGCTACATAGAAGAGTTGTGCATAGAGTGTAAAGAAAAGCAGAGGTGTGGAATACACTTTCCTAACGCTAAAACCACAGAGGAGAAGTGCAAAAAAAAAACCTTTCTTACATTCTAGATGTACATACACAGAGATAACACCAAATATACGTGGGAAAACCCTTAGGGGAGAAAAAACACACCACACCAAGCAAAGTCACTTTGTATTACAGTAAACAAATTACATACAAGTTACAAACTTCACTCTCTGATAGTTAGCTCATAGCAGCAGACTTCAGTTCAAACCCCCTCACTATTCCAATGCTATTACCGCATACAATGAATCATAGTTCTCATAGTCACCTTAGTATTTATGCCCTTATCTCACTCCAACAACCAAAGGGGGAGCCAATTTAATTTCATACTTCACCGACAAGCAACTAGATCTCTAATCAAATCGCCCTACAATAACGCATCTGGTCACCCAAGAATTTAATTATGTTACAGAGAATTACATAGATTTGGATTATGTCGACCGCTGAATCAAATCTTACAGTTAATGCACATATCTCTTTTACAGATTTAAACATTCAACCAATAACAGTTGATTTACAACAATGATGTAAAATCAACGAATGAGATCGCGCCATGTGCCATCACGCCATTCGTCCATCGCTTTGACTATCGAAACACTCAACTATTCCTCGAGCAACTCCTACCATGCTACCATGGCATGGCCCAATGACCACCACAGTATGGCGATAATCGTCCGATCGCCAGACCGCCAGAGTCCACCAAGACACGCGTACACATCTTGTGCAATTTCAGAGAATCAAACAACGCATCGACAAAATTCCCACAAAGAGTTCCAGAACAATGACACATGTTTGAAGCCTACACACTTCACATGCCACCAAGTGTTAAACACTCAGAAAATTCGGCTTGGTTCACAAGAGTTCATCGGTACTCACCTCAACTGAGCACGGAATAAAACGAGCATCATTGGATTAGTCAAATCACAACTGTAGATCAAGATCCTTGTTCACCAATATACTATGTTGTGGTTCCCACCAAGTCGCTTCCATCTGCCATCAGTCCATCGGCATAGCCCGATGAAAGGTACCACTGATGACCCCAAGCCACACCGATAGAACATATTGTTCTATCATATATCGGCATATCGGTGGGACAACACATTGTCACTCACCAATATGCGATCATTCTGCCAATGAAGCCAAGGTTCATCGTGCTCCTGCCAAAAGGAAGGAAGGACTTTGCGGTATGGAGGGTAAATTCGTCAAGTCATTAATAGAGATTCAAGCTAGTAAGTTGAGGCACATTTTCCAACAAGCTCTCACTTGACGAAGACTTACTGGCTTCCTCCAGACTTCAAATTTACCAACGATCATATGCCCCAAGGCCCATCAAACTTGCACACCATCTGAACTTGTATGTGCTCATTGGCTTTGTCAAAGCATCAACTGCATTCTTCAAAGTATCCACCTTTCCTAAGCAGACCTTTCCATCCTCCACCATATCTCGAACAAAGTGATACTACACATCGATATGTTTCATCTTGGCATGGAAATTTGGATTTTTTGCCAAACAAATGGCACTATGACTATCACAGAAAACAATAATCTTCCCTACATCAAAACCAATATCAAAACACAACCGACCAAGCCAAACAACTTCTTTGCAAGCATGAGTTGTTGCCATGTATTCTGCCTCCATAGTAGACAAAGCGACTATAGCCTGTCGCTTGCTCATCCAACTGATTGCACCACCATTTGACATGAAAGTATATCCGTTGGTGGACCTTCTACTGTCAATGTCCCATGCCAATCAGAATCCACATATCCACGAATGTTGAGATTCCTTTGTGAACCAACCAAAACTCCATGGTAACACAGAGCATATTCTGAAGTACCCCTTAGATATCTAAACACTCTTTTCACAGCATCCCAATGTGTCCTTCCTCGATTTTCCATAAATCGGCTAAGTACTCCCACTACTTGGGAAATGTCTAGCCTTGTAAAAACATTGCTTACATTAAACTGCCAACAATACTTGAATAAGGTACCCTAGTCATGTCCTCCATCTCAGTAGCAGATTTTGGATAATCTTCAACATATAGGTTCATTCCCTGCAAGACTGGAACAACTAGCTGCTTGCAATCATTCATACCAAATCTCTCCAGAATAGTGTTTACATACTCTGACTTACCCAAATCTTCCTTCTCTTTTTGTTCCTGGTTATTTTCATTCCCAGAATATACCTTTCTGCACCCAGATCTTTCATTTCAAACTTTACAGACAACTGAGATTTAAGATCAGAAATCATAGACTTACTATTTCCTATGAACAACATATCATCCACATACAAGGTAATAATAAGCACATGATCATTTTCAGATTTATAATACACACAATGATCATATTTTGATCTCACAAATCCCATTGACAGCACAAAGATGTCAAAATTTTGGTACCACATTCTAGGCGATTGTTTCAAACCATACAGAGATTTCTTTAACTTGCAGACCAAACTTTCTTTACCTTTTTCAACAAAGTGCTCAGGTTGGGACATATATCCAGCTCTCCATGGAGAAACATTGTCTTCACATCCATCTGCTCAATCTCTAAGTCATACACGGCTGTCGATGAGAAAATAAATCTGATAGATGTTAGCTTTGCTACAAGGGAAAATATTTATCCATAATCAATTCCCTCTACCTGGGAATATCCCTTTGCAACCAACCTCGTTGTATACTTTTCAACACTACCATCTAGACCAGTCTTCTTCTTAAATACCCATTTACAGCCAACAGGATTTCGCCCTTCAAGCAAATGTACCAAATCCCAGGTTTCATTTTTCTTCAATGATTCCATATCTTCATTCATGGATTCCAACCAGGAATTTGAATCAGACATGTTAATTGCCTCTTTCATAGTTCTAGGCTCATCAGTGCCAGTAATCAAAGCATAGGCATAGTTCGAATCTAACATAGAGAAACCATACCTATCAGGTCGTCATTTTTCACATGTAGACCTTCTTACTAGCTGAGGTTGTGGTTCTTCATCCTTTGAACTCTCAGAGCTGCTTGAACTCTCCTCGGTTTTAGGTACACCATGTAGTTCCTCTTTTTCTGGAGTTTGAGGAATTTCAACTACATCATTATTTTTTTCTCTTTGATCTATCTCTAATTATGGATCAGCTGTTGAAGGCTTCAACTCATGAAATATTACACTTCTATTGTACAAAACCTTCTCAGTATCAGGATTCCAATACTTGTATCCCTTCAAACCAATGCCATAGTCGATGAAGATATATTTAACAACCTTGTTCTCCAACTTAGATCTTTTCTCATTCGGCACATATGCATATGCTTCACAGCCAAAGACACTAATATGTCTCAGAGAGGGCTTCTTACCAGACCATGCTTCCAAAGGTGTCTTATTAACAAGAGCATAGCAAGGAGAATGATTTACCAGGTAACATGTTGTCACCATAGCCTCAGCCCAAAACTTCTGCTCTAGACCAGCACTACTCAACATACTCCTCGCCCTTTCCATTAGTGTCCTGTGTATTCTTTCAGCAACTCCATTTTGTTGTGGAGTATAAGGTGTAGTTTTATGCCTTTTAATCCCATGGTCTTTGCAGTACCTTTCAAAATCTGCAGAACAAAACTCACTGCCATTATCCATCCTCAAGTTTAATTTTCTTTCCAGTCTGATTCTCTGCCAAGGTTTTAAACTCTTTGAAATGACTGAACACATCTGATTTAATCTTAAGAAAGTATATAAATGCCCTTCTCGAATAGTCATCAATAAAAGAAACATAATATCTAGACTTCGATAACGAAGGAATGTTAACTAGACCATTCACATCAGAATGAACATAATCCAATACACCAAAATATTTATGAGGACTCGAATAAAATGAAACACGGTGTTGTTTCCCATATATGCAATGTTCGCAAAAATCAAACTCAAGATTACAATCAACAAGCCCTTCAACAAGATTTTTATTTTTCAAGGTTTTAAAACCTTTCTCACCTATGTGACTGAGTCTATGATTCCATAGCATGGTCTTCTTTGCTGGGAGTTTTACCTCCAAGGCATTTGCATCCAGAGGAACTTCATCATCCTTTTCTATAGGAGCAACTTTGCTTGACTTTACAGAGACGTTACATTGAACATGACGTGCATCCAACTTGTACAGAGTGTCAGTACGTACAGCCTTAGCCAACACCATTGCATCTCTAGCCATCTTACATACTTTACTCGAGAAAAAAACTTCCACACCAACATCATTAAGCTTACTGACATAAAGTAAGTTATGAGCCAAACCTGGTATGTGTAGTACATCACCAATCCCTTTGATTCTTCCGTCAGGGAATTGTATTTTGACTCTTCCATGACCAATAATCTCTAGTGTTGAATCACTTGCTAGGTACACCTTTCCACCATCATAATTTTCGTACTTGGTGAACCACTCTCTATGAGACATCATGTGGAAAGATACACCTGAGTCAATCAGCCAGACATCATATGATGCCTGAGTCACCAAGGCTGCAATGAAGGCATCTACATCACTCTGAGAAGAATCATTGTTTGAAGAGTTATTCTTTTTCTTCTCCTCCTTACAATCCTTTCAGATATGACCAGGCTGCCCACAGTTTCAACATTTCACCTTGGACTTTTTACCAAGAGACTTTGATCTCCCTTTAGATTTGGATTTAGACTTTTTTTCTTTCTTCTTATCTTTCTCCTTCGATCTACCTTGAACAACAAGGGCCTCTTTGGCCATCTGTGAAGACTTCCTTTCACATTTCTTCTGACAGCAGTGAAGCAACCACATCTTCCATCTTGAAAGTAGTAGTCATACTTCCAATATCCATTACAAGATGATCCCAAGTGTCAGGTAACAAACATAACATGAGCATGCAATGATCCTCCTCCTCTATCTTCACACCCACAGATGCCAACTGAGCAACACTCATATTAAACGAGTTCAGATGGTCTACAACAGATGCACATTATTCCATCTTCAAGGAGTACAAATTCTTCCTTAAGAATAGCTTATTCACCAGAGAATTTCCCTGATAAATATCACCAAGCTTTTTCCATAATGAAGTTGCAGTCTTCTCCTCATGGACATTTAGGAATACAAAATCGGCCAGACAAAGTCTTATCAAGCCTCTAGCTTTTCTATCTACAAGATCCCAATCTTCTTGTTTCATACCTTGTGGCATAGTTCTAGACACAACAACCCAGAGGTCTCTATCCACAAGCAAGTCTTCCATTTTGAGTTTCCACAACTCAAAGTTTCCGCCATTGAATTTTTCAATTTCTACTCTACTTGATGTACTCACCATCTCAAACAGAACTTGGTTCTAACTTTTCAAGACTCCTATTGGAACAGTATTAGCACAAAAAACCAACCCTACTAACAAGGATAGCACAACTGGCCAGACTCTGATACCAATTGAAAAGAAAAGCAGAGGTGTGGAATACGCTTTCCTAATGCTAAAACCATAGAGGAGAAGTGCAAAAAAAAATCCTTTCTTACATTTGAGATGCACATACACGGTAAGACAAGAGCAATAGAAAAAGAAAAACATACACAGAGATAACACCAGATATACATGGGAAAACCCTTATGGGAGAAAAAAAACCACCACACCAAGCAAAGTCACTTTGTATTATAGTAAACAGATTGCATACAAGTTACAAACTTCACTCTCTAATAGTTAGCTCATAGAAGTAGACTTCAGTTCAAACCCCATCACTGTTCCAATGTTATTACTACATACAATGAATCATAGTTCTCAGAGTCACCTTAGTATCTATGCCCTTATCTCACTCCAACAACCAAAGGGGGATCCAATTTAATTCCATACTTCACCAACAAGCAACTAGATCTCTAATCAAATCGCCCTGCAATCACGCATCGAGCTGCCCAAGCATTTAATTCTGTTACAGAGAATTACCTAGATTTGGATTATGTCAAATGCTGAATCAAATCTTATAGTTAATGCACATATCTCTTTTGTAAATTTAGACATCTGACCAATAACATATGATTTACAACAATGATGTAAAATCAACGAATGAGATCATGCCACGTGTCGTCACACCATTCGTCCATCGCTTTGACTATCGAAATAGTCAACCATGCCCCAAGCAACTCCTACCACGCTACCATGGCATGGCCTAATGGCCACCGCGGTATGACGATAATCATCTGATCGCCAGACTGCCAGAATCCACCAAGACACGCGTACACATCTTGTGCAATTTTAGGGAATCAAACAAGGCATCAACAAATTTCCCACAAACACTTCCAGAACAATGACACGTGTTTGAAGCCTACACACTTCGCATTTCGCCAAGTGTCAAACACTCAGATAATTCTGCTTGGTTCACTAGAGTTTGTCGGTACTCACCTCAACTGAGTGCAGAATAAAACGAGCAGCATTGGATTAGTCAAATCGCAACCGTAGATCAAGATCCTCATTCACCGGTACACTATGTTGTGGTCCCCACCAAGTCACCTCCATCTGCCATCCGTCCATCGGCGTAGCCCAATAAAAGGTTCCACCGATGACCCTAAGCCACACCGACAGAACATATTGTTCTATCGTATATCGACATATCGGTGAGAACACATTGTCACTCACTGATATGCGATCGTTATGTCGATGAAGCCAAGGTTCGTCGCGCTCCCACCAAAAGGAAGGAAGGACTCCACAGTATGGAGGGTAAATTCATCAAGTCATAAACAAAGATTCAAGCCAGCAAGTTGAGGCACATTTTCCAACATAAAGAAAGAGATGAGAGTGAATATGAAGTTGAGGATGAGGAACCATTTAAAGAAGAAGCACATGATGAAATTGATCCTAGAGAAATTAGATTACTGAGAGCTATTTCCAAGATTGGGAAGAGGCCAAAGATGGAGGTCTCAACATTCAATGGGAGCTTGAATCTAGAGGAGCTCATAGATTGGATCAATGACACGGAATAATTCTTTGAATTTGAGGAGATTAAAGATCTTGACAAAGTGAAGTTTGCAAAAATAAAATTAAAGGGACATGAAAGTATTTGGTGGAGATAAATATAGATTGAGAGAGGTAGGAGAGGAAAGGAAAGGATTAAAAAGTGGGATAGAATGGTTGAGATGCTTAAGGGACAATTCATTCTAATGGATTATGAGTTGGAATTATTAAAGAAGATGCATGGATCGAGACAACAAGGAAAATCAACTTTAAAGAATACACTGAGGAGTTTCATACTCTTTTAATTAGAATAAGACATTCAAAAGCCAATAAGGAGAAGGTAGCAAGGTACATCAATGGATTGAAGCCGAGCTTCCAAGAAGAACTAAGTTTGGTAAGAATTTTTAATTTGGAAGAAGCTTATCAATTTTCTTTGAAATTTGAGGAAAAGTTCAATAGAAAATTTGAGAATAAGCGAAAGGGAAAGGGTAGAGCTTATGTGCAGAAAATGTTAGAGTAATAGGTTGTTTACCTGATTAATTTAATCATGTTGATTAATTAATTGTCACCTTTACTTTTTTCACTTAAGCTAAACTTAGGAATCTTTATTTTGCATTATTAAATTAGTCATGTTGTCTCGTTCATTATCATCTTGACACTTGTCACATGCTAATTTAATCTTCATCCTAGGGTTCTCACTTTAGGGTTTCGGTCTCCTTTCATAGGATTGATCTCTTTGTAATTATTCTAATTCTAGTTAATGCATTTTTGCTTCATGTTTGCAGAGCACCATTCTTGTATCTCTTGATCTCCTTTGGTGATAGGTTATTTTCTTGCAAGTGTTCATTGGAATCTGTGAGGTTGGATTATCAACACCTACATGGTATCAGAGCTCCAGATCTGCAAGCTTCTTGTTCCTTTTTTATGAGATCATGCCTTGAAGCAGTTTTTCAATGCATCCAGGTTCAAATCAGACTTCTCCATTGAATCTAGAGTTGCTGAAATAATCAAGATTGATCTTTGTTTTGTCAAATCTTATTTTCTTTTGTCAGGTTTGTGAGGGTTTGAAGATTTGGTGTTTTTTTCTAGATCCAAAAGGTACTTGATTTTTTGGGGTGTTTTGAGCCCAAGAGGACCTCACCATTGCATCTGCAATGGCCATAAACCCTAAGATCGACTGTGAAATCATCAAAATTTGAGCAATTAGCATATGAGCAAAAAAAAATTACCAAGAAGGTCGTACAACCCTCCCAGCACAAAAATTGAGGTGAATTTTTTTTTTTCTTTGCATTTTTTTATTAAAAAAATCAAATTGAAAAAAAATATTCAAAAAAACCTTTTTAAGGGTGGTGCATGTTTTGAGTTTAAAAAAAATATATATTAAATTTTTTTGTTGCAAGTGGGACGGTTCCCAAGGGTACAGCAGATCTGCCATTATGGCAAGTAGTGGCCCCTTGGGCCCTGCCCCCTTTGTAGTCGATACTGCATGGGGTACCACCCTGCCACTTTGGCAGGCAGTGAACCTCATGCAGGCCTTGCATTTTTTATTAATTTTTTTAAAAAATTATTAATAAATGTAAAAAAATTTATTGTTTTTTTTTAAAAACAATTTTTTAAAAAAATAAGTTAAATTGTGTAAATGCAATGATAGCCATTTGGTTGTAAATTTTAATGTCGTATTTTTGCTGCGATTGTCGTATGGCTGTCAAATTTAATGCAACAGGCTGTGTTTTTTTCCCTTTAAGGGCATATTTCTTCTAGAGGCCATAACTTTTGCCCACGATGTCAAAATCGGGCAAACGAGATATCTCGGAAAGAGGACTCAGAGTAATTTCCAGTGGTGAAGGTATTTTTTAGATATTTTTTCTTAGGTCCCTATTATTTCCAGTCAAATTCAGATCTTCTTTTTTGGAGTTCTTTCAGTGTGTTTCGACATAACTTTTGCAAATGATGTCAAAAATGGGCAAACGAGATATCATCAAAAAGTTGGTTCTGAGCTCTTCACAGTGGTGCAAGTGGTTCCTAGATTTGTTTTTTTTTTTCCAAATATCCTTCTTCTCATATGTAGTCCTTTTTGGACCTTATGGTCTCACATTGCATGTATTTTTCATTTGTAAATGCATTGAAATAAAGTGCCTCAACTTTGTATGTGTTGTATTGGCATTCTTGCACATCACTTTGTCCCTTATTGTACTCACACTATGATATAAATTTCCATGGGGTTGATGTTTTATTTTTTTTTTCCTCCATACCTTTCTCATGTGTGTGTGACTTTTGTTTTCACACCCTTTATATCTGCTTGTACTTTCATGTCTACACATTCAGATGTTATTGGTTCTTTATCATGCACTACATTCATGCATTCATTCTAGTGTACTTGTCATACCCCTCCCTTGTCAGCATTATGGGGGATTTCTACTATTAGTGCTAACGCTTCCTTGGTTTCACGTTGGAGTGAACTATGTATACAGTATTTGTTCCTATGTACTAGGTGGATGCAGTGACCAGTTACCCATGCATTTTAGTGAGATGGAGCACTTGCCATATGAACACTCTTGCATTCCTATTTCTAGAGGTGACCTTCCATTTCTATTTGATCATCTTTTCAGACTATTGGTACTTGTGCCATCTGTATCTTCGAGTTCCAGATGTTTTTCCTTGGTTTTCCATCGGATTCGAGTAGTGACATTGAGGGAACTCATGTAGATTCTTGTCTTCTTGATCCTGATCATCATTTGTTTCAGAGAGGGTTTTTCTTTCAGCATTTCAACAATCATTCTATGACAGTGTTTGCAACTTCTTCATGCTTCACTGGTGTTTTCCATGTTCATCATTTGTTCCTATCTTTTGGGCTAGTTTCTTCTTGATTGGAGGCTTCTTCATCCTTAACTCTTGTTTGGAGGTTTCTTAGACCTTCACTTGTATTTATCTCTTTTGGATAAAAGTTTTTCCCATGAGGTTTTCTTCATTTCTCCTATTATGAGAGATCTTTTATATTTGTACATGGGTACCTCATTAGGCCTTGTTTGTCGGGACCCATCTTTTCTTTCATGCATTTGTCCTTAGTTTTTTAGCTTCTCCCTAAGTTCATCTTAAGGGGGGTTGTTAGAGTAATAGGTTGTTTACATGATTAATTTAATCATGTTGATTAATTAATTAAGTCATCTTTACTTTATTTCACTTAAGCTAAACTTAGGAATCTTTATTTTGCATTATTAAATTAGTCATGCCATCTCATTCATTATGATCTTGGCACTTGTCGCATGCTAATTTAATCTTCATCATAGGGTTCCAATCTCCTTTCATAAGGATTGATCTCTTTGTAATTATTCTAATTTTGGTTAATGCATTTTTGCTTCATGTTTTCAGAGCACCATTCTTGTGTCTCTTAATCTCCTTTGGTGACATGTTATTTGCTTGCAAGTGTTCATTGGGATCTATGAGGTTGGATTATCAACTTCTACAAAAAAATGAGGATAAAAATTAGATTGAAGACACTAAGGACAACAATTATGAAAGAGGTAAGAATTTAAAGCAGTCCCATGAGAAAAAATTTAGAGGTAGAGGATTTGGAAGAGGAGGCTTCCAAGGAACTTGTTTCAGGTGTGGAGAGGATGGGAATAGAGCATATGATTTCCCTCATAATCAATAAAGAAAAAGAAGGACTAAAAATAATGCAAGGGCATAAAATTTAAATGAGGAAGATGTAGAGTCTTCACATTTAGAAGATGCAAAAATTAGAGAAGCACTTGTTATTAGAAGAGGCCTGATGAACGAAGGAAAGGAACTAGAGATCAAAGGAAAAGATTGTTTTGAACAAGATGTAAGTGTGAAAGTAAAGTATGTAATGTTATTATTAATGGTGGAAGCAAATATAATCTATTTTCTAAAGAAATAATAAATAAATTAAAGCTAAAAAGAAGAAAATACCTACATCCATATAGGATTGCTTGGTTACAAGATGATAAGAAAGATTTGGTCAGTGAATAATGCTTGGTGAAATTTAAGATAGGACAGTATTATGATGAGATAATGTGTGATATTATTCCTATAGACTTTTGTTATTTTTTGTTAGGAAGACCTTGGTAGTTTGATAGGTGTGTGGTGTATGATGGGTATGCCAATACATACTCCTTAACAAAGGATGGAATCAAGCACAAATCGAAGCCATTGAGTAATGAATAAGGAAAGGTATGTAATAGCACTGGAAATTGTTTGATTAATGGTGTTAAATAGTTAATGAAGGAGGATGATGTTGAAGATCATGACTTACTAATGCAAGTTTCAGCAGTCTTGATTGCATTCAAGATGGGTAGGCTGAAATTTTCAATGGAGAAAGGAGACGTAAAATCAGATTTTTTTGAAAATGTTGTTGTTTATTTGTGTGAGCATGATAAGATTAGTGTAGAAGAGAATATTGCAGCAATGAAAGAATTGGTAGATGAAGGTACTACAGTTGAAAGTGTGGAAGCAGATGAGCAAGTAGAAGTTGTTTTTTTTATGAAGAGATTGTTGTGAATGTAGATCTTGTGATTGAAATTTAATTGCAAGATGGAAAGGATGAATCTCTTGTTTGTTTGACTAACATTGATATGAGTGCAAAGGATGAAGATATTGTAGCATAAATTTTCCTCTTAGAAGGAAAGGAGAAAGAGGAACATAGTGTTGAAACCAAGATTGGTGAGGAACAAATTGTTGCAGCAGTGGCCGAGAAAGAGGTAATGCATGAATTTTATGATTTTACTCAAGTAGAGGAAATGGATGCTTATGATTTTCCAAAATTTCATAGTGAATATTGGTGGGAGTTGTATTATGTGAAAAGACGGAGAAAGAGAAGAAGAATGAAGGATGGGAGAGACATCAAATTGTAGGGAAAGTTCGAAAAAATGTTGAGGCAATTTTGGACAGTAGGGTGAGTAAGAACACAAAACAATCAATACTTTGAGTACTTGGTAAAATGGTTTGGAAGACCTATTGAAGACTCATCTTGGTTGTTATAATTTGAGGTTAATCATCTTGTTTATCCTCTTGAGAAGTGACAAGGCCACTTTTCGTTCTACCATGGGTGTCTGATGCAAGAGCATTTGTGGTTGCCAACCATCTTGCATCAACAAAATTAATTCAATTTTGGAGTGTAATAATTTTGATTGATGTTTTGGTGTATTTAATTGATTTTATTGTCCAAAAATCAAAATTAATAATTGGAAAATTTTAGGGTTGCAAGTTGCATTGGGAAGCATGCAAAATTATAATTTAACTATCAAATTACCAAAAAAATAAAACTTGGGTGTGGGATTCTTGGAGGTTATGAAATTTTGAATTTTATTTAATTTTATTTATTGCTTCAAGCAAAAATGGGACACCCATGATGTTCTTGACTAGTAATTTTGAATTTGAATTCCTATTTGTGAAATGGGAGAATGGATGTGCTAGCTAGTGGAGGCGTGTCTTCCTAGGAGTGTGCAAGCATGCATTGTAGAGTTAAAAAAGTTATAATTGATGAAAATTAATGGAATATCCAGGTAGGGAAGTGGTGGAAGAATTTTCCAGTTGCAGGTATTAGTGGTGGGGAAGAAAATTGATTCTAGAGTTGGTTGCTTATATTTTTTGTTCCAAAATTTGGGAATTTGCAAGTGTGGGCGTGGCTTTTCCTGGGAGAGTGTTTTCAGACTTGATTTTTTAGGTTGAAGTTAAAAACCAAAAACAAACAACTTGGTGAATATATTGGTGTTTTATGATATTGATTTCCAAAAGATAGTTGCAGGTGAAGAAGGAAAAAATTGCTAGAAGTTGGATAATTGAAGAGACATACCTGTAAATGATCTTTTTGCCTATAACAAATCTTAAGAATTGAATTTTAACATCTTCAATCTACAAGGTTGCATTTTTAATATTTCCAGTTTGGTTGTAATTATCATATGTTGTAGGAGATATTGAGCAATAAAATCCTCACGTGTGTTGTTGATTTTTGGTGTTGATCCATTTAATTTTTGAAATTGTTTATTGTGTGTTTGAATTTTGTTGAGAGTTGTTGGAACTCTCTTGCATCATGAACTTCATCTTCCAAGTGAGGTGACACATATCGCTTCAACTAAAATTATCACTAACCACATTATGGATTCCAAATTGGGATGGCATATCAAGTTTGAAGGCACATTAAAATATGTTGGATAATGGTATAAAGCTCATATCAAATAGGTTTGATAATCTGACATTGTTGATCTTTGAACCTTTGTTTTTCTATACAGTCATACTCTATCCCCAACTATGAAGTTAGAAGGGATGTGATGCTTATCATAAATTTCCTTGTACTTAGTTTGAGAAGTATGAAAAGTTGTGTGTACTTGTGCATGAATCTTTTCTTTTCTTGAATAAATTGAGAATCTTGGCCTTGTTCCTTTTGTTGGTGTGATGAAGAAGTTAGAGGAAGAGAAATTATAATCTCATATGGAGAAAGAGGTTGATATCCATAACATACCTAAAAATTAAATTGACTTGTAGAGGGATTCATAACTTGATTATAGCTATGTTGCAAAACATGAAGATATGTATCACATTGTTATATTCTTGTTGTAGTAGATCATAAGAGACTAAACTAAAGTTTGATTCACAAATTTAGTTTGGCCATCTATTTGTGGATGTAAAGCTATAGAATAGCAAAGTTGACACCCCAAGAGCTTCTAAAGTGATTTCTAAAAGTGACTAAAAAATATGGAATCAAAATTAGAAATAATAGGAGGCAAACCAAATTGACACCATACATTACTCAAAAATAATTTTGCAGCCTTATGAGCATGAATAGCTTTTTGCAAGGGATGAAGATGGATATCTTTAAAAATTGATATACCACCACAAAAATAAAATCATGTTTTATCAATGAAATAGGCAACCCATTAATAAAATCCATAGAGATATACTCCCATGGCCTAGAGGGTATAGGAAGAAGTTGATACAAACAAGTTTATAATTAGTAGGCTTATCTTGGCTATAAAGAGATCATCGATGAATGAAATCTTCCACTTTCTTACTCATGGAGGTCCAATACAAGTACCATTGTAAATGTTGTAATATTTTGATGGTGCCAAAGTGTCCCCATATGAAGAAGAATGTTCCTTCTTAGTTAGCATTAATTGAGCAAAATTAGTAGGAACATAATTATTTTAATGAACCATCTCTAATTGTGTAGACCAAGAAAGGGGGTTGGTTGGTGATAATGGGATGTTGTGAAGCATGTATAACTAGTCCAAAATATGCATAAGAAGAATATAAACATTTTCAATTCTCATATACATAACAAATCTAATTTCTACGATATGTAATATTTTGGTTGGAGGGTGGCTCAATAAATCAACAAATTTATTGGTTAGTATTCTTTTTATATTTTATGACTAAGTGAAACTATTGAATATATATTTATGCACTAGATATTATTGTTATTAATCTATGTTTAGAAATTTGTATTTGTATTTTTTATTTTTAAATGTTATGCAGCATGGAATAAATGTCTTTTTTAAAATAAAAATGTTTACTAAAAAAATAAGTTATTTAAACTTATGTAAAAAATCACAAACCATCTTTTAATATTTTTTAAAATATATTTGGAATCTACACATAAATCTCAAAAATCACTAGTTCACATTATCTTCACATTCTTAACAATTTAGTTGTTATGGGTGATATAAAGTGAAAAGTTGGTTTAAACTACCAATTTTAATGTCCCACTATTGCACAATCACCCCATGGTTTCTTTTCACGTAAATTCATAAATTTTGTATCATTTTTTTGTGAATTTGTAGTTGTAACACCAATACTTGGAATTTATCTCTCAATATCAAAAGTGACTTGAATATTCTTTCATTTTGTGAAATATTGTGGCATTATGCCATATTTTTGGGTATTTCATAATTTGTTTATTTTCATTGAAGCTTGCACCATCTATATATAATTGTGGCTACATCTAGTGAAATATAGATTGGTTTCACGATTTCCAGTTTCAAGTTTGTGTGTTAATTTGAACAATTTTTTTAATTGGGATTTCTGACCCTTCTCTTCTCCCCTTTTCTTTTTCTAATTTCATTGTTTGACTTAAAATCTCAAGCATCAATGAACAAAAAATTAGATTATATGAACATTTTGTCTAAGACAAATCCAATATTGTGGCATTATGCCATGTTTTTGGGTATTTCATAATCTCTTTATTTTCATTGAAGCTTGCACCATCTATATATAATTGTGGCTACATCTAGTGAAATATAGATTGGTTTCATGATTTCGATTTGTGAGTAAGTGTGTTAATTTGAACAATTTTCTTATGTTGGATTTCTAACCCTTCTCTTCTCCCCTTCGCTTTTTCTATTTTCATTGTTTCATTTAAATTCTCAAGCATCAATGAACAAAATTAGATGCTATGAATATTTTGTCTAAGATAAATCCAATATTGTGGCATTCTGCCATGTTTTTGGGTATTTCATAATCTCTTTATTTTCATTGAAGCTTGCACCATCTATATATAATTGTGGTTACATCTAGTGAAATATAGATTGGTTTCATGATTTCCAATTGTGAGTTTGTGTGTTAATTTGAACAATTTTCTTAAGTTGGATTTCTAACCCTTCTCTTCTCCCCTTTGATTTTTCTATTTTCATTGTTTGAATTAAATTCTCAAGCATCAATGAACAAAAAATTAGATGCTATGAACCTTTTGTCTAAGACAAATCTAATATCAGAAATTTTCTAAGTGTTTGAATCTAGATAACCCTAGATTTTGACTACTAAGTTCCATAAAAATCCCCTATTAAGTAGTATCTATAATGAACTTTTGAAATTATCTTGTACGTCAAGACATAAAATTTTAAACTTGATACAATCAAAATTTTTTTTCAAGAAATGGTCTTCTTTCAAGAGAGATAAGGTTTGTTGTGAATTTGGTGCAGGGGCACCCTGATGCACATTTGAGACAAATGTTGTCATGTTTGATAAACTTTGGTTTTTGGTTTGGATGGAGTCAATAAGGTCATTCAAGACCATTTTGAGTTATTTCAAGTCACTTCATTATGTTCTATGGTATTTTGGAGTCATATTGTAAAAGTTGCAAAAATTCCAAAATGTTGTCAAAAGTTGTCAAAATGTTGCAAATGGTGTCATTAGAGTTAACAAAAGGTTTTTGGTCAGTTTTTCCACTTGTAAATCATTGTAACATGTTAAATGTGTCTTGTAACATTGACTTCAAAGGTTGGACAAAGTTGGAATGAGAAGATCATTATTTTGCCACATTATATATATATATATATATATATATATATTTTGTAAACAGTGATTGTAATTCATGTCAAGTACGGATTCGTGTTGTATGGTACAGTCCAAAAACCAATTGGATAAGTTTGGGGGAGAGTTACCTTTCAAATTCAACTATTTTGGTAGATTTTCATTGAGTTTTGTGTGAGATATTATATTTTTAGTGACTGTAGGTCAAAACCCTGCCTAGGGTTTCCAACAAACAAATTAGTTTGATGGGAAGAGTTTTCGCCAGTAAAAACCCATGAAAATTGGTGGAAATATCTATCTTGATGCTATCCACATGTTGGAAAAAGGAGGAATTCAGGTTTGCAATTTGGAGAGAGTTATGAATGGCAGTTTGTTGTAACTATGTGCAAATAATCCAAAATAACCCTAGTTCCTTGTTGCTATGATCAATCTAGGCATTGCTCATTGATGGAAAGGTGTAGAACCATGTTGGAATGTTTTTGGGGGCCTGCATAGGTTTGAGAATTCACGTGACAAGTTTCCTTACTTTTTTTGAAGTCATTTCCTTAATACACCTAGCAGTAGCAAGTCCTAGTTTGCAAGATCATGGTGTCAAGCACTTGATTTGGACTATATATGTTGGGAAACCTTTGGAGTATATTGAAACAGGTCTGAATACATCTAATTTCCCTCATTCCATGTCACCCTCAATAATGGAGTGCCCTTGGTATGTTGCCCCCATGTTTTAGGCTTAAGAGCACAATGCCAAGAATGAATAAAAGTGCGGATTTGAATCATTTGTATTGAAGTCTTGTTTGAATGTGTCAAGGCAGTTGAATGTGAGTCCTTCCTCTACATCAAGATTTTATTAAAGTTAACCATGGCCAACACACACATCGATAGTTCCTCTACCTATTATGCAATATGGTGTACTTTGAAAATATTTTGTACTTCATTCCATTATATTTGATAAAAGTAAAGATATTAATATTTATTTAATTTAAAAATATGATATGATGATATATTTGAGCTCATATTAGTATTTGAAAGAGAGAAGATATGATAATATATTTGATCTATGTTGAATGCACAAGACAACTGAGAGGTGGGGGGGGGGAGGGGGGTGAATCAGTTGTACCTTAAAACTTCAAAACCCTCACAAACATTCAAATCCACATTAATTCAATTTACCCTTAATCTATTAGAGTGATTATTGTTGCAAGGTGTGTGCTCCTGATCTCCTTGTGTTGTGTAGTGTGGTGCTTGGGTTCATGACATGACCTAACCGCCTCATGTGGATTCATCAACTCTGGCAGTTGTATCGGGCATTAACAGGTTGATCTTTTGGTGCAATGTCAACAACCTTTGCAACAATTGGTATCAAAGCCTGGGTCATGGGTTTGAACCCCTCACTTGTGTTGGGGGGATTATTACAAGGTGTGTGCCCTTGGTCTCCTTGTGTTGTGCAACGAAGTGCTCGAGATCGTGACACGGCTTAACCGCCTCCCATGGATTCATAAACTTTGGTAGTTGTATCGAGTATTAATAAGTCGGTCTTTTGGTGCAATGACAATCATCTTTGCAACAATCTATATTATTAGAAAATTATAAATATTGAAGAGGGAGAAGATCCCAATTCATAAAACTCTTAAGTTTGAGTAGTATAGTGTTTCAAATGGATTTGTTTCTTTCAATTCTAACATTACCTCATTTATTAGCCTTTTTTATAGAATACAATAAATATAGGTCATGACCAACTCTACCATTTTCCACATTACATTTTTATTATATTTTTTTAATGGAGTAAAATTTGATATATTCTCTATGCCTCCCATTAATAGGGATGTTCTAACTTTCCATAAAAAATATATCTTATAACTTAGTAGTAGCATTCAAGTTCTAATATTAGATATTTTAAACTACCACATTCTATAAATATTTTGGAATAATAATTGAAAATAGATTTTTAATCATTTTAGAGAATATAAGATTTTTGAAAATCTCTATTATAACTATCCCGATGTGTACTTTCTTCCTATTAGATATTGATGATTTTATGAAAAAATAACATTATTCATTAATAGTTTCTATGAAAACAACCATAAAAGTATAAACAAGTCTCTTTTCTATCAAACAATATGTTGTATAATACCTATAAAAAACCAATAAATAAATTCATAATTTCATTAAATTAAATTAGAAAAAAGAAATCAACTCTCTTGAGAGAAGCTCTCAACCTTCTCTTTAAATAATTTAGAGAATAGCTATCCTCTTTAAGAAGTATTGATCTATTTAAGGATCTAGGACTAGTTGCTTACAGAATGCTTAAACGTAAAAGATCAATTATTACAACGTTTAACTTAAGTGATTACAAATTAAATGCTCAAATGAATAATGAACATAACATAATTAAATAAATGCCAAGATAAACTGAGAAAGAAAAGAGAGAATAAATAGAGAGACGAAACCAAAGTTGATAACGGAGTTCGTCCCTAAGGACTACGTCTCCGGGTCCCTCTCCAATGGAGGACCGATCCGATTAGCTCCAAATTCAATTACAATGGCTTCAATACTATCTCCTTCAAGCATTCAGCAGCATGACAGTACTCTGATATGCAGAAATGTCTTCAAGAACTCTCGAGCATTCTCCTGCTATCTCAACCTGGACTTGTCAAAACAAGGTCTATACCCCTCCTTTTATACAAAAAACTTGCCTAATATGGCTTAACCATAAAATTAATTGCATATCCTCCCTGATCAGCTCGTATCAGGTCTATTTTGCTCTCTGCAATCTTTTGGTTATAGGTTGTTTTGGGCGTTTTGTTTGTTTTGGCTTGATTAAGCCATTTTGATATGGCTCGGCCAACAGTACCATAACAAATAGAACATGGCCGGTATATGTCTAAGACTTATCACGTGCCCTACCGGTGATAAAAAGTTTTGTTAGAAGGGTGGTCGGCGGTTCCAATCCCGCCAGCCACGTTTTACCCCCCATATCCAACAAACATAAACAATAAAACAAAACCCACCCACACTATTACTGATAGTCGTTTCGGGCGCAACGGTTAAGCCCTTCGCTCGGTGGCCGAAGATCACGGGTTCAAACCCATTGCAGATTTTTTTGTTAAAACAAACTTATTTGCCGGTCAAAGCAGCGCGATTGCACGATGCCATGTGTCAAAACACCATTCGCCAGAATTTGCCACGTCTGATGCCACGTCATCTGTACGGATGTCACGTGTCAACATATGATTGGTCCGTACAAATGAGTCACTTGCCACGTGCCTCGGCCGAATTCGTCCATATGGATTCCGTACAGTACGGATGGTATGCTGACGTCATCATCCGTACAATCAACTAGAAAGTCAACTCAAAACTTTGACTGCTTGTATCTTGAGCATGCGATGTCGGATTTCGACGAAACGAACACCGTCGGAATCGTCTCGACGAACTCTTCGCGATGATGTTGCTTCCGTCGATTTCCGAGATGATTATTTTTTTCGCCTTCTGGACGCCCCTGAAGCCAGTTTGACTGGAAGTTTGACTGGCCGTAACTTGCACGAACGGAGTCCTTTTCGCCCCGTTCAAGTTGCGTTGGAACCAGGACATCGTTCTCTTTCTGATGAAGCTGATATTTGGAGCATTGGAAACACTTCAATTTTCACTAAAAAATTGTCCTCCGGATCAGGCCTCCCCACTGGAGAGCTTTAGGACCTCCGAAAGCTTGATTACTTGGAAAGTAAGTGAGGGTAAAGTTCCCTCACTTTACCAATCTCCATCCATCTTTCTTTGCTTGGATGCATTCCCTTCAGGCCCACTCTGAGGTACTCAACATTTCCTCTTCGTGAAGTTCTGACATTCCTGTCGAGAATAACATCTTCTGGCAACTCTAACATGTACTCTGGTGAAAGGTCATCAACTGATGGAACCTGAATGTCCGTGACCTCATCTAGGATCATTGGAGGCTCATACAGTTTCAAATTCTCAACATTGACAACCGAGTAAATATGCATGTATGGAGGAAGATTGAGGCGGAAGGCGTTAGTACCAATCTTCTCAAGGATCTCAAAAGGACCATATCTAATTGGCTTAAGCTTTTTACCTTCACCTTGCATCCTTTCCTTGCTGATATGTAACCAAACTCTGTCTCCAACCTGAAAATGATGATCAGTGCGATGCTTGTCATGGCGAACCTTGTATTTTGCTTGGCTCTGTTCCAACCGTGCTTCCACTGCCTGATGAATTGCTTGGACTTTTTGGATGAACTTCAAAGCCTTCTCTGAATCATGGCGTCCATCTTCAACATCATCTTTGCCAAAAACAAAATCCATCGGTGTCTTGGGCACATAACCAAAGCAAGTCTCAAAAGGAGACCTCTTAGTAGAAGAGTGTGCTGCATGGTTGTAGGCATGCTGCACATAATGAAGACTCTCATCCCACAACTTAGGATGCTTACTGCAGTAACCTCTGAGTAGATGCACAAATGTCCTGTTTACAACCTCTGTCTACCCGTCGGTCTGCGGATAGAAGTTTGTACTCTTCTTCAGCTTGGTGTCCATGAGTCCCCACAAAGTTGACCAAAATTCCCTCGAGAATCGAGAATCTCGATCCGATATAATAGAAGTAGGTAACCCAAAATGAACCCATACAAATTGAAAGTACAAATGAGCTATCAGTTCAGCAGTGACTTGCTTTTTACATGGCATTAAGATACACATTTTGCTGAACCGATCAACTACTACATACAAATAATCATGTCCCTTCCTAGACATAGGTAACCCCCCAACAAAATCCATTGACACACTTTCCCATGGACGGGAAGGTACAGGTAGAGGTGTGTACAAACCCAACTTCCTATTACTAGGCTTACTAGTTGCACACATAACACAACCTCTAATATACTTGGTTACAGTTTCTTGCATGCGAGGCCAATAACAATATTTCTGCAGCTGAGTCAATGTTTTGTTTACCCCAAAGTGTCCTGCAATCAATGAGGTATGTGCTTCTCTAATCACCTGTGCTTGTTCATCTTTTGGAACACATAATTTACCCAAGTGATATAACAGTTTATCTTGCACATAATAATCTTTCTCTTCTACATGTTTACCATTCATTAAAGCAGTATAGATATCCTTAAAGTTCTCATCATTAGCATATTGTTCCTGAAAACTTTCATGAACCATAGAACTATTCTGAAGGATTATCAAAGCATTCATCATAGGAGGTCTAGAGAGCATGTCTGCTACCTTGTTATGGGTACCTTTCTTATACTTAATAACCAAATGAAACTGTTGTAGAAAACCCATCCACCGAAAGTGCCTACTTTGTTGCAGTTTAGTTTGTGAGTGCAAGTATTGTAGTGGTTGGTGATCAGTGTGGATTACAGTTTCTTTCCCCATTATGTAGTGTTTCCATTTTTTAACACTCTGAACTAAAGCATAAAGTTCTTTATCATATGTGGGATAGTTACTTACTGCTCCTGAAAAAGTTTCAGAGTGGTAGCAAACTGGTTTACCTCCTTGCATGAGTACTGCTCCCATGGCAAACCCACTCGCATCTGTCTCGATCTCAAATGGTTGATGTAGATCTGGTAAGGCCAAAACCGGTGCGGTGCTCAACTTTCCCTTCAAAGTGTCGAAAGCCTTCTGTTGTGGACCTCCCCATTGAAAAGTTGCCTTTGTACTGGTTAATGCATGCAATGGTGATGCTATATAAGAGAAATTAGCAATAAATTTTCTCCAGTACTGAACTACACCTAGGAAACTTCTGACCTCTGTGACTGTACTTGGCTTAGGCCATTTTACAATAGCTTCGACCTTCGCAGGGTCTACTTTCAATTGACCACTCCCTACGACATAGCCTAAGTACACTAAGGATGTCTTAGCAAATTCACATTTAGACATCTTTACATACAATTTTTCTTTTCTCAATACTTCAAAGACTTTCTTTACATGACTCACATGATCTTCCCAAGTTCGACTGAATACAAGGATATCATCTAGATAGACTATGACAAAATCATCAATAAAAGGACGAAAGAAATCATTCATGACTCTCATAAAAGTAGCTGGTGCATTACAAAGCCCAAAAGGCATAACCAACCATTCAAACAGTCCCTGTTTTGTCTTAAATGCAGTCTTCCAGATATCATCTTCTGCAATTCTTATCTGATGATAACCACTTCTCAAATCTAACTTAGTAAAGTAAACTGCATGTTTTAACTGATCAAGTAAATCATCTATTCTGGGAAGAGGATACCTGTTCTTTACCGTTATCTTGTTCAAGGCGCGGTAGTCGATGCACATCCTCCAAGTTCCATCTTTCTTTGGAACCAAGACAATTGGAGAACCACAAGGAGAAGTACTAGGACGAATAACTCCCTTTTCCACCAACTCTTGAACTTGCTTTTTAATTTCCTCATTCTGCATAACTGATAAACGGTACATGCCGATATTAGGAAGTGGCACATCCTGCTGTAACTGGATTTCATGCTGTATCTCTCTCTTGGGTGGCAACCCCTTCGGTTCCTGAAACATGTCATCATAAGCGGAAATAACCTTGACCATTTCATTTTTATGTTTTGGGTCACACCCCTTGAATGCCTCAGATTTATCATCTTCTTTGGCTTTTACAAGCATTAGCACAAAGTTTTTACTTGAGTTGACCAACCTCTTCATTTGACCAGCATTAACTAGTGTAAGATTAGTCTTCACCTTATGTGCCCGTACAATGTATTCTACCCCATCTTTAAAAAGATGATACTTATTCTCCCCCCTATAAAAGATTGCTTTTCTGTCATAAAGATAAGGACTCCCTAACACAAGCCCACAAATATCCAAAGGGACCACATCGACTTCTACCTCATCTACAAAGTTTGCAGTGATAGCAAATCTCAATTTACATTGTTTAGTTACTTGTAGTTGAGCATCATCGCAAACCCATCCGAGTGGATATGGTTTTGGATGAGGTGTTGTAGCCAAATTAAGTTTCTTTACAACTTCTTCAGATATTAAGTTGACTTGTGAACCCGTATCAAACAGAGTATCAATCTTAGTGTGTTTTGTTACAACACGAATATGAAACAATTCATTTCTTTGCTTATCAACCTTAGGAGAAGATTCTTTACTTGTACTTGCACTGGCATTAGAAAAACTTGCATCAGATGAGAGAGATATACCTTTCCCTTTACCTTGGATTCCGGTAGCAACAATCTTTGTCTCATCTCCGGAGTCTGAACCAAGATCTTGTTGAATCACTGCAGTAGTCTTCTTGCCTTTATTACCTCCATATCTTTTCGGCCTCAACTCAGGATGAAGCTTCCAACATCTTGAATCATCATGCCCCTCTTTCTTGCAATGGGAGCATGTGGGTTTCTCACCCTCTTTCTTAGCTGTAGCTGTCTTCTTCCCTTTGCCTTTATCTTTGTCTTTTTCTTTCCCTTTAGACTTACCCTCAAACTTAGATGGCTTCTTAGAAAAGTTATCACTAAATGTATTCTTACCCCTAGACTCTAAATGAGTAGCTTGAACAGACACCTCGTCTAGATTGTTGGGACTCAACATCAAAATAGTGTGCCTAAGGTAAGAATGTAAACCACCAATATACTTAAGTAGTGTGTCTTGGGTATACAAGGGAACATTTAGAGCAATGGCCCGTTTCCTAAACTCATGCGTATACTCTTGGACAGACTGCCCCTTACCTTGCCTAAAGGTTTGCCAATTCATGGTTAACTGTTGCATGTAACCTAAAGGGTAGAATTGTTTCCTAAGGGCAGCAACAAACTCCATCCAAGACATGTTAACTTGACCATGGCGAGCAATTTCTTCACGATTTTTACTCTCCCACCAGGTGAGAGCTGTACCTCCCAACCGGAGAGTTGCTAATTGAATCCTAGAAGCATCTTCTACTAGGCCTTGTATCCTACAGTATACTTCTACTTGTTGGACCCAATCGTCTAACTTCTTAGCATTTAACTCCCCACAGTATTTAGGTAACTCAAATTTTACATCAAGCTTAATTACAGGCTTAGATTTGCTCTTAAATGGATTTACATTAGAAGAAGGAGAAGGAGAAGGAGGAGAAGAAGGAGGAGAAGAAGGGGGAGTAGAAGGAGGAGAAGGAATTTCTGGAACTTTCCCCTCTGTGTCTTTCTGATCTTCCTGCTTCTTGTGCTTTGAAGAACCTCCCTTTTCATGCTTCTTCTTTTCTGCATACAGTTCGTCCACCATTGCCTTCATGTCAAGAAATAGCTTTTGGAAATCCTTGACACTAAGCTCTGAACTTTGTCCACCTTCTTTTGCTTCCATCTGTGACGGTTGATTAATTCTTCGTCTTCCGATTTCTGGATTGTATTCTTCAAGTTCTCCTTCGCCTCGTTGCAACCTGGATCTCGTTAGCATTCAAATTGCAATACAAGCCACATACATAGCTCTGATACCAACTTGATCTATTTAAGGATCTAGGACTAGTTGCTTACAGAATGCTTAAACGTAAAAGATCAATTATTACAACGTTTAACTTAAGTGATTACAAATTAAATGCTCAAATGAATAATGAACATAACATAATTAAATAAATGCCAAGATAAACTGAGAAAGAAAAGAGAGAAGAAATAGAGAGACGAAACCAAAGTTGATAACGGAGTTCGTCCCTAAGGACTACGTCTCCGGGTCCCTCTCCAATGGAGGACCGATCCGATTAGCTCCAAATTCAATTACAATGGCTTCAAGACTATCTCCTTCAAGCATTCAGCAGCATGACAGTACTCTGATATGCAGAAATGTCTTCAAGAACTCTCGAGCATTCTCCTGCTATCTCAACCTGGACTTGTCAAAACAAGGTCTATACCCCTCCTTTTATACAAAAAACTTGCCTAATATGGCTTAACCATAAAATTAATTGCATATCCTCCCTGATCAGCTCGTATCAGGTCTATTTTGCTCTCTGCAATCTTTTGGTTATAGGTTGTTTTGGGCGTTTTGTTTGTTTTGGCTTGATTAAGCCATTTTGATATGGCTCGGCCAACAGTACCATAACAAATAGAACATGGCCGGTATATGTCTAAGACTTATCACGCGGCCTACCGGTGATAAAAAGTTTTGTTAGAAGGGTGGTCGGCGGTTCCAATCCCGCCGGCCACGTTTTACCCCTCATATCCAACAAACATAAACAATAAAACAAAACCCACCCACACTATTACTGATAGTCGTTCCGGGCGCAACGGTTAAGCCCTTCGCTCGGTGGCCGAAGATCACGGGTTCAAACCCGTTGCAGATTTTTTTGTTAAAACAAACTTATTCGCCGGTCAAAGCAGCGCGATTGCACGATGCCACGTGTCAAAACACCATTCGCCAGAATTTGCCACGTCTGATGCCACGTCATCCATACGGATGTCACGTGTCAACATATGATTGGTCCGTACAGATGAGTCACTTGCCACGTGCCTCGGCCGAATTCGTCCATATGGATTCCGTACAGTACGGACGGTATGCTGACGTCATCATCCGTACAATCAACTAGAAAGTCAACTCAAAACTTTGACTGCTTGTATCTTGAGCATGCGATGTCGGATTTCGACGAAACGAACACCGTCGGAATCGTCTCGACGAACTCTTCGCGATGATGTTGCTTCCGTCGATTTCCGAGATGATTATTTTTTTCGCCTTCTGGACGCCCCTGAAGCCAGTTTGACTGGAAGTTTGACTGGCCGTAACTTGCACGAACGGAGTCCTTTTCGCCCCATTCAAGTTGCGTTGGAACCAGGACGTCGTTCTCTTTCTGATGAAGCTGATATTTGGAGCATTGGAAACACTTCAATTTTCACTGAAAAATTGTCCTCCGGATCAAGTATTCAAACTTCCCTTGAAATAATTTAGAGCATAATCGACTCTTTCAAAGGAAGTTTCCAGAACTTCTCTTTAAAAGTTTTCAAACATAGATGATTTGATCAAATTATTTTGGTTGAAAAATTAAGACGTCTAATAGCTTAAAAATTTGTTTATTTCTATTAAAAATAAAGACCCAAAGGTAAAGAGTAAACAGGGGCAACATGACTTAGAATGACTTACCTTTGGCCATTTTTTTGCTTGATATATATGTTTTATAAATATTAATATTGTAATAATAGTAGTTATTGTTGCAAGTTTTAGTATTATTAACCAAAAAAATGTTTTGTTTTATAAGGGGAATGTTTAAGTTATTGATCATGTTAATTGTATGTAGTGAAAATCATATGATGACAATTGTAATTTAGATAGTGAAGATTATCAAGGTACTAGATCATTTGAGTTGTTATTGTGTGTGATCATGTAATTTGATGATTACGTGGGTGTGTCGTCGTACATGAATAACCAATGTTTGTCCCTACTTTATTTCTTACAAGAGATCATCATACACAAATCTCCATCAAAATGACATAAGATCTAACATACACAATTCACAAGATTTGGCATTACAAAATGCAAAAATATATAAGTGATGTAAAGAGGGAAGGTTTAAAATTCACTAGTATCTCCTCATTTAAATCTCTCACCTTATTGCAAATAAGGTTGTCATTCTCATTTGAGTGATATTCTAAGATTAATAAAACACTCTACATTAATAAAAAGAAAAATGAACGAACAATCACAATCCTTATCTCTAAATTGAACCTCAAGATATACATTCAATAGCATGAGATTAAGACAACTTCCAATAGAGCTATTTAATCACTAATAGTATATGCACTATAATGACAATCATTGATGTGTGTTTGCAACCTTTTTAATATATTATTTAAAGTTAGTTAGTGTTGGTTTATGAATACATGATTTATAAAATTAAAATAAGACACATCAACTTGATCAAATTTTCATGAAATTAATACAACCTTTAACAAGTTTGTGCATGGCATTGATAGCATATAAAGTTTGTAGCATCTATACTTTGATGTTAATCATTTTTATAAATTTACATCAACCATCTATAATGATGATAACATTTTTGTACATGATTGCAACTTTTTGTATATTATTTATAAATTAGTGTTGGTGTGTAAAAACATGTATCATTTATCAAATAAAAATGAAGTGTTCAAGTTGGTTATATTCTTTAATATGTATATATTATTTTGAAATAACTATAACATAGTTGGAAAGATACATGTCTTAAGAAAAATGATGGGTATCTTGAAAATTATGATTATTTATGATAAATTATAATCTTTTTAAACTTGCTTCAAAAACATAAAAAACATCACCACTCAATTAAAGCTCTATTAAATATAGCTACAAATATTTAATCCTATCATTTATTTTATTAAATTAAATTCAACATATGAAAATTTTCAAAGGATTTGATAGTCAAAGTCCTTTCATCTATAAGATTGAAAGCACCATAAATATTTCTATTTATTTATAGTATCATTATTTAAAGAGTAAGTGTTTAGTACAATTGATGATAAGATCATAAATATTTGTACTTATCAACCATTTGAGATTTAAATTATTTATATATAATTCTATCCTTAAAAAGTAAATGTCTAATACTTAGATAATATTTGTGTCTGCCAACCATTTAAAAGATTGGAATGAGCACCTCTCATCTTACTTCTTATGAGACCATAAATATTTGAGTATTGTCTATCCAACCCCGGAAAATGCACCTTTAAACCTTCAACTATACCCCTATTAAGAACAAAATAAGCACCCCTACCCCTCACTTTACTTCTTATGGGACTTGAACTCTGAATCATGACAACCATGATTCCACCATATGACAGCAAAGATATATGCAGAGATCATATAGCTTACTAGCCTTACAGGTACAAACATAATCAATTCAATGACCCCTTTCAAAATGGAATCAGCTGGCAATAACCCAGGAGATAAGATGCCTAGCACATACCCCTTAAGGCTGGTTGCCGCCAAAAACTTGCCCTGTTTGACAGCTTTCAGAGTAGCTTTGGCTACATCTCTTGGATCCTCTGCTCGGCTCCTATTGTAGAAGCTGGTCTTATTTTTTATGTAACAAAATTTAGGATCTGATCTGCAATCTGCACACAACCGTTACAAGTGCATAAAGAAAGATGAGAAGCTCTAATCAGTCCCCCAAAAAAGCTTTTTCCTTTGGCTATGCATAAGTAATCAAAGATCAATAGAATCCCCATTGTTAACTACTGATCATGAGGAAGAAAACCAATCATAGAACATATATTTTCATTGATTATTTGGCTTTTAGGTTAGGATATGATCTGATACCTACCTTCGATTTCATTTAGCATCTGAGTTTCTACAGTTCCTGGACAGACAAGAGACACTCCAATGTGATAAGGAAACAGTTCAAGCCTGAGACTTTCTGCAAGCCCTCTGAGAGCATATTTGGTACTGGTGTAAATCCCACTCCCATACAAAGGGTACTGCAGAAACATATTCACACGTAAAATTATTTAATGATATCAAATTTTCACAATCCATATTGACTATTGTTAGATGATTTGTGGATTCGATTGTGTACGAATTTTTGCATCAATATTTCGGATCACACTCTGTGATCCATCATCAAGATAGCTAAGATGGATCAGATTCGACACGTTGATACAAAAATTCTTATACAACCGAATCCAAAAATCATCTAACAATAATGTAAAAACATATGTGAGTATACGTGAAATTGTATCAGCTAAAAGCGAAAGCAGAAGACAATGTGGATATATGTGGATTACATCAAAAGCTAGACCCAAATTTACAAGCATGGGCGTGGGTTTAAGAAATTGTATTAATTTTTTTACCCAAATGCGTTAAGTCTAAGTAGGTATTCAAGATATTAGAACAAAAGTCAGACCCAAATCAAGAAGTCGGGGTGGGTGATTGATGAACTTTATGAGAATCAAGACCCAAATGCAGAAGTCTAAATGGTCGTGTATAAGATTTTTATACCAGTGAAGCAAGTGAACCCATGAAGACAATGGCCAAACCCTTGCAATGGCTGCTCCTCTGCTTCAACAATGGCAGAGCCGCATGGACTGTGTAGAGGGTGCCAGTTAAGTTTGTCCCAACTGTGGCAGCAACTTTGTCAATGGGGACTTGTTCAAGATATGAAATCTTGGTCACACCAGCATTGCAGACAAGTATGTCAACTGGCCTCCAATGAAAAGCTTCATTAATGGCTCTATAAATGGCTTCATAATCACTTACATCTGCAACCTGCACAAAACATGAACAGAGAAAGCAAAAATTAAAAAATGAAAATAGTTAATGCGACCATCTATCAATACATAAAATAAAATAAGGAAACATTGGTTCATTTCTTTAACCTTGGTATTGATCCGCTCCTTATCACACCCTTCTTCCCTTACTATTTCTTCAGAGGCCTTGCGAAGTTTACATGAATCCCTTGCCACCAAGGTCACATAAGCACCTTGCAAAATTGCTTCCTTGCCAATCTCAAGTCCAATGCCACTAGAGCCTCCTGTTATCAGGACATGTTTGCTCTGCAAACTATGCATAATGGCTTCTCTACTTTGTGATGAAAGAAACCAGAAGAGGAATGAGTAGAATGGTTATTGTAGCAATGAATGAAAGGAAACTAAATGCTAATGTTTGTGACAGGATGGGTCATAACCAGAGCACGTTTTTTCACTTTCTGGTAGGTGTGCATTGATGAGGAAGTCATCTCCATCAATGCAATATAGAAGTACTCTTTATGATCTATTTTGAATATCTTCAACCATTTAGGGTTTAAGAAGATAATGTAAAGTTAAGTTTGTTTTATTAAGTATATCAAATCATTTTTACTTAGTTTGCATATTAAAAACAGTTATAAAAGTTATTTTATTCTTAATGAATATGTAGTCTTTGACTTTATACTAATTGTAAAGAAATAAACTCGTAAGAGTTATTTTATTTTTAATGATTGTTATCTTTAAGCTATATAGTAATTATAGAATTGTTTTTCCAAATAATTTATATATCATAGTAGAACAAATTGTATGTCAACCTATCAAAGTGTTATTTTGTTCATACATTGCAACCTCTTATCTTGAATTAGTCATTGATTCCCATGAAATCCAAGTAGATCCTCATAAGTTAATCTCAAATGGCCAACTCTTTCAATTGTCACATAGTTATAGAGTGGGTTTGTTTTTATCTTGTGAACTTCTATCATAAGTTCATCCTTAGATATTGCATCACCTTTGCATTGGATGGCATTTGGGATAATGTTTATGTTTTAGTAGATAAAGATTCATTCGCATACATATGATATATTGAAATAAAACCTTTGTTCTATCCATGTGCTCATATCGCTCTATCTCTCACAAACATTCAAGATCAAGATAGATGCCTAATAGTTGGCATTTGTAGTAGTTTTGAAGTAAAATGACCATCTAGTGCCATATTATTTAGAAATATTCTATGAGCCAAAAGAACTAATCTACTTATGATAAAGCATTGTATGCATTCATCTAAGCGATCAAATGTTGGGGAAATAATATCTTTTGGGCATTGAAACCATTGTGCAAATTGATCACTTGCTTTCAAAATTTCTTCAATTCCAATTTTTTTTTTTTGAAGTTAGGTCTACAAAGTGAGAATCTTATATACAATAATTTCAATTGATCATCAAGTGCAAAAGGGGAAACACAAACATCTTGTAAATTGCTTGAACAACCCTCCTTCAACTCATGCCTTGATTGTGGTTAGCACTTTGCAACTTGGATTTCAAACACAAGCTTCTTAATATGTCAATGATCTAGAATTTAGGGAGGCCTACAAAAATCTCCAACATGTAATGTCTTTAACCTAACTCTTTTCAAGATTTTCAAATCAAGGAAGGGTTATTGCATAAATTTGGTAAGTTGAGTGTGCCCCATGAACTGCACAATTCTTATCAAGTATGTATAATGTATACTCTCTTTGTTGGTCAATATGACAAGTAGAAGACACTTCATCATCCATAAAAATATATACTAGCCTCAAATGTAGTGTGATGTCCTTCACTTCTCAAGGTTATGTGTTATTTTTTCTACTCTAAGCTAGCCAATTGAAAGTTAGGATTGAAATTTCATTTTCCCATACCACTCATCCTTAATAAAGATTTCACACATGGAATCGGTTATTGGTTTTCTTATGATCATTCAATACCAAAATTGTGTTTTTAATTCCACAAATGTGTTTTCTAGTTGTCAATTCTTTCAACAAAATAGTTAAGTTCATTCCCTTTCATAAGATAAGTGTTGCAAGAAAATAAACCCAATTGTTCTTTAGCTTAGATTGGATATCTTTTGGTCTTCCCAAAAGAATTTTATCTTACCATAAATCACATTCTTGGGGCCATTTTTTGTGTAACTTATGGAAAATTTAGGAGTCTTCTATTTTTTATGGCCTTTCCCTAAGCAAATGGTCATATCAATGTTTTAAGACAAACCCTCATGTAGAGTCTTAGGATACACCATCATACCTCTCCTACCAAATAAGATTTGATCCTAGTTAATATTTAGTGTTCCTACAACCATTTAGTCCACTTTTCCATATGTCATCCATCTTTTAAGCTTTGTCTTGGTTTTCAACTATTGGTTGCACATGAAGTGCCTTTATCTTTATGCTGGCTAGTGAAAATATCATGATACTAGGGTAGAGATTTCTCATCGAAAGGAGATTGTCTAGAAATATAGATTATCATAGATAATTAGAGGTGAGTAGTTCTCCTAGGTATTTAAACCTAAGTTTGTGTCACCACTTACCAAATCCAATTGAAATATGTTGCACCTATGGATTTGCTAGGTTTGAAAAGCCCCAACAATATGAAAACCTACACATCTATACTTTTCACAAATCCATGTAGGAATATCTAGAGAATTTCAACTTCCTCTTCTATTATATTTCTTAAAAAGATACTAATCTAAACTATTCCAAAAATGTTGAACAAAATTTAATCTAATGGTTAATCTATCATAAGCTAGCATGATAGGGAAAAGGGATAAAATGAGGATGAGGGTAAGAAATGAGACATAAATATAGAAATAAAAATTAAAAAGGTGGAAATGCATGAAATATCAATGATCAAGTAGCTCTCCTTTCAACATGTAACCAATTCTCAATTGTGAATGGTAATAAAGTATGGACAAAATCTAGCTCAACTTACTTTTGCAACATGTGTTTAAAAATCCCTCAACTAACATTGTCATGACCAACACCTTTTAGATGTACACATACAATTTATATCCATCTAGGGGTCATAGATAAAAAAACAAGCACATTCAAAAATCAAACAGTCTTTGACTCATGGTTTGAAAAATAAATCTAGTAATAACACTTCTATTTGTAAAAGTAATTATATTTGCAAATGGGGTGAGCCCATATTTGAACAATAATTTCCTTATGCAATGGTAACCAAAGGGATCCTAGGAAAAATTATAAAGAATGAGAATAAGAGAAAGGGAGAGAGGATATGTGTTAGAAGGGTTGACATCTTCCTAATAAATTTTAGACTTGATGATAAATCAATGGTTGAGAAGGAGAATGTGTAAGTAGTTAGAAAACTGGTCGCCACCCTTTAGAGTTGTGATTGCCTTTGTAAAATGGATGCAACAATTGTAACATTTTAGTAGTTTTAATGGGTCTTTTGGCACACTTCTCAACTTAGGTAAAAATCTAAGATTAACTCATACCTCTCTTGTAAGTAATCAACCCTAAGTGGAATTGAACTATCCCTAAGGTCTTTGTACTCAAGTCTTGAGTGTTGTTGGATAACTCAGTGTTGATATAAATTTGTCATTCCAATCAATAGACCTATAGTACTTGAAAAACTCTATAATATTAAAGAGTTGAATTACACATAAATAATTAATTTTTAGATTTAGTGATGCATTAGAAAACTAATACAAACATATATTACCATAAATGTGACTTTTTATCTTATAACCACCAATATGTTAACTTCCATTCATGAAATTTTAAATTTGTATCATGTTACAAGTTAGAAATCCTAATATTATCCTAGATAGTAACTAGCTCTAAAAAATAAAATGTAAAAGATAAGGAAGGAAAGGGAAAGTTAGAAAGAAAACAAAATAAAAATCCAATCTTTTACTCACATTCCAGCCTCATCAATGAATATACAAGTATGCAGTTCTTAACCATTCTTAATTTTATCATGAAAATCAATAATCACTTTGATAAGGTACATCCCTTGAGGTTACCATCCATATAAGCTTTTGCAACACACCTAAATCTCGGTATAAAATGAAGAGATCATACATAGTTGGTTTGGGAGTGTTTAACTTTTTCACATAAGGTTGCTTACAATTAGAAACCAGCTAGTGAAATGAAACACATCAAAAACTCATTAATTTCCATGAAATAGATGCCAATAAGGTAATAAAATCACTTGGTGTTTGGATAAAATAATGATAAAAATAGAGGAAATTATAAAAATATACTTTATTGCTTTCAAGTTCAAGTACATAAAGTGTTTTCCAATGAATTTTCTCAACCCTTACAATGAGTTTCAATTGTACATTTACAGAAATCCTCTAAAAATATTGTGTTTTCACTTTTACATCAAATGGCCAAGATCAATTTGATCTAAGGGCTCAAAATCAATGATCCAACTTGGAGCTAGTATAGGTGGCAAGCACAATTTCCAAGAAAATTTTTCCTCATCTCCATGTATCTTCTTCAAAAATCTTACTTTACACATTTAATGTTGCTAGTAAGTTTTCTATTTTTTGGAAAATGATACTTTACAAGTTTCTATGACATAAAATAATGGTGGTGTAGACACCTAAAATATTCCCTAGGCCTAAGTTCCTCATCGCCTAGTCCTAATCGACCAATTTCATCACCTAGGCCTAATCACCTTCACCTAGTTCTACTTAACCAAGTCCCCTTTATCTAAAGTCCATACTTAATTAAATAATCATATTATTTAATTAATCACCTTTTTCATCACCTCACAATAAATCAATAAATAATTATCATATTCCACCTATTTACCATCTCACATGTGGCTAAAATGATTAAATAGTATTATTATTTAATTAGGCCTATATTCCCTCAACACATTCCAAGAATAAAGGGTGCCTAGGAACACTTTTCCTCATTATCCCATTATTCTCTCAACACAGCTCAAAAATATAGCCCCACTAGATGCACATGTCCCTTATTTCTCTCATTTTCACAACTACCTACTAAACTAGTAAGTTCATCCTAACCATTCACAATATAACCACCTCCATCTCTACCCTTCATCCTCCCCTTGATCCTAGGGAATTCCTCAACCATCCACCACCATTGATCTCATAATCAAATCATGACCATCCATTCACTATTCCAAAAATTTATAAATTCAAACATTTTATCCTTCATTCCATAACCAATCATCACTTATGCTAGGTACATATTGTTAAATTAATATCTTCAAGAAAAGGAGCATCCACATTCTGATTAATCAAGAGGAAAATAAAATCACAATGGAGGTTATGATAACATTTTCTTTGATTGTTTGATGTTATTATTTGTTTTGATCTCTTTTGTGGGCTCTATCTAGAGATTTTTCTTGTTTTGAAATAGGAACTTGCATGCTTGTTTGTTTTTGTTTGAGTTTAAAATCATACCCCCTTATCTCACTCCAATTGTATGTCTTGTTGTTTATTTGCACTAATTGTGTTTGGTGGTTTTTGATTGGTTCCAATGACCAAGTTCTTGTAGGTGTCTTTGAGGAAAAAATAGACTACATCATTGTATTCAAGACAATCGAGAGATGAAATTAGATATAAAACACTTGGTACTTTGCTAACAAAATTGTCAAGGTGTTTATAGGCTTGTATCAATAGTACACTATATGGAATTTTATACTTAAAAAATATGTACAATACAAAGGCTCATACCACTCTGCAAACAAAAATCCCTATGGAAAAATATACAAGAGTATACGCAGCACTAAAGGGTTATACACATATCTACCAATGAGTATACACATTAGTGTGAATAGATACACATGAGGTAATATACAATCTTTTAAAGTGTATATATAGTGTCTTTTTTTAAGGATACATGTTGTGTATACATTTACACCCATTATTTTGGCAGATACATGTTGCATATATGCATTAGCCATTGCATACATACACAAGTGGGTGTGCCTTGACTAAAGTATATACATGTAGTGACAACAATCTGTATATCTTCTTAACAAATATCCACACACAAGTTGAGCATATACATGTGAATAAAAAAATATACACATTATGTATATATACTGGGGGACATATAGTTTTAATACCGCATTAAACAATTTTGTAAAAAATTTAAAATCAATTGTCTATACTTGTTTTTCAAACTTATTCAAATCCCCAATGTAGGATAGCACTTTACCTTCCTTAAAATTTGTGATAGAAAAAATGTTTTGAATAATATTTTAAATTTGAAAGTTGGGGTTGTGGGTGTAGAGCTTGGATTTTTACCTCGAATAGGTCCTCAATCATATTGAGAACCAAGGGCTCTATTGAACTTCATGCTCGTGGTCATGTGGTTGGGTTAGTCTTTGGTCCTCACCAATACTTAGGTGCTTAATTTAAGCCTCCAAGCTCCTTTCCCCTCAATCCTTTAGCCAACGGTCCTCTGACCAATAGGGGCTTAATCCCTCCCAAGCACCATTCAAACTTGTCAACAGACACCCTACACAAAAATTGTAATAACTTTTTTCTTACTAATCAAATTTTCAATTTTTTATAGTTGTTAGAAAGTTGATTTAGACATCAATCTAGTAGTGAAGGTATTTTGTCAAAAAAAATCTCCACATTTTAGGTATAAGCACTTAAAATTAATATTTTATTTTGAAACTTTATTTTTCCATAACTTTTGTGCTTTTTTATCATTCTTTAGTGTTTTTTAAAAATTATCAGAAAAATCCAACAAATTTGTTTTTCCTATTTATTTTTCTATAGGATTGGTTGATTTTCTATATTTTAATGATATTTTTGTGCAAGTATTTTTTGTTTCCAAGGATTCTATCTTACAAACTACTAAAATACATGGTTTTATAGGACGTTTATTAAAGATATTGATTATAAACCTTTTACTTCTTTTTTTAAGCATAAACCTTTTATTTTTATGTGTACTTTGTCTTTTTTTATTTACACATTAAAATTGGTTTAAAATTTGCATTCACACTTTAATTGGGTTAATAATTTATGTGTATCTTTTAAACCCCAAGCACACTTACTTATGCTCTCCTCTTTTACCTTAGGGTGATCTTGAGGATAAAAAATAAGTGTTGTCTTATTTTATTTTTAATGGGCATGCTTTAGGATTTCATCATACCAAGGGGCGGCCTCAACTCTAGTGTTTAGGTTAAGTATAAATAGCGGGGGTGAATTGAAAGACCTGCCTCTTAAAAGTTGTTATTTTGTCATTTGAGCTAAGCCCCCAAGAACTTTACAACTTGGGGAACTAAAGGAGAAGGGTGGGTTACCGTCTTCTCTTGGTTGTTTGACACTTTTAAACTTTCAAATTCATGGATTAGACCTTGCATGCCCCTATGGTATTTAGAAGATTCCCTAGATAATCCTTGTATAGCCTAGTTTAAGATATTTTGGATGTTGCTTAGTGTGGTGCAAGGTACAATGTCATGCCTGAAGTTACTCACCATGTACCTTCTTGAGTAGAGATAGAAGGTCATTGGGAAAGGTGTAAAAAGACTCCAAAGAAAGGGAAAAGGTGATCCCTTGTGCCACTAGATCCCTATCTATCAACTCTTGAAATATAAGTGCTTCACACTAATCTTAAGGTATTTTATTGTGTGGGATCTACTAAGTTATTTTTTTAAGCGAAACGCATTAAGCCTATATGTATATTAATATATAGAAATAGGATTTTACAAAATAGAAGATCAATGTCTCTTGATAGCCAGAAATATCAACATGAAAGCTTGCAGTGACAAAATATTTTGTTTCCCTATCCCATACTGACTAAATATTTGCCTTTGCACACTATTCTTTAACTACCCAATATCAAGATTTATCCCCTACCTATTAAACTAAAAAATAATTTACAGTCACAGGCACCATATACAAAATTTTCCCCATTAGGCACCACCTTTCTTCTCTATTTTATTTGCTAACACCCCCTTTACAAAATACCATATACAAAATTTACTTTAAC
The DNA here is from genome assembly GCA_007115665.2 of Sequoiadendron giganteum. Classification (NCBI taxonomy): domain Eukaryota; kingdom Viridiplantae; phylum Streptophyta; class Pinopsida; order Cupressales; family Cupressaceae; genus Sequoiadendron; species Sequoiadendron giganteum. The sequence goes on along the minus strand of CM021106.1, from coordinate 652,729,965 downwards.
AGACTCCACCTTACTCCTTCGTTCTATCAAATTGAATTTTATTCTTGCCCTACTGCTCATGAAGGTCACCCACAACAAATTGTGTAGGTGGAATAGCATTCAGATTTGGAATATGGGTATGGCACGAATGAAGAGAAGAACTGATATTATCTTGGGTATGGGTTCCACCAAGTTAACCCACCTTTTTATTGAATATTTTTAAGAGCTTATTACTATGTCTTCTTTTTTGAGTGTTGCATATACCAAGTGCTTGTTTACAAACCCTACTACCAATTTTGAGTCAAGTCTAGTTTGAATCCCTTTTTCTTGTTTGAAAACACATTTCCCATTGGTATCCTTAAAACATAAACATTGAATCCAAATCTAGGATAACTATTACTCGGTGAAACCATAATCCCACATCTTGCACATCAAACAACATACATTATCTATTTTACATTGGGTAAACCTAACCACATCCCTAGACCTTAATCCATTATCCACACTATGACTTGTCCAATTATCCAACCATCCACAACATACCTTTGAGTACAAGGTACACATCCTTTTGTCATTCATTATCCCCTTGGTCATAAACCTAGTCACCTTTGAGTCACATCCAAGAGAACATTACGATACCCTTGGCCATCATGTCATCATCACCATTTTTTATCCACAACATCCATATATTCCACACCTATCATCAATCCAAATCAATTGGAAATCATAGTTGAAAGCATCACTTTTAGATCTCTTAATAAAAATCATCACCTTAGTCCAAACTTTGAGACTTTTAATCATCCTAAGGCCCAAAATTTTATCCTTGGAAGCTCTACACTAATTCATAGATTCCAAAATCAAATTCATAATCAAATCATCCAAAGATCCAAGTGTACAACCTAAATTTTAATCCAATATTATCAAATATAATCCATATAGTCCACCTAATCATCTATTATTATCTTTGGGGTAATCATAATCATCCAATTTATTCATCCAAGTACTCCATATAAGTCACCTATCAATTCCACTTAGGGTTATCCTTTTGATATAGTCAACATAAGTCAAAAAAGTCTAAAATTAAAATCATCCCAAAGTTAAAATCCGAGGATCTAACTAAAATTATGGATCCATATCCCATAGAAACAAAGCCTAAACTCGATCAAATCAAGAAAAAAGATCATAATCAAGGTAAAATACAGCACCATGAGCCCTCTAGATGAAATTATTTTCCAAAATCAAGCTAAGTACAATGACTATAAAGGCATAATTCATCAACCAAGATATGATCCTTATGATGATGATGGTCTTATCTACCAACTTGAATATGATACTTATGATGATGAGGATGGTCTTCCCAACCAACATGAATATGAACCTTATGATAATGATGATAGAATTGACTAAGACACCATTTATGAGATCCTTATGGACCATGTTGTCATATATTCCATACATTCCACCATTAAATCACATATCCCTCAGAACCAAGATCTCCCAAGCACTAGCTACCTCATAAACCAACATCAACCATCCATGATTCATCCTTATCCCATTGGCAAGGGAAACACCTTCCTAGAATAATATCCCCCATCAACCCAATCCATGTAATTTAATGCATCTTCACCTAAGTCTTTTAATTATGTATCTACATCTTCCAATTCATTTGCATCTGCCTCCTCCAAATCATTATCACCTAGTTCATTTGATTCCTCTCAATCTTTTATAGGTTCCACATCACCCTCATCTAAGTGCTCCAACCAACTCCATATATAGTCCACTCTTTCATAGAATATTGATTGGTCCCATCAATCTAGTAAATATTTTATCCAAGAACTACTTGCATGGGATAATCAATAAAACAACAAATTCAATAAATCCATATCCACGCCACCTATCCATGAGTCTCCTAAAACTATGATTATCCTAGATCAAATTTCATCAAACACTACCATCTTTGTGATTCAACCTATATGGGAAGATAAATATAAACATTTCATGAAATCCATATAAGTCAAAAGTTCAAAAATTCATAAGCTTCATAAGGTCCAAAATATCCCACCAACCCAAGGATACTATTAAATGTGACATTAAGAACATATATCAAAGGCCTAATCAAGATAGGGAATATCAATGCAAAGAAAAGTGTATTCATCTTGTCTAAGAAGGAACTAAGGCTATGTCAAGAACTGTCTTTTAAAGCATGTCACAATAATATCCAACATTAACCAAGATAAAGTTATTGAGATAATCCATAATGATTATCATGATATTCATGTTTTTGATAATATAAGTTGTATTTACATGGTGCAGTATCCTTAACACAAGAAGCCCATAGGGCCAGAGTTTAGATCATAAAACAAAAACCAATTACAACATAAAGTCCAGACACAAAGACAGCAGTGAGACCATAATATTCATGATATTCATGTTAATCCAATATTTTACCAAGATTAAATAGAAGATTATAAAACCCATCACAATCCAATCTTTGATCAAGATCCTATCTATGATAATGATATACATAATTTGATCTTGATCAAGATCCTCCCATTGATCTTTAAATTTAATATAATCCCTTACTCCAACTTTATCCCATCCATGTCCATGAAATCAAAGATGACCATATCCATACTCCAACAACTTCCATTTCTAATATGGGACATTTTCCTCCCTTGGATATGTAGATATTCAAACAAATGGTATGGATCCCACAATGCATGAAGATTCACAAGATAAGATTCATCACATTGAGCATATCATTGATCAAGATACTATGATGGAAAATAAGGAGAAAATTCAATCATCCTATAGGTTGGGTTTGACTAATTTTATACAATTTGGTCTTCTTGTAGAAGAGAAGATAGACATCTCTACTAAGTCATTGTTGCCTAATGTTGGATTTGCATCTTGTTTAAAAAAAGAAAAATATAGTATGGTAAACAAAATTTGTCAAAACATGGGTTACAATGGTAAAGGGTTAGGCCTTCATGAACAAGGAATTTGAGAACCAATATTAGTACATCAAAATGATGGATACCAAGGTCTTGGATACACATATTTAAGAAATAATTCTAATGGTGACAAATCAATGATAGTTGGAGCAACCTCATTCAATGAAAGAAACAAAACAGAGGTCATCCATAGCTCTCTTACAAATCCTCCTTCCACCCATATTTTCCATACTTCATCCATCTATACTACAAACCTAAACCCACAACACCCTAAACCCCTTTATTGGGACCAACAACATCATCCACTATAAAAAGTGAAGCATTCCAATAAAGAAAAAAATTCTATCAACTACCAAAGAAAAAGAAAATGCAAACTACCTATCAAAATCATTATGGGCCTTGAAAGCAACAAGTATTCAAAAATCAAGAAGAAAGCCAAAAATCAATATAGATCCTAAAGAAAAATAAATTTATGAATCCAATCAAATTAATTCATCAAAAACAATCCTTAGTTCAAAATTCACATATTATATACAATAGGTGTACACCACCTTCACAATTATCAAGAAAAAATTATGATCCAAAATTATTGTTGGTATTAATCCTAAATCCAAATCCAATTTTATCACCCAATTCTAATGTCCCATGTTTCAATCCAAATCTCAAATCCCTACATCCAAAATCCATCAATCCGCACATTCACCTTCAAAATCCTACTTATCAAATCTACAATCCAAATCCCAATTATCCATTCCAACATTTAAATCTATTCAAATTCATCCTAAATAAAAAAAGAGACCTAGAATCCATCGCATTCTTGCCATAACACTTACCATAAGAGTTGTGATGGCATTCTATCGAGATATTTATCTTTGGACAAGGCCAACCCAACTATCAAAGAGTGTCATCACAATTGTGAATTATATACCAGCGCAATGATCCTAGCAAAGAAAATTCATAAGGTAGGATACTATTGGCATGTCATGAGTAAATCATCCAAATTGGCTACATCAAATTTCCATAAATGTGATACCTAAATTCCAAAATTCCAAACTAATTATAGTCAACAAAAGTCCAAAAAATAGAAAGTAAACAATCAAAAAATAATAAAGAGAAATAATTCGTCCAATGGTGAAAACCACTTCTTGTGGTGCCTTGGACAAGTACCATGATGAAAACGATTCATGGGCATCATGTGCAAGTTACCTAGCTATGTGAACCTTGAAATTAAGAGAAAATTATCTAATCCATTCCACCAAACCTATCCATCCTATCATATCTTTCCATAGTATCCATTCACCATGTCCATTTAGTCATGCCTCATACATATTTCTTACCCACCTTAATCCTAACAATGAGTGGGGTCACATGATGCATACTTTGGAAAAATATTGTCATATCCATCCTTTGGCCACATGCCATATAATATTGCTCAATTACCTAGATAATACTACCCAAAACCCATTATTAGATCAAAATATATTAATCCTATGTGATGGAGTCTTTGAGCATCTCCCTTTAAATCCATCCATCAAATCCATGTCCTCTCCATCCCATCTAATACCTCAACCATTCCATCCAAACCATGTTTATCCTTATCTATAGGCTTGGATTATCCCTTTCCATTGGTCCCACCATCAAAATGATAAACAACAACAAACACTCATCTACATACATTTCCAATTTATAAGCATAATTCCAAAAACACTTTATCCATGTTGAAGTCCTTAAATCCAAGTATACCCCACCCATCCATCTAAAATCATCCATAAGTTTGTTCCTTATCTTGACACAAGTTGTGTTTAATCTAAAATCAATCAAATAAATCATCATCGGGATATATCTTTCCCAATCCTTGCATTGTTTTTGATATGCATCCTTTCCACATCAAAAATGTTATCATCAATCAAACAATCAATCAATCAATTAATTTTTATCTTGAATAGGGTAAAAATATAATCTAATCATAATAATTAATCCTTGGATCCAACCAATCCATTCAATCCGATCTTCCCATACACCCTTGGCTTCAATATGTCATTGGATACCAACTTGTGTTTTTTGCATGCTTTTGATTGCTTGTTTGTATGGGTTTGTGTTTGTTTGTTTCCTATAGTCTTAGTGCTTATTTCATCAAATTATCATGGTTTCCCTCATCCTTCATATGATGGCATGCCTATGATAATGTGTTTATTGGATCACTATACTATTTTCAACTTCTCTTCTTGTGTGTTAATCCATATGCACATGGTGTATCATCATCATGATCCCTTATATCATGGTGCATAACACTAAGTTCTACAAAAAAATAAAAGGTTACTCCTTGAATGTGAAGTTACTATGATAGCATGTATTCATCATCCATTTATCATAATTTATCCATAATCACCATTTGGTGTCATTTAGTTTCATTACATCCTTGTGATATTTCATCACCCAACATGTGCATCCATGTAATCCAATCCAATCATCCTAATGGTAGCAATCAAAATGCTCAATCCTTAATCCATCATCATTCCCATATTCATCACATGTACATCATCCCATCATGATTTCTCCCACATCATCTTTAATCCTTTATGAGACATCTTTTTATTATCCTTTATCTTCTCAACAAACCTCTTGGGCTCCATTTTTCCCAATAATTCTCTTGAGGGAGCATCACTTCCATCATTATCCCTTAGAAACTAGGGTAACTTGCCACTAAAGCTTCATTCTGTTGAACACACCCAGAGATTGAGAGGGGGGTGATTCAGTCTGCACAAAAAATCAATCCCTTTTGTACCTTGAAACTATCAACACAACACAATCATCTTATCACAACTAAAACCCTTAATTAGATATAGCACTTTAAACCCTTAGTATGATTAAAAAAAAATAGTAATGAAAGATATAGTAGTTCTATTTCTAATAAGTTCAACATTAGTGAGAAAGAAATTGATAACACACACATGCACAAGGAGAACGCCAAATTTATGTGGAAAACCCAATGAGGGAAAACCAAAGTGAGAGTTAACTCACAATATAAAAGGCTCACTACCTTAGAGAAAGATACAAAGGACTTGCAGAACTAAATCCAACACAACTTCAGGAGCAAGATATAGAGGACCTAATGAGGTTTACTATCTCAGAGAAGGATACAAAAGGTTTATAAGAGATTACAATATTTTTCAACAATTCACTTTGCTAATTGAGGCATTAAAAAATAATTGATCTTTCCTTTCACACACTTTAGCTCTAACTCTGTTGGCTATTCAATACAATTTGCACACACACTTCTTAACAATTGTACACTACTCCATCATGATGCATCTGAAATGATCTTGCATTTATACCCACCACAACTCTTCAAAACTTTAATTAGGTTGGCTAGGAAGAAGATAAATAAATAATTCAACACGTAAGTCACCAAAACATGATTTGGTCCTATCCCAATGATAGAGAGGACCAAAAAAAACTTATTTCATCTTCTAATGTGATCCAAAACAATTCACATGTTGGTTCACATCAACCTAAGTCGGCATCAAGGAAATGTGTAGATGAAACTTTGAGGCGCATAACCAGTCAAATAAAAAACATACTTTTAGGTAAATTTTATTAAGGAAATTCTAACCAAGATAGTTAAATACCCAAATATAACTTAATACATATTTAATTTCTAGCATATACTGCAATCACACGACACAAGCAAAAGAACAAGCCCTTTTGGTTGGATATCTACTAATAAACCAGGAAGCTAACTTAGGGCCCAATGTAACACCAAAGCAAACAAAAATCACATGTGGATCACATGGGGATGTTCCATGAACATTAAATAACACTTCTATACTATTATTTCATACTTTCATGCCACTAGCAACCACCACAACCCAAATAAGAACATAATACTCCATCCAGGAAGCAAAAATCTCATAACTAGAAGATACAACATTAACATATCAGCTTGCAAACCACTTCATCACATGAAATTCGAACTAAGACACAACACATACATGAAGAGAACATTCACCAAGTCACAAGAGTAGAGACATCAATGTGAATAAATGCAAAGTATTTCCCAGATCAGTCTAGACAACCAACAACACTGCCAACCTTCTACAATTCATAGAACTCTCCTCAGCAACACAAGTGACCTAAAAAGATAGGAATGCAATGTCCACATAGCACTAACATTGAATCCCAAACCACGAGACCAAATCTTCATCAGTAAAGGAATATGAAACATTCTCCTACATAGACTTTAATGCGGCTTCCTAAAGGAGAAATACTTAAGTACCTTATAGAGGCCAGATCTTTCTTTTAGTAACACATGCTTCATTAGGAACATCAAGAGAGAGTATAAGACATAATGTATACCTTCATTAATATCTCTCTATTAGTATGCATGCTTCTAATCCTCATTTGATAGCAATAATGCACTATACAAATTTTCTTTGCATGGAACAAGGCATGGCATCCAACCATGAACTTCTACAACTCTTCTTTAGATAAGGCATGACATCTAACTTCAACAACTCTTCTCTAGATAAGGCATGATATACAACCATGAACTTCAAAAAATCTTCTTTAGATAAGGCATGACATCCAACTACCAAAAATCTCACACATCTCTTCAAGTGTTGACATCAATGAGAAACAACAATCACTATTGACATCAATGAAAAAAACTGCCAACAATCTCCCCATTTGGCATTGATAGAAAAAAATTTGCTCACTCTCCCTCTTTGACATCAAGGACAAAAGGCCATATACTCCTACACAAAATAAAAGTATATTTTCTAGCTTTAGGAACAAATGCAAACTATCTTTAATTAAAGTAGCAACACATTCCCCCCTTTGATCAACAACACTTTTTTTAATGTTTGCACAATTGCATCAAAAAAATCCCTTACTACCAACTACCCCTAAGTGGGAGCACACATAAATCTAGGAGAAAAGGATATGACATGAATTTCTCCCCTAGAAAGATACACCATCTATGCATCTAGTTGGAACAAGGAGGGGAAATAACCCCCAAATTATGTCAGAAATAATAAAAAGTATCCTTTGAAAGTGCCTTTGCGAAGATATATGTAATTTGATCCTTGGTAGGCACATACTCCTATCTGACTTCATGTTTTGTAACCTTCTCTCTTAGAAAATGGTATCAGATATAAATGTGTTTAGTCCTTGAATGCATTACCAGATTCTTGGAAATATTAATTGCACTTGTGTTGTCACAATATAGGAATAGGCTCATCATAAACCACCTTCACTTGCTTCAAAGTCTAGTTCATCCAAAGAACTTGAGTGCAACAAGATGCTACAATAATGTATTCAACTTCTACTGTGGACAAAGACACCAAGTCTTACTTTTTACTGAACCATGAGACCAATTTGTCTCCCAAAAAGAATGCACTTCCACTTGTACTTCTCCAGTCGTCCACACAACCTACCTAATGAGGTAAAAAATAACCTCATCAATATAAGTGACTAAATACCCTTCCTCATATTTTCCAACCACCTTTACCTTTTCAATTAATTGTCTTTGGGATTAATAAATGCTTTTTTTTGTGAAAAGTTGTATAACTTTATTTTCTAAAATTGCTTGAAATAAGCTAACCTACATTAACTTAATGGTTTAGTTTCTGAAGCAATGTACAGGTTTTTATTGGCCATCATGTTTTGCTAGAAGGATTCAATGTAGACTTCCACATGGTTGAAGGTTCAACGCTGACTCCATGTGGTTGAAGACAAGCGTCGTAAGTATAGACGCTAGAATTTTGGGATGCATGGTGGATTGAGTTTTTGTAGTTGTTTTGTTATTTTTTGTTGAAGACTTTATGGCTCACTATGAGCCTCTTTAATATTTTATGTATGGACTCAAAGTTCGTTAGTTTGTTAAGATCAGCTAAAGACTTTTTAGTGGTACTTTCTACCAACTGAAATATAGGATTTTGTTAAACAATTTTTTTATAAATGTGTAACTTTCAAAAGTGATAAACAACAAAAGAATATCGTTATGCTGCCGTAATGAATTTCTAAACTATGTTTTTAAATTTCACTTTCAATATGAATAAAGTGAATTTTTCCTTCTTCATCCCAAGTTTTTGAGTATTGTGAATGAAATCATTTTGAATGGAGTAATACTAGAGTTATCAAGTTTATGTGACCTGGGCTAGACATAGAAGCACCCGAGAGTTGGCCACTCGAGGGAATGTAGGAGTAGATAGATAAGTATTTTTATTTTCAAAATTTTGTTACTTTTATTTTGTAAATGATAAAGTGTGAAGTAAAGTTTATTTTCAACTCTATTAATTAAAGTTTTGGTACACCTACCCTTACTGTTAAGTTTCAAGTTGATAGGTTGTTTTCTATTAGTCGTTAAGTTTGTTAATCCTCTACTAGTTAAATGTGTCATAGTTTCTTTACATTTTTTTCCTCTTCAACAATTTATATGCTTATTATTTTAATCATTCCGATGCTTTCTAGTTTAGTTGTTATGATTTTTAGACTAATAATTTCCCACTTTCTAGTTTGGTTATTTCATTTTTTTCTAGTTTAGTGGCCTACTAGTTTAAGTTTTACTTCAGTTGTCCCATCTACTTAGAAAATCTGAGAGAGATAGTTGAGGAGTTTCCCATTGCATACAGCCTTGAACACTACCCAGTTGATATTTGATGCACTTTTCAAACTAAAGAGATAGGACCTAACAAAAACCTATCACTTTTTGGCACTATTGTTAGGGACCTTCTTTTTCTAAGTGTTAGTAGGAGATACCTTGAATACCTCTTTTAGGGAACAAAAATAGTCCTCGGGCTTCCTTTTCTACATGATTAGGAAACAAGGCCTCCACGAAAGATTCATACCAAGAACCCCTCCGAACGACGTACCAACCACAAGTAGGGAAGAACAAATCTCAGCTCAAGAACTTTCTGAAGAATTAATTGACCAAGATCAACTTGAGACCTTCCCATATATGCCAGAAACAGAACATAAAGTTGTAGAGGAACATATTCCTCTGCAAACTCATGAGCCTTGCCTATTTGAGCAAACTTTTGAGGAGGAACGAATCTCCTTCAACATCATGGGCGACCATAGAAATGCTAACACTAACCCTCCTCCACCGCCACATACATTCACTTATCCTATTGCTATCAATGCAGATGATGAAATGACTATTAAAAATATTTTTCCAACTTTCTTTCCATCCTTCCAAGGTTTGTCTTCTGAGGACCCCGACTAGTTTCTTTTTGAGTTTAAGGTCCTGTGTCAGACATATGACTACAAGAATGATAACCAGAAACTAAAGCTTTACCCTTCTACTTTGAAGGACTCAACAATGCGTTGGTTCATGGGATGACATGGAGTCTAATTTTCTAGATAAATACCAAAGCTACTGTCGAGTTAGCGATAGGAAGGAAGAGCTATTTAAACTAAGGCACAACAAAGACGAGAACCTAGAAAACTACCTAGATAGGTTTATCTTCTTATATAAATGATGTGGCAGAGAAGCCATAAGTCTAGAGATTTTAAAGACCATATTTCTTAAGGGTCTTGATGATGATTCTCAAAGGATCCTGGATTTAATGGGAAAATGGGATGTGTCCCAACTGGGAGTTGATGAAATCATCGAATTATGTCGGAACTTCTCTCATACTCTAGGAGGGATCCAGAAGTATACCCTTTTTAAAGGTTCCAATGAGATAGGAAAACTGTGTGAGGAGATAGCCAACCTTAAGACTGACATCCTGGTTTAGTTAAATACCACATTAGATGGAATACAGGCTAAAACGAGAAATCCAGAGACCTTATACATCTACTACCCTAGGTGTCGGAATAAACATCTGTTAAGGGAATGCCCTTTGGATAAAGTTGACAAATTATTGTTAACCAGGTTTGTGATAAGGACCATTCCACTTACCAGTGTGAGATTTTGAATTCCATTAAGAACTCCAAGAAAAGAACAACCTCGATTGAGGAAGAAATCAACTTTGTAAATCAAAGAACTAGAGGGAATTTTTCCTATGGCCAAAATTCAAACCCTGCTTGGAGACCTCAAAACAAGTGGAATAATAATCAATGGGAAACACCTTGGCCTCAAGCTCCACCTCAAGCACCACCTAATTGGGGAACTTACCCTTGGGGACCACCTGAATGGGCAAATAAGTCATGGGGAAACCCTTAATGACCCAACCAAACTCAACACTAGTGGTATCCTCAGAATCCTCCTCCTCAATGGAATCAATCTCAGAATCAATTTTATACTGGTCCCAAGAGGATGCCTAATCAACAGGAGAATCTTCTACCAGGCCCCCAGAACACTCAACAAACTAAGCAAGTTAATCAACCACAACTTTTGACGCAACCTGTTTCGAACCCAAAGAACAATTGTCAGAATGTCACAGTGTACTCTACCAAACAGGATAATGTTACTAGACTTAATGCCGTATATTGTGGAAATTTGTAATTAAGATCTGGAAAAACACTTCAGCCACCGACTATTGTTGAGATATTGGATGATCCTATTAAGGAATCTACTGAGGCCACAAAAACAACTCACATATCTACCGAACCAGCCCCAAAAACTACCCAAGACAATACCTTTCCATCACCTTCAACTGGAGCTTCCGACCTACCTCAGGAAGGGGAGGGTCATTCTCCAACTGAATCTTTAAACAATTCACCCACCAAAAACAAGACCCAAACACCTTTTCCAGAGTGACTTAAACCAACCACTGTCAAAAGTACTATGGAAATGCCCTCGTCCACTGAAACTGTGTTGATACAAAAAATCAAATAGTTACAGATTGAGATTCCTTTGCTACAAGCCATTAAGGAGATTCTTGAGCAAAACCAACTGATCAAACAGTTGTGTATCAAAAATCCAAGGAGGAAACCAAAAAAAAAACACATTTCACATAAATGGTTATTTGGTCAACTTCTCGGCTGGAAAGACTACTACTCCAAAATACGATGATCTAGGTAGTCACTGATAATGGTAACAATCAATGAAGTGGCAATAACTAATGCATTATTAGACTTAGGAGCAACCATTAATGTAATGATTGTTGATGTAATGGAAGAGTTAGGGCTTACTGATTTACGCCCCACAACTATAGTCTTAGAGATGGCAAATCAAGCCATAGCCATTCCCAAGGGTGTCCTTGAGAATTTTCTTATCAAAGTCGATAGATGGGAATATCCAATGGACTTTCAAGTGATTCAGTCTCTTACACCAAAAGACAATTACCCTATAATCCTAGGAAGACCATGGTTGGCAATTATTGCAACCAAAATTGATTGTAGGGAGGGAGGAATGCCCATTTCACATGGTCCAAATAGAAAAAAAATATTTTTATATCCTCTTGCAAAACCTGTCGAATATAATAAAGTCTGGGTTGATGAACCAAAAGGTCCCAACAGATAGGAAAATTTAGCTTCACTCGCCATGGTAGTCATCAAACATGGTGAATAATTGGAAGATGAATTAGAAAACAACATGGAAAATCTTACCATGGATTCAAGTGATGGGGAGATGTTGGGCGTAGAAGAGATCTTAGGACAACCCATCAACATAGGCCACACTGAATTCGATAGTACTAGTTTCATGGGATTGCCTTTTCCTCTAGCGAATATCCTTCCAAAAACTGAACATTTCTTTGAAGATATTGCCAGACTTCATAGAACCATACCTCATAGCTTCCCCCTTAACACTTTGACAAGACCAATGTATACAGTTTCATCCAATCATCCGGGTGTTAAATCCATTATGCTACTGCCAGGAAATTTTTTGAACATTAATAGTTGTTTGACCAAGCCAGAAGAACATAAATTGTTTGATGTCCTAGTGAATAGATCTAAATATTTTGCCTAGGACTATACAGATATGAGAGGAATACATCCAAGTGTGTGCACTCATCATATCTACACTGAGAATGTTTGACCTATTTTCCAACCCCAACAGAGACTCAATCCTACCTTGAAAGATATCATTAAAATTGAAATTGAGAAGCTCCTAGAAGTGGGGTTTATTTATCCCATTTCTGACAGTAAATTGGTTTCACCGTTGGTTGTGGTTCCAAAAAATAATGGGAAGTGGAGAGCATGTGTAGACTATAGGGAACTTAACAAGGTGACCCATACAGATTATTTTCCCCTACCATTTGTAGACCAGGTCCTAGATAACTTGGTTCGGAGGAAATATTTCTCATTTCTCGATGAATTTAGTGGGTACAACTAGATCTAGGTGGCAGTAGAAGACCAAGATAAAACGACCTTTACATGGCCATGGGCGACATTTGCATATAGAGTTCTCCCCTTTGGGTTGTGTAATGCTCCTGCAATGTTATAGAGAGCCATCCTAGCTATATTTGTTGAGTTGGTGAATGAGTGTGTGGAAGTGTATATGGATGACTTCACTGTGTACGGTTCAATTTTTTATGAAGCTCTTTAAAGTCTAGACAAAGTGAAGTGATGTGAGGATCATCATTTGTCCCTAAGCCATGAAAAATTTCTGATAATGGTAGAATAAGGAATAGTGTTGGGACATCACATCTTGACTGGAGGAATAAAAGTCGATCCTAAGCAAATTGAGGTGATACAACAACTGGTCACCACAAAAATCCAAACTGACATTAGAAGTTTCTTAGGGAATGCTAGATACTATAGAAGATTTATAGAAAACTTCAGCAAAATTGCAACTCTTATGTTTTCTCTTCTCCAAAAGAATGTGGAGTTTATCTAGACACCTGAGTGTCAGTCATCATTCAAAATCATCAAGGAAAAACTTATCTCTCCTTCTACCCTTCGTGGACCTAATTGGAACTTGCCGTTCCATATTTATGTTGATGCATCTGGTGATGATATTGGAGTGGTGTTAGGACAAGAAGATGGAATGGAGGAAAGTATGCTATATACTTCATCAATAAGAATTTGAGTTCAACAAAAAGGAATTATACAACAAGGGAGAAGGAATTCTTAGCTGTAGTACATGCAATTAAGAAATTTTGACACTACATTATTGGATACAAAGTAATGGTGTACACAAACCACTCGACCATAAAAATACATAGTGAATGGGAGGATAATCAGATGGTTGTTGCTTCTCCAAGAATTTAACGTAACAATTATTAACAAACCAGGGAAATTCAATGTAGTTGCAGATTTCTTATCTCGCATTAAACAAGATGATGGTGAATGTTCTCTATTACAGGATGAGTTCCCAGATGAGAATTTGTTTTCCATCTCTACTAGAACTCCCTGGTTTGCTGATATTTCCAACTACTTGGCCACCTCAAATTACCACCTACTTTTACATCTAAACAAAAGAAACGCCTTATAAGAGAAAGCGCCCCTTTCAAATGGATTAATGGGATCCTATTTAGATGCATGCCTAATATGGTTCTACGATGATGTGTTAGGGTAGATGAAACCTACAGTATCCTAAGAGCTTGCCATGATGATTTGTCTTGAGTACATTATTCTACAAAGAGAACATCCGATAAGATCTTAGGTGTAGGATACTATTGGCCCTCTATGCATAGGAATGTCAAGAAATATTTCCACCATTGTGATGAATGTCAAAGGGTAGGGAGACCAACAAAATCTAATGAAATGCCCCTTCAACCCCAGGTATTCCTTGAACCATTTGAAAAATGGGGATTGGACTTTATCAATCCAATAGATCCAACCTCACAAGGGAAAGAGTACATTCTGGTCTGCACTAATTATTTGACTAAGTGGGTAAAATTTCAAGCTCTACGAGTTGCTAGGGAGGAACAGGTAGTTGATTTCCTCTACAATAAAATTTTCCTCAAGTTTGGAGCTCCTAGGACAATTGTTACAGACCATGGTCCCCAGTTCATGTCTAAGATTTTGTTAGCCTTCACCGACCATTTCCAGGTTAGTCATAAGAAATCATCACCCTGTCACCCTTAGGAAAACGATCAAGTGGGAATTACTAATAAGGAGCTCAAAAACATCTTAATGAAAACAACATCATCAGGAAGAAAAGACTAGGCTAGGAAACTACCTGAAGCCATATGGGCTTATAACATGACGTGGAAGTTAGCCACCAGTTTTAGTCCATACGAGTCGGTCTTTGGAAAGAAGCCTCTCTTACCCATTGAATTTGAACTCCAAACATTGAGAACAACCATGGAGTTAGGTATAGATCTTAAACGAGCCCAGGTAGAGAGAATTTTGTAGCTTAGTGAGTTGGATGAGCTTCATTTGGATGTCATTCATCAAACTGAATTGGTGCAACAACAATTAAAATTTTGGCATGACAAGCATATAAAGGAGAGAGAGTTACATAATGGGGATTGGGCCTTGTTATTCGATTCCAGATACAAAGATCACCAAGGAAAACTCAGAACTCATTGGCTCGGGCCATATGAAATTTCTGAGGTATTTTCAAATGGATCAGTACAGCTAAAACCCATCGATGGTGATACCTAATCCCTCCTAGTCAATGGACATCGATCACGTATCTACCATAAACTAATCAACAAAGAAGAATTCACAAAAATGGTAGAAATACAGGGACAAATCTAATGCATTGACTCTGTTACTACAAAGTCAATATAGTTTTTACTTTTTTTGTTGCTATTTATCTTACAAAAATAATAATATAAATAATAATGTGTATTAATTTTCCTTCAAAGCATAAATTCTTCAAATTTTTCATCTCTTGGATCTGGCTAATTTTTGTTTCTATTCTCGTAGGACTTCATTTTTCCTTAGAAATAAATTATGGTACATCTTGCTACGGTGCTCTAGAACTTGTATGTTTGGTTGTTGCGATGCTCCAAAAATTGTTGGCTCGATCATTGTGGTGCTCCAAAACTTGCATGACTCGTTGGTGTCATTCCTCATTTTTCTCCTGCATTCTGGTGCATCTCTCAACGATGTTATGGAAAGTCAAAATCCAAAGTTGTACATTTTTCTTTCTTTTTCTGACTGCACCTTCTAGCGATGCTCCAAAATTTTTGTTGTTGCATTCTGGTTGCATCCCTCATCGGTGCTCCGAAATTTTACTTTTTCTTCTTTTTGACTGCATCTCTCACTGATGCTCCAGAACTTGTTCAGTTGCTGCTCTGACTGCATCTCTCGACGATGCTCGGGAACTTGTTCGGTTGCTACTCCAACTACATCTTTCAATGATGCTCTGGAAAATTTTGGTTGCTGCTCTAGTTGCATCTTTTGACAATGCTCCAAAAAATTTGTTGTTGTATTTTGATGGCATCTCTCACCAATGCTCCAATACTTTTTCCACTTCACTTTCTGGCCACATCTCCCAGCAATGCTCCGGAACTTTGTAAATTCTTTTTCTTTTCGAATGCTTTGATTTGTCCAAATTTTTACGCATGCTCATTATCCAAATTTTTTTCATCACCTTGGAATCCACGCCATACATTTCCATTTCATATCCTCTCATAATAAATGAAATTATTATGACAATATTTTTGTCATAATGAACTCTTTCATTAATTGTTGCCCTGTCCATCTCATAATAAAACCGCTGCCATCCTTGCCAAATTGTACAACTAATTTGTTACGTCAGCAAAGGTGAGTGATGTTCAAGTTAATGACAGGACGTAAGGTACATACATTTTTTTCTTAAAGACAGTAATTATTTTGAATAAAGGTTAGTTAATTGGCATGAACCCCATCCTTTCCTAATTTAGTAAATTGTGTCATTGAGTGATCGCTTGAAGTATGGCTACACTTGCGCATTTCCCATGCATAACTGCCATAATTATACAATAGAGTTCAAGTAAGACGATTAATTATTTACCTCCATCAATTGTGTCAAGGCTATATTCTCTTCCTTTTGCAATTTAGTTGCTTAAACCAAGTATTTTTTAAGTATTTCCACATAATTGAGCAGAGTAATTAAGGAAGAAAAGATGGGAGGAGCTAAGAAGAATTCTGAACCAGCCTCGAGAGACAAATTTCTAGCACTGGGAAACATTGCAAATATGTTTCAGAAAGTAGGGTGGCTTGAATTCATCAAGAAGTTTGAGGGATATTCCGAGTAGTTGGTGAAAGAATTTGTAGAAAACTTTGCAGATGGGAAAACTATGGTACGTGGCAAGCATTTCTGGGTAAGTTCAAATATTATCTCCTGTCTCTCTGGTCTTAAGAATAGGGGTATTAATTTAACTGAAACCACACAAATTACTTATTAGAGGATGGTAGAACTATTTGATAGGGAGGGTGAACCTCAACCTCTGGTAACTATAAGCACTAGAGGGGAAAACAAATATTCCAAAGAATGTCCATTCCTGAACCCTGGAGAATTGTCATAGCTTGGATAATCAAGTACTTCACCTATGAAGGGCAAGTAGCTACGGTAGTAGGACCCCCTTTCCAATTGCTAACCCATTTGCACCATGGCACTGAAGACTCTTCTCTTAGGGTCAATGTTCTTGGTTTTTTGTGTGATTCAGTTATTGGGATGATAGAAAAGTATAAGATTGGTACAGGGCCGCTTAAGCATCATGACCTTATTCAATTAATTTGCAAGTATCATTTTTGTAGGAAACCAGAAAAGAAATGGCATAAATTTCTACAAAAAAATTGAAAATGTGGAGTCTGATAAACCTCTAGAGGAGGGAGAGTCATCAAAACAAGTAGTTTAATCTCTAGGAGAACCTTCCTTTGAATCTCTAGGTGCTCTTGAATTTCATTAGACCCCAACAGCTCCTGGCGAAAAATGTGACAAAAACCTTGCCCAATATCTTAGAAACCCCAAGACAGCCAAATGTAGAAATTGTACATTCTAAGGAAGAGGAGCCTCCTTGCAAGAGGAAGAAGCAAACCAAAGTCACCTCACAGACAACCCCTCCTTTATGAAGAAGAAAACAATTATCTATTGAGTCTAGTGAAACTGTGTCTCTTGATACATTAAGTACCCCTAAAAAGAAGAAACCTAGGACTAAAGTACAAATAGCAAAAATTGATACCCAACCTGATAAGGATGAAATTAGGGAAAGTTATCAGGAGGCTACTCAATCTCCTAGGGATGAATTGTAAAATTTTTCATCTCCAATAGAACAAGAAGAGGAAGGGGAACAATCACCCCATTTTGCAGATATTGAGGATGATACCATGGGGAAATTGTCTTCCTTTATTGATAAGATTGTTGAGTCAAGTTCATTTGATATGTCCAAAAAAGAGAATGTATTATGTGCTGAGGATAATGTAAATATAGAAAACCCGAATTTTCCTTCTTCTAGTAACATAGGGGATGAAGAGTTTGAGCAGAGAAGAGTAGAACTAGAAAAATTGAATGCAGAAATTATTGAATTACAAGGTCAATTGCAAGAAAACAAGGAACAAATTAGTTAATAGCAGGAAGAACTTGAGGCACATATTGCAATCATAGGAAAAAGAGATTAGGAAATTGTAAATTTGAAAATTCATATTGATAAAAAAGATAGGATTATTGAACAATTACAGTTTCAAATTCAGCAAGGAAATGATAAAGATAAAAATTATGTGTCTTGTGTATCTGAAAGAAAATATGAAAAAGTTAAAAAGTTGACAAATAATTTCATGCAAATATTTTTTTCTCTTGAGGAAGAAAGGAATAGACAGAAAACTAAACAAAATTATTCTGTAAGTAGAATTGTTGAGTTAGAGCAAGATCTGTAGGAAAGTAACACCAAACCTATAATGGAATCTAAGGGAACACAGACTGAACCAATTATAACAGAATGGTTTCAGGTACACATACCTCCATTGCTCATGAAATGGATGGAAAGGTGCTAATTTATGAAGGAAATGGCTAAAGACAATGCTCGGTTGAAAAAGGAGTTGGTTCTACTAAAGGAATCATTTGATAGGGTATATAGAGCTAAATAGGATGCTTTCCAAATAGGTGAACAATGTTTCTCAATGAACAAATGATGAGATGGAAATTACTTCAAATTTACAATAATCAGCCGCACAACCTTGATAACAAGGAATTTGTCAAAATATTTGTAGAATCAACTCCAGATCAGCAAGATATGTTGTGTGAATTTTTTGTTCATAATTACTTGTAGAAGATTATACAAATTTTAATGTCAATTTCTTTGTTGGGAAGTGAAATTGAGATCATTCATTTCAACCATGTGTGATCAAATTCAGTGGCAGGAATGGTCAAAAGAATATCTATAGACTGAGAAAACTATTGGGCTACAAATGAGACATCCACAAAGGAAGCCTTTTACTTTTAAAGCACAGTTTTAGGGTATCAAGCTTCACGAGGTTATAAAAACTAAGTATAACAATAATCTTCGGTTGTGCTTTGATCATTTTCAAGAATAGGGGCCAAAGCTCATAGGGAAAGCATGGCATGCATGTGAAGAAAGATACACCCCTCTTCCTAGGTATCTCAGAAAAAAGAGGTAATATCACCTCTTAATATCAAATGGTCCTATAGAAGAGTTGTAGCATTGTTTGATATCCTTTCACAATTGAAAACTGATTGGATTGGCATGAGGTGCAAACCTCCTCTACTTCTTTCACCACCTCATGCATTACACATCAACACAAATCAGAATAAAGACAATTTTGAAATATGGAAGGCAAGGGTTACACTTCATCAGGGTTTTCTGAGGGAACTTGAGGATTTTGACAAGTAGACAATGTGTATGATCTCAGTGAAAAATATGAAGAACATACTGGAAATAGGGGAAATACAGGTTAGGGGCCACAACAAAGAGCAGGAGGACCTGCTCAAGGTTAGGAAGGGGAGGAAATGATGAGGTAAAAAATAAACTCATCAATATAAGTGACTAAATACCCTTCCTCATATTTTTTAGCCACCTTTACCTTGCCAATTAATTATCTTTAGGATTAATAAATGCTTTCTTTTTGTGAAAAGTTGTATAACTTTATTTTCTGAAATTGCTTGTAATAAGCTAACCTGAGCTAACTTAATGGTTGATTTTATGAAGTAATGGACAAGTTTTTATCGGCCATTATGTTTTTCTAGAAGGATTCAACACAGACTTCCACATGGTTGAAGATTCAATGCAGACTCCTTGTGGTTGAAGACAAGCGTCGAAATTATAGGCACCAGAATTCTAGGACGCATGGTGGATCGAGTTTTTGTAGTTGTTTTGTTATCTTCTATTGAAGACTTTATGGCTCACTCTGGGCCTCTTTAATATTTTATGTATGGACTCAAAGTTCGTTAGTTTGTTAAGATTAGTTAAAGACTTTTTTAGTGGTGCTTTCTACCAATTGAATATAGGATTATGTTAAAAAAAAATTGTATAAATATGTAACTTTCAAAAGTGATAAATAGCAGAAGAATATCGTTATGCAACTGTAATGAATTTCTAAACTATGTTTTTGAATTGCACTTTCAATATGAATAAAGCAAATTTTGCCTTCTTCATCTTGAGTTGTTGAGTATTGTGAATAAAATTATTCTGAATGGAGTAATACTGGAGTTATCAAGTTTATGTGACTTAAGCTAGATGTAGAAGCACCCAAGAGTTGGCCACTCGAGGAATTGTAGGAGTAAACATATAAGTATTTTTACTTTCAGAATTATGTTACTTTTGTTTTATAAATGATAAAGTGTGAAGTAAAGTTTATTTTCAACTCTATTAATTAAAATTTTCGTACACCTACTCTTACTGTTAAGTTTCAAGTTGATAGGTTGTTTTATGTTAGTTGTAAAGTTTGTTAATCCACTACCAGTTAAAAGTTTCATAGTTTCTTTACATGTTTTTCTCTTCAGCAATTTATACGCTTATTAGTTTAATCATTTTGATGTTTTCTATTTTAGTTGTTATTCTTTTTAGACTAATAATTTCTTGCTTTCTAGTTTAGTTATTTCAAATTTTTCTAGTTTAGTGGCCTTCTAGTTTAATTTTTATTTTAGTTTCCCCATCTACTTAGAAAATCTGAGAGAGATAGTTGAGGAGTTTCCTATTGCATACAACCTTGAACACTACCCAGTTGATATTTGATGCACTTTTCAAACTAAAGAGATAGGACCTAACGATAGCCTATCACTACCCAAATAGCATTAGTATAGGCACTGAAAGAGAAATTTTGATACTTTTTATACCATAGGCCATAATCTAGAGTTCCTTTCAAATATCTAAATATTATTTTCACAGCTTTCCCATGAGATTGCTTAGGATTGGCTTGAAATTTGGCAAAAGACATATCACATGCATGATATCCAGTCTAGAAGCATTTAATTACAATAACCCTCCAATCATGGACCTATAAGGATTCTGATCAACTTTCAAAGGCTCATAAGATTTTCTTAGGTGACAACCAGTCACCATAGGAGTACCCACTAGTTTGGAGTCTTCCATTCAACATCTCTTCAACATCTCCTTGACAGCTTGTCTTCCTGAACCTTAATGTACAGATTACTATCTATATTAACTTTCTTGAATCCTTGTTGAAGTAGATATTTATCCAATCTAGCATACCAGGCTCTAGGAGCTTGCTTAAGACCATATAGAGCTTTCTTGAGTCTGCAAACCATGTCCCAATCCTTTGATAAATAGAAACCATCCGGTTGCTCAATATATACCTCTTCTTCTAGATCACCATTCAAGAAAGTTGATATGATATCCATTTGATATACTTTGAAGTTCTTATGAGTAGCAAGAGCAAGAAACATCCTTATTGTATCCAGTCTGGCTACTAGAGCAAAGGTCTCCTTAAAATCAATTGCTTCAACTTGTGAATATCCTTCGTACACCAACCAACCCAAACATATGCTTTGAAAAGTAGATAGGAATCTTGAACTGTCTACAACATACTCCCATTTGAAAATATACTTATGGACCCCCCAAAAAATTCTAATACAACAAAGTAGCATAGTTGAACATATCCATAAGATTGTATGGACAAGACATTCTTTCCTAAGGAATGCAAAGCATTCCAACAAGCTTTCATCATTACTTTACTCTTTTTGAAAATTATTTTTATGTGCGATACACAAAACTAGAATGATATCAATTAGGACAAGGGTACCAATCACCACACATCTTTTACTTCCACTAGAAACTGAACATTAGAGTTGCACATCAACTGTTCTAATCCAAATCTTCTTTTATTCTAAGGATTTCAACACATATTCCTTTTCAGGGGGCTAAAATATTTTGCAAGTGAAATCTCACCCTAATATAATACACTATCTGAGTTTGTATTGGAATCTTGTGCAGATTGCACAAGAGTGGAATCATCCTTCTTCTCATGATATCCCAATTCATTTCCCTTCTTTTGTTGATATAGTGTTCATCCCTTTTCTAATTCTGAATAAGTGGCTTCAAAAAACCACTACAACAATGATTTTCCTTGTGTCTCATCTTATTGCATTTGTAGCACACAATGTTGTGCTTTGGAGAAAAGTTTTTCCTCTTCATTTTATATCTGCACTCATCAGCTTTGTGACCATAGTTGTTGCAAACATAGAAATATCCATGAAAAAATACAATGTTTCTTTGAGGCATAAATGATCTTCTACCCATGTTATCATTTCTTCTTTGTCTAATTCTACAATCAACAACCTTATGCCCAAATTTATTACAATAAAAACAACAACCTTGAAAGGATTGATTGAACCTAGTAGGAGCATGCTATCTTGTAGATGGAAGAATTCTAGATCTTTTTTGCTTCTGGTGAGAATTGGATCTACCTTCTTTCTTGCGATTTTGAATAGTCTTTGCATCTCTCGAGCCATTCTTCTTAGGATCTTCAGTGTATGATTTATCCTCCTTTGTCTCAGGATTTTCATTTCATTTGGAGCTATCAGGATCAGACTTTTCTTCTTTTACAATTTGTTCTTTTGTCTTTTCTAACTCATGTTTCAGAGTGACACTCTCCTTTTTCAATTTTAGGCATTCAACAGCCTTGTTATTGAGCTTTACATTCAAGGAATCTTCAATCCTCTTGCCTTATTCAATTTTTACTTTTAAATCAGAGATCATACCTTTTTCCCCTTTTAATTTGATTGCACCTTATTGTACTTTGGATTTCAACTTGTCAGTTTCTTCCTTTTATCCTTCATGAAAACTCTCATATTTCTGATTTAGTGTCTTTGCTTCATTCAGGTTATTTAGAGAAAATTGAAGTTTTCCTTCAAAACCTATATCCCAATCATCTGAATTGAAGTTCTAGCCTTCAGGTTCCATTGATTCTAGATTTAGATCAGAAGAGAACATGTCTTCACCACTCAAGGAGTCAAGCTCCTTATATTTCTCAGCATTACACTTTTTGTCAACAGTATTGAAGACCATAAAGAGAGTTTCATCATTTGAATCATTCTCATCATCTTCAAAGGAACCACTGTTTTATTTAGAATAGAGACTCATTTTAACCTTATCCCTTGTATTGCTATTGATTGGATTAAACTATGCTTTCAAATTGTTCTTGTAATGAATCTGAATTAATTCTTAGAAATGGCTTCCTCAGTTCATCCTAAAGTGTTAATCCGAGAACGTAGGCTCTTGAACTATGTTGTGGTAGTATACCGAAGGGATACAATCAATAAACTAAGGGTTGATGGATGCAAACTAATATAATCTATATTTGAACATAATTTTGATTTGCAAACTTCCTGTCATATGCGTGACAGGAACCCGTGAAGAAATGATTCTGCAGCAGAAAATAGATAACTCGTACACAACAAAACAAAATCAAAAATCTTTATACAACTGAATGAAAACCTTTCTTCAAAAATAAACAGAATTAAAGTTATGCTACTGAATTTAGATATGCTTTCAATGTTGATTAACTATTCAACTCCTCAACTCACAGTAAATCAGCTCTAGTTATTCTTAACGATACTAATAATGTTTGATAGATCGATTATGCAAACTAATAAGTATTGAACAAACCACGAAGATTGAAAACATTCATAGAGATTAAATAAACTGATAAGAATTCAACACTTAACACAATAATCAATTTCAAACAAATCGAATAATTAAAAAATTACAACATACATTACCACACACAAATATCTAATGGAAAGATCACTAATAACCGAGGAAGTGGGCCCTGCCTTTGCCAGCTATTCAATGATAGAAGTTCACAAACACAGAACTATTCCACGCTAATTATCATTTGTTCGAATTGCAATAGCAGATTATCAACGCATATTTAATCGCCAATATATGATTTCTATTATGTCTATCTATATGAGTCTTTGACATACACACACACACACATATATATATCGTAGTTGTGTATACCCATAACAACCTTGCAGATGAAAGTGAAAAAACATTTTGGTTTTTTGTGGCTTGCAACCAACAACCATCGAAAGATAATAAAAAATAGCTTAAAGTCTTTTGACAGTATCTTAAAACAACATAACAACTTAAAATAGATTTGTTCATCTTGGCACAAATATGGTTAAAGTGACAAAATGACTCCAACTAGCCTAGTCTTCCATCCACCAACACCCTTCATGCCTTGATATCAACCACTTAAATATTTCATGTTACCAAAATCATAAAGATAGTTAGCAACAGTCAAAGGAATTGATATTTTTCACTAGTTTTTACCTTTCCTCCTATTTCATAGAATATCTCCAGATCATTAACGAAAAGTGACAGGAACTACATGAATACTAGGAAAACAAGGGTTAAAAGAAAATAAAGAGGTAAAATAAAAACATAATTTGCCCCCATCATCTCCCCCCAGCTTAAGACTTTGCATGTCCTCATGTAAAATAATGCGGGATACAAACCAAGAGGGGGAGGAGTGAACTTCTGCATAGTGTTTGTGATCTCCTTAATCCACAGCTGACATAACTCGTATACTTTATTTTCATGTTCCTGAACGGCCATCATAGGTGTATCAGTGACTTTTTCTTGTTCAATTTTTTCCTTCAACTGATTGATCTATGTTGCTTGGGAGGCATTGAGTGAATCTACAATTTGAACATGTTTATGTAGGGTTTCATTTTCTTCAGTCAATTTAGTCACCAAACTCTGCATGTTGTATATTTCATCATTAGTTAGCAGGGGATGCTCTTCTTCATACTCTTCTTCTGCCTTTGATTCCTATTTTTCCTTTTGTTCATGGTGGGGAATTGCAACATTTTCCTATTCCTGATTATCCAACACATTCACTTCATTCTTTGTTCTCTCTTCTAATTTATGTCCCCCTTCCTGATTAGTGGCATGAGGATTTTCAAATTCCCCAACTTCTTGATCTTCAGGGTTACCAAGGTCGTCATCATTTGTGTTCTTAGCTAGTGCTGACTCATTCTAAACAATGCCCTTGTCAAGAATTTCTTCTTGGTTGATCGGTATTTCTTCTAAGACTAGGGAGTTTTGGGGTGGTATTTTAGGGTTTTGTTCAGGCCTCTTTTGGTTTTGTGGAGGGTCCTGCAACCTCTTTCTCTAACTCCTTCTTAACTCTTTGGCAACAAATTATGTTCTCTTAGTCTTCCAGGAGACTGTGGCCATTATTGTTAAATCTCCAACCTATTCAATTTTTTGAGGGCTTAAACCACTGGCTACATTAGCCAAACTTACTAGCTTATCTGTGGGATCGGTTGATAATTGTCTCTCTTATAAAATAGCATCCAAGGTTGACCCACTACACCATCTCTTCTTACCCCTAGAGCCAAGTGTAGTGGTTTCAATATTTTTAATATTAGGTCGTCTAGTGCTGGAGCCCTTAACCTTCTTGCTACTAGACCCTAGGGTTTGTACATCTCCTTTATTAGAGCTATCAGGAGGGGCTTCTGACTTAGAATCCTCAGTGTGTTCATTACCCTCTTCTAGATTTATATGACTAGACTCATCTTCCTTTGAATTGTCAGAATATTTTTCTACATTATGGGAGTCCTCTTTTGCAGAATCCTCTAAAGTATTAGGGAGGTAATTCTCCACAAAAAAATTACGGGTTTCATCTACAACAAATGAGTCCTAGTCCCTAGGAGGTGAGAACTTCTTCAATTCTTTCACAATCAATAGTTTGATAAGCCCATGATGGGCTACTGAATTTTGACTATCCCTTTGAACTGCTTTTCACATTTGCATTATGGAAGAATACAAAAAGAAAGGAACATTTACAAGCACACCCCATCTCAGATGTGTCATAAGCTGAAATTGCTTGGCATAAACATATACATACCTCCCCTCGCAAGCTAAGTACTGAATAACAAACTTCTCCACATCATTCCAGGGAACTGGAAGCGAAGCTAACTTTGTTCCCTATCCAGAAACTACTTCGACTGACTCCCCACACTTCAGGAACTTTTTACGAAGGGATTTAAGATCTTTTTCCCGTGCTAAATTATCAAGAAAATAACTTATCCCTATTAATGGTAATCCCGTAACATCTGTTATGTTTTCAACTGAAACGAGAATCTCCAAACCATGAACTCGTGCCAGTTTAGTGTTGCATGTCATTGTGAACTCCCGAGTCAACTTCTCATCATATCCCCTCAGTATTTTAAAGTATGCATCCCATCTTGCTTGCTTGAATACCTTGTATACCTCAGACATCGTTAAAGCCCTTAGGTCATCCATTGTTGTTGGCTCATAATGGTGCCTGTGTTCTCCTATCATATTCTTACCAGGAGGTGTAATTTGAACAATCCACAGTTCGAACTCAGTATAGTGTATGGAAAAAGTCTGTTAACAGAAACAACTACCACTAGGGATAATACAAGCTTAATTGGTAGTGAAATTTTAGAAAGTGGGTTATGGTATTCGGGTAAGGAATGGTGGTTTCATACTACTATTATTACAGGTAAATAATAATATTTACTGGCAATATTAAGAGGGAATGACGGAGTAATAATAGTTATGATAGATTACACCACACCAAAAAGAATAGGGTATAGATATCATGGGACAAGTTTTTACATGGGAAAGATGAGACACGATGGGTGATGTGACACCCCCCAGCTTAGTAGGTTATCCATCCTTGGGTCATGTCACAATCATTAAATGAACTGACGATATTATATAAAATAAAAAGGAAAAGAATAAAACTTTTGAAATGCCATTATCGATGACCACTGATGGGATGAAGTGGCGACATGGCAATGCATGAGGTGAAACCAATGCTGATGTGAATGCCAACCTGACAGCAATGATAGGACTAGAAGAGAGTAGTGTAGGAGGTACGGTCGAGACAAAATCATAATCAAAGTGAGTCAGCCAACTAATGAGCTCCCCATGTAAAATAAAACATGAGAAAATCGCAGTCAAAAAGTACAGTGGCTAACAAGGTGGCATTCAATCAGTCAGAGCACTAGAAATGGTAAGCAGATCACCAACTAGTGAAAGATGAGGACTAGTGGGAGACATCCAACTGGTGATCAACCATGTGTAAATAGAGACCGTCGGGGCCACCAAAGAGATGTAAACGGACCATGGAACCAGCCGCAGAGAATGGAACACCGCCCAACAGATAGAAAGAGAAAAAGGCTCCTAGAGAAGAAAAGACCGGAACCCTAGTCGAAAGATATTCACAACAGTTCTTGTCACAAAAGTGACAGGAAGGCAGAGGAATCCTAGTGATGGTTGTTGGTTGTAAGCCACAAACAACCATAATGGAGTGAATGATGGAAATGTGAATGGAGTGATGCAAAAACCAGTTAGGAATGGGGAATGATATGTACAGTGACAGGTCTGAAAACCATGGGCCAAGAAAACACCAACCAACGGAGGCACCTAAGCAAGGGTTTTTGACAAGAAAAGGACAGGAATGATGGTGCATGTGAAGGGTAGAAGGCAAAGCATATTGCTGGGAGACATTAAAATACAGGCCATGGTTATGAATAGGAGGTCGAAAGAAGACCCTGAATGAATGGAGTGAGGGACCCAAGCACCTACAACTCAAAGTAGAATAGTTCCTTGCGGGAAAGTGACAAGAAGGTGGGGTGCCAACTTGTGACAAGATTTTTTTTTTTTTAACGACAATAGACCGCTAGCTGCTCGATTTTCAATCTACCACTGCTTAGTGGCACCGAGAAATCAATTTTCACCACTAAGGTTATTCAATGGTTAATGCTCGCCAGAGACTAATTTTCAAACATTAACTGACCAACAATGCCCAAAAAGGTTTTCATTGTTGGATCTTTTATTGCTTCTCTCTTTTTTTTAATGATTATTTTGACATTGCTCAATCTCGGAGGAGGCTGAAAGAGACAATAGCAAGTTCCTTTAACACATCACAAAATAAGGTCTCCTTTGAAAGAGGTCGCTTGTAAAGTTTCAAGCGGTGCCCATTGACAAGAAGAGTCCTTCGTTTAGAATCCACTGTGCACAGTTGAACAACACCATTGTTGTACACAGTTTGAATCTCATAGGGACCAAGCCAATGAGTGTGGAATTTTCCTTTGAAGTCCAAGAACCATGAGTCATAGAGTACAACCTAATCCCTTGGTTGTAATGTGTAGGATTGAATGAAGTGGGCATGCCACTATGCCCTTTACCTTTGTACCACTTATGTATGGAAAAAAGCCTCTTGACGCATTTCATTAAGCAAGTGGAGTTGAGAAAGTCTCTTCTTTTGTGCATCGCTGAGGTTCATTCCAAGCTCAAGCACGGTGTGTAGAGTCTTCACTTAGAATTGAATCAGAAAGAAAACCCTCTTGCCATAAATGAGCTCATATGGTGTCATTCCTGTGGTTGTCTTCCAAGTTATGCGATAGGCCCAAACTACTTTAGGAAGTCTTTATGCCCAGTCTTTCTTGTGTAACGCCACTGTCTTCATAAGAATATTCTCCAGTTCTCAGTTGGTTACTTTCACTTGTCCATTGGCTTACGGATGATATGGGGAAGACTTTCGATGCTTATTTTCGTATTGTCGTACCAATTCTAAAATCAAGTCGGAGGTGAATTGTGCTCCTTGGTATGTGGTAATCTCCCTAGGCACACCAAACCTGGTAAAAATATCAGAATATAAGAAATTATCAACCTTAGTATCCCTAGCATGTTTTAAGGCTACTACCTCTACCCATTTGGTGACATAATATGTACAAACAAAAATATATTCCTTATTCTGAGAAGGAGGGCTAATGGGTCCTAAAAAATCTAACCCCCACTTTTCAAATGGTTTTATGGATAAACGAGGGTGTAAAGGAATTTTTTCAGAGCAGGTAGGCCGCCCCATATGTTGGTATTTATCACAATGTTGAACATAGCGCTTACTGCCATTGTGGAGTGTGGGCCAATAATAACTAGTGGTTAAGATCTTTTGGGCGGTCTTGTGGGCAGCAAAATGTCCTCCACAAGGTTTTGTATGGCAAGTGCATAGAATCTCGAAGACATCTTCTTCACGCACACATTGACACATGACATTATCAAGGCCTCGATGGAAGAGCGTCCCATTAATCCACATGTAATCACCACTGAGTCCCACTAGCTTTCAGCGTTCCCTCAGAGAGAAATGAGGTGGGAACCTGCAAGTAACCAAGTAATTTTCCATGTCATCATACCACAAACTCTTTGCTGATATAGCAAAAAGATATTCGTTTGGAAAGGCATCATCAACTTGGGTTGGTTCATCTTCATGTTGTAATCTAGAGAGAAAATCAGCCACCACATTCTCTCACCCTAGGTTGTTGAGTATAGTAATATCGAACTCCTACAAAAGAAGTAACCATCAAATTACTCGCCCGGTAACGATAGGTTTGATCATAAAAAATCTAATGGCAGAATGATCCGTATGTACAAATTTTTTATATCCAGTGATATAGTATCTAATGCATCAGTGTGCATATGAAATGACAGTTCCCAATTGGGTCCTCATAGCACCGATGTTGTAATGAGATTACCTTTGATTTCTTCGAAATCTTGCTGAGATTCTATCGTCCATGAGAAACCTACATCCTTTCCTAGTAACAAAAACAATGATGAGGCAATCTTGCTGAAATTTTGAATAAACCTGTGATAATAACCAGTATGTCCTAGGAAACTACGTACATCCTTTGGACAAGTAGGCATAGTAAAGTCTTGAATAATCTTGATCTTTTTCAGATCTACCTCAATACCTTTTTCAGAAATATAATGACCCAACATAATATTGTTAGAAACCAAGATTAGACATGCAAACCAAAAAAAACCTTCCACAAGAGAAAAACAAAAAAAGCAAGAGCAATTTGCATAAAGATGTGCAAAATGAATTGTATTCAGCAATTAAGAAATTACAAGAGATGAATTGATTTATAAAAGCAATGTATGCATAACCCTAAAGGTAAACTTATTTTTGAACTAAAATTAGCTCAACTAAATAAAGCTTACTTATTAATTAAGTAAACTAATTATTACCTAAGTAAACTTAATAAAGTGTAATTAAATAGTTAATTACACCAACACCCCCCTTAATTGCAACTTAGGGAGACTAAAAAGCATGCACCTAATGCTAGGATGAATGCATGAATGGGTCCCGAAAACTAGTCCATGTTAGGTACCCATGTACAAATGCAATGCAAACTAAAACCAAATGGGGTACAAGAGAAAACCACGTGGGACAAAACTCCTCCCCAAAATAGGATGCAAAAACAACTAAGTAATAAAATATGGAGGAATCCATAAAACCTCCCAAGCACACCATCTATCACGAAGATACATGAATGAACCCCCTCAAAAGAGAGGAATGAAGAGACCACATAGACCCCCCATAATGAAGTAGCTCCAAAAAGACTGAAGAAACCACATCTCCTGAAAGAAGTGAGAGGGAAGAAGCCTCATGAATACAATATTTGAAGGTGAATCAGGTGTAGCCCAAGATGTCTTCATAGAAGTAGGTGTGACTTCAATTGATGTAGGAGTATCCTTGGTTCTTAGAAATCTTGCATCAACCAAAAATATTTTCATTTATTTTTGTTCTTGTTCTTGTTCGTGTTGGTAGATCTAGTGTTTCTTCATGTTTGCTCGCCAGATCTTACGTACCTATGGTTTCATTGTGGATATGTTCAATTTCCTTATTCCAAGTTTTTAGCTCGATTGGATCTATTTTCGGCAAGTTATCACTTTCGGAGTACGTGGCAGTTTTTGGGACTGGCCCCGAAATAATTTCAAAACCTAACAGGTAGTTGGATCGATCGTGGATCTTTCCCATGACTTGCGGATCCTCACAATGTGTTTATATTTGTTGTATGGAGTGTCCCTAACCTTACACTTAGGTCGAAACTTCATCATGCGCATCTACCGTGGATGAATTTTGGATTTGAGGCTGACTTGTTCTTGCACACGTTATTTTTTTCTTCATCGAAGATTGTAATGATCTTTGGCCAACGCAGATGTTTCTCGAACCATGGATGCGATATAAAGCTTGTATTGAATCATTAGACTTTGGACGACGCAGATTTTTCTCGATCCACGTATGCAATATAAAGCTTGTATTGAATCATTAGAACAAAATATAATTATGATCAAGTAGAATAGGATGTATATTAAGTTTGATCTTTAGGTTTTTCTCTTGCATGTATGAGCACTACATTTTGAGCATGTTATCATCAGCCCTATGCATTGAATCTATAAGAAAGGATGTGGCCGAATATATGTAATCAATATTCTGATAATAAGAATGTTTGGATCTACATTTGCCTCCATATTATGTGTTGCTTCTGTTGTGTTACTCTTGCTGCATGGTTCAAACTGTTCTCTTTGAGGACCCTCCTACCATGACTGCACCAAACTGGTATCAGAGCGAGATTTGTTCCTTGCGAGATCATCAAAAGTTGCGAAGTCCTATTGAATATTTATTGTAGGGTGGCGGATTGAGGATCCGGCCTGTAGCTATAGAGGGCTTGTGAGAAGATGGTGGGAAGAAGAAATGGTAGAGGAAATGGAGCGTGTGGAAATGCAAACCCAGCTGTAATAGAGATGTTGAGAGGAATTGTTGCAAGATTAGAAGCAGTTGAAATGTCCTAGAGAAGAGGTCGACCAGTTGATGATTTAAGTGATGAAGAAGTGGAGGAACAAGAAGAAGTTCCAAGAAAAGAGCAACCTGGCTTTGATCAAGGAGAAGAGAGGTTCATAAGAGCCCTAACCAGAGTGAACACTAAGCCACATTTCAATCCACTGAATTATAAGGGTAAGTTAGATTCAGATGAATTACTAGATTAGATAACAAAGATGGAAAAATACTTTGATTTTGAAGGTACCCCAGATGATAATAAGGTGAAATTTTCCTATACATAGTTGAGAGGACATGCATCCCTTTGGTGGGAAAATTTACAGACAAATAGACAAAGAAAAGGAAAGAGAAGATAAGATCATGGGATCGGATGGTGAACAAGTTGAAGAAAAAGTTTATGCCTGAAGACTATCAGATTAGTTCGTTCCAAAAATTGCAAAATTTGAAGCAAAAAGAATCAAGTGTGACAGAGTATACTGAGGAGTTTTATAAGTTGAACATCAGATCTGGACATATAGAAGATGAGATTGAGCACATAGCCAACTATGTAAATGGTTCGAGGTCGTATATTCAAGATGAAATCAGTTTGATTAAGTTGTTGAGTGTGGAAGAGGCATATCAGTGTGCCCTAAAAGTAGAAGAAGCTGAATAAAAGACATGAGAAGAGACAAAGAGGAAGAGGTGGAAGATTTTAGAGAGGAAGAATATTTACTGGAGGAGGAAGAGGAACTTTTTCAGATCAGAACAAGGATAAAGAGGTCAGTAAGAATGAGAATTCATACCGAAGAGATGATTGAAACTCTTATAGAAGAGGAGGATATGGTAGTTGTAGGAATGAAGGATATAGAAAACATAATAGAGGACAAGAGAAAAGAATATTTAGGGGACCTTGTTTTGAATTTGGTGGAGTTTGAGTGCAAACAAGGAGAGACAAACATAAAGACTGAGAAAAATATAAGAACAACCTTTGTTGAGGAGGGTCATACTGGATCATCTAATCAACTGGAAGAAGGAGAAGTATTGGTGAATAGGAGAGTATTGTGTCAAAGTGAATTGGAGAAAGAACCATTACAGAGGAAGAATTTGTTTTAGACCAGATGAAAGGTAGCTGGTAAATGTTGCAAAGTGATCATTGATAGTGGAAGTTTAGAGAACCTAGCTTCTAAAGAGATGGTGACCAAATTGAAGTTGGAAAGGTTGAAAAACCTGAAACCCTATCAGATAACTTGGATTCAAGATGAGCATAAGATACTGGTAAGTGGACAATGTTTGCTGAAATTGAAGATAGGAAATTACCATGATGAATTTTTTTGTGATATTATGCCTATGGATGTATGCCATATTTTGTTGGGAAGACCTTGGCAGTATGATAGATAGGCTATTCATGATGGAAAGAAGAACATATACACCATTGTTGCTAATAGGATGAAGCAGACTTTGTTGCCCTTGGAAGATGTTCCTAAAATTGAGATTTGTACGACTACTAGAATCTGTTTGGTTGATGGAAGGAGATTTTTGGATGGACTGAGACATGAGAACATGTGCTATACATTGGTACCTAAGAAGGTTGAAGAATTGAAGAATGTAGAAGGACAACCTAAGGAGATCAAGGAATTGCTAACAGAATATGAAGCTATCATTTCAAATAATGTACCTAATGGATTACCACCTGTAAGGAGTATTAGTCACTGCATGGTTCTGATTCCTAGAGCTAGTTTGCCTAATAAAGTAGCACACCGAATGACACCGACAGAGAATGAAGAATTGAACAGACAAGTGCAGGAATTGTTGAGGAAAGGTTTGATCAGAGAAAGCTTAAGTCCTTGTGCAATACCTGTTGTGCTTGCACATAAGAAGGATGGAGAATGGAGGGTGTGTACCAACTCTAGAGCTATAAACAAGATCATAGTGAAGTATATATTTCCTTTGCCCCAAATAGATGACATTATGGATTGTTTGAGTGGAGCTAAGTATTTTACCAAGATAGACTTAAAGAGTGGATATCATCAGATCATAATCAGAGAAGGAGATGAGTGGAAAACAACATTCAAGACAAATGAAGGATTGTATGAGTGATTGGTGATGCCTTGTGGACTGATAAATGCACTGATTACTTTCATGAGATTGATGAATGAGGTATTGAAGAAATTATTGGGTAAGTTTTTGATTGTATATTTGGATGACATCTTGATTTTCAGTAAGACTAGAGAGGAACATTTTTTGCACATAATACAAGTTTTGCAGAGGTTGAGAGAGGAATAGTTGCTGATAAGCATTAAGAAGTGTAGTTTCATGGAGGAAGAATTGGTATATCTAGGATTTGCAATATCAGTGGATGGATTGAAGATGGTTCCTGAAAATGTAAGAGCTATTGTTGAGTGGCCTACACCTGAAAGCATTGGAGAGGTAAGATCATTTCATGGATTGGCTAGTTTCTACCGAAAGTTCATTAGGAATTTCAGTTCTATTTGTAGTCCTATGACAAAAATGATGAGAGGAGATAGGAAGGATTTTAGATGGATGTATGGAGTACACAAATTTTTTGAATTATTGAAACAACAGGTGACTAATCAGCCTGTGTTGGATTTACTAGATTTTAACAAGGTATTTCAAGTAGACTATGATGCAAGTGGAAATGCAATTGGAGCAGTGCTAAGTTAAGAAGGAAGACCAATAGCCTATTTCAATGAGAATTTGAATGATGCAAGGAGAAGATATTCAGTGTATGATCAGGAGTTTTATGCCATAGTTCAAGCTTTGAAGAAGTGGAGACATTACTTGTTATCTAAGGAGTTTGTGTTGTATACGGATCATCAGGCTTTATAGTATTTGAGTAGTCAAGGTAAGTTGAATCATAAACACATGAGATGGGTAGATTTCTTGCAGAGTTATACTTTTGTTTTGAAGGATAGGAGTGGAAAATCAAATAGAGTTGTTGATGCTTTGAGTAGGAGAAGGATTTTATTGGCACAGATGAAAGTGGAAGTATTAGGCTTTGATGAATAGAAGAACTTGTATGAGGAAGACCCGAATTTTGCAGAACCTTGGAGAGCATATAGAGAACTAGTTTTGGAGGATAGAAGTCAATGGTTGGATTATTCTATTCAAGAGGATATGTTGTTCAGAGGAAATCAGTTGTGTATACCTCGAAGTTCAATGAGGGACAACTTGGTAAAAGAGAAGCATAGTGGAGGATTGACAGGATACTAATTTGGAATTGATAAAACAGTAGCATTGGTAAGTGAACTAATTTTGGCCCCAGATTCATAAGGATGTCGGGAGATTTGTGCAAAGTTGTAGAGTTTGTCAAGTTGCAAAAGGAAGTAGTTAGAATGTTGGATTGTATAAACCTTTGACAATTCCAGAAAGACCTTAGGAGGATATCAGCATGGATTTCGTACTTGGTTTGCCTAAGACACAGAGAGGTAATGATTCAGTATTTGTGGTGGTGGACATAATTTCTAAGATGGCACATTTTATACCTTGTAATAAGACAACAGATGCAATACATGTAGTAGATTTTTTTTTTCGAGAGAAGTAGTCAGATTGCATGGATTGCCTAGGAGTATTATTTCAAACAAAGATAAAAAAATTTGTTGGTTACTTTTGGAGGACACTTTGGAAGAAGTTGAAGACAGATTTGAAGTTCAGTTCTACTTTTCACCCAAAGACAGATGGACAGACAGAGGTAGTGAATAGAAGTTTGGGAAATTTATTGAGATGTTTGGTTGGAGAGAAAACAAGAAGTTGGGATTTAGCCCTTGCACAAGCATATTTTGCCTATAATAATTCAGTGAGCAGGACTACAAAAAAACCACCTTTTGAGATTGTTACTGGAATTCACCCTAGAGGTATATCAGAACTAAGAGACATCAGTAAGGAAGGTAAAAGGAGTGCAGAAGCAAAAGAGTTTGCAGAACATATGAAGATAGTGCATACTCAAGTGAAGCAGCATTTGGAAAATATGAACCAAAAGTATAAGGAGAAAGTAGATGAAAGGAGGAGACATAAGGAATTTGATGTTGGAGATGAAGTGATGGTATATTTGAGGAAGGAAATATTTCTAGTTGGCACATACAATAAACTAAAGATGAGGAAATTTGGACCCTATAGGATATTGAAGAAATTTGATTCAGGAAATGCATACGAAGTAGAGTTACCAGAGGACATGGGTATATCACATGTATTCAACATTGCATATCTACATCAGTATCATGAAGAGAAATTCAATGAAGATAGTAAGGTGAAGTTGGAAGAAAAACTTCCTAAACAACAATCAAATGAGATAGAAAATATCTTGAATGTCAGAGATGGAAGAAAGACTCGTAGAAGATAGTACAAAGAAGATCTTGTGAAGTTGAAGGGTAGACTAGTGGATGATTCTTCTTGGATTTCTCAGGCCGAGGTAGACCGTATTGGTTTTCGTTTGGCCCTTGTGAAGTGAGGGACTCACTTTTCATTAACCCCAGATGTCTGATGTAGGAGCATCCTTGGTTCTTGGCAATTTTGCATCAACTAAAAGTATTTTCATTCAGTTTTGTTCTTGTTTTGTTCTTGTTTTTGTTCGTGTTGGTAGATCTGATGTTTCTTCATGTTTGCTCACCAGATCTTGTGTACCTGTGGTTTCATTGTGGATATGTTCAATTTCCCTATTCCAAGTTTTTAGCTCGATTGAATTTTTTTTTGGCAAGTTATCGCTTTCGAAGTATGTGATAGTTTTTGGGACTGGCCCCAGAATAACTTCAAAACCTAATGGCTATTTGGATCGATCGCGGATCTTTCCCATGACTTGCGGATCCTCACAGTGTGTTTAGATTTGTTCTATGGAGTGTTCTCGACCTTACACTTAGGTCCACATTTCATCATGCACATCTATCGTGGATGAATTTCATATTTGAGGCTAACTTGTTCTTGCACACATTGCATTTTTCTTCATCAGAGATTGTAATGATCTTTGGCCAACACGGATGTTTCTTGACCCATGGATGTTATATAAAGCTTGTATTGAATCATTAGAACAACAACAAATTATGATCAATTAGAATAGGATGTATATAAAGTTTGATCTATAGGTTTCCTTGCATGTATGAACACTGTATTTTGAGCATGTTGTCATTAGGCCTATGTGTCGAATCTGTAAGCCCGGATGTGGCCGACTATATGTTATCAATATTTTTGATAATAAGAATGTTTGCATTTGCATTTGCCTCCATATTTTGTGTTTCTTCTGTTGTGTTACTCTTGCTACATGGTTCAAATTGTTCTCTTTGAGGACCCTCCTACCGTGACTGCACCAAAATACGTCAACCAATGAAGAAGTCAAAGTAGATGAAGACTCAAGAGAAATCTCCAAAGATGAATGATCAACTAGGTCTTGTTGCACTTAAATAGAAGAAACTACATTTGTAGCCATAGAAGTATCAACAACTACAACAGTAGGTGGAGGAGATGGAATGGATGGCTCAAGAACTGGATCCAAAGTGAGAACACCAATGTTCAAGAAGACAAATGTCTCCTTGTTGATGGTGTTTGTTGCATAGCAACAACTCAAACAAAATATGATATTTTATCTCTCTTGAAAGGTCAATCTCTATTGGAAAAGAGATAACCCCAAGGCCTCTAATGTTAGGTCTTGACAATGCAATAAAACAACTCAGTGATAAAATGTAAAATGTTGGTAATCACAAGGGGCCTTACAAATGAACAATGTTGGAAGTGTACTTTCATCAGATGCAACAATATGGTGATGCTTTTAATCCTAAAACTAACCCAGATTCAAAATAAACAGCAAAAGAGATGAGGGTTTCAAAGAGATTCTAAACTAACCCCTAAGATCAATCACAACAATGATGAATGTTGCAAATGGACAAATCCCCAATAAATCCAATCTCTGCTTGATCAAGGACAAGCCCACAACTCTGCAGAAATGGTGCAATCTTCTAAGGAAACTGAAGATTTTCATACTATGAACATTCATCCACATACCCAGTAAATGACGCAATGTAAACAAGTATCCGCAGTTGAACTTGGCACAAAATAAGGCCCAGACTAACTTTACACAACTTACAATCAAAAAATTGCTAAAAGTATGGACTGAAGATCGATCAACATCATTCACATTTCACCATTGACATGAAAGAACTAAAAACTAACATCTAACATTGAGAATTGAGAACAAGAAACCATAAAATGTCAAAGATAAATACAAAGTTTGCCAAATCAACAACTCAGTTGCATTACTTCTCAAGCATTACATAACAATTTTCAGTCTCTCTCCTCTCCTACAGCTAATTTCTAAAATCTACTTGCCAATTTTGGCCTTCTATAGCTTCTAATCAGCTCTTCTAACCCAGTCTAGCCTCTTACAAATGAGAAGGCACTAGCCTTTTATAGAAATTTACATTTTGAATCAATGGCCTAGATTTAATTCATCTAATGGCATAAATTACACTTCTAGAAGCATCTAGCTATTACATTTAATTTGGGAGCTCATGGTACATCATCATCCAATCAATTGCATTCAGTTGCATTATGGCCCAATGACATCAATTTTGAGAAAATCCCCATTGGAGAATAAATACAGCTTCACATGTCTTTCCTTGTTAAATGCACCTCTCCAATTGGTATACAACTGGTGGCATGGATTCTTATGAAGGTCCCACTTTAATATTTGAGTTGAACTTTTCCATATTTTCCCTCTTGGCACGAATCCATATTGAAGTCCTCCTTTTGATTTCTTTAATCCTAAAAAATAGATACCATCATTAGTAGCTCACATGTTAAAAATCCAATCCAAATTAAACTTAAATAAAATTTTGGCCCTAAAAAAAAACTTACATTTTTTTATGGAAACTTTCCATTTTTCGGAAATTATCCATTTTCGAAAAAAAATCATTTTGAAAAACAATGCATTTCGGGAAAAAATTTCCATTTTTGGAAAATTTCGGATTTTGAGGGGGTCTAGGAATTTCTGAAAAGGAAATTTTGCGATTTTGAGGAGAAGGAATTTCGGGGATTTCCGCCCAGGGAGGAAAATCCCGAAATTCCAAGCAAGGTCAAAATCCCCTAAACCTTAACTTTTTTTCTAGAAGGAATTTTCAAAAAGTTCAAAAAGCAACTTGGCCTAATTTTTCGTCCTCTATCCATTGATGCAAAAATATTTACACATAACATTGAAAATTCACTTCAAAAATCCCGATTTCCAATTTCCAAGACAAGCGAAGAGCCCCTAAAGCTTCAAAATATTGCCTTCATCAAACCAAGTCTTGAATTAATCCCAAAATAACCTCCCAAGAAGAGAAAAACTAAAAATTGACAAAGCCAAGGTGCAAAGACGCAAAAGAAAAAAGAGGGTCCCTGCCTCTAGTGGGGCGTGTGTGCAAAAATTTTACAACACTCCTCTGAATGATGATTCACACTAGAAGTTTGATGAACAGTTGTAGGAATAAAAGCACCATCAGAAGCAAAATCTGTAAAGGAATACAACCGAGATGAGTGATCCACTACCCCAGTAGCAATAACTGCTCTACTCCCCAAGTCTCTGATGATAACTGAATCAAGTGTGAACTCCATAGATCTCCCATTGCCTCCATGTGTGATCTGATATATGGAAAGAAGGTTGTTTGTCAAATGAGGAACACACAAGACATCCTGAAAAGTGTTGTCCCCAAAACTAATGGACCCCTTCCCTGTAACACTCATGTATGTATTGTTTCCCATTAAAATAAGAGACATAGTGTAAGGCTCAAAGGAAGTGAAAATAAACTGTGAAGATTCCATATTGTGAGATGGTCCTGAATCTAGAAGCCATCTACGTGATCCATGATCTGAATAAGCACAAAGAGCATGTCGATTCATATCTGATGAAGTATGCAAAATAGTTGTGCCCCTATCAAGTTGTTCTGAAGAAGAAGAATGAGGGGAAAGAGATGAAGCAAACATCCTAGAAGGAAAATCAATCTAATGTTTTTGAAGAAGATTCTTCAACTCATCAATGTCCTTCTTATAGCAACTATGTTCTACATGTCCTTCCCTCTTGCAATATGCACATGTAACCTTCTCCTTCTTAGATGATTTCCCCTTAGAAGAGGAGGATAAATCTGAGACTCCTTTTGCTGCTCATGAGATTTGGAATCCTTGTGTTTTTTATTTCTTGCCTTTTCCTGTAGAAGCCTTTTGATCTTTGGGTTCATGTGATGCAATAAGTGTCTGTGATGTAGAAGGTTTCAACTTTCCCATGCTGGCCAACTTGGCCTACTCCCGAGTGAGAGAAGAAGTAAAGTCATCAAGAGATGGCATAGTAAACCTAGTACCAAGAGCATCCCTAGTGGCATAAAAGGTAGATACAAAAACTGAATAATCTGGTCCAAGCTTAGAAATAATGGACAATATTAATTGAGAGTCCTGATTTTGAATACCACACTATGTCAACTGCAATTGAAGAGACTTGAGTTTTGTGAAGAACTCCTTGATACTGTCAAAATCCCTAGGGTTTAAGCCAATAAGCTCATTCTCCAACTGGAATCCTCTCATAGTATCTTGCTTTCCAAACAAAGACTCCAAAGTAGTCCAAATTTGACGGGGTGTAGTGCAAGACTCAACATGGAAAAGAAGATCAAGAGAAATAGGCAGACATAAAGTACCAAAAGCCTCATCACACCTATTAAGCCACTTTCTCTTTTTAGCAGCACCTGTAGGTTCAACTTCTATACCCATGGTCACTCTGTACAACCCTTTGTGCATCAAATGAATCTCCATTTTTTTTCCAACCAAAGTAGTTGAATGGGGTAAGGGGTGCAATATTATGTGAATCCATGATGAAAAACAATAGTATATACTCTCAATGCAAAAAAAATCTCTTTGATTTCAAATAATAGCCTAAATTGCACGTTCCCAAAAAAACCAAGAAAGCAAAAGATAGGTTCTGACAAAAAAATTAGATACCTAGTAATTTTTTTAGAAAAATCAGATCTGAGATCTGTGAATAGGACTTATTCATCTTTCTGATGCCATAAGAATCATGAAAAACCGATACCCGAGTCAAAAGTTATGCCTCCCGGACTGAAAACATCTACTTCTGACTTTAGAGGCCTACAATATAGAACTAGAGAAAATTCTAGAAAAATGGACTACACCATTAGATTGGGATCAGAATTATATTTCCAACAGTATCTTGTTTGCAAAAAACGAAGTTCGTACGCCCATTTTACACTCGATTTAGTAAAAGTGCTCCAAATTGGCCAATAAAGCCTACAAGCAGCCCTAGGAGCTTAAAAAAAGAAGCCCCTAGTCGCCTGGGTGGACCAAGGGGCTAGTAGCTGGGGACTAGGGATGAGCTCTTAGTCACCCACATGACTGCATGGGTGTTGAAGGTGCCAACTAGGGGCTAGGCGCGGGCCCCAAGTCACAATATAACCGTGCGTAGAGTTTGCAAGCCCAAGGGGGTTGACTGAGGGCGGAGGCAGAGTGGTGGCGGGTTGGAGGTTTCCTTGTGGCCGCTAGGCAGCACGTTTATTTTATATGGTTGACAATTTTTTTAAAGTTCTCTTTAAAAAAAAAAAAATTGAATTTTTTGCCTCGTTCTACTTGCCCTCAATCCGTACGGCCTGGGGCATAATTTTTTTTTTGCCTTTTCTATCAACTACTCAGAAATCAACCAGATGATAGGTGTTCCTAGGGTTTTTGGCTACTGCAAACATGATGGTGACCTTTGTTTTTGCCCAAAGTACCCAGAAAATTCTGCTACCCCCAGATCTTGCAAAAAAATCACCAGACTTGAAACCCTTGCTAATCTAGAAAACAGTGATGAAAATCAATGAAACAAAAGTCAATCTTGACTTTTTCAAGTGCTCTCAATCCAATGGAGATGCCCGATCTGATCCAAAATGCTCGAGAAATAAGCTCAAGGTATGAAACCCTTGAGGATCCCCGAACTTGCATTGTACTGAATTTCTCCAAAAACTGAGAAGGGGCTACAAATCAAGGCTCTGATACCATGTTAAACACCAAGATCAAACATGCAAAAGTAAAAAAAAACCTTCCACAAGATAAAAATAGAAAAATAAAGAGAAATTTGCATAAAGATGTGCAAAATGAATTTTATTCAAGAATTAAGAAATTACAAGAGATGAATTGCTTTATAAAAGCAATGTATGCATAACCCTAAAGGTAAACCTAATTTTGAACAACTAAGTGATGAAAGATGGAGGAATCCATGAAAGATTAGTATCAATACATCACTTAAGTACCTTGTCAATATTTGCCTTAGCTTCCTCATATGTGTTATCATAAACAGTAAAATCATCCATATACACTTCTACGTAATCATGAATTAAATCAGAAAAAATGCTTAGAACAACTCGTTGGAAAGTAGCGGGTGCATTACAAAGTTGGAAAGGTAAGACATTGTAGGAAAATTTTCCCTAGGGGTAGGTAAAGGTGGTTTTTTCTTGGTCTTCTAGGGCAATTCGGGTTTGGTTATACACACTGAACCCATCAAGAAAGGAGAAGAAATTTTTCCAAGCTAAGGTGTCCAAGACTTGGTCAATGAAAGGAAGTGGGAAATGATCTTTCTCGGTGGCCTTGTTAAGGGCCCTATAATCGACACATATTCACCACTTCCCATTCTTTTTAGGTACTACTACAAGTGGGGACACCCACTAGCTATTTGATATAGGGTAAATAAATCTCACATTGAGCAACTTCTGAAGTTCTTCCTTAACTATTTCTTGTAAGGCTAGGTTTAACCTTCTCTGGGGTTGTCGCATAGGTCTATTCCCTTCCTCTATATAGATATGGTGTGTACAAGTAGTGGGATGAATACCTCTCATATCTTGATAATCCCAAGCAAAGGCTTCTTTATGGGCAGACAACATCTCAACGAGTTCTTTCAATTGGCATGCATCTAATCTAGGACTGATGTTAGGCGTTTTACCAAGTAAGATTTTTGGAGCTTGGGATTGTACATGGGTATCTATGGCAAGTAGTTGTGAATTAGATGAAGATGGATTAGTATCCCCAGATATAAAAAATGGACAGTATACACAATCATGGGGTAATAATTGATGCAAAGTAATAAAGTGTTGAACAAACTATGAATTACCTACTAATGGAAAATTTCCAAACGAACAATTATCACTTAAATGTCTGTAGGAAAGATCATTGTCTCAAGATCACTATCAACTAAATAATGATTCTACAATAAATGATTAATAATAGTGTCTTTTAAAACCTCTTCAAATTCCCTACTTTGATCTATTGTCAAAATAGGTAGAGACTCCTCTACATCGCTATCGATCCACAAAGGATACTCCATTTCCAGTAATTGTTGTGTTGGAGGGTGCAATGTTAACTGCATTGTTTGCTCTCCATTCGAAATCACCATATTTCCAGACCTGCAATCAATGAAGGCATTAGTATCAACTAACCAAGGTCTTCCTAGAATCAGGGGGTATCCCCCCAGCTTAATCTTTGGTTGCAAAATCATAAAATATGTTGGATACTCCCAAGACTCAATAGAAAGAATGATGTCTTTGATCATACCTTCTAGTTTTATGAGGGAACGATCAGCCATTTGCAAGACTGTCAAAGTAGGTCTTAGTCCTTGAAGGCCTAGCCTCTCCTTAGTCTCATTAGACATTACATTTATAGCTGCTCCCAAATCCACAAGTGTATTCAAAATGGTTACGCCACCAATACGTACCTTAATCATTGGACTACCGGGATCCGCATACTTAGGGACTAAAATCTTTCCCAACATCAAGTCTGCAAGTTGTCCAATGACTTGGACTGTCTTGGGGTCCTACTTCTTTTGTTGCTTCCTTCCACAAAGTTGTTTAACTCGCTTGGTGTACATAGGAATATCTCGAATATCCTGCAACAAAGGAATCTTAATGTTAACAATACGTAATTCATTCATAAAATCAAAGTCGGATTGAAATGTTTCTTGTTGCTTTGGTTGCTCTTGCAGCCTATCTAGAAATGGAGGCTTTGGTTGCTCTTCTTCGATTTCAATCGGATGGTCTTCAACTTCTGTGATGATCGGCCCTTGAAGGTTCTTCCTTGACCTTAGGTTTACACATTCGATCTCCAATGCATTGATAGGATAAGTTGAGAATCCTGTCACTTCATTATTATAAACTGGTTGAGTCACTTTATTGTTTGGATTGGGTGTCGGTTGTGCGGGCATTGGTGTAGCTTTTGGTGGTTGGGTTGAACTAGAAGGTTGATTAGATAATGGGATGGGTGGTAAGAGTTGTTGGGATTGCTGATATGGGTTTATTGTTGGAGGTGGTGGATATGAGGGAAATGACTGATATTGTGGATAGGGTGGTGGTGGTGCTCACCATTCTTGCCATGAGTGTGGAGCAAGTGGATATTGTTGTGACCAATGAGGGTAGTATGGAGGGTGTTTCCCATTTCCATACCATCCAGATTGGTTTGGAAAGGAATTCTGTTGAAAAGGATTTTGGGGTGCAACATGGTAATCAGGTGGGGGCATTGCTCTTGGTTGCCACTGTCTTCTTTGGGCCATGAAGTAAATAGGTTCATCTGTGTATTCTACCTCAGTCATCCCTACAGGAAGAGTTTTTAGAGTAGTGTCCCTACTAACTTCTTCTAAAGAATATATCATTGTTCTATTATATGGACATTCCTTGTTACTATGCTTCTTTCGACAAATGGGGCAAAAGTCAGCTAAGGATTTTTTAGCCTCTTGTTTCCTTCATGTATATAAAGTGTCTATTTGTTTACCCATATGACTTAGAAAATCAGCCTTAAGGTCTTCAAGTAGATTACCTATCTCACGCTTGGTGATACTCATTGAAGCTCCTGCATAATACACCTTGCTTGAGTAGTTCCTTCCTGAGTGCTAAGACTTGGAATAGTTCCTACAAATATCACAGATATCATCAAATTCCATTTTAGAAATATTCCATTTTCCTATTAATTTTAATGACTCCATAACATCATCTCGTATTCCTCTAAGAAACAACATTTTAACAGCATCATTGTGTAGTCCCAGTTGGCGAGATCGTTGAAGACTGA
Source organism: Sequoiadendron giganteum (assembly GCA_007115665.2). Taxonomy (NCBI): domain Eukaryota; kingdom Viridiplantae; phylum Streptophyta; class Pinopsida; order Cupressales; family Cupressaceae; genus Sequoiadendron; species Sequoiadendron giganteum. The sequence continues at coordinate 652,685,140 of CM021106.1, read as the reverse complement.
ACATGAAGTGCTCAAGGTAGTCCTCCACTGACTTGTCTTCCTTTTGTGTCATGAAAAATATCTCGTCCCAAACCTCCTTTGTTTTGTAATACTCCTGGTACTTGTTTAAGAATAAATCCTTCATGACTTCCCATGTCCTGATATTCCAGAGGTTCATAAACCATCGTAGGGTGGCATCCTTTAATGTAGCTAGAAATAGTTTGAGTTTCTGTACATTGCTTTGATAATCGTAGTTGTGGCACAACACATCAAATTCAAACAAAAACATATCAAGATCCTCAATCGAAAGACCACGAAAAACAAGCAAAGTAGAATGATGAATGATCTTCATAGGAGCATCTTGTTTGGGATGTGTGATTGGAAACTCAAAGGTAATCGGATTATTATTGGTTAATGCCCTGTTATGATTGTTCTTATTGTTGTTGTTGTTTTTGTTGTTTTTATTGTTATTGGAATCCATGATGTCTAATGCCCAAGGGGTAAGGCAGGTTTTAAATGGCTCCTAGGTTTCTTCTAAGAATGGACTAGCTTATGGCCCATAAGTTTCTTGAAAGACCTTTTCAACCTTTTTTTGCAATATTTCGGAGGAACTTGGATGGGTACCTACAGGTGTCTCAACGGTAGTAGACTCTATGACACATTTCTCAATATCAGGTTCAGGTAACTCTAAGGTTTGTAAGTTTTAGTTTTTAATTTCCCTTGTGAGCTACCTCCCTCAACTAATGTTTTTGGATTGTTTTCTAATTTTTCTGATTGTTTAATACTCCCTTTGTCCTTTTTAACAAATCTCCCTCTATTATCCCTACTACGATTCATGCACCTAAATGACTTATGACAAAGAAAACTAATGGTAGTTATCCAAACGAGGTCGACTGTTGCGTGGGCTTTCTCCCTAGCGCAATGATCCTAGCTTAGTTTACTGGAAATACATGCCTTTAACACCATTCCCCGACAACGACGCTAAAATGATTGGATTAAATTGTGGTTTCAAATTGTACTTGTAATAGATCTGAATTAATTCTTAGAAATGGCCTCCTTAGTTCATCCTAAAGTGTCAATCCGGGAACGTAGGATTTTGAACAGTGTTGTGGTAGTATGTCGAAGGGCTACAATCAATAAACTAAGGGTTGATGGATGCAAACTAATGTAATCTGTATTTGAACAGAATTCTAATTTGTAAACTTCCTGTCACATGTGTGATAGGAACCTATGAAGAAATGATTCTGCAATAGAAAACAAATCACTGGAACACAACAAAACAAAATTGAAAATCTCTATACAACAGAATGAAAACCTTTCTTGAAAAATAAACAAAATTAAAGTTATGCTATTGAATGTAGATATGTTTTCAATGTTGATTAACTATTCAACTCCTCAACTCACAGTAAATCAGCTCTAGTTATTCTTAACGATACTGATAATGTTTGATAGATCGATTATGCAAACTAATTTAAGTGTAGACACATAAAAATGGCCTAGACCCACAAACCACATTTTTATACATTTTTTCATGCTTCATCTCAACATAATTAAAATATTTAATTATGTCCTATAGTCCAATGTCAACCATTAATTAAATAATTAGAAATTATTTAATTAATTCATGTCTTTTATTCCTCCTAACTATTTAAATAAATAAATTACCTTTATTATTTAAATATGTCACTAATTCCCTATGTCACTCTATAATTAAAGAAATTGTTAAATTTATTTAATTATTTTGTCTTTTATTCCTCTTGATTATTTAAATAAATAAACCTTATTTATTTATCTAAATACGTCATTAATTCCTCATGTCTTCTTATAATTAAATAAATTTCTTAATTTATTTAATTATTCCCTTGGCTTTTTCTGATTTTAAATAAAATCATTTATTTAAAATTGTCCACTTTCTATTTCTTCTTAATTATTTAAATAATAAATAAACTTTATTTATTTATTTAAATACATCTTTAATTTCCCATATCTTTCTATAATTAAATAAATCTCTTTGATTTGTTTAATTATTATCCACTTTATCTTTTTCTAATTTTAAATAAAATCATTTATTTAAAATTGTCCACTTTCTAATTTCTCTCCAAGTAAATAATTTTAAATTATTATTTATGTCACATTACCCCACCACTTTTGAATTAAATTGATTTATAATTCAAAAGGGCAACTCACCTCTTGTGGGAATTAATTTTAAATTTCTATTTTAATTCTCCACTTTCCTCTTTTTTTGTGCCACATCTTCTTATCACATGCATTCTTGTCCATTGATTTAGAAATCTCAGCGTTTCATTTCAAATTTTAACCTAATGTTGCTCTAACCCTAATTAGGGATTGTCACATGCTTTTATGGCCTTTGATCTTAGGGAATTTCTCATCTTTTAATATTGGTCATTCATCTAAAATTGGTTTTTCTATAAAAAGACAATTTTAGTCTCATTTTGACAACTTCTTCATATCTAGACTTCATATCTTCTTTTCATCTACATCTCTCATATGCATCTCTTGATCTCTCAAGATTTTGTCATTTTGCTAACCTTGTTATTTTGCAGATTTGTGTATTGCATGTAGAGCTTAGTTTTTACTTGCATTGTCATTAAAATCTTTCAACATTTGCTCTAGTCTAGGCATAGTCATAGTTGCTCACATAAAATCCGAGGGCACACATCACATTGTAGCAAATAGAGAAGGTGTAATGGAGGTCAATCATGGAAGTTGAAGATCATTGGTATACTCTTTCATTTTATTTTCATGTTCTCTCCTTTGTGCTTCATTAGATGCTTTGGATTTGATTTTGTTTGTGATCTAATCATGCTAATCTAAAATTTACCCTCAGTTACAATAAGTATTGAACAAACCACAAAGATTGAACACATTCATAGAGATTAAATAAACTGATAAGAATTCAACACTTAACACAATAATCAATTTGAAACAAATTGAATAATTACAAAATCACAACATACATTACCACACACAGATATCTAATGGAAAGATCACCAACAACCGAGGAAGTGGGCTCTGCCTTCGCCGGCTATTGAGTGATAGAAGCTCACAAACACATAACTATTCCACGCTAATTATCATTCATTTGAATTGCAATAATAGATTATGAATGCAAATTTAATCGCCAATATATGATTTCTATTATGTCTATCTATATTCAGTCTTCGACATACACACACACACACACACATATATATATCATAGCTATCTATACCCATAACAACTTATTGCATATGAAAGCGAATAAATATTTTGGTTGTTTGTGGCTTACAGCCAACAACCATTGAAAGATAATAAAAAATAGCTTAAAGTCTTTTGACAGTATCTTAAAACAACATAACAACTCAAAACAGATTTATTAATCTTGGCACAAATATGGCTAAAGTGACAAAATGACTCCAACCGGTCTAGTCTTCCATCCACCGATGCCCTCCATGCCTTGATGTCAACCACTTACATATTTCCTATTACCAAAACCACAAAGATAGTTAGCAACAGTCAAAGGAATCGATATTTTTCACTAGTTTTTACCTTTCCTCCTATTTCATAGAATATCTCCAATTCATTAACGAAAAGTGACAGGAACTACAGGAATACTAGGAAAACAACAAGGGTTAAAAGAAAATGAAGAGGTAAAATAAAGACATAATTTGTCCCCATCAACTATCCTCTAATTCCTTATAAGGACATTTAGATGCAAAATGACCTATTCTTCCACAATTGAAACATTTGAAGGGTAACTTACCTTTATACTTTCTTGTGCCTTTCTTCAATCTTCTCACAAAATTGGCTTCAACTTCATCAAGGTCATCATTTTGATCAACAACTTCATCTTCAATCTTTTTATTGACTTTGAATGCAACTTCCCTTTTTGAAACATCTTGATCAAACTCTCTCATTTCAAAGGCAGTAAGAGCACCAAACATTTCATCAACAAAGTACTAATTTCCTAGTCTTTAGATTCTTCAATGGCAGACACCTTATGACTATAAGTTTTGGAGAGAGATATTAGAACCTTCTTCACAATCCCACTTTAACTTCTCCACCAAGACTAGTGATGCCAGAGGAAACTTCTTGTACTCGGAGTATGTAGCTTGCAATTTTTTCATCTTTTATCATCTTTAGAGTCTCAAATCTACTTTTAAAGATCCACATCTTAGTTCGCTTCACTTTTATATCACCTTCATAGATTCTACTAAGATTTTCTCAAACATTTTTAGCAGAACTACAATTCACCACCTTTAAGAGCTCTAAATCAACTAATCCACATAAGAGAGCATTCTTAGCTTTAACATTGCATTCATATAATCTAATTTCAGTAAGATCTATTGGACGAGTAGTACGAGTAGTATATAACCATATTTTATTGATTTCCAAACACCAAACCCTATGGAGTTTAGGTGTCCTTCCATTCTCAGTTTCCAAAAAGCATAATTAGTCCCATCAAACCTAGGACCTTGTTATGAACCATCATGTTTCATCCCCGATCTTTACCTCAAGTTTTTGGGCTTCTTCAAAGGAACTTGGCTCTGATACCAATTGTTGAACACACCTAGAGACTAAGAAGGGGTGGGTAAATCAGTATATAGAAAAAAATAATCCCTTCTAGACCTTGAAACTCTCAGCACAATACAATCATCTTATCACAACTAAAACCCTTAATTAGATATACTAATTTAAACCAGTTCTACTTCTAATCGGATCAACATCAATAAGAAAGAAACTAATAACATGCACATGTACAAGGAGAATACCAAATTTACATGGAAAATCCAATGAGGGAAAAACTATGATGAGAGTTAACTCACAATATAAAAGGCTCACTACCAAAAAGACTTGCAAAAATGATCACTACCTTAGAGCAAGATACAAAGGATTTGTATAATTGAAGCCAACACAAATTTAGGAGCAAGATACAAAGGACTTGATGAGATTCACTATCTCAGAGTAGAATACAATTTTTTTATAAGAGATTATAATATTTGTCAATAATTCACTCTACTAACCGAGGCATTAAAGCATAATTGATCTTTCCTTTCACATGTACTTTAGCACTAACTCTACTAGATGTTCAATACAATTTGCACACACACTTCTTCACACTTGTGCACTACTCCATCATGTTTCATCTAAAATGATCTTGCATTTATATTCACTACAACTCTTCAAAACTTCAATTAGGTTGGCCAAGAAGAAGATAAACAATGAATTCAACATGTTGGCCACCAAAACATGATGCAGTCCTATCCCAAAGATAGAGAGGACCAAAAGAAACTTATTAAGTCTTCCAATGTGATCCAAAATAATTCATACGTTGGTGCACATCAACCTAAGTCAGCATCAAGGAATTGTATAGATGAAACTTTGAAGCGCATAACCAGTCGGCTCAAAAACATACTTCTAATTGAATTTTCTCAAGTCGGTTCTAACCAAGATAGGTCAGGACCCAAATATAACTTAACACATCTTCAATTGCTAGCATAGACCCCCAATCACACATCACAAGCAAAAGAACAAGCCCTATCAATTGGATATCTACCAATAAACCAAGAATCTAGCTCAAGACCCATTAATGTAGCACCAAAGTAGACAAACAACACATGCGAATCACATGGGGATGTTCCATGAACATTTAATAACATTCCTTCCCTCTATATTTCACCTTCATAATTTTTCTTGGTATTCATGGAGTTTTGATATTGGTATCTATGGAATAATATATTTATGCTTAATTTTTTGTATTATTATAATGCATTGCATGGATATGGACATTTTGTTTGGGATAGTTTCATTTTGTGTGATAATGATGGTTATGTTTTATTCCTTTTAGTTATGTAGGGTATCACATTTCCTTTCTAACATTATGATTTTATTTCAATTATATTATGATAAATGTCGAGTCAGGGTATCTCTCATTCTCTATTCATTTCTATGCAATTCCTATGCGTAAGCGTTTTGCATGCAAGGAAGGTATTCTTAGTTTTCCATGTTTGGAGACATAAGATTTTCTCTTGCGTATATCGATTAGAGAACACTAGGGTTATAGCTTACTGTTCTTAGTGTCCATTTTTTTATATTTTCTTAAGCCATGATCAGTAATATTTGAGTAGATATTTGACCCATTTGGCTCGTAAGGCTGCTGGAATAGGAATAGATGATACCAATTCAACCGTTTTAGCTAGGAATTGTATAGAAAGCAGTTGTTTGTCTTGTCCATGCTTCCCCATTTTCATGCATATAAGCTAGGCATTAATATCTTCAGTGTAGGACAAACAATTTTCACTGTTATGCATAGATGAACATCCCCTCATTATTGCAGCCTTGTAGCTATAAGATAGACACTTTCTTTTATCTGATGAAGATGTTTTCCAGCAAGACTCATGAGACCGGTTTGAGCATGGTTCATTTTTTTCCACTTCCACCGCCTACATAAACACATTAGAATATATATATATGTATATATAAAAATATATACACAAGTTTTGGAATGATCATAGTTTGCACCCTCTATATAGAACGATTCTATCTTCCCCCTTATAATATCCATTCTATTACTTAAACATGCTGCTGGAATGAAACGCCTTGTTCTAATGGACAGGGACGTGGTTATTTTAATGTCGGAGACTGTCGTGATAAGCCTAAACAGGTCGAATGTTGATTCTATTCTCACCCTTCTAAATTAATGTTTCTCTTAAATAAAAATATACAACAGAACGATGTATATATATACAGTTGCTCGAAATGGATGTGTTTGGGCAGAGCGGGTTGTACATAACCTTGTCTCCTTAATGGATAATCATGAATGTCTTACAAGAAACTTAAAGGCGAAACAGACGAGGAATTTGGTCTTACACCTGCAAATATCTTATGTTTAGTGCTCGAACCTTAGAGCAGATATTTATATCTGCAAGGTCATCGCTAGGATCCGATCAACATCTTAGCTAATACGCAGTATTGTTACTAGGTGGTCAGCCTGTCATAATGACCTACATTAGCACTACAAGCTATGGATAACCATTAAACAGACCCATTGTAGAATATTCAATGGTTCACAAGACACGTTCATTGATTTGAGATCGTGCATGCCTGACAAAACAATATCTATTGAATTGCTTAGAATAACCGTCAATTATAAGCTCTTTTGCTAGGAAGTGATGAACACTCATAGTAGTGTAAGAATATTCCCTTCATGCATTAGATACCTACTTAACATGCAATGGTATTGAATAGACATTATTAATGAATTGAAATACATATGAGGTATATAACCTTTATCACTAAATGGACATTGTCAACGATTAGATAATCACAGCTATCTAAGTGATGATTCTTAGTACCATGGGGTAACATCATAGTAGGTGGAAGCTTAAAATTACAGTTTTACTCTTGACAATGAGACTCTTGGCATAGATAGAAAGTGGGATAATACACAGAAGTCCTTGGCAGTTCGCTATTCCCATTGGAACTAGTAAGTAATAGGGTGATACTAGGGGACTGGTTTTCTTTAGAGTTTTGACAACCAGATAATGAATCTTTAAGGATAAAGATCTATTTAGAAGAATTTAGAATTCTATTATGAAGATCATAATATTAATTTGAGACCCAATCAGTCGAAATATTGAGTATTGCTATATGTCCAAGGGGTGTCTACCCATCTAGATAATGTGCTCTATGAACCATCTTACGATAATGTCGGTTGCATGATTTGATGTCTTTGAAGAATTCGTTCTAGAAATAGAACTCTTGCTTGATGAAATTTAGATTATGTTTCTCTATGAAAGAAAGGTAACATTTTCTCATAAATTCATTGAACATGTTTCCTCATGATAATCGGATAGGAGATAATGTGGTAAGAGAATTTCTTTGTTTAAGAATGTATACTCATTTATATACCCATATATATGTATATACATACATATATGAGCTATACATTCTTTATTTAATATTGCATACTTACTTTTTCATGCTTTTGAATTTGCATGTTCTTATGTTGGTTCCACATCATGCTCTTATGAGTAGATTAATGCAATTATATTGCATGCATGTAGACATGCTATATTGTTAGCAAATGGTACTAGTAAAGGTTTACCTTGTTGCTTTTAATGATGGTCCAAGTGACATTGACAATGGATTGGTATGTAGCACACATGAATGACTATGAATGTGCATGAGTGTCAAGTATGATGACATTTTTGGGTGTAATATTTGTTATGAGAGATGTTGATATATCTTCTACACGTATTCCATTACTCCTATTCAATATTGCATTGCTAGATTTCCTCGTGTTGGGTCAGGTATTCTTCAATGGAATGAAGAATTTCATAGAAGTGTTTCACTTTGTGGTAGGGCGAAAACACGCTCTAACATTGTTCACACCCTCAAGATGGTTGAAGAAGTTCAAGGACAAAGGGATCTTATCAGAAAGGCACAAGTGTTCAATATATTGTATAGTCTTATTAACGACCAAGAGGTCTATTGTAAGGGAAATATTCTCATATGAATTTTCCTTATAAATGAAACATGAACTTTTAATTATTAATTTAAGATAATTATTTTATCTTCTTCTTATGCATTGGACATGTGTCTATCTTTGTGTGTGATGTGTAAATTTATGTTTTTAACTAAGCTTAATTTGCGGAGGTTATTACAAATTGTGTATGTGCATATACAAATTTGGCATATATGCCAACTCAAAACAAGTTTTACAAAATGTGTCATATACCATCTCAAGATCTTATATACAATATACATGTTGAGAATAGCTATGTATTAATCTCTAGCAAATCTTAATCTTATGCTGGTCAAAATTGAGCCTCCTCGAAGTACTTGGTGGCTTTGAAGTTGCCTACACAATAACAATTCAAACCAAAAATTAGATTAATTATGTCAATGGTTGACAAGTTAGAATACTAAATAGAAACTTATATACTATAATTTATAATTATCAAATTAACATCAAAATCATTGTATTGAACTATAATATATATCTAAAATGGAATTCTCGATAACCCCAAGTCTTCCTCTTTTTTATGCAAGACGTTTTGCATATGATTGTCTCATAGGACAATTAGGAGTCCTAACATATCAAAATGGTTGAGGATACATCACATTGCTAAATCAGGCAGGGGACTATAGAAGGTAAAATAAAATAGATGCAAATAATATATAATTATTGACAAATAATCATACACTAAACATATATATACTCTATCTAAATATATATATCTACAAATAAAATAAACACATACCTCCTATGATGCATGTTCTTTTATTCTAGAAGGGCTCATGATGGATGAACCAGCTAAGATAGTTTCCTAAATAAAAAAAGACAAGAATGTAAGACTATAAATGCACACGTACATATAATCATAATGTCGAGAATATAAAAAAACATATACCTATTATAATGCTTCTTCCAATGTGTCAGAAGTAGTCATCGTGGATATAAAAGTACCAGGTTATTGCATAAAAAGACAAGAATACATAAGACTATCAATCTATGTACATGTATCTAATCATAATAGATTTAAAAAATTAGCATCTAAATCACAATTTAAATGATATGCATATACAATAAAAAATTGTAAACATACATATGTGCAAAAAATTATACCATATAGTTACTCTCTAGGACAAATGAAATGGTCATAACTGTACCCTCTTGGACCTACAAAATTTAATCCTCCATCAACAATTGTTAAATTTGACACATAAATCAACATTAAGTACTAATATCTCTTATAAAATATTAATTTAAGATAAAATGCACTATGAAATTACTTTGTCTTACTGGTACATCCATGCCATCTCTCACACATGATGAATCTCCTTAATACGCTCTGGTCTGTGTTCTCTCATATCTTACGTCTAACATATGATGGACCTCATAGTTAGATGTGTCCATCGGAGCCTCAGTAGGCTATCTAGGAGGACCTAAACATACTTGGTTGCACATAATGCAGTGGTGGGGAACACAAATATGTCAAGAAGAGGAGGGTATACCAATAGAAGTTGATGCAACAGGTGTATCACTATCATGTAGTTGTGTGAATTGTGAGCTTTGTGTGATCAAATGGATGATCAAAGCATGTACAAGCAAGATACTCCAATGTTTTGCATTTGCAACAATATCTGGGTAAGGTATTGGAGGTGGGGGAGCAAGAGGAGGAGGAGGAATAATTGGGGTTACTCGATTTTCCCCAGGTCTATCTTGAGGCATTCCTCTACCCACACCTTGGAAATTTTTCATATCAAAGTAGTTGACATGCTTACCCACATACAAATTCAACATATAATTTTCAAATAGAATATTATGGGACATCAATATTGTTGTTGGGTGGTTTATCAAAAACCATCCACCAACAATCCCAAAAATTATCTAGGATACCTTGATGTGTGCACCATTTAACTAAATATTTAGGCTTGTGCACATCAATGGGTTGTCTAGTTTTAGGATTGATAAATAGTTGTGCTAATTGGGCTTTGAAAATGTCAAGTTCTCTCACTTGATCATACGATAAACCATCGACATATTGTTGTCTCTTGGCCTCTCGCCACTTTAAAAAGGTAATATGTTGGTTAGTAAGAGTTTCAATATTGGATATTATTGACTCTAAAGTGGTTTTCATTGCAAAAAAGTGAGGGTGCCTATCATATAGCTAGTAAATTTTTCTCAATTCAATTGAATTGTCATGGATTAAGTCATGGATAGAAGGTAGGTTTTGTAATGGAGGATTTGGTGGAGGAGGAGGATTTGGCTGTGCAGGGTTTCCTTCTAGAGCAGGATTGGGATTCTGATGCGGTAGGACTCCTACTACTCAATCAACAACTACTGGTCTACTCTCATCTTCCTGCAACATGTCACATTGTCTCACCATTCTCACCAATTAAGAGTACTACTGTTATCTTCATAATCTGCAAATCCTAAGGTATTCACCAAATACATGGAGATTTCCCCCATACTGACCGCTCATGATAGCTACTAATCGCTCCTAATCCGAACTATCTTTACTCACTGTCAAGTTCCTTACAGGTCTTCACCGCATGGACACCTTCTCTCCAACCCATTCCATTCGGTTCTGTCATTAGCAAATCCAGCCACTCTGCGCCATAATCATTCCACATTCTCCATCGCTTTACAAGTAATTGTCCACCACCTTCCTCTCTTCTATGCCGAGCCACATACGCCACTCAACTAGGATGGTCAAGCTTCCACCATGCTCGGGTTCACAGGTTGCTCCAAGGGAGATGGTAAGGCTTGCGGGACTGACATAAAGAACCTGCGCCATAAACACCAATGGTTCATTTACCGCACACCGAGTCACACACAAACTGCTCAATGCAAAATCCGACTGTCATAAAGAGCGGGACTAGTATAAAGAATGAGATTGTCACAAAGAACCCAAAAACAAGACATCCCTGGCATTCACAACAGCAGCGAATCCATTCGGGACTATCATAAGGGAACCCGTTCCAAACCAAATCACAGGCTTACTTAAAACAAAACAGAAACACTCAAACAAAACGAAATAAGACACCCATCATCAACTGCAAATACTAATTAACTTTCAAAACAATTGTACATTACGGCCAGAGAGCCCGATTTCTTCCTTCTTGCTGCTCTCTCCTCTCCTGTTTTTTTTTTTTCCTCAATGCACTCTCTCCCTCTATCTTTATTTGGTTACATGCTTTTCCCTTAATACGGATTCGAGGGTAGTTAGATCAACCATTCCTCTACAGTCAGTTACAACTTGATTTCACTTTTCACATGAATCTATCATTTTCAAATTCAAATACCTAACCATTTAACATGGTCCCCCGAAATGCTACCTGACTACAACATTACAAACAATATAATGAGACTTGAATAATGAGGCTTGAATAATGAGACTTGAGGTGCTTGCGCACCAAATTCTCAGCCATTGGAAAACCTAGTTGATGTTGAAAATTTTAAAAATTAATAATTTTTTGATTACAAACTAAAATGCATATAAAAATACCTATTTTAAATAAAATAATTATAAAATGTTTTTTTTGAAGAAAAACCATTAAAATATCAAATACGTTTTATTGCAAATGGTTTGGAGTGTAAATTTTTAACTCGGACATTAGTCTTAATAGATATTCGTTTTCCCTTCTTCACCCTTGTCACACAGTAGTGAAATGTACATTGTAAAATAAACTTTTGGCCTTTTTTTGTTTATAACATAGGAAACAAATATTTGTTTATCTTTATAGGATTTCTTTATTATGTCGATTCTGCAAGTTTATATCAACTATAAGTTCTTTAAAGTAATATATATAATATATAATATATATATGTGTGTGTATATATATATATATATATATATGTGTATATATATATATGTATATATATGTATATATATATATATATATGTATATATATATTATTCTATAGTTCTGCTTTGAAATTCCTTCCACCTCTTCCTTCCCCTCCACATAGGCCTCTAGTGATTATGAAAAAATTGAATCACCTTTGGTGCTGGAAGGATCAGTCTCTTCTTGCAGATTGTGTGTTTGTTTGATAGGAACCATCAATATGTGTGGGGATGTTCTTCTTGTTTCGACAGGTGCAAGAGTTGACTATTCCAACCCATGCCCTAACTTCTTGGGGGCCTTATTCCATGGTGCCCAAGACAATAATGGGCATGTGACGTCATCCAAAAACACCACAAGTGACTCCCCTATAGATCCATCTCCCCCTCATACTTCCATCAATATATCACCCCCTTTCTTTGTCTACCACTTGGCCTCAGTTCTAGAAATAAGTCTAGACACTTTCATTGCTGATAGAGAAGAATACCTCTAGAATCATGCTCTCATCTACAAATTTATGAAAACATGGCCAAATTTGTGTGATCTTCATGCTCGGATTAGCGGAAACTTGAAAGAGTACATGAAAGAAGAAATCAACATTTACTCATGTGCTAGGGGATTTTTTATCCTTGAATTTGAGTCTTAGGGAGACAAAGAGTTGGTTCTTAAGGCTGGTCCTTGGTTTTTTCATGGATATTTCTTATGCATCAAGCCATGCTTCCCTACCGATCCATGAATGGAGACCTTCTCCTCTACATTTTTTTGGGTGCGACTTCCTCATCTCCCCTTGCAATTTTGGGAGATTGAATGCTTGATAGCCATTGGCAATGGTTTGGGAAAATATCATAGTGTATCAAAGGAAATAATCAATTATGAATGCTCCACCTATGCTTGCATATGTGTTGAAATGGATTTATCCAAAGGTCTTTCGAAAGATATTTCACTAAAGTTTGGTCAAAGATGTTGGTGATAGCTTATGGATAATGAGAAAATTGTGTTTAGATGTAGGAAATGCTTTTCAACTTATCATTTCACCTCCAAATGTAGAAAGAAGCAGATGCATGAGTATGCTAAAACTCCAAAAAATCAACCCACTTGGTGGATTGGGGTTGAATCACACCACTATACTATTCCACCCAGTGTGAAACTAGATTTCTCTCCTTCCCAAGCTCTTCATGATGTTAATCCAATGTCTCGCCCCTCCCCATCTCCTGCTCCCCAAGATCCAATGTACATGACGAAGCAAGAAAAAAGCTCTAATGCAAGCACTACAAAGGCCTCCATGATTTCATCAGAGAATCCACAACCAGTTAAACATGAGATCATTGTTGTTTCCCCTATGTCTTCAGCAGCCATATGCAATGATGAAGATAAGAACTAGATTGGATGTGATGAACTAGTCCCATCCTCTGAGACTGAATATGATTGGATAGAGTAATGTAGAAGAAATCTCCTCCTCTCTAAATGACATTAAGATCTTCAAAGAAAAGGATTTAATGAATAATGTGTATCTTTGTAGCACACCCATTTTGGGTTGTGGCAAGCTCTGAGTTGTAGGATTGTACAACGCATTTTAGGTTGTGTTGAGTTGCACCCTTGATGGCAAGGGAATTTTTTTGGGGTTTGTATATTATGGGACTCTGGGAGTTGTCCCCATGACAACACTTACCAACCTAAATATATATATATATATATATATATAATATATTAATTATATAATATATATTATATATTGTATTGTATAAATGATAGACTTTTCACCCTTTTTTTATACCACAGTAAATAGATATCCATTTAGTTTCATAGGTTTTTTTTAAAGGTAAATATTGTTGCGATGGCTATGGCTAGGATTCCTTTCAGAGGTGATGGTAACGCTTTTGGTTGTGCTAGTCTTGCCGGCATTGGGGGTCGACCATACACAATAGTTGTGCAGAATGGTAGGTTGTCCTCACATTTGGGTGGAAGTTTATCCACTTTGGTTAACACAAGGAGGAACAGTGGGAAGTTGGCCACGGTTGGGGATCCAATGCTCGGGCATGTTCGCCAAGGAGGGTCAATATGCATGGCGTTGAGATGACCTTGGACAGTGGGAAGTAGATTCGAGGGCAAAGCTTTACCTCTTCGTCTACGCCTTCGATGTCAGAACTTATGTCATTTCCCTGCGCAGACAGCATACCGTTGGTTTCCCTTGATGGGGATCTAGGGATTGAATTTGTAGAAAATGAGAAATATTTTGCAGAGCTAGGGCTTATTAGCCGATTCAGAGGGTTTTGGCCAGGTCTTGTAGAGCTTATTAAGTGGATTTCAAAGCATTGGAGTCCAATATTGGAGGGTGGTGTCCAGATTTACCCCAATGCAAAGGGTTTCTTTGTGGTTATGTTTGACAATGAAAAGGATAGGAGTGTTGTGCTTTGTAATTATCAATGGAGCTAAGAAGATAAGTAGTTGTTACTGTTGAAGTCGTGGCACCCAGCTTTTAACTCCAACATAGAAACATTTGGGATGGTTCCTATTTGGGTAAGATTACCTTATTTCCCTCTTCATTTTTGGTTAGATCCTTGTTTTGAAGCTTAAGGCAATGCATTGGGGAAATTTTTGGATGTTGATGAAGATACTACCAATTGTTTGCACACAACATATGCTTGTATTCTAGTAGAAATGGACATCACAAATTCTTTGCCTGCATTTTGGTGGGGTGTGGGAACAATAGGTGGATTATGAAGGTTTACCATTTAGGTGTAGATGTTGTTTTAAAACTGGGCATATTGTTGAGCACTGTTCTAAACGCAAAAGGGATAATTAGGCATCATGGTAGAAAGAAGTTTCTCCCCATCATTATTCAGTCGAAAAGGATGGTGTGAATAGGAATGGGCTGATGAAGAAAACTAATTGCTCAGATTCAAATGTAACCCACAAGAAGGACATTGTGATTGATGTAGTACTCACTTCCGAGGTGGTGCAAGGCAATGTCCCTATTGTTGAGGGTGGGGATCGACCAAATAGGGTGTGTTCAGCCTTTCCTGAAGGGAGTAGCGTCCCTGATGAAGGTATTAGAGAGTTATCTTGGTCAGATGATCAGGAGGAGAAATGACATACGATCCAAAGAAAGAAGAATAAGAAGAGGGATGTTGTTTTTATTATGTCACTTTGATCGCATGATAAAAGGAAGAGTAGGAAATAGGCACTGTTAGGAAGCTTTTGTTGTTGCATTATTGTTCTCTTTAGTGTATTTATGTTGCTACTCAAAGTTTATCCGTTGTTGTACTTGGCGTTGTTCAAGTATTTTGGAGCTATAGGTTTGTTTGGATTTGAGGATTTTTAGTTGTTATCTTACTTTGTTGTAACTGCTGGTCATTTCTTATGAATAAAAAATCTTGCAGGGCTTACCCGCCTTTACCGATCAAAATATATATATATATTATATTATATAATATATATTGTATAATACATATTATATATTATATTATATATTAATATATTAATATATAATCTATATTATTACAATAATATAATATATATATAATCTATTTTTTATATGATTTCATTAGAAACAGATATTTGTTTTGCTCTGGTTCTTATCATGGCAACATGTACTTTTTACTTGACCCTAGTAAAAATTCAAAGCGAAATTTCATGTTTTTGGGCAAATGAAAAACACATTTTTTGTCATATCACCACTTTTTGAACCCCCATGATCTTGCACAGACCCATAAGTATGATCTCATGCATAAAACCCCAAAGAGAATAGCACTATTCACATATAACCATAATGAAGATGCATGACCCTTAAACCAAATGAAGATCAAACCAAATCCATTCCCAAACCAAAGGGAATAAGCTCAATAACATCTCATAAACTCAACATCAATAAATAATCTCGCAATGCATAAGGAGATAAGCATACAAAACATCTCTCAAATGCCCTCTAGAACTAGAAAACTATAGCTCAAGATCCATATGCATGGAAAGAAAAATCATAAAACATAATGCATCTGAAAACAATAATGGGCAATACCTCTCAAATAATAAAATTTCAACTCTAGACTAGGAGTGGGGAATGAGAATGCTCCTCCAAGATATCCAAGTCATCATGACTCATCTAAGAACAATCTCCTCATAGGTCCATGTTGAACTCATGTCCAACCAAGGTGTAGGATCCTCAGACTTCCAATTGAAACATCATCAAGAGTAGTCATCTCAACACATGTCTCTAATCATAAGAGATCCCCTAGCCTCACCTATGTCTCCAAGTATCTATGAGCACCTGTAACCGATCAAACCATGTAAAACTCCAAATACAACATAGTACCATCATGAAGGTCTCAAGAAAATGATCAATGTACTCAATACCAAGATAATAAACCAATAGCAAAGTCAAAATCTCTAACAGTTGAATTAGGAACACAATCATGAAATTATGATCTCATATCTCCTCAAAAGAAGATCATATACTCTAATTAATATATCATGTACAACCTATGTCATTCCAAAACTAAGACGCAATCAAGATTATTGTTGCCACTTTGTACCCCCTTTTGATTTCCCATCAATTTAACTAATATGAGAAATCTTAATGTTCTATCATGCTTAAACATACCTCTAATAGTTGTATTACCCCTTTCCAAGTTGTATTCAAATACCTATTTGCAAAAATTCCCAAAAATATGACAAAGTCTCCCTTTTCCCCCTTTTTCCTCTTTTTCCCTTTCGAGGTTTCAAGTCCCAAACGGACATTGGATAAGGTCCATTCCCAATCCTCCATTCCTTTTTTTCTTCTTAAGGTACTTTTAGGATTTTAGGTCTTGATCAGACATTTGGACAAAGTTCAAATGTCCCTTTCTATTATCAATTTTTGCTTCCTCATTTTGGTCCTTTCAAAATATCAAGTCCCAATGGGACATTTGGCATTCATTAACGATTCTCGAACCCACTTCCTCTTTAAGTTTCATTGAGACTTTGGATCTTGAAGGGACATTTGGACCAAGTTCCAAAAGTCTAGATCCATCTCTAACTCTCGTCCCTACTTCTTCTTAAGTTCTGTCAGGACTTCAGATCCCAAATATGTAGATCCATTCCTAGATTTTGAACCTAATTACTTTCTCTGTTGGAACTAAATGGGTTCCCTTCAAAATTTTGGACCAAGGTCCAAATATCTAGATCCATTCCCAACTTTTGAACCTAATTCCTTTCTCTGTTGGAACTAAATGGGTTCCCTTCAAATTTTTGGACCAAGGTCCAAAAGTTTGATTTTTTTTTAATCCCAAACCTAATTCCTTTCTCCATCAAAACTTCAGGTTCCCTTCAACTTATAGACCAAGGTCCAATGTCTAAAGTCGTTGCCAACTTTTGAACCCTATCCCTTCTCCATTAGAACTTTGGGTTCCCTTCAGATTTTTGGAACAAGGTCCAAAATTCCAAATCCGTTTTCGATTCCCACTCCCACCATCCATTTTTTTTGTTGGTGTAATTAATATTTAATTACACTTGCATAAGTTTACTTAGACATATTATTTAATTAATTCCTAGGTTGCATTTACTAGGCAATTAGTTATAATGGGGTCATTGGGTTTGATGTCCTCCAAGAGTGTGATATTTCTTAGCATATGAATTTCCTCTTAGTGGTGATGCTACACATTTCTTTCCCTAAGTGGTGATTCTCTTATCTTGGATTTGTCCTCTCTTGGAGATATTGGGCATGATGATCCCTAAGAAGAGACCTTACATGAATTAAGTGAGATCCCTTTGAACAAATATTTGTTTGCATTATTTTTCATAAGTGTTTATCATAATACAACTTGTTAACCTTGTGAAGCGTGAATCCTTTTTCAAGGCCACCAAGAATAATACACCTTGCTTTCCAATAGAGCCTTTCCCTTGTTCGTAGTGTGCTTAGCATAACACAGCTTGTCAGGCCCTATGAAGCTTGAAGTTGAAATGTGTGTGGCACCCTATAAGGACAACTTTGGTATGATAAGTATAATGAGAGCCTGTATATGTGGCATGAATTTCTCACTAAACCACTTTCCTAAGGGCTCACCTAGTGGATGACCTAAGGTTCCATTAGCCCTTAGTGAGCATGTGCATTGTTTGCATAGTGGGCATTGAGTTTGGCTTGTGAACATATTGGATAAATAGTTTAGGTGTGTTTCACATCGTGTTGGAAAGTTGAGGCTTGATCCAACTTCCCTTTTCTTAAGTCTTTGATGTTGTATTATTGAGCATCTTTGTCATTGTTGCATACATATGTGTCTTGAATGTCTACTTTAGTATGAGTTTGACATGGGGTCATCCTCTCACTAAAGTGGGGGCTAAATGTAGTATAAGAAAAAAGTATCCCTTTTTCACACTTAATTTGGGAATTAAATATTAAAATGAAATAAATTATGCCTTATTTTTAGCATTGTAGAGTGTACCTCTTTACACTTTCACACTTATCTAGGGCTTTATTAATTAATTGAGGTTATTTTTCCTTAATTGGCCCCTTTAATTCAAATCCAAGCTTAATTAATTGCAATTTTTGAAGAGGAAACCTAACATTCATTAATTCCATAACATAACACTTCTCATTGAGCAATGTGTGTCCTAGATGACTGACCTAGGACCCATTCACCCATGGGTGAATGGGTCCTCACTTAGACCTAGGAACTAAATTTAAATTATGTTTTTGGCAGTATTTTAATTATTTTTGTTGGGATTAATGTGTCTCAACCTTATAGTCTTAATAATGATTTAATTGATGTATTATTATATTAATTTGTATTATTTAATTGCCTATGGTGTCATGTCACAAATTGGGACCCATTGCCTAGGTGGCATCCCTGTTGGAAGTGACTAGATGACACATAATCATCCCAAGTAGACATAGGCGTCCCACTTTGGAATATTTGACCTATTATAGATTCTATCACGCGCCATAAGGCATCTTGTTGCATGGAGAAATTTGGCACCCAAGTTGGGTTATGATAGGTTGTAAGAGAATCTAGTATCTTGGTCAGTTATGATAGATTCTCGTACAACAATAAGTGTTGTTAGCTATGACAGATTCTATGACAATTCTAAGATGTGTAAGGAATCTATCATAAGCAATTTTTAGTATATTCTAGGCACCTAAGCTTGAGGAAGGAATATTTGCATATATGACAATTGTAAGGGGTGTAAGGGAATATGTTACATGTGTCCAAATGCATGTCTATGGTGTGGGATATTGTGCTATGTGGATTTGTATGCCCCTCTCCTTCTAGATGCTTCTTGAAGCTTGTATCACACTATATATTGAGTGCCTTGCATTGTAGAATGCATAGTTTGTTTGCAGGTAACAAAGTGCTATCAATATCACTCTAGAACAGGTGTTCATTTTGAAGCACTTGTAGAAGAAGGCTTTGCACTTGGGGTTGTATTGTAATTCCTTTTGAAGTAATATAATAGTACTGTAATTTTGGAGGGGGGGTTTTTCACCCGAAAGGGTTTTCCCCATGTATATTTGGTTTCATTGTTATATGTGTTGTTGTTCTATTCATTTATTATCTATGTGCTTCTCTTATTGTAACTATTTAAAGGTGTTAAAATGAAATTTTGTAACTCTCCCCCTACTTAGATTAGTGTAGGAAGTTGTTTCCACTCACCTGACTTCCTTTCAATTTCAAATCTATATTCATATGTCGGCTTGTGTTATTTGAATTTCAAGAAATTAATGTTTAAACATACCTATAAATATAAGGTCATTACACTATGTTTCACCTAGAGTTTTCAAGCAAGAAGATTTTTATAAGATCAAGTTATAGTATACAAGGGCATTTCAAGGCATTCAAGAGTAGATTTAGTGAAGAATTATTGCAGAAATCAAGATCCTAGTATCACATCAAGAT
Source organism: Sequoiadendron giganteum (assembly GCA_007115665.2). Lineage (NCBI taxonomy): Eukaryota > Viridiplantae > Streptophyta > Pinopsida > Cupressales > Cupressaceae > Sequoiadendron > Sequoiadendron giganteum. The sequence continues at coordinate 652,664,942 of CM021106.1, read as the reverse complement.
TTTCTTGCATCATACATGTTATTGGAGCTAATATGTTGATGTAGTGTTCATGATCCACTCAAGCATTCAAAGGCATTGTTTCAAATCAAGTTTCAAGATTAAGATCCACATCCATTGAGGTAATTTCATGCTAGTTGCAAATCCATATTCCAAGGTTCATTCAAGTGTTTGGTGAGTTGTGACATTGCTTTGTTCATTCATCATTCCTTCATGTTTCATTGTTTCAATTGAAAGTTTAATTACCAAAACGGGGTTTGACCAAGGAAAACCCCCATTCACCAAAAACAAAACATGTTTCCCTCTTGATTTGTGTTTGAAAATTTAGGTGGAAGAACTCTTGAAGAGCAAAATTGAAGTTTTCAAAGTTGCATTTGTTGTCACCATTGTTGCAATTTCATAGAAAATCACTTACAAGATTTATTTTTGAGTATCTGACTATGAAAATCGAGAATCTAGGAGTGCAGACATAGGAGCAGAGAACCCATAAACCATTTTTATAGAGCCCTAGCTAGGACCCATTTTCCATAGGGTGAATCAGTCCTTAGTTAGCTTCAGAAAAGAACCTTTTGTGTTTGGTATATACCTTCTTACCTCTCTTAGATCTATAATTTGATTTATGGTTCCATCAGTATTGAGCTTAATCTTCAAGATACAAGTTGTAGGTTGCATTTTGGAGTTAGTTTGCACTATTTTTAATCTTTCTCCCCTAAGTGTTATTTAATCAGGACCCCCATCTTTGCAAAAAAGGAAATCAATACTATTCACACTTTAAATTGACTCACCTCAAGGTTGATATTCCTTTCATTGTGTGGATCTCATTTCCTAATGAAATAGTGGAAGATAGGTCCCTAATTGAGTTCACCAATCCCATTTTGGTGAACTCCCCTATTTTTCACCTTTTCACTTATTACGGTCACAAAAGTCAATGCAAATATGAATACGGCCATCTGGTTACTAACAGGAACAATATTAAAAATCCAAGGAGAATAGTTGATAGGAAAAATAAAGCTTGCTTTTAACAACTTCTCTATCTCAAGCTTAACCAACAAGCCCACCTTGGGATTGATCTTTCAATTTTTTTGCTTAACAGGCTTGGCATCAGGACATAGGATGATATTGTGGAAGACTATGGACTCGTCAATACTAAGCATGTCCTCATATGACCAAGTGAATATATCAAGATGGGAATGTAATAGATCAACATGCTCTTCAATTTCTTCCAAAGAGAGGCATTTTCTGATCTTAATCACCTTTTCAAATGGTTTACGATCCATGAGAACTTCAGTAGTATCCCCGCTAAAAAGAAGACTACGGTCTTCAAGATGAGGTATCAGGACACCATCATCAATGTTAGATAGAGGAGCCTCCTCGTCCATATTCAAAATAGATTCTCCAAAATAATGCTTGTTTATTCAAGCAATACGAGAATTGTCACTTATGGTGAAAGGAAGGCAAGTGGGAATTTAGGCACCCAAGAATTCTTCTAGTGCTTCCTCCGAGGAAAATACATCTAGAGGAACTTCGTCAGGTTCTATTTTATCCTCTACCAGTTCAGGATGAAATAGGTTGAGAGGTTCAACCAAAATCATGTTAACACTCCACCATGGTTTTTGCCTAGATTGTTCAATAGAGCATCCTAGTCCCAAGTTATGCTTGCAAGGCTTAAAAATTGGATAAGAACTTAAATTCCTTGTTCAATATGCCCAAGACCTTTATTCTCATAACCGTACTTAGAAACGAGCCTATATCCAGGGCCATAATGTGTCCGCAAAGCCTTAGAAGGAGGTGGTTCCACATAGAGAGCATCATTACACCAATGAGTGTCAAACGTGTCTACGAGATCACAATAATCCTTCTCATTTGGATTACAAACATTAAACTCTTTAGAAAAACTTTGATTATCCTCCTCAGCAAGGGAACAATAGGGTTCTTGGATAGGATCACAACTTTCATTCTCAACAAGAGGTTGATCAACTTTCTTAACTAAGGTATTTAAAGTTATTGGAAGATCGAGGTGGATGGGATTCACTTTATATTCTCCGATGAAGAATTTAGAGAACTCCAAGGATCCATAATCATCACCAAGACATGCATTTTATTCAGAGGGAGAAGTAGACAGGGAAGACTTAGGAATTTTTTCTTTAGGCTATTCCTCTTTAGGGACACTCGCTTCAATGACAATCTCTATGGATGACACCAACGAAGAGCATGCCAATGCAGCAGAGGTTAGTGATGTCCAATAAAATTCTTAAGAGTGGAAACAACTGAGGCTTGACCAATAGCTACCAATTCATAAAGGTGGATTGCTTCAGGGATAACCTTAATCATAACCACTTGATTGTTAGCTACAAACTTTAAAGAAAAATGTAGAGTAGAAGTTACATATCCCATACCATGAATCCAAGGTCTTCCGAGAAGAAGGTTGTAAGGTAAGGGGCCAGGCATCACATACACCAAAGTGGGTAAGGTAATGGGTTCCGACCACAAAGGTAAGATTATTGTGCCTAGGGCTTGTTGACCAACATTATCAAATCCACAAATGTATAAAGAAGAAGCAACCAAAGAAGAAGAATCAATATTAATCTTAGGTAGCATATCCATACCACAAGCATTGAGAGCTAAACCAGTATCAATGAGGGTACATATAATACCAATGTTGTTAACGCTAATGAAGATCATTAAAGGGTCCACTTGCTTCTACACATCTGGGGGCGGGTGTTCCTACAGATAAAATGTAGTATTCAACGAATTTACACGAATATGAGCCATCAACGCTTTAACATCTGTCACCCTAGTGGAGGTGGGTAAGAGGATCTTTTGCAAGGCTTCCTAAAGCATACCTTGGTAAATCAAAGTGGTCTAAAGCAAATCCCTAAGAGAGATCTTAGCTAGAGTAACACAAATTTGTTTGAAAAGATCATAAACTCCAAATTCTTTAGTCGTAGGTTTAGTTGTTGAAGGAAGAATTGGTTGAGAAGGTGGTAAAGAAGTAGGAACTTGAGTAGGTTGAGGTGTAGGAAAATAAGGTTGTTGATTCAAGTTCTATTGATTCCTTCTAGTGTTGTATGTGTGCCCTACAACATTATAAGAATTGGAGTCTATAGCTCGTACAAACCTTGTATATAAATCCGTCGGTTCACTATAATACAAAATCCTGCAGACATAATGTATATTCTTAAGAGAAGGGCTAGCTAGATTCAAGTAAGCAATGGGTCTCTTAGGCCTTGGGGAAGCCATGGAGACTACAAAAATGTTCACCGACTTCTCAATTGGAGAAGAAGTAGATGTTTGTGAAGAAGAAGTGTTTTCATAAGATCTACAAATAGGGGAAGATGCTTCTAAGAAATCATCTAGAGCATCATTTAGCATACCAAAATCTTCTTTAGGAAAAGAATTATTGTAAACATTAAAACATTGCAAAAAAAGATCCAACATCTTTCACGTTAGGTTCACCAAAATGTAGAGAAGGGGGATTCATTGCTCACGAGTCTCTTCATTCTCAAGAGAATCCTAGGGAGTGAACTATCCTAAACTACCTCAAGCTTAGCTAAATCAGATTAGGGAGCTGAATGAAGAAATTGCAAAGAATGAAATATCAAGAATCTACTATAAACAGACTACTTCGAAGATTGAAAGAGTAGAACCAACATATCTATGTTATAGGAGGGATAACTCTCAGGCAAAGTACAACAATGTGTGTTTAGGATGCCAGGGCGGTATGCTATATTTTAAGGGATGCGCTAGCATCCTGTATGGATAGAGAGATAAACCATAGAACAAAAATTTAACTATTCTATTAATGAGTTCAAATATGAGGCCTGCTTAACAAAGAAGAGTAACAAAAAGTAGTAAAAGGTGAAAAGATTGAAGGAAAAAAAAGGGGAAACTTACAATGGGTACTATGTTTGAGTACTTCCTCCAAACTTCACTCGAACAATCTACACACAAGATGAACGAGGAAAAATGTTGGGGATGTTTTGAGGCTTGCCAGAGTCAAACCCCTGTTTTGGTGTTCCCACCTCCACGAACAACTAGATAGATAGAAAGGTGGAAAAAGTAGACAAATACAAAGTGATAAAAGAAATCCCCGCTCAAGGAGGAGAACCTGTATCACAAGATATCCAATGAACAAAATATCTATTCACAAATAGGCAAGAAGCAAGAGAGCATTACCAATAGTCAGTGGCCCCCTCTTGACTGCATGGTCGGATCGTTGAAGGCTTGCAAGAGAGCTCTGGTTGTTGGAGGGACCTCAATCTAGCAAAGCTTCATTGTAGAAGCAAGATCGAGAGAGAAAAAGATAGAGAATAGAGTGACATTAACAGATTCCAGTGTTAGAATGAGAGAGAACCCCCAAAATGAGAGAAAAGAGAGATTTTTGTTGTTGTATGAGGCAGGAGGAGCCGTTACACTCAAAAATATGATTGTAGGGACACATGTCACGATTCAATATTTTGAGATTCCACATTTCAAACACGAAAAAGCAGGAGGATGCTAGCGTGCGGTGCAGACGTATGCACACCGCATAGGTGTCCAACTCATTATTTTTTGAGAAATGAGGTGGAAAACTATTGTCGCTTCATTGTTGGTCCTCGTGACATCAAAATTATGAAATTCAGACCCATAAGGTTCCTTGTCATAATTGCGGCTAGGTGCAATAAATACAAGGCCAAATGTGCAAATGTGAAATTGCCCCTAGGGTGCAATTTTACAACATTACAATCACTAATGAGCAACTCTTTTCTAGAAAGAAATCTTATAGTTGTTGATATATTTTATATTTGAATCTTTGATTACTTGATTTATCTTATTGTTCTATTCCAATGTTCCTCGAGGATGTCTCAAAAGGATTGAAAGGAGCAAGAATGGGGCAAAGTCATTTCTTTAATACACCATGTTTATGGAATGTTTTTAAGCAATGCTATGATAGGTGTCTTTCCTTGTGTGCAACGAACTAGATTTGAGCATTAAAAAATTGACATATGTATATAAGGTCATCTATTACCTTTATGCATTTGGGCTATTCATGTTGTGAAGCTATATTCTCTTACATATTCCTTCAAGGTTCTATCACGTATAGTACATTTAAGAACACTCCTTGTTTGTTGTGTCTTAGTCTTGACAACAAATACTAAAGTCACCAAAGTTTGTCTCAACTTGGTGTACATATATCCACTTGTCTCTTATCAATATCTTTAGGCAAACAAAAACATACACTGCCATAACAATTCATGCCTTGGTATGCACGCATTCACTTGTCACATAATGAAATGCTCTATGATGATAAAAAAACACAAAATAGAAAGCACCTGCTATATCAATCCACCTCTCTCCATTTACATCACTCATTGATCAACATTCACGATCTCATCACTATCTTTCTTCTATATTAATCTTTCTTCAACTCCAAACTTTCATTTTCTACTTTATCCATCTCTCTTCAACTTTATTACATCTATCTTATTCTTTTAGAGAGTTTAACTAAACAATTTCATTGTTCTGTCAAACCCTCGAGTGGGCATTGTACATTCATTTCTTCATTTCGTCGGGGTATGTCTTCACTTTCTTTGAAACAATGCTATAAAAATGCATCGCATCAAAGAGGGACAAAATGTAGACACCTAATTATAACTAAATGATTAAATTAATGATCATTTTCACTTCATCCTAATAATTGAATAAGTTCATATTATTTGATTAAAATCATATTATTTATTCCTCTATATTAATTAAATGATTAAGGTTATTTAATTAATTTAATAATTATTCTTCTATTTTCAAGATTGATTAATTATCTATTTCTTATATCTAATAATTAAATAATTTATATTATTTAATTAATTCCCACTTCTTAAATTAAGTAATTGTCTTAATTATTTAGTTTAATTCTCAACATTATCTTCTTCTAAAATAAATAAAATCATTTATTTTATTTATTTAATTAATTCAATCTTGCACATGTAAATAATAATTAAATTTATTTAATTATTAAATACTCATGCAAATTCCTTATCTAGTTCTTATCTCCAAGACTAAATAATTTATTATTTAATCGATTCCAACTTCTTAAATATTTTTTTTTTAAATTATTTAATTTAATTGTCAACATTATCTTCTTCTAAAATTAATAAAATCATTTATTTAATTAATTCAATTTTGCACATGTAAATAATAATTAAATTTATTTAATTATTAAATACTCATGCAAATTCTAGTTCTTATCTCGAAGATTAAATAATTTATTATTTAATTAATTCTCGCTTCTTAAATTAAGTAATTATCTTAATAAGTATTTAATTGAATTTCTCAACATTATCTTCTTCTAAAATAAATAAAATCATTTATTTATTTTATTTAATTAATTCAATCTTGCACATGTAAATAATAATTAAATTTATTTAATTATTAAATACTCATGCAAATTCCTTATCTAGTACTTATCTCTAAGATTAAATTCTTTATTATTTAATTAATTCTCACTTTTAATTATTTAATTTAATTCAGATTCTTCTAAAAATAAATTCTTTTATTTAATTAATTAATTTAATCTTATGTTAATAATAATTAAATTTATTTAATTATTAAATACTCATGCAAATTCTCACTTCTCAAATTAAATAATTGTTTTCAATTATTTAATCTATTTCTCAAATATTATCTTCTTCCAAAATTAAATAATCATTTATTTTATTTATTTAAGAAATGCAATGTTACACGTGTAAACAGTAATTAAATTTATTTAGTTATTAAATACTCATGCAATCCCACCTCACTTGTTAACTGAGACTTACTCTTAGTTCACTAATCAATCTAATTAGTCAACTCCTCAATCAAATCCACTTCACTCCCACTCACTTCGAGTCTTCTAAGCAATCAATTTTCTTAACTAACCGTCAATCTTAGTTAACGTTTCAATCAATCCTCTTAATTGAATCATGCATTCAATTAACTAAAATCATGCAGCTAGTTGGCTAACAATTAATTTCTCTCATCAATTCTCAATCATTGATATTATTAATCACTCTTTTGATCTTGACTGTTGATCGGTGTCATCGAATATCTATAAATACAACCCTTCTATCAATCATTTTCATCTCGGATCATGCAAGAAAACTATACTTGTATTTTACCAAGTACATTTGATACTATTGTTCTATTTAAATACATATATGAGAGAAAATACTATCACACAATTTCTTCCAAGGTGGATAAGAGGAGAGCAATGGAGTTTCACATAGGGTAAACTCGTATTGTCTTTTCAATGATTTCATCTTTAATATATAGTTTACTTTACTTGCTTCATTGTTATGATCATTTGACTATTTTTTGCTTTGATTATTACTTCATTCTTTCATCATTTCATAGTTGATTATATTTGAGGTCATAAACTTCTAAACATACTTTGCTAGAGCTTTTGTAACAACTTCTTTTGAGTCTTCAATACTGTTGTGAATTGGTTCTTCATCATCTTGCACTTCTAGAAAACCAATAGATTGAATTGTTTTATCAACTCTCACATTTTCACTTTCTATATTCCTCTTCAATTTTTTGTTATAACTTCTATTATAACATCTATATGCTTTACTTCTTAAAGAATAACCAAAAAATACCTTCATCAGATCTAGAATTGAACTTACCCAAATTCTCTTCATCTATTTTGATGTAGTACTTGCTTCCAAATATTTTGAGGTGTTTGGCTGATGCTGGTCAAAATATAAAAAATAACACTCAACTAAATAGTTTTTTCCAGTTGTACTCTTACCATTATATTTCCAAATTGAGCTTCAATTGAACCTCTAGATTCAGGAAGCTTCATCTTTCTTTGCATATGATCATCATATTCCAAGGCATACTTAACATGAAGATATTATTCTTTTGATTTCCATATTTACTACTATTTTTTCCTTTCCATCTATGATTTATTTTTCATAAATTTTACTGATATGCTTTTCTATAGTGTCAAGTTTTAGAAGCAACTTCTTGTCCCTTTTATATTTTCAATTACAAATCTTACACTTGTATTTTGTTGGACGTTCATCTTTGTTTGCATTCTCTATTAGTTTAATGAATAGGCACTTTGACACCCAATCAATCTAAAAATTCCTTATTGTATCCCACTCACACCTCATTTTTTATTTGGATTTTCTTTTTCTCTTCCTTGCAACAACATCATCTATGTCACCAATATTGTCATCTAGGTCAATTAACTCATTCTGGCTATCGTACGTATCCCATGGAACATCTTTTGTGGTATTGTCATCCTCATTTGACTGAATTAACTCATTCTGATCTTCCTCTGAGATATTGCCTTATTCATTAATATTTGGTGTAAGATTTGATGATGTAGTTCCATCTTGATATGATAAACTGAAAATATTACCAAAGTATGTGTAGACACTCGAAATATCATGATTGATATCATGCACTCGATTTTGATTAACTAACTTCAATTCTTCCTTGATCATTTCTTTACTAACCAATTAATTAAATAATCTTTATTTAACTAATTCATCAAAATTCCTCCCTTAATTAAATCTTAATGTTCTCTCTTTGATTAAATAAATCAACTTTATTTAATTAAATTACTAATCTACCAATATCCTCTCATTTAATTTAAATAAATTTAAGTATTTAAATCAAATGTCACAATCAAACTAATCTCCTCTAAGTAGATTAATTAGCTCCTAACACTAATCCTCCATTCCTCTAGCTTTTGCAAGTTGCACATGTAAATCAATTTATTCGATTTATTGATTACCCTATTTTCATTCAAATATGACATATTCTTGGAATATTCACTTATTTGAATTCTCCCTCCCAAAGGACTTTTGTCCTCCAACTTGGCATTAAAGGCACTTACATGTCCTCTCCTTGAGCCAACTTGGCATTAATTCCTCTTACATCCTCTCTTACACAAGTCAACTCTTCAAATTCAAATTTTACCTACATGCATTTAACATGCACGTTGTTCAAAATATGCTCCACTCTCCTTCATTAGCATGTTGACAAGTGGCACAATACCATTGGTCCCTTCTTTAATCCCGCATTCTTCCAACCTTCCTCATTATAAATAGAGGCATTCTCTATTCTATTTGGATCCACAATCTTAGGCATTTTTTAAGACACAAGTTTATGCAAGTTCATTATCCACAATCATCCATATTTTCATCCAATTTAGCATAGAATTTCATCATCCATAGCAAGTTTATTGGCATTTTGCATCAAGAATCTCATATCGTCATCAAACTTATCAAGGAATTGGGGAAGTGATTCTTTCCACATCAAAGAAGCGCCAATTCCTCTATGGGATGCTGGTTTGAGAATTTGAATGAGATTTCATTAACTTTTATTTGATATTTTATGTTGTTTTCTAGTTCTTATGCTTGAATGAATTTCATAGGGAATGTTTTGGTTTAAAATTGTTTGAGGACTAATGCTTGTTTTTTTGTTCATCTTTGAACAGGTCTAGGCTGAAGCATTCACATTTTGGCACCCACCGTGGGGCCTAGCCCCGTTTTTAATATTTTTCTTACAGGTTTCGTCAACAAGTTCGTTCGTGAATTCTGATATAGCGTGTCCACTATTTGTTTCAGTGTGTTGGTGGTGACTTTTGGTGCATCAAAGCCCTATTATAGCGCATCCACAACCCAGACCAACGCATTTACCTCCCGTTCCAATGCATTTACCTCCTGTTTTAGCGCATTTACCTCCTATTTTAACACATTTACCTCCTGTTTCAAAGCATTTACCTCCTGTTTCAATGCATTTACCTTCTATTTCAGAGCATTGAATATACTTTATATGTTGTCAAAGACACATTTGAAACTAGACTAATGATGTTTGCAAGTTGGCATCAAGGACAGTTGCTCTCACATGGGAATCAAATAAAAGGCTAATTTTAAGTTGGAAAAGTGGACATTGAACTTGAAAAAGCATTTTAAAATGCTTAGTGTAATAAGCCTAGGGCTTCCAATTTTCACTTTTGTTTTCTATTTTAGACAATTTACTTTAGTTTTGGGTTTAAAATTAACCATTGATTTGATTTCTTCAAGTTGGTTAAAATTGAGCTTAGACACTTACTAGCTTTTCCATTTGGATTAAAATTGAACAAACAAATTTCACATTCAAATTTGGTGCTATAAAAAGAATCCATTTATTGATTTTTAGGATTAAAAATAATTCATGCTTGTTCTTGTTCTGTAATATTTTTTACAAGCTCTTGCCATTCAAATGTGTATGCACTTCTCTCACGCTTCATGACGATCTTGAGAATCAAAAGGATTTTAGTGACATTAGGTTGTCTAAAAGATTGCCTCCACATTTCAACTTTGGGCTTAAAAATTGAACAAAACAAGCAAGTGTGAAGAAAATGCCCATTGTGTGTGCTTCCACCTAAATGCATTACATGGTCGAACTACAAATTCACTTCTTCGCTATTGTTTACCCTTAGAGAGCCTGCCTTGGTGGGAAAAAGTACTCACCCCAAGGGAACAACTCAAATCAGTAACGAGCTAAACACCAAGCTACTCCCAACTAGTAGATAAATTCGAATGTTGAGAAAATCTAAACATTATAGAACTTCCTACGGACAAGCAAGTGATACTATTTATTGGGTTGATCTTGTCTCTCGTGTGGCCTTTTGAACGGGTGCCCTGATTATGAACCAATTTGTGTAGAATCTAAAATCCCTATCTATTTGTTGGTGTCAGGAGGTCAGACCTCCGAAGCCATCCCATGTACTTGTGGTTCAAAGTAGAGATGAGAAGTTCGTTATGGGAGACTCATGAGAACTAAAGCTTGGTTGACCCGAGAAGTGTGTGCCGAGAAAGGGGGAGCTAGTGTGGTCAAGCTTTTAATCATCCACTTTGAATAAGTACATCTGGAGAAATCCAAGTGGGAATCTAACAAATATTTCCTTTTCTATCCTAGGTTTGTGTATTATCTTGAATCAAAACACTTTGCTTGGATCTAAAACATTGGAAAACAAACATTCAACAAATCGTCACAATTTCAAACCCTTTAGAAAGAGAAAATACCTTTGAAAAATCTCGTATATTATTGCTTGTCCCTAGGGATTCTATCCGTAGAGGCTTCTACGTATTTGGGCCTATATCTCAATTTTTTCTCTGTAAAGTCAACTTAGGAAACTACTGCCTTGATCCTTCGATTTCCACATAATGGACCTTGTGGGATGAAAAGAAATTGAGACATAGACATTCAATTTGAAACTTAAGAAAGAGGTGTGGATGTGGTAAAATCAATTCATTAATCAAGATTAAATCAATTGAACCCCACACATGTGCTTGTAATATTCTATCTTATGGTCTTCCAAGCAAAACATTGGTCTTTTGGTTTGAACTACTCTTCAGGAAAAACATGTTCTTCACTACCTTGGTCCAATAAACAAATTCCTCTTAGGTTCATCTAGGATCAAATCAAACACTTTCGTCCATCCCCCAAACATCAATCAAATCCCATCTCACAAAACAACTCTTAGAATCTTGGAAAAATCGTTCATGCTAGACTTTTGGTAATCCTTCAAATTAAAATAAAAAATCATCTTATTTGACTAAGTGTGTGTGGATAAATCTTTCTTCATACACTTAGTTAAATTATGACCTTGTGGACAAGTTTATTCCAAGATAACATCCAACATCTTGGGGTTTATGAGTTCATTATCCAAAATCCAAATCAAACCCAAAATCCAAAATCCAAAAGTCCTAAAGTCTAGTACTCCTCCAAAGTTCCTAAAGGCTCATCACCCATATCACTCACCCTTTCATCTTTCATCTCATCATTGGTCTTAAACACCTTAGAGGTTCACTTTTGCAACAAGGTCAAAACACAAGAAAAATATGGAATATAAACTCGATTCATACATCATGAGTAATCCAAGTCAACCAAAATATCAAAGCCTTACAATACCAATAGATTATCAAAACTCACATTTATACAATCCATACATGGGATCATTACCTCCTACAAACCTCAATGATACAACAAATGTGAGTTTTCCCAATCTAAATTTTGGACCACCTTTCCCAATGGTAGATTTAAATCAAAGTCAAAACTTACAAATCTATCAACCAAATAATCAATGCACGAGTCTTCTTCCAAACAACATTATCCCACCAAATCCATACATTCCAAATGTGACTAGATACCAAATACAAGCTTACCAAACATGAACATATCAAATCCACACTTGGTAAACTTTGGGATAGACATGTTTGTGAATCATACCAATGTTGTTCAAAGTCCAAACAATATGTTGACAACTCCATGCATTGATCTAATTCAAGGTAAAATCATGCAAAATCAAAGTTACCTAAATCAAGGCAATATGTTTCCAAACCAAAACAATGTTCAATGTCAACCTATAATGTAAAATCTAAACATCATCCCAAATCAGAACATTTCCCAAAATCAATTTGTCCATTATCCCATACACACCACAAGTATACATTCCAAATATGATTGAACAAAAACAAAATCAACTATATCAAGGGTGTCAAAATCAAGATCAAATTGTTATACTTAGAAAATTCATTGATTCATATCACCAAGAGACATCTCCACCCCAAAATCAATACACTCTTCCATTGGTTAAACCATGTCGTAAAAGCATTGAGTTGTGTCCACAACCACATCAAGAACAATATCTCCAATGTCAAGAGGTTGGATATCAAGATCAACAACATCAACAACAAACCTAATCACCCCATCTTGAAGATCAGTCATCACATCTCCAAGATCAATCACAACTATCCATCAATGAGCACCTTGAATATGTTTCTACCTCATCCAATTATCAAATCAACATATATCAAGAGTCACTTTTTAATCATGATCAAAACCCCCCAACAATACCTAACAATGATCCAATTCAAGAAATATTAACATCATTTGATCCTATGGTTAAAAATAGTGACAATCTCTCCACCACAATTGTTGAGGACAATGAGCACCTTGAAAATGTTTTTACCCCATCCAAAAATCAAATCAATATGCATCAAGGGTCACTTTTTGATAATGATCAAAATTCACCAATAATGTCCAACAATGATTTATTTCAAGGAGTGTTAGAATTATTTGATCCTATTGACATAATCCAAGATCCATCCACCAATGATCATGTTGAAAATGTATCTACATCACCTAATGAGTTAGAGGACATATCTCAAGAGTTTACTCCAAAGAATTATCATCATCTTTCACCAAAGTCTAGCAGTGGTCCTTTCCAAGACATATTGACATCCTTCGATCTCATGGTTGCAGATATTGAAGGAATCTTCAACTCCATACTTGATCCAAATCTACTCAAAGCTCAAGAGGATATTGAGCCACTTCCCATTCCTAATGAAGATATCAAAGAACCCTTTATAAGCAATCCATCCTTTGAAACTGACTCATGTCAAGAACTTGATCCCAAGCATGTCAAAAGTAATTCCAAAATTAATCAAGATCAAGAATTTTTATCTTCACAATACTACAATGATCTAATGGGCACTCTCTTATCTATACAAGATGTCACGAATGATGATCATATCCATATAGAACATACCCATGAGATGCTTTCTTTGGATGGACACACAGATGATCTTCATTCAAAACAAGAGTCTCATACTCTTGATATCATTACCAAGGAACAAGGGTCTCCTACTCTTAACATTTTTACACATGATCAAGATATAGAAACATGTAGAGACATATCGCAAATGGGTCATAAAGAAGGATTCTACAAAAGTTGTGAATCAGAAACATCTTGTGAAGGCATATCAAAAATGAATCATGAGAAAGAATTTTACATGCACAGTGAATCATCAATACCCCTTGAAGAAGCATTAAAATCTGATATTTCACAAGATCAAGCCAAAGATATGAATCAAGAATTTATCCCACTTATGAAGGATCCTATCACTTATAAACTTGGACCACTTACCTTTTTTAGGGCAAGCTATTTTATCAATGAATAAGATATCACCTTTAAAGATCCATGACAGAGGAGAGAAGGATTAACATCTTGTTTCTAAGGTAAATCATATCCTATTGCAAGTAAAAAATTTCAACAAATGAATTATCAAGGCAAAGGATTAGGTTTACATGAATAGGGTATCCTAGAACCAATGTAGATTATTGACAATCCTAAGTATCAAGGTCTTGGCTATTCGACAATTAAGGGATCTAAACATATCAGTGATTCCTCTATAAAACTGGGGGCAACTTTGTCTCAAGCAAACATCAACATAGGGAGCACGAAGAATCCTTATGATGAAACCAATGTCAATACTACAACCAGCCACATCATGAATCTTCATCTGCTCATCACCCCATCCATGAATTGGAACCAACATCAAAAGAAAGACTTGAATCAAAATAGGAAGAACGTTATCAAAGAATTTAAGAAGTTGTAAATCATGAAGGACAAATCAAATACAAGTGGATACCAAAGAATACAAAGAAAGATTATCCCTATCAAACTCCATTAGTCAAAGAAATTGTGGGGAAAAATAAGCAAGGGAAAAGTATCCATCAAAGATGTCCACAAAGAAAAAACCAAGCTTCTCAAGCAACGCACAAAGTATATCAAGCTATTGGTCCTAATTCCACTCACACTTTCATATCCACCCATCATTGCTCATCTTCCCAAGTTTGGATAGTCAAAGATTCCAAATTGTCAACCAATCCATCTTCTTTTCCTAAACACACTCCGCTATCCATGCCTCCACACATGATATCTAATTCTCACATTGACCATGTATTGGAAGAAACCCTCCATCATAAGGATTCATAAAGCACTCTATTGTGATGTGCACATAAAGACAAAGTTAACTCCGGTATCAACAAAGTAGATCAGGAGTCTCAAAAGTTGCACTCAAGTACACATATCTTAGGAAAGAAGCTTCTTCAAGAAGGATATTGATGGCACGTTATGACAGAAGCATCTACATCGACACCACTAGGTGGTTCAATATGAGCTTGAAATATTTCACATAAAAAACTAATCAAAAAATCATGAAATAGCAAAAATAAAAATCATCTTCAAGTGAAAACCACTATGGTGGCACTTTGGACAGGTACCATGATGAAAACCTGGAAAACATGCATCATGTGTAGAATCGAGCATCTGCGTATGCTAGTTCAAGTAGAATCACCTTATCTCATCCATAATAAATCCAACATTCCATCCATCTTATCCATAATAAATCCATTCATCCATGAACCATTTATCCAATCCATTTTCATATATCTGCATCCATCTTCCAAATTATCTTGATCTTGGTAAAAGTTTGGCATACACTTTACACTTGCTTATGGTAAACATTTTGACATGGTTCATTTTCATTGATCCTATCCTACCCAATATTATCTAAGCCATGAAGCATTATCCAAATGAGCATCCTCTATTCAAACACCTTATCTTATCACAAGATAATCCTTGGCATCCTTTGCATGCTTACCATATCCATCCATCCATCCATCTATCCAAGAATCCACCCATGGCATTCCATACATTGCTAGACATTGGGGGCATATATTTACATCTTGCTTCGGGAATAAATTTTGATCTATATCTTCCAACTTATGTGGTGATCTGAACATTGGCAAACATAAAATCAAATTGGTCAAATCATTTGTGAGAAAAAAAATTCAAAATCACAAACCCATGGCATATTTTGACGAGAAGATGTTCCTTATCAAGCATTATATTTCATTAAACATCAATCCAAACAATCAATTATTAGTCAAATTTTGTTCCAAATCAAGCTTTCAAATCTTGATCAATCAAAATCCAACTAATCCATCATCATCTCGGGATATCCTTCCCAATCCTCGTGTTGCTTAGCACTATCCTTGCACTGTTGTGTATCCTCAATGATGTTATCATCACAAATCCATCAATCAAATAAATCAACCTTAGCTTGGTTTTAAACAAAATCCCAAAATAGATCACTGATATCATTAAGCATATCCATATCCAAATCGTCAAAATCATGCAAAAATTCAAATACATCCAAAACATGTCAAATCCCAAAACAAGTCAAAAAGTCAGAAAACATCAAAAACATGATATCTGAACTACGTCATCTTTGTGCTTAAACATAGGCAAGGCTAATCTTTGATCAATCCCCAAGACACAAAATCCAAAAACATTCATAAAATCAAAAACATCCAAAACATATCAAAATCCAAAAACAGGTCAAAAAGTCAAAAAAAGTCGAAAACAGAGTTGTCAGTCGAACTACATCATCTCTGAGATTGAATGTACGCAAGGCTAATAGTTGATCAGCCCCCGAGACACCCTAGGTCATTCCTTTAGGAGTTTGTCATAATAAGCTGACAATACATTTTTTCATATCTCATCAATAAATGAGTCTGTGTTAGTCGAACTATGTGGTCTCTATGTGTATAACATAGGAAAGGCTAATCTTTGATTAGCCCTTGAGGCCCATAGGATAGGTCTTTAAGTTAGGTCCTTGGTCAAAATCTCAAAAAAACCAAAAACATTGAAAAATTAAAAAATCAAAAAACCAAAACATTTGTAAAACATCTCAAAAATACCAAAAAACAACCTCAAAACATTTCAAAATACCAAAAACATTCAAAAAACCCCCAAAAAAGTGCATTTGTCCCATTTCAACACCTACTCACAATAAGCATCCACTCACAATAAATCAATCGTCACCTTCACCCTTTGGCAAAACAATCGAAAGCAAGCTTAGCAATTGAAAGTGTGAACTCCGATGTTAGGGTCTTGAGTCTAGGTCAGTAGGTAAATAGGTTGGTCAACTCTTGGTATCACTAACCCATCATCCAGTCAATCTCACTATCATGTGATAACATCATGTCCTAGGATGCCTCCTTCCTACAATGGATATCAATATCAGGCATCACCGTAGTTTAGTCTTGGCTAGCGATATTGGAGAACATTAGCTTGTTCATTTACTTGATCTTTTATTTTTGATTTATCTTATTGTGATCATTCCAATGACCTCTCAATGATGTCTAATCAAATAATTTAGAGAGAAAGGAATGGGGCATGGATCTTTATCCTTGTCTGTTGCGCTTGTTGGATATTCTTTTAATATGACCTTGGCGAATACTTTCTTTATTAGGTGTGTATGAAGGGTGTTTTGGATAGCTTGTTGACTATTACATCGTTAGGTTTGACCTCTTTGTGTTTTGGTCTGAGATGTCTGAAATATCTAAATTGCATCCTAGTAAGGTTTCTGTATGTCAAAAATAAACCTATCTGATTGTCGAGTCAAATTCCATCACACTAGGTACAATGCCATCCTAGTTCTTTATACCTTGATGCATTGTATCTATGTGTGTTATCAAACATAAGGAAAGTTATGCTCTTTACATCCCCAATCCCTAGATAAGCAATACATCATCATCATTCATCATCATATCTAATAAAGTCTCGATGACTCATAGACTTGTTAGACTTCTACATCTTCTTGGATTCAAGGGTTGATCCCTCTCATTCTTCTATCCTCTTTCATGCTAACATGCTATCATGTCACTCACCAAAATATCAATGCATCCATCTCGCATTCATAAAAATCAACATACCCATCTTGCATAATCATCTCATACCATCATAATAGCAAACATCATCCATCATTATATTTTACATAATCATTTAAGACGTTTAGGATAATATATATTTGTTATTCTAAGCATCTTAAAACCATCTCATTTGCATCACCATTATCATCTGTTAGTCTAACCATCTATACATCCATCTTGAACCTCTTTTTCATGAGATCGACCCTCAAATCAAACTTTTCACCTGATCTCTCGAGGGGGTAGTGTACCAGCATACTTCTTTCCGCTGGGGCAACAGTGGGGCATCCAAAAATATCAGAAAATTTTCAAACTTTGATCTTAGCAAGGTTATTCTTTGAACCAATGCAGCAGGTACATTGCTTCAAAGAGGGGCAAAATGTAAACACTCAAAATATCTTGATTGATATCATGCGCTCGATTTTGATTAACTTCAATTCTTCCTTGATCATTTCTTTACTAACCAATTAAATAATTTTTATTTAATTAATTCATCAAAATTCCTCCCTTAATTAAATAAATCAACTTTATTTAATTAAATCTTAATGTTCTCTCTTTGATTAAATAAATCCTAATGTTCTTCATTTAATTGAATAAATCAAATTTATTTAATTAAATTACTAATCTACCAATATCCTCTCATTTAATTTAAATAAATTCAAGTATTTAAATCAAATGTCATAATCAAACTAATCTCCTCTAAGTTAATTAATCTTAGATTAATTAGCTCCTAACACTAATCCTCCATTCTTCTAGCTTTTGCAAGTTGCACATGTAAATCAATTTATTTGATTTATCAATTACCCTATTTTCATTCAAATATGGCATATTCGTGGAATATTCCACTTATTTGAATTCTCCCTCCCAAAGGACTTTTGTCCTCCACCTTGGAATTAAAAGCTCTTACATGTCCTCTTCTTACACAAGCCACCTTGGCTTTAAATGGGTCTTACACCTCCTCTTACACAAGCCACCTTGGCTTTAAATGGAATCTTACACATTCTCTTACACAAGCCACCTTGACATTTATTCTTCTTACACATCACATCTCCCAAAATGTGCTTACACATGTGTGAGCACATCTCCTCAAGATTCATTAGCATGTTGACAAGTGGCATTATGCTATTGGTCTATTCTTTAATCCCACATTCATCAATCTTCCTCATTCTTCCATCCTTAGCTTCTATAAATGTAAGCACCATTCTCACAATTTAGATCCATCACCTAAGAGCACAATCACTATAGCCATTTGAGTTCACAACGTTTCATATTTCCATCTATTTTAGCAAGATTATAGCCATTTTCATACTTTGTTCATCAAATCCATCATCAAGCTTATCAAGGGGTTAGGAAAGGGCTTCTTTCCACATCAAAGGAGCACTAATCCCCCTATGGGATGTTGGTTTGAGCATTTAGAATAGGATCTCATTAGTATTTTATTTGATATTTTACGTTGTTTTCATGTTTTTGTGTTCAAATGAATTTCATAGGGAATGCTTAGTCTTACTTGTTTCTTAACTCAATGACCACTTGTTTGTTCATGTTTGGGCAGGTATAGAAGGGGCATTCACAGTATGAATTTATGGTAATTGTACTTTTTGTGTGTTTGGATAACCTCCCTTCACCACCTTGAGGAGTCTTAATCTTGTTCCTACTCGACATCTCTCATGAAATGGAAGCTATCAAAAAATGTCTTCTTGTTTAAAAAGGAACCATATACTATAAATCTATGGGTCCTAGGTGTATCACATTCCCTACTCAATATCATCTTTAAGATTGAATTAAGAATGATAAAGAGAAATAATCTTATAACATTATGAAAAAATGATCACTTACCTTTAGGTTTTCATTGACTTGCTATTCGCTAATGCATCAATGGCTGTAGTTGTAATTTTGTAACTTTCTTATGATCCTATTTTTGAATCGAGAGCTCACCAGTTCAGAACTAAATAAAATGCGTAAAAATAAATCAAAGTTTTGATTGTATTTATATCAATCCATATTTGATGAATTTTGTCAGATTTTAAAATGGTATAGTAAAAATTTAGTGAATCCCGCGTGATTATACAATAATATATTTAAATGTTGGGCAAGTCAAACCTCAAAAAAACACATACACTGTAATTTTCAAGGTGATTGTGGGCCTATAATTAGCATGGAGCTATCATAGTATTGGCAAAATAATTCCTCATACATAATTATTTTTTAATTTAATTGGTGAAATGTGTTCTCAAACGTAATTATTTTTTAATGTTATTAGCAAAATGAATCCTCATACGTAATTATTTTTAAATTTTATTGGTGAAATGGGTCCTCACACACAGTGAACATTTAATGTCATGATCCCACAATAGTGGTTTACAATTTTTGGTCAAACTGGACATTGAAATTATTATTTTTAACTAAATCTTCACATTCGGGCACCTATAGCGCCTAAACCGTGAGGAATTTGAAGATGATGCAAACTAGAGTCTCATCAAATTTTGTCTGCAGATTCTAAAAATATTTTTTTCAAAATTTTTGGAATAAGATTGCACTTCTTTTTCCATCTCCCACAAAAACTAGTTATTTTTAGAAAACAACATTTTTAAAAAGTGACGCTCATCGTATACAACATAACTTTTTTTGTATGAAGGATAAAATTCTAATTTTTTTGAATTTAGATTTTTAACTATGATATCTAGCACTTTCATTTGGTCTCATAGTTTTTTATTGAATATTTTTTCTTTAATAGAGTTTCAAAGTCAAACCAATTGCAATTCAGACATAAGCGGACTGTATACAACATAACTTTTTCTGTATGTATCAAAATTCAATTTTTTTTTTTTTAATGGATCAAGGACATCATTAACTAGCACAAACATATTTTTTAAAAAATTATTTTTATAATTTTCTATTCCACATGTGCAAAACAGAGAGCTTGATTTTTGGTGAAAAACCTATGTTTAATAAAACTAAAAAAAACACATACATAATAAAACCAAAACTTATTATAATTATATTCATGGGATAGATCATTTAGAGGACTACCATAATCATTTGAAATAAATTTTAAATGAATTCATTTGATCTCCAAAAAGGTAAATCAAAAGTGATTTTTTATTAGCATTTTGATAGGTGTAAAGGAAACTCATTTATAGGTATGGTTTAAAACTAGCGAGGTTCTATCCAAGGGGGTTTTATCTAAGGTGGTTTGATCAAACCCTCTTCAATTGGAATCCTTAAAATGGAACTTTTAAAGGCTTAATTCATTATATTTTCTAAAAATATTCTAAAAATATGTGATTTCAACAGAAATCAGTTCCTCTCAGAAATTGTAAACCAACTTTGTGGGATCACAACAAGTAGACAACTGGTGAAATGTGTCCTAATGCACAATATCATTTTAATAGTATTGACGAATATGTGGGTGATTTAATACATGCTTTCGAGATTCCAAGTGAAAATATTAATTAGACCATTGGCAACATGTAGTTTGTTATGATGAAATTATTAATTACATATGCCTCATAAAATAAATTGATGGAAAATTGAAATGCATTGGATTGATAATTCATAAAATTTAGGTGATTTGGCCACCCCGTTGGCTACAATGTATTCGAGAATTTCAAATTGGTCGATGTGAACTATTCACCAATTGACAAAGATTTTCCACTAAAAAAACATCCGCATTCAATTTGTATAAGGTTATTTTACTAGTTTTCCTTAAATATTGACAAGTGTTGGTCTCATCAAAGCATAACAACTCTAACACTGTATTATAAAATATTGCTAATAAATAATAAATTGGGTGTGTGTGCTTGGGAGGCTAGAGTCTTTTGAAAGGGTTTTCTCAGGTATATCTATGTCACTCTTGTTCTATGGTTATTCTTTTCTTCTCTCATTCTTATTTTTATGTCTCATTTTACATGCTAGAGTGCCACTAAAACTTTCTTAGATAATATAACATGTAATTCTCTCTTCATAGGCTAAATGTGGAAAGTATCTACATATTTCTTTCATTTAATGCTTAAGCCTTGTCTAGAGTTTATATGCTAATACTTTGCAGGCATATTTTCCTAACACTAAACATACTTTGAGTCATTGTAGGATTCATGTATGCACCTTAAAGTAGGGAAAACATGTAATGGTGAAATTTGCATACCCATGTCATTTCCCATTTAGCTTTATACATGTTTTGGGAGAATGCCTTAATGCATGCACCTACATATCAACCAATGTTGCAATCTTGTGTGATGTTTTTCTCATTCCCCTATCCCCTACCTTATCACTATATGCATATTATGTGATAAATTCACCTAAGCTTTGCATTTATTACACTTAACCATACACCCAACCTATCATAGTTGTTGTTCGATTGGATCCAATTATTTTCTCTCTAGGTGACTTCCAGAATTATGAGGTCAACCTCATTTTCATGAACTTGACCCCTATTTTTCCAAAATTCAAATTCAAATTTTGACCAACTACCTACCTTGTTGTTTTGATCTAAGTACACATTTAACAAAATTTGATGCCATGGCTAGTATTTAAAGATATTCAATTCATTTATTTTAGACATTTAAACATCTTCTCATCCTTCAAGCTTATTCACATATTATTTGCATTATAACACTTCATTTGGTGCACTAAAATGAATCTAGATCTACACGAGCATTCTAGGAGAATATATGCATGTTTGAAGAGTGTTGTCTCTAATCATTTTCTCAAGTTTTCTAAGGGTTGAACTATGAGAAGTGTCTCCGTATGACACTGATGACAATCCTCCAATGATATTTTTAAATATTGTCAATCCAATGAATTAGAGAAGGTAAAAGAATTAGAGGTGAATCATACAAAACATAAGCAAAGTTACATAGAATACCAAATCAAGCTTGCAAGTGTAGGACATTATATTTTGATTCCAAGACATAATATATAAAGAAACATTCCATTTTCAAATTTTAAGAAATATTAATGTTTTACAACATATCAAACTTCATACACATTTTAATCATAGAATTGAATACCTTTATTTTCTATTACTTTCAATATTTAATTATTACAATATTTAAAAAGCTAACAACCCACAACTATAACTTATCAAATCTATATTGATCTATAATTAAAAGCATCAAGTTTTCACAGTCCATGATAATCAAATGTCAACTATTTTTGGATTGACACTGTATCAAGTTTTTTGTATCAACGTTTCAGATCAAACTCCATGACTCTCTCTCTTTATTGCTTGCATATCATCTTGATGATGGATCATGGAGTTTGATCTGAAACGTTGACACAAAAACTTGACACAATTTCAATCCAAAAATAATTGACATTTGATGATCTATAATTTTTAAAATCTTATTAAATATAATCTAAATCATCCTTTAAAGGATTAGATGTGCTTACTCTTACATGAACTTTTAAGAGTCCAAACTCTACCAAACACTCTTCCTCATAATATTTATTTTGTAGAAAGTTTATGTACGGTACACAAACTTTTTATTTTAATAATTTCCTTTTATAGAAGAGTTCAAACTCTAGCCTTTAGAAGCAAACCCAAATTTTTAGCTTGTGGAATAGGATACCCGAGCATCGAGGCATATTTATGGGATAACCACTCACTTCAACTTACCAAATCTTGGCCAATGGGATCTTGAGATATTATTAAAAAATATAAAATTAGGGTGCCACATGGAGGTGCCATGTGGCAATCACCACCTCCATAACATGCTCTCTACTCAAGAATGGTATAACGTGTAGAGTCCAAAGGTCTCAGCAAACCAATTACCTTGAGCATTAAACAAAGGTGGCATCTTCGCCCTCCAACCCCAAGAAGAAAACAATATTAAATTCACCTTGACGGCCAAGGCCACACTCCCCACGCTTATACAACTCCATATATTTGATGTGATTTGCTACCCAAGTTTTCATTCTTTATTTCCCCTTCATCATTGCTCCTCAGAACCAACAATAATCTGCCAAAATCATTTATACCCATTTCTTATCCTTAATCTTCAGGCTTTCTGTTGTTAAGTTTTCACTCATCATGACTTCTCCTAGCAAGCGCAGGGATATGGATGTCATGAAGCTGTAAGTCTTAGTCTCGATAAGGGTTCTTTTTAACTGGTTGTTTGATTAGGGGGCCTGATATAGATTTATGTTGGTTCGAATTTTTTCGTGGGTGTGTTGTAGATTGGCTTCCCTTGGGGTTAATTTTAGAAAAGATGATATCTTTGCTTCAAAATTCGAGTTATCAATCATAGATTTTCATTCTAAAACTGTACTTTCCTGTTTCTCTGTTTACCAGTATGATGACAGACTATAAAGTGGAGATGATAAACGATGGAATCAATGAATTCCATGTCCTATTCAATGGACCTCCAGATAGTATGTAACAAGTCCCTTTCTTTGTTAATTTTTCATTTCATTTGATTCTGCATAGTTCTCTCTCTCACACACAGATCTTTATTTGGATAGAGGCAGATGAGCATATATGTGTTTGTTTTTTATCTCTTTTTTTTGGCAGATTGCTGAGTTATGGCTGTTCTTGAACGCCCCTTGCTGGGTATATTTTGTGAGTGAGAAATTAGACTTGTATAGGATGAATTAAATTTGCTACAAGCCCCTTTTGCACCTTTATTTTGGTTTATTTCATTTGGTTAGGGCCGAATCATTAGTGTATTTAGTTTTTTTATTTATTTTTTCTTCTGCTGTTCTTGGTTACCAGGGATTTACTGATTTGTTGTTATTTTTAATTTAAAACATATTGTTTTCCAACGATCTTTTACACAACAAATTATTTTACTTTTAGTCTCTGCATTATCAAGAACCTTGGTATTGGGTGTCTCCATTTCTTGTTATTTAGGGATCATCCTACCTGGTGTTTTTTGAAAAAGTTAAGAACACTTTATTTAACACCATTTTTCACACATCATGACTCGCGACAACAATTTTTGATCCCTGCGTTATGAAGGGGTCTTGTCTTGTGTCTTTTTGATTGCCTGGTCCGGCGTTGTTTTTCAATTGAAAATCACATTTCTATACACAATTTTTAATGTATCACCACAGCATACACTAATTATTGTATCATAAAGGGGCTTGTTGTTTGATGTGTCCATGCCTTTTGATTTGAGGATTGTTCTATTTGATATCGCTTTTGCTTTTTAATTGAAAACATCATATTTTAACATCATCACAGCATGCTTTTAATCTCTACATTATCGCAGGGCTCAATGTTCCATGCCTTAAATATTTATGATTTGTGGAGTGCTTGGCCGGGTGAATGTCTTAAAATAGGAAAACACCAAATTTTTACAGCATCCATACTAACATCCGCATTAACAAGGCGCTTGCTGTTGGTTGTCTCTCTGTACTATGATGTCTGGATTGCCTTGCCTGGTGGCTGTTTTCTAATTGAATAATACCTTTTTTTACACAAAATTTTAACCATAAAATCTCTTAGACCGGGTCTGAATCTGGATCATCACGATGGTATTGGCTCCAGCTTGCTATGTGGTTTTACCCATAGTTTACATACTCGGAATCGGAGAGTACTTGGCAAGCCCAAAAATTTTGACTCAGGGAAAACTCGGGAAATACTTGGCAAATACTCAGAAAATACTCGGCAAATGTATGTGGATATTTATGTATGTGTATACTCAGGACTGCACTGTGTACACATACATATCTATAAACATACAGAGGATGCCAAGTTTGCATGTATATACACACAAACTTGCCAATTTTGTGGGTTTTTTGTGAGCTACTGGCGATTACTCGATAATTTGATGAGAGAAAATCCATTTGCATACTGCCCGAGAGTAAAAGCAGAGATTACTCGGCATGCAAATTTTTTGGAGATTACTCGGCTACTCGGAGAGTATGTAATCCATGGTTTTACCATTATCACACATTCATTATTCTGAGCTATTTATCCATGTGGCATACACTATATCGGGATTTCATTTGACACCAGTACTTTCTCTCTGATATCATTTATAATTACTCTTTCAAATCTCTTTCCTATAGTTAAGGGGAGTATTCCATGCTTTATTTTATTCTTCTGCTTGGCTTTCTGGTAGAAGTCCATAATTTTTCATCTTATAAAGCGTGCTTTCTGTTGAGAGAATCCATAATCTAGTCCATAGTTTTGGTAAAAGCATTGCTCCATAGAATGTTAGAAAACTCATGGAAGTGAATCTGACAAGGTGATGCATTTTGGCTATAACAGCAAGGGAGATTTTTAATGAAATCTGATATCCAAAATGAATGAAACATGAGAGGAATGTGATGTAGTCGGTTGGGGGCATTTTATGAAAATGGGACCCCTTGAATGCAAGGAATGGGAGCAGAATGCCACTATCATAGAATACCTTCTACTTCTTTGGTGCATCTCGTTAGCTAATTAATATAACCTAATCCCTAAAATTGATGATGATGTAGTATCTTATCTATTTGAATTGATAAAGAAGATTGCTGTCTTCGTAATCAATTCACAAACATTTCCAATATCATAATAACATGTGATGGAATGTTTTAAGACATGAACACATAAAAGGACACTGTGTGACAACTTTAGTCAAGCATATAGATGCCGTGCATGTCTGAATCTGTAGAGATTTCACAGAGGACTGCCTTTACAAAGCGTGGCTGGTACAGTACAGGGTTGAGTATTTGTATTGTAAGAAACTTTGCTGAAACAGTTCATCTTATTTGATCCCAAATATCCATCTTATTTGTTTGTACTTTGTTCCATAAGCTAGAAGACCCAGGGAGTGGCTGCTCCTGCTGGCTAAGATCTTTAGCCCTAGAAAATAAAATTATATGTTTCATTGATAAGCATGGGCCATATGCTTAATTCCAAATTGTGATTGGATATAACTGGTAATTTTCCAACTCAAGTTGGCTACCACTGTCCTCGAATTGTGTAATTTCTATCCTGATGATATATTCCTAAGGCCTAGGGTCCATATGGATACATGGGAGTAGCATGAATTTTGACCTGTAATTAGGCCGATCATACCAGTTTCTAACTTATTAATAAAAGTCTTAATTCATGAGCGATGATATTCAATTTACCATTGTGATGTAGTACTTTGCTTACTAGAGCAGCATGATGTAGAAGCCAGAATTGAAATTCTAGCCAAAATGCTGGAAATTAATTAATGGTAATGTAAAGATGAACTATCAGGCATGGAAATAGCATGAAGATGCCACATAAACAATTATGACACAAGGTATGCTCTGGAAAACCCACCGGGAGTGAAAACTGTGGCAAATTTGGGCTGTGCCTCCTTTGGTCATCAAAAATCAGCAAAATTAAAAGCCAAGACATTCTTTGGAGCCTTGGAGATAACTGTGGGATAGCAATCAACACTTCTAAAATTATCTTCAGCTTTCTCTTCTCTGCAACACTATTCAAACATCACACAACACTTCCTACACTAAGCTTCAGTAGCTATTGCAATTCGAGATGCCAATACATCAGAACAAATTGCTTTTTTATGTTTACTTTTGGTTACCATAAGACTCTAAAGTGATTTTCCATCTCAATGATTGGGCAAAAGAATGTCTTGGCTTCCAGTAGTTGTCATTTTGGGTAGAATCAGCAGCTAACAATTTCTTCAGTTTGGCCAAATCTAGTTTTGGCAGAGTCATTAGCTGCCAAATCTTCATGTCACAGTTTTGACAAGCTGAAAATGTCAAAGGGATCTATCATATATGCCATTCCCATCGCTTCCATTATGTCTCTCTTCCTGCTCTGTCTCTGTCTACTATGTCATTTTTGGTCTTCATCTTTCAAAGGTTAGCATGTTTGTCTTAAGTTTCTGGGATATCTCTTAAGGGGTCAATTCTCTTTATGGTAAAGATTATTCATTTCAAATATGCACTCCAAACTTCATATTCAATTATATGCTATTCTTGAATATCTATAAAAGGGTTTATTCTGTTATGTTGTTGATTACTTGGGTTGCATGTAGCATCCTTGTAATTTATGATTTATCTCTTTTAGAGCTGTGCTCTCTTTATCTTGGGTAGCAGTGTTGCATTTACTATCATCACATTTTATATTGTTGCTATTGATTATTCTGCACATTACAATTGTTATTATTTGATATTCTGTCATAATGACAACATGTTTTAAATTTTGTACGACACAATTTTTATCTTTTTTGATTAGTCTGTGGTTCCAGTCGTGGCAGGATTTAACTTCGATTTCCATCAAACATTGTTTTTGTGATGGCTTCTGTTCAAAAATGCCCTTCATACCTTATGCGGTTGTACAGAATTTGCAGTGTTTCTCCATACAGGGGAACAAGGGGATGGGGTTTTGGGGATGGCAAAATTTTCCTAAATTTTGGGAGTGTTGGGGAACATCGAAAATTATCAGTTTTTAGTGAGAAGATTATAGGGGTTCTATAGGTTCCCTATTCCTGCTTTAAACCATAATAAACAGTATTACAAAATCAAACTGTTACCACAAGCTACACAGACATTATGGGAAAATGCAAGAAAACAGCAAGCTATAATAGGCTACACAAATCTAAAACCAAAACTATACATCAGGCAATAGCAAAATTCTCATACATAGAACTAAGGGCAAAGACAAAGCATGGACGCCATTAAACAAACCAATAACCTACTACGAAACTAACAACAAGCTAAACCAAACAACTCTATACCAATGGAAAACCATTGACTCCACCATGACTGCTACCAGCATCCACAGGTGATGAAGAAACTATAATTCAGAATTCTGCCACTCCCCAGTGCTCCACACCAGCATCTCGAGGCAAAGGCTTCCATTGCTCATAAGCCCCCCTAGAAGAAACCTTAGAGTCAGATAAATTCACCAGCTTAACCGTCAAAAT
Organism: Sequoiadendron giganteum; assembly: GCA_007115665.2. Classification (NCBI taxonomy): domain Eukaryota; kingdom Viridiplantae; phylum Streptophyta; class Pinopsida; order Cupressales; family Cupressaceae; genus Sequoiadendron; species Sequoiadendron giganteum. The sequence goes on along the minus strand of CM021106.1, from coordinate 652,636,512 downwards.
TTGAGGCTCTATCACATTCTCAAGCCCTACAAACTTGATACCTTTACAAACCTCTACTCCTCTCAGCGCCCTTATGGTTTTGCCATCCGCTGACATTGGTAGCATATAACCATTGGCAATCTCTAAAATCCCTTTGTGATAGGTCATTACAATAAGCATCCATCTCTCGAACATGCTCCAATACTACCAAGACTCTCAAATTCATTAGCCAAATGTCAATGTCCTCTGAGCTCACTAACAACTTTTAATTGTGTTCCTATCTAACAGCCTCAGGTGCAGAATTCTTCATCAACTCATCCACCTCACCACAAATTGAAAGGAGCATTTTTTACCAGACTCTAGCTGACCTACATATCATGCATATCTACCTTCAGCTTGATCAGAAAGTCATTTCTAATAGATTCCCTAGTCTTTATTGCTCCTGTATTGTGAAAGCCATATGCCTCAAACACTGCTTTAACAACCTTTAGCATCCTCTTCAACTTGCAGTTGAAAATTCTCATCAACCTATACTTTTAGACACTCCTTTGATGCTTCTGGTTCCTTCATTTAGAAAACAACTAGCCAAACCCAAATGTCATAATATCCATTTGCTGCCTCCATCTACAAGCTTAAGGCCACTGTTTGATCACTTTCAGAACAACGATGACAAGATAGGGCATCATTAATATTACACTGTTGCATAGTGGGATATCAATACCACTAGCGCCTTCATTAATGAGAACCTACAGAGTGCAATCCATCATAAGAATATCATACAATTTCGCCCAATCACAAACATCATTGCTTTCAAATGAGGCATAGAGCTGGAGAGAAACACCATAATTTGCTAGGAAATTGGCTTGCCGTATTTTGCTGTCTATATATATATGAACAAAGGAAATTTGAGTGAATTTGGATAGTAGGAATAGAAGTTCATCAAGATACACTCTCATCTTCTAGCTTGGACAGCATTTTAAAATATTTTTTATTGACAGCTTGAATCACAATTTTAGAGGAGGTTTCCACTTCAATTTGACTATATCCACTTGCTAATGCTGCCTTTAACCTTGACAAAGATCCTCCCATCCCACCTCATTGTGTGTCTTGACATCAAGATGCTTTGTTTCTGCCATTTTTAATTCTCCACACTTATGCCTAAGGATATACCCTGCTTCTACCAACCATGGGTTCCCTGTTGCTGCACTATCAAAATTTAATTTAATTTCAAAGGAAGGGGGGTACCATTTATAATTATCTTTTTAAACTAGAAACTTGATTGCTGCTATACTCTTTCCTTTTATCTAATAACCTTTGAATGGGGAGGGACAACAAAAATTATTTTATAGGTACATGTGTGTGTTTATAACTTTATATATATAATATATTATAATACTACAAATACAAAAAAATTATAAATCTGAACCCAAAAGTTTTATGGAAGGTTTACTTTACTGAGAAAACATAAATCTGGCAATAAGGTCCAAATTAAGGACTATCTAACCAGGCAGCTATAATAAATACACCCACATATACATAGTGGAATAACAGAAAAAACACAACAATGACTTGATTTATTTCTCCACAAATATTATCACAAAGAAGCTTCAACAAGCTACATCTCAGCCGTTTGATTACAAAGAAGATCAATTAAGATCTTCAAAATTCAGAAACTCAAAGCTATGCTTGATCTTCAGTTCTTGTTTGGCCTTGTCTAGATTTTTCCTCTAATTTCCTTATTCAAATGTTACTTCGCAGCCTGATCTTTCTTAATGTGTGCTTTTCTTCAAATGATTTCAGACTCTTCTTTATATAGGTGGATGTACAATGTGATGAGCACACGATTATAATGAGAGAGGGGGTGGGGGTGAATCAGTATAATACAATCTTTTACTTTTTCAACTTAACATTTACAATAGCATCAATTGCACTATATCAATAACAAGAAGAACACACAATTTACGTGGAAACCCTTGCGGGAGAAAAGCACAAAAAAATATTGCTTTTATATAATCTCTTTTACAATCTTTGTAGGCACCAACTTATAGGAGACACCAATCCTATACAATTTGTGAGCACCAACCCATTGGAGACACCAATCCTCGCTTGTAGAGTTTGTAGGCACCAACCTATTGGAGACATCAATCCCCACAACTAAGCACCAACTCAGCAAGAGACACGTATCTCTTTGATATGAGGCACCGACCTCTTCAATAGAATCTTGTCTACATGAAAATAGATCTTATTCACAAATAGCCTTAAATGATCTCCTTTTATATTCTCCTCAAGATCTTCACATTCAAATCTGCATATATTCTCTTTCCTAAACCTTCATACACATCTGCATATATTCTTCTTCTTAGATCTTCTTGTTTTTGAATGATATATCTTTGTGTCTCACACACTACCCTTCTTCACAAATTTGCTTGTATGATATTACATTTATTTGGCTCCCTCTTCTCCACAAATCATACTCACATCTTATATCTTTATTTCTTTCATGAAAAGAGGCATCTCTTTGAAAAGATGAGGACCTTTCAAACAATTATTACTCCTCTTCATTACTAATTTCTGCCTCTTCAAAACTGATTGCAGCTTTTCTCCTAATTGCACCCCTCTTAATTATTGCTGTTTCTCCTAATTGCACCCCTCTTAATTATTGCTTTTTAATAGTTTATATATAATAATGATCACTGCCTTGTTAATGTTTAGTCATCACCCCTCTTAATTATGCTGTTTGTAATCGCTGCTTTATTATAAGATCGCTGCTATTAATAATCTTTAAACATTGCCATAGACTTTATTCATTGCTGATATATACATCTTCATCGCTCATATGCTTATTAACATGGGCAATGAAAACTTGTTTAAATATCTTGACTTGGGTGCTAATAAGGAAGTCGGCTAGCATATGAAAGAACTATTTTAATTGCTTCTTTTATTAAACTTTCCAATCGCTCCTTTATTTACTCATTAATAGTTACTCCTTATAGTAATCGCCACATATTAATTAGGCATGGGCATTTTAACTTTGATGCCAAGGCATGGTCTTGCACATTAATATATATTATATATGCCTTTGTCGGCCGGCATTCACAATAAAAAGGGAGTCGGCCCATAACTAATGATCAAAAATTAACTTTCATATTGGGCGCCAATGAATAGAAATTCGGCCAGCATTAATCAAGATATAGAATGAAGTCTAGGCACTGCCGTGTAAGGGTGACTCATCCATCTTATGATCAAAAGATTGAATCGATTAGTGGCCTTTGGCCTTTTGCCTCTATGCCTTTTGACATCAATGACCATAATGTGACATTCCTTCTTGATATCAACGACAACAATATGACTACAATATTTCTAGCAGAATGGTATGTGCCTCATGAAAACATGGTACACCAACCTAGGTGAATGGAATAAAGGATCATGATCCACAGTCCCAATATTAAATGATTGGATCCTGAATTGGCCTTGTATTTGGGTGCATCACCTCTAATATTGTGTAAGTCCAGTGATAACATGTAGATTCATCTTCAATGATGCGCCTCAAGCTAGGAGCCTATAAATGCAAAGCGGGTCCATACATGACCCCTCTTAGTTTCCAAATTCAAATTATGAGCCTTAAGAATTGGCACGAGATTCAAAAGTTTGTTGCAAGTCCAAAACAAGGTTCTGTTATGTAGTAAACAGTCCACTTTAGTTCTTCCAAAGGAGAAACATACAAGCGGTGATCAGATCTTCATGAAGTTTGACAGGAATGTGAAGAATGTCCTTTATTCCAAACTGCAACTCCAATTATGCAGCTGTGAAGAAATGTGGCATGAAATATAGATGAATATCATATATGTCTATGGTTATAGATATGAAGCTTGAAAGTGAAGAAAGTTATTGCTGTGAGATGTGCTGCCACAAGCTTGCCACGCTTTATTACTAGAAAACATAAAAAAATACCTACAAAACAAATAAATGTTAAAAGAAAATATTTTTGGTTGATACAAGATTCCTTTCGGCTAGTGACCCTTTAAGAGGGAGAAGAACAATCCCTTACTACACCTTGAGAAGATCCACAAGACAACAGAATCCAGTTGATAGGTATAGCCCACCAAATTTTTGTTGTGTATTTGCTTTGTTAAATATTGATGATGAATCTAGATCCTACAGGGAAGCTACTTTCTCAGATGATAGTGAGTCTTGGCAGCAAGCCATGCAGGAGGATATGATGGCTTTAGGTTCTGGATATAACTGTGTAGAGATTTTGACATAACATTTTGAAATCATCAGGAAGAGGATGAACTTTATTTAGCATAATCCTTCTTGGAAAATTTTATCCAATATCTGATCCAATATCAAAGCTTAATTATCTTGTATCCAATATCTGATCCACTTTTTGGAAATTATTATGGGATTTAAGGCAGATATATCACCAATGGATGACTTAATGTTCAGGATCAAAAACTCTGTTTTCTTTATATTTTGATTCCTTTATTTGTTAGTTGTCCTATACTCCCTCTTACATTGATTGTATTTTGGATTTACTAGAGTGTTTTCACAAATCTGATGGTGGACTATTTCTTCAATAATAAATATTTCAGTCTCTCAACGTATTATTGACAATGATCATTATCTCTTGCATCTCATTAAATTATGACAACATTTATGTCACAATTGCAGGCCCTTACCATGGGGGTGTTTGGAAAGTTCGTGTGGAGTTACCAGAGGCATACCCATACAAATCTCCATCTATAGGTTTTGTGAATAGAATCTTCCATCCTAATGTTGATGAAATGTAAGATTTTCTCCTATGTTGCAGTATTTTTCAAGAGTACTGGGAAATGAAACATAAGAACAGAAAACTTGGTTTTCACTGTGCTTGATGTGTATGATTCAGGTCTGGGACAATTTGCTTGGATGTGATAAATCAGACTTGGAGTCCCATGTTTGGTAAGAAATTTCTCACAAGTTTATCATGTGAAGCTGGAAACTGTTGTGGTTGCATGCTCAGTTTTATTTTACTTGGTGAATTACTTTGGATTGAAATTCATTTGGTTAATTACAATGGCTTTGCAGATCTTGTAAATATTTTTGAAGTCTTTCTTCCTCAGCTATTGCTCTATCCAAATCCAACTTCTCCGTTAAATGGAGAGGCTGCAGCTTTAATGATGCGTAACAAGGATCTCTATGATCAGAAAGTGAAAGGTAAAGTTGCAAAATTTGCATAGTCCATGTTTGTTGTTTGGTTGCCAACTTTTTGATAGCTAGATTCAGCTTAACTTGTATCAAATTATTTACAGTTTTCGTTTTCTAATTTGGTCATGTTACTGTAGTGTATGTCTGATTTTCATAAAATTGGAATTCTGTAATTATGCTATACATGGGAAACAGAAAAAGTGTGATTTTATTGTAATTTGTAGCTTGTTTAATGAATTGAAAAAGATGGTTTTCTTCATTCTGCGAGCAAGTGAATTCTTTAAAATAGCAGAAACCCGGTTTTATGAAATCCTTTGAAGTGATAACCTGTTCAAATGGGAGCCCCCTCTTTTCATTTTACTTATGTATACCTTCACAAATAAAAAACGAATTGTACCTTTCTTTCATGCTAGTGGTCGTTGTGTATTAAAAGTTAACAATTGGAATTTATGCTTCATCTGTATAGCTGTTTATTCATAAAACTTTGTACCTGGTGTTTACCATATTTCTTTTCAGAATACATTATAGCTGGAATTCTGTATAGCTGTTTATTCATTAAATTTTGTATTTGGTGTTTACCATCATTCTTTTCAGAATACTGTGAACGATATGCCAAGCCTGAGGATGTGGGTAATCAGCAGCAAGAAGAAAGCAGTGACAGTGAAGATAGTGAAGATTATGCATCCAGTGATGATGAAATGGCTGGTCATGCAGATCCATGATATGAATCTTGATGCATTTGGCCTGAAAAATTTGATTTTATCACTACTGTAAATTTCTGTATAGAATTGCATGACTCTAAGGAGCATGTTTATTTCATGTCCATTGGATTAATTGTACATACAGATTGTAAAGCATTGTATAATCTTTTGCAATACTTTTAAACCATGTTTGAGCTATTGTTCAGACTTCAGACATCGATGGTGCACAAGAACATATGCTTGTTAATGTATGTATTTATAGGTATGGTTGATGGTATTTTTAAGGGTTGGGCCATACTAGACAGTAGTTTCAACTGGAGTTATCATTTCCACGACTTCCATCCTCCAATCTGAATATGGTAGCGAAATAACTCTGCTAACATATTTGAATATGGTTAATTGGAGTTGTATTCACCTCTTAATGTAGAGCACATAAAAACCTTTGCATTACTGTGCTTGATAATGAAATAACATCATAGCTTTCATTTAAGCATGTAATGGAACCTGTAAATTTAAATAACAGTGTAAATGTCACATTTATGCTAAGTAAACATCTGATTTACGGGACGTAAAATCTGAGATGGGAAGCATCACCATGGAGCAAATATATGAGTGATTTAATTTGCTCAATAGCAGATAACATCGTATCTACAGCGAGAATGTGACCCACTGTGAGTGTAGGGAGTCGATGCGATTTCCCAGCATTCCTTTAATGGTATTCAGAGACTCTCTTACTGACTTTTTAGATAAGATAATCCAAATTATAGTTGTAAGTTTCGGTAGGCCAGAAATTGCAAAAAGCCAGGAAAAACTAAGCATATTTAAAAAGCATAAACTCATAAAATAATGTGTAAAATACATTTAAAAAACATATGAAAAGAATTCTAATTCTTGCATTGCTGAAATTTCAAAACTGTGCTAATTTTTAAAGTTAATGTTTCGGATCAAACTCCATGATCCATCATCAAGATTGTGCATGCAATCCTAATTCTTACATATCAATTGAAAAAAAATTGTTAAAAGGAAAAAATAATTGGAAACCAAAGACTTTCTGGTGGGTACTCGGCGAAAACATGACGAGCACTTTTGTCTTCCAAGAGTTAACCGAGCTTTTGGTGGATAAATTATGAAGCACATTTGTCCTCCAAATGCTGGATAAATTTTATATTGGGTGCATAATTTAAAACCCTGCAGTATTTATAAACTATGCTACCAATCCCTCCCTTCAACAGATCTTATTTTATCAGTACACTTGGCTAGCCACATTTGGGTTTGACATCACCTCTTTCTCCTCTGTTTGGGCAGGTCGTAGTTCAACAGCTCTTTTAGAATTTAGCGAGGGTGTTTTTCTTTAAATTATATTGTTATAAAGACTGTTGTGGATAACATCTCATCGATAGAGAGGGAGAGGGTTTTAATAGCATGTAGTTTTCACAGTCTATAATAATATTGTTGAGATTTCTGGTTTGAAACTGTGATTTTTAGCATTGATGTTTCAGATCAAACTTCATGATCCATCATCAAGATAATGCAGTAAGAGAGAATTTTGTTTGCAGGGTTTTAAAATAATATTCTTAAATATAAAATTTCTCTGACTTTTAAATATCTTGCATTTATTTCTCCTTTTTAATGGTTGACCATTTAGGCTTGACATCACGTGTTGCTATGTTTGCTCTTTCTTTTTATTGTAATTGAATTGTACTTTCATGTTTTCCACATAGCTCGTCAACAAAGAGGCTTTTGGACTTGAAAAGCTTTTAGTTTTGATGAAGGTAAGGAAATAGCACCTCTTTGTTTGGTCATTGTATAATAACTTGATAATATTCCTTTTAACCTCATCTTGGCCTACTTACCTTACTGTGTAGAACTGTTGTCCTCTTCTACCACCTATAGTGTATCTCATACTAGGTATTGTACACTTTGAAAGACATAACCCATGTCTTGAATTTTATGAAGCAAACTTGGATGAAAGAGCTCGAGATACCAAAGCTTCCTCATTACATGAAGGGTAGCAATGAGGATCTAAAACTATTTTATTATTATTTTAGTTATATCAAAAATCATATTTATGTTTGTTGATGTTTGGTTTGGTCTTATTTAGATTGTTTTTGTCTTTTGTTTTGGACTTAATTCAAATAGATTCTATTTTATTGTCAATAAATTTTTCCAAAGATAAAAAAAGATTTGATCTTTTTTATATAATAAAGATTTGATCTTTTTTGACTATAGAATTTGTAGCTTTTTATATGTTTTGTCATGCCTTGCTTTTATTTGGTTTGAATGACCCAAAGCTGCTCTTCAAATTGTTTGTGTGCTTGTCTTCTCCACAAACTAATTTACACTCTCTTCTATTCAAATTTGTTGTTACTTCGATTTTTTCTTGCCTACATCCAAGATAAAGTGGAGATGATGGAAGATAGCCATCAAACTCTCAAAAGATATGAATTGCCCTATTTGAGTACATGGTGAAATACAAGAAATGCTTCCATCCTCTCTTGGCATGGTTTTGGTTGCAACAAGTAATAGATAACAAATGGTTCTATTGGTAAGTTACAATGGTGCTATTGGCAACTTATTTTATCCATTGTTTTAAGGATAGAAGGAAGTAGACCAACACATTAGATTATCCATATTTTTTTTAGTTTTTTGAAAAAAAAAATTAGTATCAATATTTAAAATACAATTATTAAAAGAATATTGAGAAAAAATTAATTGATTTTGAGCTTTTTTTAATTTAAAATTAATTTTTTATACTACATATTTATATGGACACAAGTTTTATTTTTAGTCAAGTATTTTATTTTGTCTACATTGTCTAATCTTTTTTTGGTTTGAAGAGTTATTTTATTTTTTAGATAAAATAAAATAACTTGTTCAAAAAATTAAAATTATGTGTCCATGTATATATAGTAAACAAAATAGTTCTAAAGTAAAATAAACTAACTCTTAAGTAAATAAAATAGCTCAAAACTAATATGTCTTTGCATTTTTTGATAGATGCATTAAGATATCCATACTAGTACATACATTTATTTTTATTGTTGACAAAGTTAAATCAAATATATTAATTTTTTTTTATATTTATATGTTTTATTTCTATATTTAATTATGTTTATATGTTTTATTTTTTATTAAAATATATGCTAGCCGTGTTTTGATTTTTTATGTACACAATTATAACATGAGACTTTGTACCTTGTTGCTATTGTATGCCTCTTGGCATAAAAATCTTGTCACTAACTAAAATAATGAACTTCAGCAAACCAAATTATAATTATATTGTCAAGTGGCTCTTATCTATTTATGAAGTTGAATGAATCACAAATAATCCACCAAGGGTCAAGTTTTGTTGAGTGCAAGACCCATAACACTTTAAAGAGATGAGGCTAAGATCATGCCTTGTACAACTTTGGCATTATGAACATCCCTCAGTTCTTGATCCTTAGCCTCTTGATATTAACAAGTTGAAAAAATGATTTGAGGTTGTTTATTCTCTCAACAAAAAAATTGTAACTTTGCTCAATTTAAGAACTTGTAGATTATTCCTTGTCAATCAATTGTCTGCTTTCATGGAATGAGTATGTACATCTTGCCAGACTTGTCTATAATGACAAGAAGATGCTTTCCCATAGATTTTAAGACATTTGTTGTAATATACATGCCTTATTTCCTAACAATTAGGTTGCTTATCATCCAAAGTTTGCAATCTTTTACATATTTGGTAATATCCCTCACTTCACATACCTCTTTCAAATTAGATAGTGTCTTCCTTTTTCAAATGAGTCACAAACATTGAATTGTGAGATTTCCTTATTAACAACCTTTGTAAGCTCATAGACATATTCACTTTATTTTGTTCTTTGGATTTGATATTGTTTTTATATTGATGACATTTTGTATTGTCATCTGAATATTTGATATATAGATAAAATAAAATAATTCTTAAAAAATTAAAATTTATGTGTCCGTATATGTATGACTCCTGCCTTAATCACACAACTATTGTTTGTATTAATACAACTATTACTTTTTAGTTTTGTTTGTATTAAAGTAAGACAGTCCAAATTACATCAGCAGAGCTGTTATAGAACAGCAACAGAACATCAGCATAGTAGCTACATTGCTGCTGTTCATCTACAGGCTGATAAAAAACAGCATAAAAATTACAGATTTAATTGCAAGGCTCTCTTTTGTTATAGCACAGCAGCAATCCAAAGGCAGACTATTACGTTGCTGTTATAGAATAGCAGCAATCCAAAGGTAGACTATTACTTTTTAATTGCAAGGCTCTCCTTTGTGCGGAGTTTAGGTGGATTGGACATTTTTTATTAAGCATATAATATATATTACGTCAACATACCATTCATCCTACAAAACTACTTCAACTGCATATTGCTAACACGAATCTCTGGATCTATCTATGCTATTGTTCTTGTCCAGGCTTGTCCTCTCGATAACTTTATAGGAGTTATTTCTAGATCAAATTTTTGAAGCACAGTGACCCATTTTTCTCTCCTGTCGCCAAGCTCACTTTGCATAAGGCTTTCTAGGATGATTGCAAACAACTTTCTCCTTAGAATATAATGTCAAAATTTCTTTACAACTCTTACCAAGGTATAGGATTGCTTCTAACATTAGGATATTTTAACTCTATGTCCTTGAAAGGGAACTTCATCTCCTTGGTCCTTTCTTTGTGTGAGCTTGGAAACATAAGTGTGATTAAAGCGAATGAATAAATGTAGAATGGTTTGAAATAACTGGGACTAACCCACATGGGTGCCTTTGCAATGGATTTCTTTATCTTAGTAATGTGATTTTTTTTCACATTGTCCATTCCACCATGGCATCTAGTTTTATCATTGCATTCAATGGTCTTACTATTTCAGCAAAACCTATCATGATATGTTGATATTTGTTTTAGCATAGTTCAATCTAAGTGAAAAGTCAAGATGAATTCAAACTTCTCTTTTTATTCATTGATGGCAGGATCTTCAATTTTGCTTCTATTCTTTTCAAATCAATTGAAATCCCTCCTAGTAACAATGTGTTGATGTTTGTTTTAGCATAGCTCAATTGAAGTGAAAATTCAAGATGAATTCAAACTTTTTGCGAAAGAAATCAAATCTCAAAATGGAAAATGACAATCCTAAGGCCTTGTTAGATAACTTAGTTATTTTTTGTATGTTTGTTTTATCAAGGGATCTTACATGATTACATACTATCTACTTCTATAATTGACGGTTATATTTGAATATCAAAAGATTCACAATGTTCCATACCTTAGATCTAGTGCTCTTGGATCTCAAGTTTGATTATCTCTTATTGCTAAAAACACTCTATATCATCTAAATTTTAACATTTTTATGCTTTTCATATATCTAAATTTTGTTTTTAAAAAATAACAAAAGATGGGTTGAGAAAGAAATAAGGTTTAGAAATATTAACCTAAAAAGTTTATTAGAATGACAAAATGCAAGAGTAGACATATCTCAATTTTAACTTATCTTTGCTTAATCAAACATAATTATAATGCTACACAAGTAGTGCAATCTTTCGAAGAATTCAAATCAAGAGACTTATTCAAAATCCAATACTAGTGTAATTTAATAAAGTACTTCACAAAAAGAATAAAAAAAGTACTTAGACTAACCACAAAAGGAAAACTTACAATCAATAAACTAGTAGTGGTATGAACACAATATCAATCAAATACTCATGGCATTCACATTCACAACAAAATTTCAACTACTAGTTGAGAAACCATGAAGCAAACTTTGAATTCTTTAATTGTAGAAGTTTCACTGATATCAATAATTTATCTCCTATATTTTACAAGCATGGTACACTTCCTTTTATAAATCAAAATACACAAATATGTATAAAATGAATGACTGGGATTCATCCATCACCAAAGGTTTAGATATTATAGCATTAAATATTTGAGGCCATAATTATCTCAAGTATCCATCATTAAGAAAATTACAATCCTACACTTGGAGTAAATCACAACTTCCTAGGCATGCAATCCTTATAAATATTTATAAAATATTATATCTTGAAGTGTTATTAGTTCCAATATCCATTTTAGAAAAGTCAAAATTTTAAAGTATGCAATTTTCAAAATGAAAGAATAATTTGGCAAATTTCAAATCTAGCAACAAGATCAATATCTTGATCAAGCAGTTTCATCCTCAATACCCAAAATGTTTTAATAATTATTTGATATTTCTCTACTTTCCTTCATCTATTGTCCATATAGTTTGTCAACACTTTGCTCATCATATCCTCATTGAGTTCCCAGACAAGCTCACATCTTAAATAGTGAGTTTCAAAAGAGAATAGATTGAGTTCATACTTTTTCTTCTTCCTTGGAATATTTTTTGGACAAATGATTGTCATTGCACAAAAAGATCAACCCTGTTAATGCCCAATACAACTGCTAGACTTAATGAGTCCATGAGAGGTGGTTAACCCATGTCACGAACCTAAGCGTTGCGCTGCACAACACAAGGAGACCAAGGGCACACACCTTGCAACAATCCCCCCCAACACAAGTGAGGGGTTCAAACTCGTGACCCAGGCTTTGATACAAATTGTTAGAGAGATGCTTGTTGTTGCACCAAAAGATCAACCCTATTAATGCCTGATACAACTACTAGAGTTAATGAATCCACGTGAGGCAGTTAACCCATGCCACGAATCTAAGCATTGTGCTACATAGCACAAGGAGACCAAGGGCGCATGCCTTGCATCAATATCCATTTCATATACATTGAGCATGTTTTTGACTTTTATCATTTTGTTCATTGCTTCTATATTGTAGGTGCAAGGCTGTTGATCTAGACCTAGAAAGAGAATTTTCTTAAAATTATCCTTCACTTCTACAACATGTTTTATATCTTCATCTATATTATAATATTATCTTATCATCTCTTTTAGTAATACTAAGTTTTAAAACTACATGTTTAGGACTTTACTAGGTAACTTGGTCATCTCTTCAAGATATTTTATAAGTAGAGGCTCTCTTAGCTTTATGAATTGTATCCATCTCCTAGGATGTTGAAGTGATTGTTATTCCAAAATTATTTCCTTTATAGGAATTTGAGGATCCATCTTCTCAGTTGCAAGGAGTTGAGGAATATTTTGATTCTTTTATTCTTGTTCTACTTTACAATCTTCTTTCAATCCATCAATCTTTTCTTACAAAGTTCTAAATTCTGACCATAAATTAGTAGTTGCTCAATTATCTTGTGTCCATGTTCATTCAATACTTTCATCTAATCCCTAGTCACTCTAGATATACATATCATTCCATACAAGGATTGAGCTTCTTGTTGAGATATGGTTGCCAAAGGAGAAATAGATCCATTAATTGCCTACTGTGGAGGTGTCAATTCTTTAATACATGCTTCTAATTTTGTTATTTCCTCCTTCAAATCCTTCATTGTTTTCTCATCCTTCCTCATTATGGAGGCTATTGTAGATACAACTAACTAGTTCTCACTCATTTATTAATTGTCCTAGATTGACTGTGGTAATATGGTAATCCTACTATCTCAAGTCTCTATCATATTTGTCAACTAGAAAAGTGGCTATTTCATCTATCCTAGATCCAAATGTATCTTTGTTTACGGTAGACAAGACTGTGAGATTCTTCAAGCCCTAGGTGTATCTATTTTATTCTACATGTTCTAAAGAACCAATGGTGCAATTTTTACCTTTGGTTTCCTCCTTTGGATATTCACTTCTAGACATATTACGACTAAGGAAATATAGTTTATCATTTTTTGTGGCTTCATCTATTACTAAGAACAAAATTGTTTATTGGAGCAATTTTCTCGATCATTAGCACTTGGTTGGATGTATGCATTGGTACATGACTTGATATATCCACTTGTGTTTGATCATCTAGGACATGATTGTCTTGTGTCTCCTTCAATTATCCTTAGCTTACCAAGATATCATATTCTATTTTTTCAATGGAAGAAGCAAGTTTATATGCAAATGTATCTAGTTCACTTTGTGTAATACCAACTACTCCATATTCTTGTAGAATTGAACCTTGGTTCTTATTAGCTTTCTCATCTCATATTGTTCTTCTTCTAGAATAATTATATCTTCCTTATTTTGAGAATCAATTTAAATTTTCTCTTGTAATGGAGAAGGAGGTTTTTCATCCAACATAGATCCTATTCCAAGACCTTAGTCTAGATAGAATCTTCTATATTTTATGGATCAATACACATTTTTGGTTGGACCTTTGGCTACAAAACTTCTTCATTTGATTTCTCCATTTTTATCTCCTTTACTTGATATTCCTACATCTTCAAAACCAGATCTGAGCAATATAAGAACACTTCCAGATCTACAAAACTAGAAACCATAACGCGGAGAAATGCAAATCAAAACCATTTCTCCCAGACAACACTGCATCGCAGTTCACACATTAGTGAACACAAATTTTTTCAAACGATCCAAAACACAAAAGTAGATCTTCAACCATGAAGAAATGCAGAGAAAAACATTGAACACTACTCTGCCATACTAAACACTCTTTACCACACTATTTCCTCTTTTATTCAAATTTCTCAAAATGTCTTGGAAACCAAGCACTGCAAACACCATCTCAACATTTGCAACACTTTCTCAACATATCAACCACACAAGAGGTTGGACATCCACAATCATATGCTTATTAAAGAAACACTAGAGGTTGATATCAGCGAGACTACTAATGACAACATAATGCAACCAATATCGACATCTCCATAGGTTGAAATCAATGCAAAGACAAAGATCTATTGACATCAATGACAACACAAACTTTCAAAAAATGATTGGAATGAATAGGTTATGATAATGGATGAAAATGATAGGATGAGGGAAAGATGATATATTTTGGATGGATATGATGAAAATGGTTGATGCTTAAGGTGATCACAATGATGGTTGAGGAAGGGTCTCCCAAGTCTGATCTAGGGCTGTAAAAGATTAAGATTACAAGCTGAGGTCTCAAGATGGTCAAATGCCAAAAGCAAAACTTCAGATGATAGAGGTGCCACTTCAGGATTTAGAGGAACAACTTTAGGCTGTAGAAGTGTAGCTTCACAAAGAACTATGTAGAGGTGCCTCACGATGATGCAGAAGCACAAGGGATAAAAATAAAAATAATTGTAGGGGAACATATTGAAACATGTGAAATAGGGTTGAACATATAAAAAGCAACACAATACTCACACTAAGAGTGAGTAAAAAGATAAATTTGGGTTAGAATGAACCTACAAAAATGCTAGGGGTTACAAACACTAAAGTGATCCCAAAACATAACATGATAATTGTAGGGTATGCAATTTTTAATATTGACCCCACTTTAGCAGGTTGAAGAAAATGGGTGATAAGCTATGTTAAAGTATATAAATAAAATACTCAAAGAAATAACATCAAAATAGATTATTAAAAGGATATATATAATATTTATTTGAGTGAGGATATTATGGCCCAACCTAAGAATATACAAAACCAAATAAATATTAGACACAAATGTTACAACAGAATAAAACCTACAAACACACTAGAAGCATATAAACCTACATCACATATGTCAAAAAAGAAAACATAATACATGAACACATGGACAAAGGAAGAAATCACATAGTAAACAAACAAATAATTTTGTGGGTCAACATGAAAGAGACATAGATGTGAAAGGTGTCTCAATACTTTGCATCATCCTCAAAATGTAATAAAAATAAAAGAGACGATGTATAGAAATAAGGTGGATACAACATTGCATTCCTATGAAATCTCCTCTAGGGTAGCATGGGTCCTCCAAGGGGAACTAACATATAAAATTTAACAAGAATACACAAGGATATAGAGGGAAAGAGAGATATTCAATATAGAAGAAAATGTATGATTAAGTGTATCTTTCTTTGTTGATAGGAATCATTAGAACCATCAAATCACTTATAATAGTGTGCTATGTTTCTAAGTGATTTAGAGGTTTGGAAAATTGCAAGATCACTTAGACAAGTGTACTTTATTGCTAGGTGATCCAAGACACATAGTGGAAAATCAAACATTCTTTTTTGATCAATCATTATACTCATGATCAAATTTATAAACCATGTTGATAGAATTCATTTTCATGTTTGAATGTAGATATGTGGATTTTCACATGTGATTACAATATATTCATAACCTTAAAATATTTACATTATAATATATAAATATTTTAATGTAGTTTATAGGGAGAGGAAGAAGAAATGGATCCTTAAGAAAAATGTGTGAAACAAGAATAAGTAGTCCATGTCCCACAAAAAATTAGTGAGAACAACACAAATGAATATGTTAGTGTTGATACCAAAGAAGATAGATTATGGTAGGATATGAAAATCCCCCCCCACCACAATATGACAACATGCACAAGTGTCACATAATGTGTAATAACAAAATATATCAAGAGAAGCCTAAATACTAATAAGAAAACACAAGAAAATAAAAGCGAGAGTGATAGAAGTAGTATCAATCTCATACATTATTAGTTGAAATTATCAATCTCATCTCAATGTCACAATAAAGGAAATCTCTGGATCATAATAGTGGGGGTTTCAATAGAATAAAAAATAGAAGCTCAATGTCATAATTGATATGTTATAGTTCAAGGAATTAGAAGAAAAACACATATGTGTAATCGAACTCAACAAAGGTGAATCTTAATGTCCTATATCTCGTGAACAAGAGAAGGGTGCATCAATAGAAGGAACAAGGATAATGTTCACCCACATCAATAATATTTTAGATTTTATCTTGAAATGCTTGAAAATGGTTGGTGGTTCATGTTCAAACACTCAATGATATGCATTGGATGGAAGTGTTATTTGATATGTTTATGAAATTTCTTGCATGTTGGATGAAGAAAAATGATTAAGTAGGATTTAAGAAGTATAGAGAGAATGTGTTAAAGAGGATTAATGAGCCATGTGTAAGATTGTTCATCTTTTTGGGGTGGAATAGAAAAATGTTTAATATTTTGAATGGGTTTAGAAGTAGATACAAGAGGAATTATTATTTCCTACTAGGGAGAAATGTGTAACCCATGAAAATAATAATTCATAGAGATATCACCTAATGGAAAAAGAGAGGATTTAGATGGGGGAGAAGGCCAATAACCTAAACTCATATTATAAATTTTCAATGTAGGTTCCATAGGGGCCTTAACTCCTTGCCTCAAGTGCCCAAGACCATTTCCAATGTACTCATGTTCAAAAATAATTTTGAATATATACCCTGATGGTTTTCTAATTTAGGTAGAGAAGGTGGGTCCACATCACCAATCTTGTCAAAATAAGGTGTATATCACCAATTTAGATAAGAAATAAAATAATTGATAGAAGAAGAATAATTATCACACTATAAGAATGTAGGTCCATGCTCGATATAGGGCTTCCAAAGTGAATGAGGCCAACCTTATATTCACCAATGTAAGGTGTGAAGTTTAAGGATCCCTAATCATCACCAAGACATGTGTCATAGAAAGAATGATCTATGAGAGGTGAAAAATAGGAGATACTAGTGGTGTCTCCACTGTGAATAAAGTAAGAGGGACCAATATATTAGATAGAATAGCAAGAGTGGTGTTGTCAATCCGACAATACTAAAATTAATCACTATTGAATTTGATCATAAAGTCCTTGCCTCCACAAATCAACTTTATGGGCTAATAAAGACAATATGGAACTACCTCCATTGCATGAATACATGGTATACCAAGAAGAATATTGTAAGAAATATTCTCTGGCATGACATGCATTATTATAGGGAGGGTGATAGGTCCTAATGATATAGGTAAAATAATTATTCTCAAAGGATCTCAACTGACATTATCGAAATTGTTGATGGAAACATTGAAGGGAGAAAGACTAGATGTATCAAATTTTAGAAAATAATTACTACAAATATTAAGGGTAGAATCATTATCAGTTAGTGCTCGCTTAATGCACATAGAGTTAATATCAATCATGATAAAAAGAGGAAGGTTTTTTATTGAACCTCATAAGTAGGAAGCTCAATAGAAGAAATATATTTGATTAGAGTATATACGTTTTTGCAAGTATGTGTAGATTGGTGTTGTCATTGATGTCAACCATATGTGTTGTCATTAGTGTCAACTGGTTAATTGAATTATCTTAGTATGCATGTATAGTTGAGATATTGAGGAAGTGTTGTGAGCACATGGAGCTATATTTATGATGTGAGATGCTGAGATGATGTCTCTGGTGCTTGGTTTCTAAGTGATTCTAAGAAAATTGAAGAAAAGAGAAAACAATGTGATGAAGGTGTGTTCAGTGGTTCAAAATTTTCTCTAGGATGTGCTTTGTGTTTCTTCAGTGTTGATGCTATGCCTGTGTAGTTCAGATATGTTGGTGAGAGATAACCATAGATGTTATGTTCAAGAGATGGTATGTTGGATCACTGTACAACAAAATTTCTATTCACCAGTGTGTGAACTGTATATTATAGAGGCATCTGGGAGAAATGTTTTGGCTCTATGTTTCTCCATAGTTGCGTTTCAAGTATTTCAATTTTGAAGTATTTTTATGGTGTTGGTCTCTTTCTTGTGTCAAGAGGATTCGTGGTTTGGTGTTTTGGAAGATGGTCTTTCAAGTTAATAGTTTTTGACAGTGTTGTCTGTATGTATTGGGCTTGTACATTCTTTAGGTGAAAGTTGTTGCAAAGGAGTTTGATGGATTTCAGGATGTTGGAGGAACATTCTAGATTGTGTTGAAGCATGGTGTGTAGTTCGCAAGTCATATTGAGATTGATGAAGCGTGTACTTAATTGATTATTGGTGTTTGCATGGGTAATGATAGACCCGATGTTTTCACTACATGGGAAACATTTTCAAAGTTTTTGTAAGTGTGTTGAGGCATGCTAGGATAGATTTGGGTCCTAGCTAAGGATTTGTGTGGTCCACCTTCATTCGTGTCCACCGTGGGAATTTTTTGGCATCGACCTAATTTGAATTTGCACGTTTGAGGTACATTGATGACCTTGGAAAGGGTTTCAAGGTTGAGGACGATATAAGTATGAGTTGAATTGATGAAGGAGGTTAAGATAGATGTAAGAAAAATGTGTGTGTGAAGTGTATGGTGCGAGTGATACAAAATTGAGTAGAGTAGTGTGTGTAGATAGAGAAAAATCTTAAATCTTAAATCTTATTAGATTAAGATTAAGATTTTGAACATCCTCAATGCAGTTACCTATAAAACATACACATGAAAGATGAATAATATAATCTAAACAAACATGCATTGTTACCAGGGATTCACTCCATTGTTCTTCTCAATCTTGCATAAGAATGCAAGCTTCGAAGAATTTAACTATTGAAGGAATGTTGATTGCTCAATATTGCAGCATAACGATAGGACATGGATGATGAAGGAAAACTAGATAGCTCAAAGACAATGGATGGAATATTGAAGAATTATTTTGACAGAGTGAGGGTACTTGAAGAATCGAATCCCAAATGGCTTGTGAGAGGTCGTATTTATAGAGTTTCGATGTGGATAGAGAAGAAGATTTGATAAGATTTGATTTTTGACAAAAGAGGAAATACAACAAGCTGGGATAAGATTCTAAGAAAATAAAAGATTTTGATTTTCTCTTTTAAAGGAAATAAATCCTAGAAAAAGACGAGAAGGATAATTGATGAATTATCTAATTAAATAAATTAATTAGATACACACGAGTTTCAATTTTAGAAAGAAAGCAAGAATATATTTTAAGGTTTAATTAATTAAATAAATATTTAATTTATTTAATTAATGTTGGATTTATGACTTCATTAATTAAATAATATAAATTATTTAATTAATATTAGAAGAACGAAGAGATTACAAATATAAATGATTTAATTAATTAAATAATATACATTATTTAATTAACATTAGAAGAATGGAGGGATTATGAATGAAATTAGTCAAATAAATAAGATTTATTTAACTAATTAGATGATGACATGGGTACCTAGGGAAAAACATGCTACAAGATGTCTAAATGATGTAATGTTGTGACAAAGTGTCGTAAGAGGACATTTTTGGGTGTCTACATTTTGCCCCTCTTTGAGATGATGTTCAAGATTTGTGTCAAGTAACATCATTTCAAAGAAGCTAAGCTATGGATAGAGGAAAATGGATGATGATAGAAAGATAGGATGATGAAGATATACAAATAGGATGATGATGCCCCCTCGAGAGGATAGGCAGGTTGGAAGGACACGGGTATGCTCTCAAAATGGATGAAATGATAAAAGATGGATAATACGTTATGCTGCAAGAAAGTGAGCAATCATGGTGTTTGATATAGCACTAGATGTTATGCACCAAGGTATAAGGACCAAGGTGACTAGGTGTCTCATTCCCTAGCGTAATATAACCTTGTCTAAACGTATGAGGGAGTAAACTTAGAGCATTAAAGTCCTAGTGCATAAAAGGTATGATATGGCCTTAGATGCAAAGGATAGTGCAAAAAGCTATTCCAACATACACAAGATATGGATATTAGCTAGAATGATACGAATTTGATACAAATGCAAGATAAAATGATAACACGGACAAGCAAGCAAGAAAGCATGCACAAATGATTCAAAAACAAACATAGTATTTCCCCTGTCAAGCTATAAATTGTTGATTAATTGATTGATTGATGATGATGATAGTGTTGTCATTAGGGGGAACGATATATCCCTAGATCAACACAAGGATGACTGATTGACTGATTGATTGATTTGTTGATTTGGTTTACGACAAGATTAGGATCAAGACCATTGATGCAATTGAATAATTTGACAAGATTGATCAACTTGATTGGTATGGATTGATGATGGCTTACATTTGGATTTGATGTATGGATGAATGAATTTGATGAAGATGACTGATTGGTTGAATGGTTGGATGATTAGATTGAGGTATTGGATTGATTAGATGAAATTTGAAGAAGTGATTGGATGGATTGTTTTTATTGCTTGGATTTTTGTTGGCTATTTGATTTTGATTTTGATTTTTTGTCTTTTTTCAAGAACTTTTTCCATTTTTTGTTGTATTTTTGAAATGTTTTGAATTTTTTGTATTTTTAGAATATTTGATTTTTTTGTATGTTTGAAATGTTTTGATTTTTTTGTAAATTTTTCAGGAAATTTTAACAGAAGAATGCCAAGTTAAGGCAAATGAATAGGATGATCAAGATCAAATAGATAAGATATGGACACAAATGTCTAAGTATTTTTCCCCTATTCCTCATCAAGACCAAGGAAAAGAAGAAAGGATGCATTTAGATAGGATGGTAGAATATGGATAAGGTGAAGGATATGGCATGGAAGATATGGATAAAGTGTATAGGTTAAGGTGTATGATGTTCAAGAAGATCCTTAACCTTGTCAAGATCAAAGGTGGAAAAGTAAAGGATGAACGTAAAGAGGATAATGGATATGAATGACAAGATGGAAGAAACTTGCCCCCAAGTGTAAAGTGCAAGAGGAATATGGAAGATAGGATGTGGATAGGGATACACATGAAGGACTCAAGCATCAAGTTTCATGGCTAATATACCTCAAATATGTGCCCTAATAAAGCATGGAAATAGACTCATAAATTTTGGCATGATGGAAGAAGCTAAGGACTTAAGCCAAGGTTTAGATTAAAGGAGGATAATGGGGGATGGATGTTGGATAATGGATAGGAGGTTGGAAGGTTTGTTGATGGGTAGATGGAAAGGATGGCAAGATCAACATCGGCACACACCTTGAAGGGTGGTGGAGTGATGGAAGAGAAGTGGATTTTTAATTCAGAGATTTAGATGGAGGAGTGGATGGGGATTTTGGGATATAAGGACCCAAAATGGATGGTGGTGATAAAGGATATTTAGAATTGGATGGAGTTTTTGGATAAGAAAGTTTGGATGCCAATTTTGATTTTATTGCTTCTACGAGACTTTAGGAATCCACATAGATTTTGACTTTGATTTTTATTTGTGGGCCTTTGTGGCCTTTGAAATTTTTATTTTTTGTTTTATAGACCTTTGTGGCCTTTGAAATTTTTCCTTTTGATTTGATTGGCCTTTGTGGCCTTTTGGATTTTTATTTTGACTTGATGGGACTTTGTGGCCTTTTGGATTTTTATTTTGACTTTGAATCATATTTTATTTTATTTTTGCATGTCTCTTCGAGGAGACATGTTGATCCTTTGATATATGTGGATTTTGATATGGAAGCTTTTGAAATTTGGCACCCAAATTGCTTCCAAGAGCAATGGGATGGGTGGATAAAGATGAATGATATGAAGGTATTATGGATGGGTTGGTGTAGGTATGTTGGGAAAGGTTCAAGGGTGTGTACCATTGTTGATCTTGACTAGGGATATGAGGGATGTAGGACACCAATATGGATGGAAGGGTTGATGAACTAGGGTTTGGATGATAAGGAGCAAGGATAGATGGAAGGTTTGATGGAATAGGATAAGGACCTAGGATAGATGGAAGGTTTCATGGATATGTATTGTTTATGAAACAAGATGTGAGTCCTTGTTGTATAGGATATGATATGGATGAAAGGATAGGTGTTGGAAGTAAACCAAAGTGGATAAAAGTATAGGAACCCATTTTATAGGTGTGGGGTTCATGGATAGCTTGAGGAGGGGTGAGAGACTCTTGTGGAGGATTGTGATAATGAAATGAAGATAAAGGGGTGCTTTGATCTTGACTTAAGGTAGGATCATGGGATGGGATGGATGGTATCATTTGATCTTGGTTACAAGATGGAAGGGGATCATGAGATGGAGATGAAGGGATTCTTTAATATTGAATTAGAGGAAGGGGATAATTGCATGGAATAGAAGTTAGACTTTGATCTTGATTTAGAGAGGGATAATGAGATGGAAGGGTATCATGTAATGGAGTGGGTGTGACATCTTGATATTGATTGGGAGGGGTATCATGAGATGGAAGTGTATCATGTGATGGAGTGGGAGTGACATCTTGATCTTGATTGGGATGGGTATCATTAGATAAGGTAATGAAGTTCTCGTTATGGACTAGGTTCATGCCATGGAGGTGGTATAATAGGACCAAGATACGAGGTGGATATGCTTGGATCATCAAATGGGTTGGATATGGTAAGATTATGAGATGGTATGGATTCATTTGATGAGGTGGAAGGGGATGAATCTTGAGTAGGCTTGACATGTTCTAGATGGTCAACAACATGGAGTCATGATGGAGGTTGACTTGGGCTCAATGGGGGAGATTCTTGAATAGGCTCAAGGGGGAGACTACATGATGGGGTTGTAATAATAGGCATGGTGTTTGAAGACTCTTTGGTAGGTGGATGAGTGGATTTAGGTAATGTCAGAGGTTTAGTTTTGAAATGTTTGAATTTAGGGTGAGGATTTGATGGAGAATTGAAAGGATCTTGATTTTGTTGCCAAGGTGGACTTGGGCTCCTATGTTCTTGTTGTGATATGGGTGGATATGTTGATGTAGCATTGAAATGATAGGTAGATGGGTTAGGTTGACATGATGATGAAGGTGACTCATAAGATTGAAATTGAATGTGTTGAGGTTGAAAAGGTGTTTGGACTTGATTTTGTGCTTTTTGGATTTGACAAGTGGCCATGAGGTATTGTAAATTTGAAATATTATTAGATTAAGATTCAAATTTTTAGCATCCTCAATGCAGTTACCTGTAAAACATACACATGCAAGATGGATAATCTAATCTAAAAAAACATGCACTATTACCAGGGATTCACTCCACTGTTCTTCTCAATCTCACATAAGAATGTAAGCTTCAAATAATTTAACTATTGAAGGAATATTGATTGCTCAATATTGCAACATAATGATAGGACATGGATGACTAAGGAAAACTAGATAGCTCAAAGACAATGGATGGAAGATTGAAGAATGATTTTGATAGAGTGAGGGTACTTGAAGAATCAAATCCCAAATGGATTGTGAGAGGTCATATTTAGAAAGTTTCGATGTGGATAGAGAAGAAGATTTGATAAGATTTGATTTTTGACAAAAGAGGAAATACAACGAGATGAGATAAGATTCTAAGAAAATAGAAAGATTTTGATTTTCTCTTTTAAAGGAAATAAATCCTAGAAAAAAACGAGAAGGATAATTGTTGAATCATCTAATTAAATAAATTAATTAGATACACACAAGTTTCAATTTTAGAAAGAAAGAAAGAATATATTTTAAGATCTAATTAATTAAATAAATATTTGATTTATTTAATTAATATTGGATTTGTGACTTCATTAATTAAATAATATAAATTATTTAATTAATATTAGAAGAACAAAGAGATTGCAAAGAGAAATGATTTAATTACATTATTTAATTAACATTAGAAGAATGGAGGGATTATGAATGAAATTAGTCAAATAAATAATATTTATTTAACTAATTAGATGATGACATGGGTACCTAGGGAAAAAAATGCTACAAGATATCTAAATGATGTAATGGCGTGACAAAGTGTCGTAAGAGGAAATTTTTGGGTGTCTACAGTGTGAATTTTCAAGTGTTGGATTACCAAATGTAGTGAGAAAAATGTGTCTACAATCATTCAAATAGACTGCAAAGGTGTTGGAGCTATTATGGTGGATATTTTGTTGCATTGAGATCATGTTCTCTGTGTAACATTTCTTCTCTATCTTATTTTGTACTCCGGTAGTGAGCCTTGGCTATGAGCCTTTCTAGACAATGTGTCCTATTTCAGCAATGATCATTTGTACCACTTTTGTAATTATTTATATTGTGAGCTAATCCTCACCATGGTTTTTCCCTTATTGGGTTTTCCACATAAATTTGGTGTTGTCTTGTGCATGGTGCTGAGTTGATTATGTTTTTGTTATTTTCTTTTCATGCTAATTCTTCATAATAGATTAAGGTTTTAATGAATGCATGAAAATATAATTACTATTGAGGGTTTTGATTTTTTAATTAGATACAATTGATTCACCTCCTCTCAGTTGTCTTGTTCATTCAACATACTTTAGGTGGGTTAGTAGAAGAGGAATTAGGAGTCTTTTGTAGATCCTTTTTAAGCATGTTGTAATAAGAATGTGATGTTTGAATCATATCTCATTGGGAGATATTATCTTTAGTAGCTTCAAGTTACTAAATACGATCATACTCCTTGGTGTTCTTAATAAGAAGAGGAGGAGATAAAGGAGGAAGATAAAACTTAGAATAAGATTGACCCATAAATTTTTATTGAGTTTTTGTATGTGTGTCATATGACATGAAAATTAATAAGAGAAGGATCCATAGGTGTAATCTTAAGAGAATATATTGATGAAGAATAATAAATTACCACTAAAGAGTTACTAGACTCATTAGGAAAATTTTGAATAGGAAGAATAAAACAAGAGGGTAGGAGTGGATCAGACATCCCATACACACAAAATTTTAAAAGAACCAAAGAGGTTTCACCTTAAATTTGATGGAATTATTAAGCTCATCACAATGAGTACAATAAGTCTATCCATGAAGCACACATGAACATGGAGAGTTTTTGTATTAGGAATAGATGGTGTAGAAGAAGGAGATAAAGGATTATGTTCAAGATCTCTTCATAGCTCATATGGCGTGGTATGAGAGTTGACATCTAACAATGTCTTATCACCAAGGGGGGAGCATTGTCATGATGAGTAGGCAAAGTTCTTTTAAGAAAATTACTGACGTTGTCATCATTCTCTTGATCATCCTAAAGGAAAAGAGTCTCCTCTTTAAAAAGAGAACAAGTGGATAAAGAGGAGAAGGATACATCACTAGATAAAGGAGAAAATAGAGAGGACTCATTATTGGCAAGAGAGGAGCCTTTATCAAAGATAGGGTTTCCATAATGAAAAAACAAAATGAGAATAGAAGAGAAAATTATTAGACAAGTTTACAAAGGCTACAATTTTTATCCTTTAGGACTATGGAATGAGGTTCCATGCAACACCTCAAAAAAATCAAGAATTGTTTTTTTTATTTTTTGTAAAAATGGAAGGAGAAATAAAATATTTTGTCTCAAATCAATAGGTTCACCAAGTTTAAAAAATAACTTAAACATTAATTTTATATTTAATTAGGGGTTGTAAAAACATAATTTACTAGAATCTAGTGAATAAATTTGAAAAAAAATCATAGCAAGGAAGAGGAAATCAAGAAAACTTACAAAATAAAATAAGGCACCCTAATCTATTTTCTCTACATGGTTCATAATGAAGAAGGAACACCAACATCAAAAAATAAGGGAAATACCGAAATGTATTTAAATATACCAAAAATATTAAATCAAACTACTTATTTCAAAATAATAATAATGAGGAAAATATTAAGAGAGGAGAGCACAAACCTTTGTTTGAGAGGACATAAACTTGTAGCTATGGATAGAATATGTTGATGAATACTTGGGAGCTTTCCAAGACCTTTCAATCACCTATTTTAGCCTTTCAATGCCCATGGTTAATCAAATAGAAAATATAAATTGGAGAAGGTATGCACTTAGCCTATGTTTTTCTAGGACTAAGAACAACACTGATAAAGTAAATAAATATATAAGCATTAATCTTTGGTTTACGAGGAGAAATACCATAGTGTGGATGGTAGGAGAAAAGAGGCGATAAATTCACAAGGCCAAAATAAATATAAGATAATAAATAAAGATAGAAGAGCCAAGAACAACACTTCACAAAGGAAATAGAGGATGCACACAATGCCAATGATGTGAGATAGGATGTTGGGATGTGGCAATGTGTAGAGTCAAAGAGAATGCTATAAATTATCTTAGAGAACTCAAAACATACATGAGTAATGAAATTTTTTTTGGATGTTGTGGTTGTGTTTCTGATAGGTGGTTGTCATTGATGTCAACACTATTAGCATTAATGCCTTTAAGACTATATATGTCCAAAATATTGAGAAAATTGTAATAAAATAAGTTGCAGGTTGTTTGTGAAGCAGTGAAGATCAGTATGATGGAAAGTTCAGTATGTTGATGGTGAGAAGTTGCAGATCAAAGGGTTTGTTTTCAAGTCTAACTAGTTTATCCACAAAATGTTTCAGAAGTGCACATGACGATTTGAGCAAGTTATGAGTTTCTGTGTTCTGATAGTTATTCTGTTACTGAAGCTGGTATTCCTGGAAGAAGATAATGCAATTC
The DNA here is from genome assembly GCA_007115665.2 of Sequoiadendron giganteum. Lineage (NCBI taxonomy): Eukaryota > Viridiplantae > Streptophyta > Pinopsida > Cupressales > Cupressaceae > Sequoiadendron > Sequoiadendron giganteum. Next base: position 652,609,428 of record CM021106.1, on the reverse strand, counting down.
TAGTAATCTGAGTTGTTATGTATGCTCTTGTGGTGTTTGTGGATGTTTCTAGATAATTCTCTATCTATGTTGCATGCCCACATTGATCGTTGTGCTCGTGGTCGATGATTTTCTCTTGTGTGTTCATGTTTTTCATGTTCATGGCCGACATGGTGATTGTAGCATGTTGTGGATCTTTGAGGAAAAATATTTGAAGGGTTTTTTATGTTCAAGGACATTGTTTTGGGTCTCCACTATGTTGTTGCTGACCTTGGTAGATTCACATTAATAATATTTATTGTTTTGGGCTGACAGTTTGTATTCATCTTATTATTTTGTTGAAGCCGAATTGTAGCGATGCAATTCCTTGTTGTGGATATATATAAGAAATATTTTCTTCATTTGAATGAGAGAGTGTGTGAGCGAGAAAGTGTATATGTGTGAATAATGTTCTAAATCTTTTGAAGAAAAAGTAGAGTGTGAAGAAGAGTGAAGAAGTGTTCATGTGCTTAACAAGAACTGCAATCAGGCATTAGTAGATGCTACTTTCTTAGTTCAAGATCTTCAGATGGATTTAATCTGAATATTACTGTAAGACAATGAGTCTTCCTTTGGGAAGTAAGAATTTTTGTAATTGAGTAGTGAGCTCTAGGAAGTGTGCTTGACTGCATGTGCATTCCCCATTTATTCTTCTTATACTTTTAATAGAGTATAAACTTGTGGATTAACCTCCACTGTGGTTTTCCCCCCTAATAGGGTTTCCACACAAAAATCTTGGTGTTATGTGTCTCTCTGATGTGTTGTTGATTTATGCTTTCATGGTTATTAATTAGATCTGAGAATAGGGGTTAATAAAGTTAATAAGTTTGAAATTCAGTGACAACTGATTCACCCCCCTTTCAGTTGTCTGCCCTTGTGTTGCCAACAATTGGTATCTGAGCAGGTTCCTTGGAAGAAGTTTAACAACTTGAGGTGATCTGGGATGGTGACATATAAGAAGGATAGTCCGAGATTTGATGAAAAAAACTATTCTTTATGGAAGAGTCAAATGGAGTGTCATCTGAGATGCATTGGTGAATCTTACTAGAAGATTACAAGTAATAGGTATGTTATTCCTCAAAATTGTCCTACTACTACTGTTGAGATTAGGGATGTTGAATACAATATCAAGGCTAAGGAAGCATTGTTGAGTGCTTTGACTGATTTTGAGATGATAGATGTTATGGATCTGAAGATTGCTTATGAGATTTGGAAAAAGTTGGAAACTTTGTATGAAGGTTATGCTATTGTGAAGATTGATAAACTATAGAGTCTGAAAGGGAAATATGAACGGTTGAAAATGGGTAATGATGAGAATATTACTACTTTCATGCAAAGAGTGAATGAACTTGTGTGTGGTATCAGATGTGCTGGTGGACAGTTGGATGAATCAAAGATTGTTGCTAAAGTCCTTAGATCCTTGCCTGATGCATACAAATCAAAACTATAACTATTGAGGACCTCCAAACTGTGATAAATATAACCAAAGATATGTTGATTGGTAAACTTACTGATTTTGAGTTGAGTAAATTTGGTGATGCCCTTCCCAAGATAAAAACTGCATTCAAAGCTACTACCTCCGAAAGAGATAAGCAAATATATGATTCGAGTGAAAGTTCTTCTAGAAAGATATTCAAGTATGAGCAAGAAATGAGACAGATTGAAGAAGATGAAAGAGAACTGAACGAGCTTAAAGCACTTATTATCAAAAGAGAAACCAGAGGAGAAGGTAAGTATAAACATAAATTTCCTATTAAATGTTTTTCCTGCAATAAGATAGGTCATTTTTCATCAAGGTGTCCAGAAAGTGTCCCTGAGCCCATATATAACAAGCCTATATTTCAAAAGAAGTGTTATTATGTTGCTGATGAAGGTGTGGCAGATGACGAATCTGATAAAAGGAATGTAAGTGAAGATGAGTTTGTGTTTATTGCTATCAAGGAAAACAATCCAGTGAAAACTGAATCTACTAGTTGTAAAAATGTGGAGAAATCCCTAGCTACTCGAGTTGAAGAGAAGGATGAATGGGTAATTGACAGTGGATGTTCACATCACATGACAGGTGATAAAAGAAAATTTGTGAGCCTGGAAAAGTATGATGGTGGTGTTGTAAGATTTGGTGATAACAATGGTGGTATAATCCATGGTAGAGGATGTATTTATTTTGATGGTAAGCATAATATTGATGATGTTCTTTATGTGGAAGGTTTAAAGTATAATATTTGAAGTGTTAGATAGATGGTTGATAAAGGATACAATCTTCAATTCAAGGATGGAAAGTGTAGAATATTGGGAAGTTCTAGAAATGTGATTGTTGTTGGCCTCCTACAATGATTTTAATAACTAAGCGTTTACAACCATGATTCAAGATTGGACATCCGACCTGAATAGCCATCTTAACCATCATGAAGGTACACTTAAATTTTCAACCTAGGGACGTGAACTTGAAATGGGTCAACACATTATATGCACTAGGGACTTCAAAGTAGTCATCTTCATTCTAAAACTAAGAGAGAATTAATGTTGAAAGTAAATTGCATGAAAGAAAAAAAGGTAAATGTTGAACATCACTCAATCAAACTTAAAATGAACATGCACAACAAGAATGCAAATCTGAGCAAAAAACAGGAAACTACTCTGCCCGCTTTGGCTGCAAGAACAACCACAAAATGGACTTCTAGTGGTTGCAGGAACAATCAATGCAAGATTCTTACTAAGTACTAAAAAAAAGATAATAATAATCTATCTAGGCTAAAAAATTACTAACCAAGTAGGCCCCCTTGGATGCGTATCCTCCAAAACCACTGCAACCTTAGATTGAAAAAAATACTTGATTCATAATCTCATTTCATTCATTGGAAAAATGCAATTACAAAAAGAGCTTGTACAATAACTTAGTGATCAACTCACTAGCTCACTAGCTTTCTCCACTAGCCCGAGGAAGGAGGATTCGAGACTTATTTATCAACTAAAACAGGGCCATTGACTCCCACTAACTGAGAGGATGCCATTTAGGGAAAGCGAAAGAAAATGGAAGTGACGATTACACATGCAGGGGAATTCGTTGGACATGCAAGCCCAAATGTGGACTCAAACACTATAATAATTCCTTCGATGCTTAATGATGTTAAATCTCGGTACAAAGTGGTTACATGTGGCTGACAAGGAATCTTTCACCAACATCCTCCAATTGACCATCACGCGCATCCTCTGCACGAGCAGTTGGCAGTTGCATTCCTTAGCTTGGCATTTCCAATCATGTCTGCATGGAAATGTCAGTACGCATAATAACTGCCTAGAAAAAATTATCTAAAAGAAAATCCATCAATCACATGCAAGATAATATAGATAGTTCACATATTAAGTAAAATATCATTAAAATTGATAGAGGGGGAATTAAACCCAAATGTCAAAAGATCTGAAAGAAACTATAAAAAGTATCAGCATGCAATGTCAAAGTTCATGATAATCTCAACAAATAGACCATGGATTTAACCCATAATTAACCCAAAAACTAGACTCATCACTCCCCCCAACCTAAAATTTTGTTGGTCCTCCAACAAGGGAAGATTTATACTTCTGTTTAGTCATGGCTCTGAAATCTGCAACCGATAGTTGCCCACTGTTCATGTCTACTGTGGATAAATCAGGGTTCCAGTAGAATCCTCCCAACTGACTGAGTCTTTTCCATCTTTGGTTTTCCTCTGCAATGTCATATCAAAAGAATCTAAAATATGGATACAGGCCACATGAGGATAGGTGGCTGAAAAGTAAAGGGAAGCCTTTCTCACCCTTGTGTTCTCCCAATCTGAATATGCCTTTCAATTATCTTCAGTGCAACAACATAGTTGTGGCTGGAATGTGGCTCAACTTTCTTTAACTCATCAGTTAATGTATTCCATCTCTGAGATAAGTATCTCATAGTATCCTCTTTTGCTCCTGTTTTGACCTCATACTCACTGTATGCTGCTTCAATCCAAGGCATAATCTTGTTTCCATAGCTTGGTCTAAAGAGTATTAAGTTCCAGTCTATATAAATTCCTTTGAGGTCCTTGGACTCAGCTTTAATAGCCAAAGGAGTACTAGATTCCTTCCCCCTGTAAGCAGTATATTGCTCACCCCAACTGATTTCATTATGATCCCAAGACATGAATGCCCTCAATTGGAAATCCCCCACATAAAACAGTGGGTTCCAATCTTGGTCTTTACTAACAACAAAATTGTGCAAATAAAACTCACATAGCAAATTTTTCATTTTTGGGGAGGCAATTCTATAAGCATTGAAAAATTCCATAGGGGTTTCAATTGAAGGATTCAAACCTAAAATGTATCTTGATAGTTTAAAGGAGAGATACTTTTCTTTTAGGCACATGGCATAAACTCTTGGTGGTGTTCTACATGCTATAATTTGCGGCACCAAGGTTTCAATATTATCCATCCTCTCTTTCAGAGAGGCAATCTCCTAATTCTTGTCCTCAATGATCTCATCGTTCTCTTCAATTTCCTTTTTCAGTGTTTTCTTCTCCTTTTTCCATTCTTCCTCCCATATTTGTATCTCTTTCCATAGATTTAAACATGCTACATGAACTATAAAACCAAGGGGATTATGAATTCCTACCAGACCTTTGTTGATGCACCATATAGTACCAATTGCATTGATTCAGGTAGTCCAAAAGGTTCTGATTGTTGGGGTACACTTTCTTCTTCCACTTCCTATTGCATGGATTCTTCTTCCTGTTCCTACAGTTGCTGCAAGAACTCTTGTTCTTGCTACAAGAAAATTTGATCTTGCTGCAGGAGCTCCAAATTTTCTTCATGCTATCGAGTCTCCACTTCTTCTGCAATGGCAACAAGATCTGCCAGGGTTATTTTTGTTGTTTCTTCAAACACATCCTTTCCTTTGACAGATTACTACCCCATTGGGGCCTCTGCACTCTCAAATGTTGTCTTCTTATGCCTAGGTATTTTCCTTGAAGGCATATCAACAATAGGTGTTGATTTCTCAGAAGGGTTCCCATGCTTTTCTTTGGCTGCAAGATGAATAGTGCCAACCTTTGTCTTTCTAGAACTAGGTATCTCCCTATTTACAGGTTGGGTTTTGACTTTCGCTTTTCCTTTTTCTTCCTGTGCCCTAGTTCTTAATAGGGTCCTGAGTGGAACATTACCATCAAAATTTGAGGAAGAATTTTTTTTCCAGAGTGCTCAATTTCAGAGGAGCTAATGTCTACAATTTCTTTCGCTACATGAGGAGTCATATTAGAACCGAAGGTTGAAGCACTAGGGGTGGCTTCAGCCGTGCTTAATTTTTTTTCTAGAACTACGTTTTCAAGATGAAACCCTAGGTTGCAACTACTCAGGTTTGAACTGATCAATGTTTACAAAATCCTCCCAAGACATTCTAGGTGTAGCATCATGGAGATATTTTACAACTAAAAATTTAATTAGGCAATGATGGGAAACAAAGTTTTCCCTACCTTTCTGGGTTTGCATTGCCATGATGTTGTGAAGGTTGTACAAGATATTGGGTATGTTCATCCTCCTTCCATGTCTCATATGATTCAACAACTTGAAATGCACCGAATGCAGATTCAACTATCGACCCTCACAAGTGATATATATGATGATATAGAAGGCTGCTTGCTTCCATGGCTTAGGCAAAGTGAGTCTTCTAGCACCTTGTTTGTCAATAGTGATCGAAGGATCACCATACATTGTTAATATAGCCCTGGCTGACCTAGCGTCTCTCAAAACAGGGTAGGGTTCACCATTAGCTAGAAACCCTAGTACTTATGAAATTTATTCCTCTATTGCGATGACCTCAAGCCCTTTCACTATGGATTTTCCATCTGAGAATGTCCGGGAAAAATCTAACACAATCCTTTTGTCGAACCCATCCAACTTCAAAAAATAATCCATCCAGCCACAATTTTGAAATGTTGCAAGAAACTGTACATCCTGCAATAAAGTGTCATGAACCGAGGGCTCATTTTGGGCGAGTCCACCTCCCAATATCTAAAACCAACCTATTTCTCTGCAAAATTCCCTTTTGTGACCCCGTCTGTAAGCAAATTCTTTCCTACATGCTAGCTGAATTGTCGACTGAATTTTTCCTTTACTCTTTTTTAGCAATTGCCATTTGCATTTGAAGATTATGATAGGGAAAGAAATGGTAATAAAGTAATTTATGATGAAAGGAAATGGCGGCGACAGTTTAGTCAACAGGGATAACTTTAAGAAACCCCCCCCTCGGTGAAGGTGTAAAAACCTGACGGATCTTTCCTTTTATTTGAAAAAATTATTAATTTTTTTGGCAAATCTTAATGAATAATTGGTAAAAAATAGTGGCAAATCTTAGTGAATATTCACTAAAAATATTAATTACAATGGCAAATATCTCCTTTAAAAATTTGCATAGTTGGTCAGCGCAATTCCCCCATATTTTTTTTCTTTTTTTCTAATATTGAAGTAGGGGCCCAGGGGCAAAAAGCACCGACGAGTCATGGGGTAGCACCCCTTGTGGGGTTCAGGGGGGAAAAGCCCCCTTTTGGGGGTCGAGGGGGCAACGCCCCCTTGCGGGCTCCTGATTAAGTGTTTTTTAAAAATCTCACTTTAAAAGTAAGAATAAATGAAAAGTTTAAATATTACCATCGATTAGCAATTTACCTCTTTAATTAGATGGCTGCACGTTGATTCCGCGGTGTAATATGCACATGCCTTTTAAAAGGATTTTTGAGGCCCGAAATTTATTTTGGGCGACACTATTAGATTTAATAATGTGGCCCAAAATAAATTCTGAGCCTCAACAAGATTTTTAAAAGGCATGTGTGTATTAGGCCGCATAATCAACCCACAACCATCTGATTGAAAAGTTAAGTGATGATTTGATGGAAATAAATAAAAGACCTATTCAAGGCTAAAGTATTCGTAAAATTAAATGGTCATTTATTATTGTGGCGATATTTACCCAAAATCAGTGGTAGGAATATGATATTACTGGTGAATATAATCGATAGTTGTGATTATAGTATAAATTGCTGGCGAATCAGTTCCAATGACGTATCATTTAAAATATAATACATAGGCGAATTAATCGAGATCATTTTTCTTTTGTTGTAAAAACTTGGCAATTCAACATCATTTTTAGCTTGTACTATTCACCATTTTTGGAGGTCCCGATTTCAATTATTTGCCAATTGGCAAAAAATTTGCCACTAAATTTTTCCCTGGTTTAGTGTCACATTAGGTCACATATGAAATTTCAAATTAGCTCAACAAGGTCATGGACTGACATATGGCAATAAATTTGCATCTTTCATACCCCTCACCCCAACCTAAATTTGGGCATGTGTCCACACATGTGAAACAACAACAACGACATGATAGGGGGAGTATGTGAACGTTTACACTATCATACAATAATTAAATGAAATGTTCTACAAGATAATAAAGGATGCAATTAATGCACACATACTTGAGTGTGTACAACATGATGAGTTAGAAGATTCGTTGCAATGATCTTGGAAAAATTACCGCTTGCCTTTGTAAGTAATAATTGAGCAATTAATGATGAGATGAAATGTAGCGAGGTGGAATAAAGTGATGTGGAAGAGAGAGAAAGGTGGTACAAATGGATAGATGGGTGGAGAAATGGACTTCTGAAAAAGTAGAAGTCTTTAAATTATGACAAGTACATACTTGAATTATGCAAAAGGAGGGACACTAGGTCCATTGCTTTTGGCTATAGGAACTTATCAGCTGCAAGAACCGTCCTCAGGTGCTACATGTTGAATGAACTACTACAAGAATTCTTCTTTGGAAGCGGGCTTCTGATATAATCTGAGACGATGCCCATTGACTAGTAATTTGAATCTGACAAGGTCAATGGTGGTGAGCTGCATAGCTCCATTGGGAAATACCTCAACAACTTCATATTGCCCTAGCCACCTTGTCTATAATTTTCCTACATTATCCTGATACCGTGAGTCATAAAGAAATGCCCAATCACCTGGCTGAAATTTCTTTTCTTTGATGAATTTATCATGCCATTGGACTCTTTGATTCTGCACAACTTTAGTACGGTGCAAGGCTAATTTCCTCATCTCATCTAATGCATTCAGTTGCATGATACTTTCTTTCTATGCCTCATAAATTTCTATCCCTAATTCAACTACTGTTCAAAGAGTTTTATGCTCGAACTCAATGGGCGTAATGGGTGTCTTCCCATACAATAGCTCAAATTGTGTGAAGTCTATAGTTGTCTTCCATGTGGTTCTATAAGCTCAAACTGCTTCTGATAATCTATTTGCCCAATCCTTTCTGTGAATGTGCATTGTGTTTGTTAGGATGGCTTCAATCTCTTTGTTTGTCACCTCAAATTTTCCATTTGCTTGAGGGTGATATGGAGTGGACTTTTTGTGCCTTATATTATATTCATTAACTAATGTTGTAACAAGTGTTGAGGTAAACTGAGCTCCTTGGTCAGTTACTATTTCTCTGGGCACTCCATATCATGTGAAAATTTATTCATAAAGAAACTCTGCAACTTTATTGTCTCTTACATGTTTCATGGCTTTGACTTCTACCCATTTACTCACATAATCAGTGCATACCAAAATATACGACTTACCATTAGATGGAGGATCAATGGGTCCCACAAAATCCAATCCCCACTTGTCAAAGGGAGTAACAACTACTTGGGGACAAAGTGGCATCTCATCTAACTTCGTTGGCCAGCCCATCCTTTGGCATCTATCACATTTCCTTGTATATATTCCTGCATCTTTGTGGAGTGTAGGCTAGTAGTATCATGTGTTCACAATTTTCATTACTATCCTCTTGGCTGCAAAGTGTCCTCCACATGGTTCATCATGGCATGCATGTAGAATATCAAAGGTCTCATATTCCCTCACACATCTTCTCATAACATGATCTGGTCCAGTATAAAATAGGCATCCAACTATCCATGAAAAAGGGAAAGATTTTTCAATCAACACTCTTCTCTCTTTTAGAGAGAAGTGAGGAGGAACCTTCCCTGTCACAAGGTAATTGGCTATGTTAGCATACCAGGGTTTCTACACACTAATGAATAATATATGCTCATCAGGGAAGGAATCATCTATGGCTTGACTGTCCTCTAATGTGGTTAGCCTTGAAAGAAAGTCTGCAACAATGTTAGCCTTCCCTAGTTTGTCCACAATAGTTATGTCAAACTTGCATTAGTAGCAACCATCTAGCTAATCTTCTTGAGATTAGAGGTTTATTCATGAGATATTTAATGACTGCATGATCAATGTGTACAAAAATTTGGTAACCTATGATATAGTGCCTGAATTTATTCAAGGCATAGATTATTGCGAGCATTTCTTTCTCTATTATTGTGTAATTAAATTTTCCTCCTTGCAAGTTTTTACTGACAAAATAGATGGCATTTTCAACAGCTTCTACTTTTTGTCCTAAGACTGCTCCTATGGAATATTATGAGGCATTAGTATGTATATGGAAAGGGATTTCCCAATTTGGTCCTTTGAGTACAAAAGCATGAGTTAGGGCTATCTTTAAATCATAAAATGCTTTGTCACAACCTTTTATCCATTGAAACTCAACATATTTGGTCAGAAGAGTATATAGTGGGGAAACTATTTTACTAAAATACTTGATGAAATATCTGTAATAGCCTGCATGTCCTAAAAATCTCCTAAAATCCTTTTGTTTTGTAGGTATAGGCAGATTATTTATTACATCAATTTTTTGTGGGATCAATTTGAATATCATGGTGTGAAATGTAGTGACCAAGGAAAAAATCTTCTTGCATCATCATGAAGCACTTTTCACTGTTTAAGGATAGATTCTGATCCTCACATCTATGGAGTAATTTCTTTAGGTTCTGCAGTGCTTCATCAAAGGTGGTACCATAGGTAGTAAAATCATCCATATAGATCTCCATGCAGTCAAGGAAGATGTCTGAGAATATATTGATGACCTCTCTCTAGAAAGTGGCAGGGGCGTTGCATAACCCAAATGGAAGCACAAAATATGCATATGTCCCCCAAGGACATGTAAATTTAGTCTTCTCTTGATCTTCTAGTGCAATTTGAATTTGATTGTATCCACTGAATCCATCAATAAAGGAGAAGTACTTCTTTCCTGCAAGAGAGTCTAGGACTTGGTCTACAAAAGGTAGGGGAAAGTGATCCTTCTTAGTGGCAGTATTGAGCTCCCTATAGTCAACACAAAATCTCCATTTTCCTCCTTTCTTTGGCACAATTACCAATGGAGACACCCATTGGTTGTCTAAAATAGGGTAGATAAATCCTACATCTAGTAACTTTTGTATCTCTATTTGATAATTTATCTTAATGTAGGGTTGATTCTCCCTTTTGGCTGCCTTACAGGTGTACAATAATCTTTAATATATATTCTATGAGTGCAAAGCTTTGGATCTAGTCCTTTCATATCATGGTAATCCAAGGATTTTTTTTTTTTGATGGGATTTTAGCAAATTTTCCAATGTCAACTATTGTCCCTTACTCAATTTACTATTGATATTCAAATATTTTCCTTTAGATACCTGTACTTGTGTAACTAAATCTATCATTGCTGCTTCATTAATGTAAGGTATCTTAAGTTCAAGTGACAACATTGTGTGAAACATACCTGTTGTTGCAAGAATTTTTCCTGTTGGAAGAGTGGTTGTAGGAAGCCTATTTGTAGAGTCAGTGGCTGCAAGAAGAATGGCTGGAGGAAGTCTTCTAGTAGAGACAATGACTGCAGGAAGATTGGGCATAACTAACAGGAGTGTTTGGTCGATGTTTGTGGAACAGATGATGTTTTCTCTATCTGACATTGGTTCTGAAGGATACTAGATAACTCTTCATCTTCATCTTGAAGCTACAGGAAAGGGCTTCTTTCGAGCATCATGAGATGCACCACAAAGTTAACGTCTTCAGCCTCTTCACCAACTTGTGGCCACACAAAATTATCTTCATCATGGGATGATTGAGCAGGGGGGAAAAGAACAAGATTTTTAGTGTTCCTGCCATCAAAAATGGTCATGTCACCTGACCAACATCCAATATAAGCATCTGCAATTACTAGCCATGGCTGGTCAAGGATAATGGGATACTCACCAAGTGTATCCTTTGGAGAAAGAATAATGAAGTCGACAGGATACTCCCAAGAATCTAAAATCATCACAAGGTCTTCTACTATGCCATTTGGCTTAGCAATGGAACTATCAGCAAGCTACAAGACTGTAGGATTAGATCTCATGCTTGCGATATTTAGTTGTTGTAGGATGTCTTTGGTCATCACATTGATTGCTCCACCCAAGTTAATTAGAGCATTCTTTATGTTTATTCTATTTATGACAAATTCAACCATAGGGCTACCTGGATCATTATACTTGGGAATAGTGACCTTTCCAAGCATGATGTTAGCAAGTTGGCCTACCACATGGACTATAGTGGGGTCTTTCTTTTTCCTGCCTAATTTCTTTAGGCACGCTTTCTTGATTTCCTTGCCATAGATAGGGGCATCTTTGGTTGCCTGAAATAGTGGTATCTGGACACATATGTGCTTAAGATGATCTAGGATATCAAATCTAGTTTCCTCCTTGTTTTATTTTTGTTTGGTAGCTTCTAATCTATAAGGAAATGATGGGTCTTGTATTGATTGCTTTGCTAGAGCTGGTTCGGGAGATTTAGTTGCACAAGGCTGAATGGGTTCAGTCAAAGATTCTTCCTGCTCTTCCACGGATAGTTCAGTGATAATGGGGGTGGAAGCGGCTTGCAAGGTTGTTCCTGAATGTAGGCATATGTCGCTTAAACTCATAAAATATGTAGGGAATTGGTTTGGATTAGTAGAATATACAGGTTTTTGCTGTGGTTTATTATTTGGGTTAAGTGTGGGTTGGGCTGGTAATTGGGTAGGTTTAGGTGCATTTGCATTTGGATTAACATGAGGGGGCATTAAAGCATGTTGTTGATTTTGGGAAGATGGCTGCATGTAGCTGGTGGGTTGGTTTGGCCATTGTTGGCCACCTCTCCATTGAGATGTTTGTTGCCTGTTTCCTGGAGGGGGTTGCCAAGGTCCCTGAAACTATTGCCAATTCCCCTGAGGTTGCTACCACTAAGGTGGGGTATTTTGATAATTGGACCAAGTACTAGGTGGGTATCCTCCATTGGATGGATAGGGTGGCTGCCACTGGTTACAAGATGAATAAGAGTTAAAATATGGTCCAACAAAAGATAGTGGATCTGGTGGCATACCTTGTCTTGAGGCCAACGACCTCTTTTGTGCAAAAAAGTAAACTTGGTCTTCCTTTGTCTGGATTGGCTTGAGCTCAGGAGGGATAATCTTACTATCAATGTTGGATATCACCTTGCATCTGCAATCTCTCTTCTTTTATCTACACTGAGGGTAATATTCTGTTAGTATTGCCTTTGCCTCCTCATCTTTCTTTTTAGCTTGAGGCGTATCCAGTTGGGTAGCTAGATTGTTAATTATATATTTCACAAATTAGTAATCTCCATCCTTGAGACTCCACTGTTGGATTTTTTACCCATAGAGGGTTGATATGCTCTTCCTTTCTTCGAAGATTCCCTAAAATAGTTTTGACAAATCTTCTTGATATCATCCCAAGAGACTTGAGTGATATCTCCTCCTACCATTAAATCCAAGGCATCAGTCCAGATTTCATTAATTCCTCTTAGGAAAAGAAACTTCTGTGAGTCTTATTTGAGTGCATGATGTGGATATTTTTGCAAACAAAACATAAACCTTGAAGTGAAATATTCCAAGCTCTCATCTTCTTTTTGTTGCATTATGAAAATGTCTCCTCCTCTCATGTCACTACCCCTACAATATTTCTTATTTTTTTCAAGAAAATTTGTCTTCATCTCTTCCCAAGTTCTCATAGTATTTCTGCCAAGTCTCATAAACCATCTCAATGCAACTTATTTCAAACTAGTGGGGAACAACTTAAGTCTATGGGCATCAGTGGTATAATCATAGCTTCTATAGAGTATGCCAAACTCAAACGAGAAGGTATCGGGATCTTTTGTGATAATTCAATAGAATTCAGGAAGGACTGAGGAAAATATATTCTTGAGGTTATCTACTTCATCTTGTTCAACAATGGGAAAGGGGAAAATTGGTTGGTTCTGCTTGTTAGGCATGTTTCCATTTTCGTCAGCCATATCTTGATGAAATTCTAGAATAAAGGGTTCTTCGACAGGATTTTGATCTTCAAGGGAAACTTTAGATTTGGTCAAGTCAGGGAATATATCAGCAAAGGGTTGTGGCTCTTCTTCTTCTTCTTCATTTCTGGGCAGATTTGGAAGCTCTACTAGCTAAAATGGCTCAATATGATTATTAGGAAGAAATCTCCCAAAAGTGTCTCTTCTTATTCTATGCATGCGATATCAACTCAATATAAACCAACTCACACAAAGAATGGGTGGGAAAAAATAGTGGATCATAACTTCTAACATTAAGAGAAAACTCCAGAAATACTACAACAAAAAAAACTAACAATGAATCCAAAGGACTCCCTAGTTTGACACCATCCCCGACAATGGCACCAAAAATGTCGGCCTCCTACAATGATCTTAATAACTAAGCCTTTATAGCCATGATTCAAAGATTGGAAATCCAACCTGAATAGCCATCTTAACCATCATGAAGGTACACTTAAATTGTCAACCCAGGGATGTGAACTTGAAATGGGTCAGCACAATATATACATTAGGGACTTCAAAATAGTCATCTTCATTCTACAACTAAGAGAGACTTAATGCTGAAAGTAAATTGCATGAAAGGAAACAAGGAAAATTTTGAACATCACTCAATCAAACTTAAACTGAACATGCACAACAAGAATGAAAATTTGAGCAATAAATAAAAAACTACTCTGCCCACTTTGGCTACAGGAACAATCACATAATGGACTTCTAGTGGTTGCAGGAACAATCAATGTCAGTTTCTTACTAAGTACTAAAAAAAATCTAATACTAATCTATCTAGGCTAACATATTACTCACCAAGTGGCCCCCCTTGGATGAGTATCCTCCAAAGATATTGCAACCTTAGATTGAACTTAAATACTTGATTCAGAATCTCATTTTATTAATTGGAAAAATACAATTACAAAAATAGCTTGTACAATAACTTGGTGATCAACTCACTAACTTGCTAAATTTCTCCACTAGCCCAAGGAAGGAGGATTGAAGCCTTATTTATCAACTAAAATAGGGCCATCAAATCCCACTAACTGAGAGGATTCCATTTAGGGAAAGCGAAAGAAAATTGAAGTGAAATTTACACATGTAGGGGAATCCATTGGACATGCAAGCCCAAAAATGGAATCAACCACTACAATAACACCCTTGATGCTCAATGACATTAAAGCTTGGCACAAAGTGGTTACATGCAGCTGATAAGGAATCTCTTGCCGACATCGACCAGTTGACCATCGCATGCATCCTCTGCATGAGCAGCTGGCTACTGCATTCCTTAACTTGGAATTTCCAAGCATGTCTACATGGTAATTTCAGTACGTCTAATAAATGCATAGAAAAAATTATCTAAAATAACATCCATCAATCTCATGCAAGATAATATAGATAGTTCACATATTAAGTCAAATATCATTAAAATTGGCAAAGAGGGAATTAAACCCAAATGTCAGAAGATCTGAAAGAAACTATAAAAAGTATTAGCATGCAATGTCAAAGTTCATGATAATCTCAACAAATAGACAATGGATTTAACCCATAATTAACCCAAAAATTGGACTCATCAATTGCTTCAGGTATAAAAACAAAAGGTAACATTTTTCACTTGAATGCTACTAGTAAAAGTTGTTTGATTGCTCAAGTTGATGAAAGTTGGTTGTGGCATAGGAGAATGTGTCATGTAAAATTTGAAAATATTATCAAGATAAGTTCTACTCAGTCAGTGAGAGATCTTCCTAAGTTGGTAAAACCCTCTAATGCCATATGCAAGAAATGCCAACTAGGAAAGCAAACTAGAATTTCATTTAGGAGCAAACAACATTGTTCAAATGAATTGTTTGATCTTGTGTATACTAACTTGTGTGGTCTTGCTAGAATCAAAATTTTTCAAGGTTACAGGTATTTCAGGGTGCTTATTGATGATTATTCTAGGATGATGTGGGTTACTTTCTTAAGGGAGAAATATGAAGCTCTAGAGAAGTTCAAGATTTTCAAGGCTATGGTTGAGACAAAGACAAGTCTAAAGATTAAATGTCTAAGATCAGATAGAGGTGGTGAATTCACTTTCGGTGAGTTTAATTATTTCTATGAAGTGCATGGGATAAAGAGATAATTATCTGCACCGCAGACCCCTCAGCAAAATGGAATTATAGAAAGGAAGAATAAGATAGTTCAAGATGCTGCTAGAATTATGATGTTGGAAGGAAATATTCCTCATATCTATTGGAGAGAAGTTGTGAGTACTGCTATTTATATCCTCAACCGGTAAGACCTATTTTGAGCTATGGCTTGGTCATGAGCCTACTATTAGATATTTCAAGATATTTGGGAGTAAATGCTATATCAAAAGAGATGAAGATATAAGAAAGTTTGATGCTAGGAGTGATGAAGGAATCTTTCTTGGTTATTCTACTAAGAGCAAGGCCTATTGGTGCTACAACAAGAGATTGAAGAAAATGATTGAAAGTGAAAATGTTAAGGTTGATGAAGACATTTCTAGACCATCCTGAACCTATGGATATGATTCTGAAGATCAAAATGAAAAATCAAATCAAGTTCAGATCATTTTGGTGAATCAAGAAGATAAAGAGGAAGGCGAAACTAGTGAAAGTACAAAAGAGAGATCACAAAAGCCTAAAGTTCAAGAACAACCTAAGATTGCAAGGTATGTGAGATTAAATCATTTAGAAAATCAGATTATAGGTGATAAGAACAAAGGTTTCCAAACTAGGAGATGTAGACATATAAAAATGGCCTAGACCCACAAACCACATTCTTCTATATCATGCTTCATCTCAACATAATTAAAATATTTAATTATGTCCTATAGTCCAATGTCAACTATTAATTAAATAGTTCTTAATTATTTAATTAATTCACATCTTTTTGTTCCTCCTAGCTATTTAAATAAATAAATTACATTTATTATTTAAATAGGTCGCTAATTGCTTATGTCACTCTATAATTAAATAAATTCCTAAATTTATTTAATTATTACTTCCTTATGATTATTTAAATAAATAAAAATTATTTATTTATTTAATACATCATTAATTTTATTTATGTCTTCTCATAATTAAATAAATTATTATTATTTATTTAATTATTATCCTCTCCAACTTTCTTTCTAATTTTAAATAGAATCATATTTAAAATTACCACTTTCTAATTTTCCTCCAAAATTGAATAATCTTAATTATTAAATTGTCTTATTGATTTTCTTTCTAAATTTAAATAAAAGCATTTTATTTAAATTGGCAACTTCTCTCTTTCCAAGTGAATAATTTTAAATTATTATTATTTACTGTTACATGAATCCACCATTTTGGAATTAATTTAAAAGATTAATTTTAAAATAGCATTTCTCTTCACAAATTAAGTTATTTCTAAAATAACTTGATTTTCTAATTCATCCTCTTGATTTTACTAATTTCATTTCAATGTCACATTCATTTTCCATCATTGATTTAATTTCCTAAATTAAATCTTGTCCACACATTTGGGGATGTTTACCCTAACCCTAATTGAGAGTTGCCATTTTGAATCTTAACCATTGATTCTAGGGCATTTCTCAATCTCTCATCTCAGTTGTCCATCCAAAATTGCATTTTCTATAAAATGTCAATTTTGTCTTCATTTTGAAACCTCTTATTATCTCTGAATCTTCTTCTTCTTGAATTCATTCTTTTTATCTAACATTGTCTTTTACAGATTTTTACATTGCATGTAGAGATTAGCTTCTTACATACAATTTAGATCAAATCCTTCAACACTTGCTAGGTCTTGTCATAATCATAGTTGCTCACAAAGAAATCTAGGGAACGTTCCATATTACAGCAAATAGAGAAGGTACAAGGAAGGTGAATCATGGAGATTTGAAGATTGGGTGAGATCTTTCCTAGTTTTCATTTTTATATTTCCTTTGTTCTTTATTGTTTACTTAGGTTTGATTTTGTTTGTTTTAATGAAACTAACTTGAATACAATACCCTATGTTACATTGGTGAACTCGACCCATTAAAATGTCTTTGCAGGTTCTCGTACGACCTCAATTTTTGTTTTGCAGATACAGGAGTACGAAACGACACAACTATTAGCCTATGTGACACAAGTGCTCTATCAAACTGTATTTGAGCTCATGAACGACACATTCGACATAGCGCAACACATTTGACACTCAGAGAGCCGCAACTGACCTTCTGCACTGCATTTTCCAAAACCCGAACTGCAAATGCAATAGTGAGCCACATCTGCTATTTCGCACCACAAATGACTAATTATTCTCATTCTTAAATTGTTGTCTCGATCCGACACGACTACGGCCTGTAGTTTTATTGATGTATGGAGATTAAAATGAACCAATCCTAGGATAGAAAATTAAATCTAGAATTTATCAATCCTAGGATAGTCACCAAACTTTATTTTATATTGGTTAAAATGAATCAAATGCTTGTTGTGAAGCAACATCTTCACTTAGTGTAGAAAATCATCATTTGGATTTAAAACTGAACCATTTGTTTGCTGTGCTTGTTGGGTAATAGGTATATGCTCTCCCCTTTATTGGGTGATAAAAAAACCAGACTTACCCATTTCATTTTTATGCATTTTATGTTTTATTAAATCCTTTAGAAGGCCTGCCGTAGTGGGAAAAAATACTCACCCTATGAGAACGTCCTAAGTGGGAACAACCAAAGCGAAGTTTTCCAACCCACTATAATCAAAAGTGAATTTCAGGGAAACCCATATTCAAGGGAAGTGAGCAAGATAACCATCGCCAAAATCTTTGTTCTAAAGATTGGGAGGTCTCCTGAGGGAGTTTATCTATTGCCACGCCGCACGAAAAACTTTACTACAAACCATAGTGTAGAAAGCCATCCATGTTAGTATCCAAACATCATTTCAATCATAGTGCAAGGGGAGAGAAGAATCTGACCCCAAGACACTCACCATATAATCGCCACAGATTGTTTGCTCAAGGGATCGAGAAATCTAACTTTGAGTACGCACCTGGAAAAGACAAAAACACAGGCACCCTCTAGGGGGTGACACGACTATGTGAGTCGACGCGATTTTAAGATGTGGGCTGTGATTGCTATGATGAACCTTTGACCGTTAAGAGTGAGTCTGCTTGAAGTGTCTTCTTGTTCAAATACCAATGAAAATAAAAAAAGGGTCATGCTCGATCCTTGAACATACACTCAATGTTTTAGATTCTGTCTTTTCTAAATCAACAAACTCAAAAAATGAACATCAAAACTTCCTAAATCAAGAACAAATTGGTTAACCTGCTGAAATTTATTCTAAGCCACAATTGCTCTATTGAGCCGCAATCGTCCTGTCAAATCACAATTGCGCATTTTTGAGTCGCAATCGCTTTGTTGATCCGCATTCACAATTTTAAACACCGCATTCATCATATTGCACTGCGATTGCCATTCCTGAGTCACATCTTCTCGTCCGAGCTGCAATAGCCAATTGAAATGCAACGATTGCCTGCCATTCAATGAATTTTCTTTACTAAACACCATAATTGCTGTTGCACCATATTTGCAATCCTAAATGCCGCATTTTCCATTTTGAACAATACCTGCTAAAACTTGCAACACATCTTCCATATTGCAAAGCATTTGCCAAAATTTGAGACACATTTGACTGCTCTGCAATGCATTTTCCTTCTTGCAACGCAATTTATTCTTGGAATGATGCATTTTCCTGTCAACTCAGAAAAAATTATTACTATCGAAACCCGAGACCAAGCATTATAAACCTCTTTTCTTCCAACAGTCTTTGTCCAAAACTAGGAGAACACTTGTCTGAGTCATCCATCTTTACATTTACATTTAGCTTGCAATCTGTCATCCTCATATTCATAGGCAAAGTCTTAAGGCCTCAAATTTACACCTTTGGGATAGGAAAAATTTCCTCACTTTGTCAAACCTTTGTCTCAAAAATACATTATCATTAGACCAAGTCAAAACAAATTAGTCCTTAGTCATTGTCCTTAGGTGAGCTACTTCCAACTCATAAGTCTAGTGTGAAAATCTCACCTTGTCATTTTGTCATCTTGTCACTTTATCCTTCAAACCAGTCCTTTGACAACCAAAATTGAGACATTGGCCAAACTTTGAATGGTTAGAAAACCTTTCCTAAAATTCTATTGACATAAGACACTCATTTTAGGCACTCATTACCACTTTGCATTTGACATTCCTTTTTGTCCTCATTATCACTTTGCATAGTCTTAGTCTCATTCCATCCACCATCATGTCTTCAAGTCACTATGACATGCTTGCTAGTCAAATTGAATGCTAATTCATTAGTAATGGTCAAGCACAACTAGCTAGGGACTTCAAAATGCTATACCTCCAATCCAAGTCCAAATTCACCTCAACCTCTAGTCCTCCATCCATCTACCCATCTTACCATCAATCCATGAATCCTGATCCTCTATCCATCTATTATCAGGAGTCCCCTAACACCATCCATGACACTAAGTCACAACAAACTTTCATTACCCACCCTAACCTTGACAAGGGAAACCAACCATCCATCAATCCTAGTCTATCATACACTCATCCCTTCCAAGTCTCCTTGTTATATGCTAGTCCTCCATCCACATCATATCCTACTCCTCCATTCACATCATATCATAATCCTCCATCCACATCATATCCTAGTCCTCCACCCATGTCATATCATAATCCTCCATTCATGTCATAACCTAGTCCTCCATCCACATCATATCCTTCTCATGCATTCATGTCCTATCCTAGCCCATCATCCCTCAACCAAGTCCAAACATCCATGGCATATCCTAGTCCATTATACACCAATCCATTCCAAGACATTCCATTTGGTCATGAAAGCACATCTAGTCATAGTCTCCGAAGTCCCATCCCATCTCATAAACTTGAGGATACATGTCAAGAGGCAAGTCCAAAGCACAACATTATAACATCATCATCATGTCAAGATCAAAGTAGTCCATCCCATGAACCTATCTTTAAATCCATTCAAGAAGTCCTCCTGGACAATCATGGCATACCAAATACACCTATCCTTGCTCAAGATTCCATCCACAACCATTTCATTCAAGATAATCCTATCCTTGGTCAAGATCTTATTTCCAATCATGACATTAAAAACGCACCCATCTTTGATCAAGAAGTCCAAAATGATCCACTCCTTGACCTCTATGCTAGTCACGATCAAACACTTGAACATGACCCTATCCAAACTTCAAGTATTGACACTCCCAATAGTGAGACACTTGCCTCCATGGGACACATAGATGATCTACCATTAGAACAAGAGTCTCCTAGCATGGACATATTTGCAAATGATCAAGCTATAACTGAATTCAGTGGGTTCTATCACAATGACCATGAAGAGGGTTTTGACATAGACTTTGAAGCACCAGCAGAAGCATAGGAATCCAACATGTCACCAAATCAAAAAAAAGATATTAATCAAAAATATTTCCAACATGTGAGTGAAACTACAACATCCTATCAATTAGGATCATCTATCTTTTTCAGAGCAGGCTTTGTTACAGAGGAGAATATTTCAAGCATTAATTTCCACAATAAGGATGGGTTAGTATCTTGCTTCCAAAGTAACAAGTATCCCATCACCAACAAAATCTGTCAGAACATGCATTATCAAGGAAAAGGACTAGGCCTACATGAGCAAGGAATTATTGAACCTAGTACAAGTTCAAGAAAATTACAGACACCAAGGTCTTGGCTACTCCTCAGTCGGAAAATCTAACGATGTTAGTGGTCCCTCCTCGATATTGGGGGCAACTTTATCTAATACAAACGTCAAAATGGGTGTCATGAGTAGTCCTTGTCATAAGATTGTTGCCAATACCCCTTCCCTCCACACCCCAAACCATCATTCCATCATGAATAAACCTTCCATTTGGAACCAACAAAAGTCTTACAAAATCTAAAATCCAAAATCACATGTCAAAGGCCATGAAATCAATCAAAAATACAAGTGGACAAATGAAGCTAAAATGGATCCCAAAACAAAATGGGTCAAGTCAAGAAAATAAGGCAAAGAAAAGATGCAAAATTCAAAAGTCAATCAAAATGTGGAGCCACAACACAAGAGGATCCCACCTATAATACATGTCCACCTCCTTCAAAATGGCCATCAAGAAAGACATATAAAAGTGTTGGTTCCAAACAAAAAATCCAACCTCCACCATCCATTACCCAAAGTTTGGAGAATAAAAACAACTACATCCAAACATCCCACCAACCCGTCCATTTCCACCATCATCCGTCATAATCCTACATCCTCCTTAAAGACCAAACATCCCATGTCACAAATCCGTCGCATCTTGGCAACAACTCTCTATCATAAGGACTCTCATGGCACTCTATCACGATGTGCGTATTCAGATAAGGCCAACTCTAGTATCAACAAGGATCACAATGACATCAGTCAGTTGTATGCAAGCGCTATCATCCTGACAAGGCAACTACTTCAGAAAGGTCACTATTGGCATGTCATGGAACTAGTCTCTACATCGGCACTGTCAAAGGCTTCAACATAGTCAGTGGTCATATAAAGCATCAAGGCTATCTGCAAAAATGCAAAAATACAAAAAAAAATCAAAAATCAAAAAAATCGTCCCTTGTTGAAAACCTGGCAAACAAGCATCATGGTGACACCAAAAAAATCATAAAATATTAAAAATAGTAAAGAGAAAAATTTTGTCCAACGGTGAAAACCTGGCAAACAGGCGTTTTGGATAAGTGCCATGATGAAAACCTAGCAAACAGGCATCATGTGTAGAATAAATCATCTATGTGGACCATTACACTTGGGGGCAAGTCATCTCATCTCCCATGCCCTTCACATGACATTTCCATCTATCCATCTAAACACTATCATTTTCCATCCATTTTCCCCCTAACTTTGATCTTGATAAGGACTATAGTACAAACATAAATCATGTTTTGGGAAAACTCTTGACATGTCTATCTTTTGGTCATACCTTATTCATTGAATATCATGTCATTACCTTCATAGCCTTCTTCTCACTATGCGACATCATCCTTGGAGACCATATGATAATTCTCCTAGTCCAAGCCATCCATGTATCCTATCTTTTACCAAGGCCATCCATTGTCCTTTTATACCTGTCACCCATCTTGGTTTCCCTTGTCAATGGTCTAAAGATCCCTGGTCATCCCATCCAGTCCTCACCAAATCATTCCAAATGCAAAAATATGGCAAACCTGGCACATTATCCAAAACATTCCTTGACTTTGTCCCTGGCCCTGCTGCAGACTTTTATCCTCTTGTCATATCATTATTGTTTTCACGTTGTTTCGAGATGTGTCCTTCCCATGTCAAACAACATTGTCATTGTCATCATCACCCATCAATTAGTATCCAACTTGACTAGCAGCAAAATCATGGTTGTCTTTGGATTCATGTGCATCAGCATCATTCACATGCATTTGTCAAAATTTTCACAAAGCATCAAAAAGTCATAAAAATCAGAAAAGTCCTGAAAAAATTCTTAAAAATTGGAAAAAGTCATGAAAAAAGTCATAAAAATTTGAAAAAGTCTTAAAAAGAAAAGACCTAAAAAATTTGAAAAATGACTTGAAGAAAACACAAAAACATTCAAAAAGTGTCAAAAATCTCAAAACAAAGTCAAAGTTTGTCTTGTCAGTCCCATCAATCATGTCAATCAATCTTTATCCCAGTCTAAACTGCGTTGTCTCTACGCATTTGCTACATAGGCAAGATTCATCTTTGAATCCATGAGACATTAGGTTAGTCCTTTTAGGTTTTTCCAAATAAAATCATAATTCAGACATGGTCGCGTCAGTCAAATAAAGCAGACATAGTCGCACTTGATGCAAGACATTCATTTGAAACGTCACCATCAAAATTGGTCAAAATCAAACAACATAAGCCAACCAATCCTACAGTCAACTTGCCAAAATATTAGTCAAAATGTCAATCTCATTCCTTTTGGTCCTATTCAAGATGTGTCTTTCTTGGATTTGGACCTTGTCAAAATGTCATCTGCCTTTTCAGGATGTGTCCTTCCTGACCTTAGGCACTGTCAAACCATCAAACCGTCAAAATTGTCAAACTTTCAAACAATTAATCTTCGACAAACAAACATTGGAAATACAATTAAATGGTTGTTAATTTTTGGCTATTTTGTCTTATCTTTTTATTGAATTGTCTTTTGGTCATGTTACTAACTACCTCGGGGATGTCCCATGAAGGATTTAGAGGTGTGATGATGTCTCATGACCTGTTATGTTTTTCTTTGACTATTGTCTATGGATTGTCTTGACAAAAAGACTAGGGCAAATTGGCCTCTAGTATGAGTTAGGACATTCCTTGTCTGCGATCATCTGTTTTGCAAGTGGATGACCTTGCACACCTTGGTCTATGTCATACCCTAGTGTTTGTTGTCCATTTGTGTCATTTTTACCGCCCAATGATGATTCGAGCAACACTTATTAGTACTTTGGCAAACGTTGAAGGATTCTAACATGCATTTCTTTTTCCACATTAACTTGCATCTCCTTCCCCATATCGACATTCATGTCTTCTATCCTAACATTCATCTTTTTCTCTCTAACATTTCTTCTAGTCTCCATCATTATCATCCTTATCTATCTTTCCTATATACTTTTGTCTTTCATTGTCTAGTCCTTTCATCCATTTTGAGAGCCCACTCGTATCCTCGGAACCCAATTGTCCTCTCGAGGGGGCATACCGCTACCTCCTCGTCATTCTTCCTCATCCTATTTTACACTGGGGCATATTTTTGACTTGTTTTCTTTGTCACAATGCGACAAGTTGCATTATGACAAAGAGGGGCAAATGTAGACACATAAAAATGGCCTTGACCTGCAAACCACATTCTTCTATATCATGCTTCATCTCAACATAATTAAAATATTTAATTATGTCCTATAGTCCAATGCCAACTATTAATTAAATAATTCTTAATTATTTAATTAATTCACATCTTGTATTCCTCCTGGCTATTTAAATAAATAAATTACATTTATTATTTCAATATGTCGCTAATTGCTTATGTCACTCTATAATTAAATAAATTCCTAAATTTATTTAATTATTACTTCCTCATGATTATTTAAATAAATAAACTTTATTTATTTATTTAATACATCATTTAATTATTTATGTCTTCTCATAATTAAATAAATTCTTATTATTTATTTAATTATTATCCTCCCAACTTTCTTTCTAATTTTAAATAGAATCATATTTAAAATTACCCACTTTCTAATTTTCCTCCAAAATTGAATAATCTTAATTATTAAATTGTCTTATTGATTTTCTTTCTAAATTTAAATAAAAGCATTTTATTTAAATTGGCAACTTCCCTCTTTTCAAGTTAATAATTTTAAATTATTATTATTTACTGTCACATGAATTCACCATTTTGGAATTAATTTAAAAGATTAATTTCAAAATAGCATTTCTCTCCACAAATTAAGTTATTTCTAAAATAACTTGATTTTCTAGTTCATCGTCTTGATTTTACTAATTTCATCTCAATGTCACGTTCATTTTCCATCATTGATTTAATTTCCTAAATTAAATCTTGTCCACACATTTGAGGATTTTTACCCTAACCCTAATTGAGAGTTGTCATTTTGAATCTTAACCTTTGATTCTAGGGCATTTCTCAATCTCTCATCTCAGTTGTCCATCCAAAATTGCATTTTCTATAAAATGTCAATTTTTTCTTCATTTTGACACCTCTTATTATCTCTGAATTCTTCTTCTTCTTGACTTCATTCTTTTTATCTAACATTTTTTTTAACAGATTTTTACATTGCATATAGAGATTAGCTTCTTACATACAATTTAGATCAAATCCTTCAACACTTGCTAGGTCTTGTCATAATCATAGTTGCTCACAAAGAAATCTAAGGGCACATTCCATATTACAACAAATAGAGAAGGTACAATGAAGGTGAATCATGGAGATTTGAAGATTGGGTGAGATCTTTCCTAGTTTTCATTTTTATACTTCCTTTGTTCTTTATTGTTTACTTAGGTTTGATTTTGTTTGTTTTAATGAAACTAACTTGAATACAATACCCTATGTTATAGGAGAAGAATTGTAGAAGAATACTGTTTGATATCAAAGATTGATCCAAGTAATGTAAATGAAGAATGCAAAGATGAACATTGGATTAAAGCAATGAAAAAAGAACTGCAACAAATTGAGAATAATAATACATGGATTCTTGTTCCTAGACCTAATGAAAAAAATATAATTGGAACTAAATGGTTCTTTAGAAAAAAACTGAATGAGCAAGGTGAAGTTATCATAAACAAAGCAAGACTAGTATGTAAAGGATATTCTCAGATGGAAGGAATTGACTTTGAACAGACTTTTTCCCCTCTTGCTAGAATTGAAGTTGGGAGACTGTTTCTTGCTTATGCTACTTATAAAAACTACAAGGTTTATCAGATGGATGTCAAGTTAGCTTTTCTAAATGGAAAATTGGAAGAAGAGGTGTATGTTGAGCAACTTGATGGTTTTCAATTGACTAATCAGGGAGAGATGGTGTGTCAGTTGAAGAAAGCATTGTATGGAATCAAGCAAGCCCCTAGAGCTTGGTATGCTAGATTGGACAAGTATTTGTTGAAGTTTGGATTTAACAAAGGTACTACTAACAGTAATCTGTATTTCAAGATTGATGATGATAAAGATTTGATTGTGGAAGTCTTTGTTGATGATATCATTTTTGGAGGAGATGATGGTTTGTGCATGAATTTTGTTGATGAGATGCAGTATGAGTTTGAGATGTCAATGATTGGAGAGATAAAATTATTTTTGGGATTGCAAATTACTCAATTAGATAAAGGGATCTTTATATCTCAGTCCAAGTATGTGAAATAATTGATAAAGAGATTTGGTATGGAAGATTCAAAGCCAGTAGGTCCACCCATGGTGACCGAATCTAAGTTGACAACAAATGATGATTCTCCAAAGGAAAACCAGACTAGATACAAATCAATAATTGCTGGATTCCTTTATTTAACTCAAACTAGACCTAATATCATGAATGTTGTATGTATTGTTGCAAGATTTCAAGCTGATCCTAAGGAATCTCATGTGATTGCTATAAAAAGAATTTTTAGATACTTGAAGGGAACAATTGATTTTGGCATGTCGTATCTTAAAAATGATGATCTTACTTTGAGTGCCTTTACTGATGCTAATTGGGTAGGTTATGTGAATGATAGGAAAAGTACTAGTGGTGGCACATTTTTCTTGGGAAAGAAGCCGATTTCATGGTTAAGTAAAAAGAAGAATGCCATTTCTTTGTCTACTGCAGAGGAAAAATACATTGTTGCTGCTAACAATTGTACTCAAGTATTATGGATGAAGTAGATGTTGAAAGATTTCAGAGTTATGTATGATGAGCCTATTGTTATATTCTACGATAATTCAAGTACAATTAACATTTCTAAGAATCTGGTGTTGCATTCAAAGAACAAGAATATATCTATCAAGTTTCACTTTATGAGAGAGAAGGTGAGTGAAAAGGAAGTTAGATTAAGTTAGTTTATGCATCTATTCCTTAGTAGGCACATACCCCTCTTAATCAAAACTAAGATGCATTATCTTGCATTAGTCTATGTAGTTCATAGTCATATCTTGATTTAGATTGATGTTGTGGTGGCTACTACTCAGGGGGAGTAGTCAGATGATTCAGATATGTGGTTCAAATCTTCTGTGTACCTTTGTCATTGATTTCAAAGGGGGAGAAGAGAAATGTGAAAAACTAAGAATTATTTGAGGAGAAAAGAGTCAAAAGCTAAGGGGGAGTAAGTGCTAAAGTTAGTTGCGTTGATGGTGTTTTTCAAATCATGTGTTTCCATCAATGCCAAAGGGAGAGATTGTTAGATGTTGTGGTTGTGTTTCTGATATGTGGTTATCATTGATGTCAACACTATTAGCATTAATGTCTTTAAGACTATATATATCGAGGATATTGAGAAAAAAATGTAATAAAATAAGTTGCAGGTTGTTTGTGAAGTAGTGAAGATCACTATGATGGAAAGTTCAATATTTTGATGATGAGAAGTTGAGGATCAAAGGGTTTATTTTCAAGTCTATCTAGTTTATCCATCAAAATTTTCAGAGGTGTGCATGAATATTTGAGCAAGTTATGAGTTTTTGTGTTTCGATAGTTATTCTGTTACTAAAGTTGGTATTCTTGGAATAAGATAATGTGATTATGGTAATCTGAGTTGTTGCGTATGATCCTGTGGTGTTTGTGGATGTTTCCAAATCATCCTCTATCTGTGTTGCACGTCTGCATTGATCATTGTGCTCACAGTTGATAATTTTCTCTTTGTGTGTTCATGTTTTTCATGTTCATGGCCGACAAGGTGATTGTAGCGTGTTGTGGATCTTTGAGGAAAAATATTTGAAGGTGTTTTGTGTTCGAGGACATTATTTTGGGTCTCCACTATGTTGTGGCTGACCTTGGTAGATTCACATTAATAATATTTATTGTTTTGGGTCAACAATTTGTATTCATCTTATTATTTTGTTGAAGCCAACTTGTAGTGATGTAATTCCTTGTTGCGGATATATATAAGTGATTGTTTCTTCATTTAAATGAGAGACTGTGCGAGCGAGCAAGTGTATATGTGAAAATAATATTCTAAATATTTTGAAGACAAAACAGAGTGTGAAGAAGAGTGAAGAAGTGTTCATGTGTTTAACCGAAACTGTAATCAGGGATTAGCAAATGCTACTTTCTTAGTTCAAGATCTTCAAATGGATTTAATCTGAATATTACTATAAGATAGCGAGTCTTATTTTGGGCAGCAAGCCTTTTTGTAATTGAGCAGTGACCTCTAGGTAGTGTGCCTAAATGCATGTGCATTCCCCATTTATTCTTCTTATACTTTTAACAGAGTATAAACTTGAGGATTAACCTCCACCATGGTTTTTTACCCTAACATGGTTTCCATGCAAAAATATTGGTGTTATGTGTGTCTATTATGTGTTGTTGATTTATTCTTTCATGGCTATTAATTAGATCCGAGAATAGGGGTTAATAAAGTTAATAAGTTTGAAATTCTATGACAACTGATTTTTCCCCCCTCTCAGTTGTCTGCCCTTGTGTTTCCAACAAAGACAACATTGGAAGAATGAGAGGAAAACCCAATAGACACTAGAACATGCAAAGGTGACTATTCAACTTCCAAAAATGGGTAGATGTAATGGTTACAAACATATTTTTTAGAAACTAAAGGGGCATTAGTATGTCAAAAAATATTGAATTATCCTATATTCAAATAATGCTAGCACATTGTGTAGACATCAACATGTCACACTAGAATTCAAGTACAATTCACTCAAAAAATTCACAATATGGGAACAAACCACTAAGAAAATATAACACATGGTAACACATAAAATTGGGTTAAACATACAAAAACACTACACTAACACTAGGAGTGAGTAAAAGGATAACCAATTTAGCCCAACCTTAGAATTTTACCCACTCCTAGTTATTTTTTTGTGGTTATGTCTTTTACTTTTTATCCTTATTTCATGCATTTCCATGCATTGTCCAATGTTTGTTTTAATTTTTTCCCATCTTATGAAGTTTTTGAGTGAATTATTCTTAGATTCTAGTGTGACATCCATACATCTTTGTGTCACACAAGTGTCCAAGTATAATGCAATTAGAAACTTCACAATATGGGAAAAAATTTAAAAAATATAGGGGAACACATGGAAACACATGAAATATGGTTGAACAAACAAAAACCATAACATAAAACTCATACTAGGAGCATGTAGAAGGATAAGGATGAGATAAAATGATCCTAAAAAATATGCTAGGTGTTACAAACACATAAAGTCCAAAATGTAGCATAATAATTGCAAGATATGCTTTGGATTTTTTGATATTATAAAAAATGACATTAAATAAATTATACATACAAATAATAACAAGTGTTCCTATTACAATCCTAGTATGTATGGAAAGGGGAAAACTGAGAAGATGAGTTAACAATGTTGCCTAGAGAAATTAATCAACTAACAAAAATGTAAAAATATACAAGAATGATAAAAATAGTAATAAACTTAGAAATAATCCACCATTACCATGAGAGGATACGAAAAGATCTCATAGATGAGAAATATTCATTGTAGAAGGATAATGAAGGTTTTCCTCCTAGCCACAAAGAGAAGAAAAATATCAAACAATAAATCATTACTATATCAAAAAATTATTAGCAAGTGTTCTACAACACAAATTATTAGAGAACCATAAAATAAGGATAGTGACTAACTTGTAAATGACAAGAGGAACAAATATAATATAAATTTTGTATAGAGAATAAGATAGCAACATGATATCCAAATCAAAAGACAAGTTATAACCACTAGAAAGATACAATCAAAGAGAGATAGAAATTCCTAAGTTGTTTCATGTCTTAGATTTTAAAATGAGCTCTAAAGCGTTAGGGAAGAAAAGGTGTGTTCAAATTCACTAGCACAATTTTTTTAACTAACAAGAAGGGAATTATAATATATTCCAACAATAAAAAAGGTGGGTAAGTTTATGCATTCTTATTTTAACAATGAGGCAAAATCATAGTTGCATAGATGTCTTCACACCTACATTGTCATTTAGAGAAAACGTCGAAAAAATGTTAGAAAGCAATAAAATTTAGAGTAGTAAAATAACAATAAAGTAAAAATAAAACTTAGTATTTTTGTGAGGGAGAAAAAGTTGAAGTTATTGGTTTAATCAATCATTAAACATGTCATGGCTCGATGGATACAAAAGTTACTATAAATCATAATGTGATTATTTAAGGGTATGTAATTTTCACTATTACAATAATGATGTAAGGGAAAGGATCGAGTAGTTGTGCACCCTAAATTTTCTCCTTTAAATCATGTGTAGTGGTTTTGAATGAAACTCAAATTCTTGTAGAAAATTAGTTGTCAAGGTCACTACTTAAATATAAGGTTTTAGGTCCATGTCATGAAATATGATGCCAAATCAACATATTTTCTTGAGGTGTCATAAAAGATCTCTAAAAATATTAAATCTACAATTATGCTTTAAGTCATGTTTTGTTTGTGCATCCATGTGACATCACAAGATTTTGTTGATTTTTGAATCGAATGGTTGTATTTCATTCAATTATAAGTAATAATGGTCAACACTAAAATCCTCCAAGTGACAATTAATAGCATTATACTATTAAAAATACTAGTCATTAAATCTATAAATGTTATCTCACCTATTAAAATTTATCACATATGATTAAGTATTAAGTATTTGACTCTTCTTATATATTAGACTTATTAATTAATGTTAATTTATATTTATATTGTTGTATGCATACTTTCATACTATGAGATGCAAATATTATTTAATTAGAATAAAAACATGTTTGAAATTCATATTTTTAAATATGTTTGTAGTGTCAAAAAATGTCACCAAGTGACATTTTCACACTTGTTTGGGACCTCCTTATAAAATTAAGCTTAATGTTGCCTTGATTTAGTGTTGTAATGTGTTCAACACACTCACATTAGGTATTGGTCCCTTGTCAACTAAATAAACCTAATCATACCTCATTTAAAGTGTTGTAAAGTGTTGCAACACACTTTCACACTTTTCAAAGGTTGTTATTAATAATTGGGCTTCTTTATGCTTTAATTGACCTTATTTTGCATCCACAAGCCTCATTTAATGCATATTTTTTAGGATGATCCTGACATAAACCAACATCCAATCATAATTTAGGTGTCTTTAGGTTGTGTGGCCTAAATTTGGTGGTCAGGGACTCATACGCCACCTTAGGTGTACCTAGGGTTTTGGGTCCCAATCTAAAATTCACACCTTTCTAAGAATTTTTGAAAATGGTCCCATAATTAATGCCTAATGGGACTCATAGGCCACCTTGGGTGTATGAGTCCCATGTGGAAAAAAATTAAATTTAATTCAAATTCTTGGTAAGATTTTATCCTCCGAGATCTGATTTCCGCTTGTAGTGTTGTCATTTTGAGAAATTAGGCATAATCAAGTATAAATAGAAGGTTATTTCACTCATTTTCACCCCTAGCATTCAAGTATTCATCCTTATAGAAAATTTGAGTTCATAAGAGCATTCAAGGGCTAATTATCAAGTGTTTTAGAGTATTATTCAAATATCAAGCATCATATCAAATTCATCATGCATCATGTTTGTTTTTGAGCTAACAATTGTGATGTAGGGTTTAATGATTCAAGCTAGCATTCAAGTCAAGATCTATCCTATTCAACCAAGAGTCAAGATCTACATCCATTGGAGCCACTTCATACATGTTTTCAACACTTTATTGCTAGAGTTTGGTGAGTTGTAACATTGTATGTTGTTCATTCATCATTCTCTTTCCTATTTCATTCATTATAAGGTTTGATTACCAAAATAGGGTTTGACCAAGGCAAACTCCTTTCTACTAGAAAAACAACATTTCCCCCTCTCTTTAGTGTGTGATTTTCAAATTTAAGTTGAAGACATATTGAAGAGTAAGCTTGGAAAAAGTTGTGAAAGTGCTCAAAGTTGTCAAAGTTGTCATCTTACATTAGACATCATTGGAAGACTCAGATACAAGTTTCAAATCATGGTTTCAGATCTAGAAATCAATTGGAAAGGATAGAGTAGACATTGAAGGGGAGATTTAGACTTTGAAGTTACGGAAAACCCTAACTGGATTGATATGCCAATTTTGACGTATGAGTCCCAGTATAGGTCATTTTCCAAATGTTTGTAGATCCTGACTCTACATTGCTAGAAACTTGTTCCAGACTAGAAACCCTAGTTTGAACTAATATGCCTAAAATGGTGTATGATTCCTAGTGTGCCAAAGTTTTAAGATTTTTAGTGTTTTAGAGCTCATTCCAACCCTCTTTAGGTTTTTGGGTGCACATCTCTAATCTTGCAGTTCTTTGTTATGTTTTACATGCATTTTTAGGCCATTTAGTGAAAGTTTGCATTGCATTAGGTTTGAGTGTTAGGTCTTGCATTTAATTTGTTTTTCCAAGCCCTAGCTTGGTGGTGAACCCCCTTTTACTTTATAATAAGACCCTTGGTGGTGAACCCCCTTTTACTTTATAATAAGACCCTAGGACAACCCTATTGCAAGATATCTTTCTCCTTTGCATACATTAGATTGAGATCTCTAGGGTTTTCCTTGAATGAGAGTGAAGGAGATTGTTGTTCTATCTCCCAAGTATTGAATTCAAACAAAATTATTCCTTTCAATGTTATATAAATATCACATTAATTCTACTTAAATTTTAAGAATTTAATTTATATTTATTGTACAAATAAAATATCCATAAAAAATATACAAATTTAAATTCAAAAGTACTCTTCAACATTTAAATATTAAATTAATTGATTGTATTTAATTAGAAGAAAATAAATTCTCAATGAAAATAGAACATAGTCTCACATAACATTATTTATGTCAAATGTTCTGAAAGAAATAATAATAATTGCATCCAAGGTGTTCTTATCTAAGAAAAGGTTAAAATAAATTTTAAAATCAACGGTTGATAATTCCTTGCAAGACCATAAATTAAAACCTGGCTACAAATAGTTAAAAAGGACAAAGCGGAGGCCAACTCTTCTCCAAAATAGGCATGCTTAAAATTGTTGTTTGTGTAAACAACGTAATTCCTGCCCTGAAAATGGAAAAGATATTCTGGAGTGGAACCCAACTAAGAAAATTAACTTTGATGGTTACTTCCACCTATGAAATGATATCATCCTTATTTATATAAATATATTGATTAAAATAAATTATAGTTTCTCTAATTATTTATGTTTTGTAAGTAGAAATATTCTCTTGATTAAATTTTTTAATATGACCTATATATATATATCATTAGATTACAATATTATGATGTTATTTTATTTAATAGAAAGTTAATTATTATTAAATTATGTAAATTAATATTGATTCCAATTTTGATGAACATCAATATTTTGGTTTTAAGAATAGTCTTAGATTTGTCGATGGTTACCCATGTGTCTAGGAAGTAAATTATGGTCATGAAACATGTAACGCCCCGCCACAAAACCTCAAAGGACAACACATCTAGCTAACAATTATGATAATTTTTTTTTTTTAAAGTGAAACAACATAAAGATCATAGTATCAACTACATAGAATGTAAAATACACATACATATGCACTAACTATGTCCTTTAGGGTACCATTACTGCATTATGAGTATATCAATTATCCAATCTAAATATACATCATAAAATAACTAACAAGGGTTCATTAAAATCCACTATATTAAATAAATTAAATGTATATATTTCCACAGATACAAAACCATTAAAGAGTATACAATACGAACAAATAAGTACATAATCAATTTCTCTTACATAAGGGCGCATCAATACATTGTCACAAGGTTACAAAAAAGCTTTCCTTATAATAGCGGGAATAATACATCAAATTGCATTAAATGTAACTATGAGATACCAATAAATACATAATATAAATAATTGCCTCTTGAAATTGTGCAAGGTCCTATATCCGCTACATGAGGTACATCCTCCTCGATCATGGACAATAGCTAGGAAACCCAATGGATAAAAAACACATTCCACCCAACCATGTGGAACCTTAAGGTCCACCCCCCATGCTAGGAGATAATGATAAGGTCCCACCACCAAAT
Organism: Sequoiadendron giganteum; assembly: GCA_007115665.2. Taxonomy (NCBI): domain Eukaryota; kingdom Viridiplantae; phylum Streptophyta; class Pinopsida; order Cupressales; family Cupressaceae; genus Sequoiadendron; species Sequoiadendron giganteum. The sequence continues at coordinate 652,575,414 of CM021106.1, read as the reverse complement.
CAGTCAAGAAAATAGTAACATGACACATAAAGGCTAACATGAATCCAACATGAAAATACCCCAAAACTTCACATAACAGTGACACCGCTTCCAAAGGTACACAATCAACAAAGAGAGACACGAGACAAGGGCATGCTAGGTTGCAGTAGGAATGGTCCAGGCATGGGTTATCTTGATAGTCACTCACTAGATGTCAGCCCCCATCTATGGTTATCCTGACTGTTTCTCACTAAATGCCGACTCCATAGGGTGACACATGCAAAACCAACTTTATTTTTGTGGAGACAAAGAAGTTGATCTTGCCAACCAGACCATCAAAAACCATCCTTAGCCTAAACAAGCACTATAGGCTTGGGTGAGGCATCCAAATTATCTTATTTAAAGTGAAGTTCTACCCAACCCCCTAGTTTATTAGTTAGGTTATCATTGAGTTAAGGAAACTCCAACATGGGTTATCCTAGACACCACTTTGTGTGTTGGCCCTTGTATTGAGAGACACTCTCCCCTAAAGGCAACCAGAAGACCTGACACACATATGGGGAAAAGCCAACTTGCACAAGTCACATAATTACATGAACGTTCACATCAGGTGAGGCATGAACCATATCGCACACACAATAACCAACCATAAAAAAGAACATGTAGTGCATGGCTAAAGCTCCCATGCCACCAATCAAGTATATAAACCAACCACTTTCAAAAGAAAAATCATAAAACCCATCTTGCAGAACAACTCCCCTAGCCTTTAAAAGATTACCATAACAATTTCGCACAAAGACTCCCTCTTAACATAGAAGCCAAAATCACCTTAATCCAATAACCAAATACATCAATTAAACAAGCCCACAATCCAATAATGCAATCACTCAAACAATACCCAAAATCAGCATAACATCCAAGGGAGTCATTATTAGTACATTTCTAAACTCATTACTAACCAAAAACTTCACTTAGTAGGCCATTCACACAAAAATTCTCAATGTCTATAATATCAATTAATCTAATTTACAATTCAGTTATTTAATTAGTAGCAAAAGAATTAACATTCTTAAAATACCCAACTTCCTTCTATATAAGTTTTCAATAAATAAAGACATGGTTAACTTATAATTTAAACTTCAATATGGGAATCATAACAAAATCATCATAAACAAAAACTCAAATGTCTTACGAGACATCACATTATTCTAATGATTCAATGGCATTTCATTAGTCTTTTTCCTAGATAAGGTGCCACTTCCCGATACTAGCATTTATAAGTAAAAATCTCTTATTTAATTATCTAATACACACTTCTATTTAAATAATATTAAGTCTTCTAACATCAAATCAGAATTATTTAAGCTAAATAGCCTATCAATTTACTTTAACTACATACACAATTAAATACTCAATTACTAGTAACTTATCCAATTAGAGAAATCTTTTGTTTTATAACATATCTTATTTATTCATAATTTCTCAATTCCCATATTTAACATAATCAATTGAATTCACGCAGGCATAAATATCTTTTTTTTGAACACCTTAATGTGCAGACAATTATACATATACATATATGAATATATATTTACACAGTGTCAATATCTAAATACATGCATACATACATACACACATATATATATACATACATATACACATATATATATGATCAAATACCAAGACATTATACATATTCAACGATTTACTTAAAAGATATTATATCCCCTCATAATCTTATATATATAAGATGTGCTATTTAATAGATATCAAACCATGGTATTAAATATCACTAAAACATGATGATTTCATAACATGAAATCTCTTATCAATAATTCATTTGAGCTCGAGATTAAAAATCAAAATAAAGCGAAGATACTTATGATTCTTATGTATGCCAATTATAGTAAATGAAGAAAATATATCTACATATCGTGGCTTAAGAATTCAAAGATTTACATATGCCAAATAATGTCCATGGGAAAACATGGATGATCAAGAAAATTCAATGCAGGTTGGAGACATTGTTTGAAATTAATACGCATCTACGAGTTGGAACACTATTATAGTTGGCACACAAACTATGTGACAGAACATCTCATAGAGATACAACCCCAAGAAATGTAATGATTGCTGGAGACGCACAAATAGATTTGTTGAAAACGTTTTAGAAACTCTCAAGAAAATGCAATTGACAGGTGTAAATCTCTATGCCTCAATGAGATCGATCAAAGAATTAAAATATGCACATCAATTCGCCACACAAGGTCAACAAAATTGCAGCATAAGGCATGTGTACAAAAGTGCAAGTCTAGAACATGAACTTATGTCCATCCTAACTGAGTAAAAATGGAAGATGCAGTGGGTTTGGACATCCATTATGTGCAAAGGGTAGATGATACTGCAAAATGAGGTAGCTTAAATTCAAAGCACACAAACTTTTGACATAATGCATCAAAGAAGTGCAGGTAACCTATTAGTATTCAAGTAGATTTTGAATACAAAATAAAGATAAAAGACATAGAGACTAGATAGCAGGTTCCTTTTGGAAACATGGTCTTAAAGATGGTAATAATTGCACTATATTGCTCATTAGCGGCCTAATAACATGCATGCAGATATGTGAAAGAAAAGACATAACATACGAGCCGAAATATACATCTTCCCCAAGAAATCTGATCGCACAGAATACAATGTCTACCAAATGTAAAAAGACTCACCAAATAAAGTTAGAGATCTTTACCTTCCAATGCAGAAAAATGGAAATTTGAGAAGATTTGATCATGCATACACTTGCAACTTTCTTTCAAGCTAATTCATACTCTCTTGGTCGATTCTCCCCTTTCGCCAACTAACATGATACTCCAGTCTTTCCCTAATTTGTGCTATTGTAATTATGTACGCCGGTGAAGAATAGATCATCCTATATCATTATTTGCAAGGAAGCGCTCAAAGTCTATAAAGTTATGAAGCACTCCGAGTCACATGGAAACATTCTAAGTTTTGCTTGAATTCAAGACGCATTCAGGCAAGGCAAGTTTAGAGGGTGAGGTTGCACAAAGTACTAACCTTAATGCAATACATATACAGTCGGTTTGAGGTGTGCATGGTTGGCTATCATGGTCACGTGGGCTAACAACAGGTGAAATACCTCCAAAGAGCCAAAGCCGCTAGTAGCAAGGGAACGCTGTCCAAAATTTAGGCTGATAGCATGCTAAAAGTTCAGTAACGATGGCAGCATGGGTTCATCGAATTCAACAAAATGTATAAACAACAAATTTTGCCTCAAAAGGACAATACCCAGTATGCCCAGAACAGATATTAAACTTGGGTTTAAGAAACTTAAAAGTAGAGAAATATCGGCACAAGATAGATCCGATAAGAAGCTCAAGATACTTTCAAGCAAATGCATTTAGTAGATGAAAATGGATTTTATCTCTTTGAATACAATGATTGCAAAATATGCACAAATAGACTTAAATCTTCCAAGAATACAATGATTGCAGACCATTTACACATACAAATGCATAATTTATTTGTCTCCCTATGGAATAAAATAGATAATTACATGTTATCAAACAACATCAATCAATCAAGCGTTCTTTTCCAACATGCAGATAGAAGTGAGAAATTGAATGCCTTAACAATAAAAAAACGAATATTACAAAATACACACAAAAGATTCAAATGCTATTCTCTATTTGTTTTCAATTCCAATTGAGTAAATAAGAGAATACTTAGTTTTCTATTCAGCATTTTATTCTAGCTTTTGCTTCGAACATACAAAGATAGAAAAATTCAAAAGAGTGGAACCTGGTTAGAACAAGTAGCAAAGCTAAAGGTTGATGCCGAGATCAAGCTTCTCAATTTGTAGCTTCAACTTCTTCAAAACCTCCAAATCAATTTTACAGAATTTTTGCCCAATTCAAAAATTCTTCCGAAGACAAATCAATCAAATATCCTTATTTTAACAAAATAATTTTTGCAGACCAGTTTTTCCCTTCCCCAAAACCAAAAATCCCCTCAAAATGATAATAAGGAAAACTTTTGTTTTTTGAAAACAAAAAGCAAACAAAAAACTCATAAAAACATCATGTTTTCAAACAAAACCCACTTTGAAGTCACACATGTGCTTCGACAAGTCTTTTTCCCACTTTTAATTGTTTCTATTTCTTCATCATTTATCTTCATTCGAAATTAATATAAATTTTAATATTTTATTTTTCCCATGAAAATTTCCTCGCAAATTAAATTTATTAATTAAAACTTAACATTAACAATAATTTATTTCTATATTTAATTATGAAAACACTTTATAATTTAATCATTTAATTTAATAATTTAATTATCCAAACATCTCATATACACCCATTTAATAATGTATAATTTATTTAATTATATATTTAATTCTACATCAAACAACAACATTAAATAATAAATATCTTTATATTTAATTATAAAAATAATTTATAACTTAATAACCTAATTTAATCTAATTACCCAAGGCAACTTAAATACCAATTTAACAAACGACTTAAACTATAACAAACTAGGAGAACATCCTCCGTCAATTTTTCCTATTCTATAAAGAGTTGTTTCAGTCTGAGGGGAGCAAGGAAGAGTGTGGTCGTGCAAGGGACCTGGTCAAGAGCCTAATACCTTCAAAAATCTTCGAGGATGATGCTACCTCCCTCTCGTGCAACATAACCAAGAAAGAGGTAAAGAGGGCAATATCCTCCATGAATAATGACAAATCTCCTGGGTTGGATGGACTACCAGTTGAGTTCTATAAGACTTTCAGTGATTGGATTTGTGATGATTTGCTCCAAGTCTACATGGAAGCAATAAACAAAGGATCCCTAGGGGAGAATATCAATATAGGGCTCATTAAGCTTCTTCCAAAGGAAGGGGACAAAACTCTAATAAAGAATTGGACGCCCATTACCTTGTTAAATGTGTCTTACAAGGTGCTGGCAAAGATTCTAGCTTTAAGGCTCACTAATATAATTCCAAAGTTTATAAACAGTACCCAGACAGGGTTCATCAAGGGGAGACATATCCTTCAAAACCCTATCACAAGCTGGGAAGCTATGGACTGGGCAAGGAGATTTGGCCAAGAAGCTGCTATACTTCTGCTAGACTCTGAAAAATCCTATGACAAGATAGAGTGGCCTTTTCTTAGAATGACTTTGGAAGCCTTTAGACTCCCCCAAGCCTTTTGCACCATGGTTGACACCCTCTTAAGTGATGATGTTGCTCAGCTTGATGTCAATGGGTCACTCTTCGAGGTTATTAATTTGGAAAGGTCAATTAGGTAAGGATGTCCCCTTGCCCCCCCTTATTTGTCATTGCCTCAGATGCTCTTCATTACATTCTAAGAGATCCTAACAACTCCCCCAAGGTCAATGGGTTTATGCTTCTTGAAAAAAATGAACTCCTCAATATTCAATTTGTTGATGACACAACCATTTTCATCAAGCTACAAGAAGGAAACTTAATCAGTCTGTTAGAGAAGCTCAATTTCTTTTGTATTGCCTTAGGAGCCAAAATATCCAGAGCTAAATCAATAATTTTGGGGTGGTCTGACGTTCCACTTGATTGGCTCCACAAATTTGATTTTCAATGGGGAGGGCCACAAAAACAAGTGAGATATTTGGGGATCCCCTTCTATGTAAGTCCTAACCCGAAGGACATGTGGATGTGGATCAAAAGTAAGTTGGATAAGAAGCTTGATGGCTAGAACAAGCAATACCTCCCCATTGCGGGGAGGATCCAGATTTTCCAAAAGATAATGTCCTCATATCCTATATACTTTTCTTCAGTATGGTTCTTTAATAGTTATCAAGTATACAATTTAAAAAAAAAAATCAGATGCTTCTTATGGTCTGACGGAAAAGGAAAAATGAAAGCACACTCAATCAAATGGGACTGGTGCTACTTGGAGAAATCCAATGGGGGTTTGGGTCTAAAGGACCTAAAGAAACATGGTATTTCTCTGGCCAACAAGTGGATTCTGAAGTCTCTTGAAGGTGGTGAACTGTGGAAAGTTTTGGTCAGAAACAACATTAAGGAGGTTGTACTTAAAATGGCTAAGACCTGGAAGTCCCTCCCATTTAGTGATCTGCTTATTACCAAACAACCTATTGTCCCTTCCGGTTCATTGGTGTTGAAGACCATTTGGAAGGCCTAGGAGTTAGTTAGGGGGAATGCCAAATGTCCTCTTCTAGCTGATCACAACCAAAATCTTATTCACCCCAACCGTTCTATTTGGTGGAATTTAGAGCACAATGGAAAAGCCGTAGCCCTGTTGCAAGGCTATTCTGCAAAAAAGTGGCATCAAGATGGCATTAAAATTTTTAAAGACATAATGAATGCTGGGGTTTTAATAGGCTGGGATCAATTGAAAGAGGGGTTTAACCTCCCCCTCTCTAACTTTAGAACCTATTTTGTTATTAAGGAAGCTTGTAAAAAAATCAATCTAAATCCTAGTAATGCCAAGGGGGAACTTGAACCCTCTAGTTTTGTGTGGCATGACTCCACCTCTCTCAAGGAGGTCAAAACTAAAATCATCTACAAAGGATTGATCTCTTCCAACCCTCCTATTGAGCACCTTAACAAGATTTGGAAAAATAATTCTATTTCAATATGGTACAATGGTATTGATGCAAAAAAAACCTATTTTAGATGGCTCCTTATTTTGCAAAGGCTTCCTTATAAATTGAATCATTCTGATATTGATATCTGCAACTTGTGCAGGGTTCTTGAAACAATCACTCACATTTTCTTTGACTATTTTTTTGCAAAAGAAATATGGAAAATCTTATGTACTGATCATAAAATCTGGGATACTAATGGAAAGGTTAATTGGATTTTTTTTTAATTGTGTCATGATAAAAAACTAAGCAAAGATTTGCATATGTTTTGGTTTTCTCTTTCATCTGAAATTATGTGGTGTTGATGGAAGGCAAGGAATGAGGATAAATTTAGTGGGTGTCAGAGGGTTCTTATTGAGTCTCTTAAAAGAATCACACTTTTTAATGTTGCAATGCAGGTAGTTTCCACGATGGAGGTAGCATAGACTAAATTTTTGAGGCTGCTCAAAGATGGAATAGTCCTGATTAACCAACATGAAGTCAAGTTCAGGAAAAATTTTGAGACGATGTTTATGAAAGCTCTTGAGGCATTCAAGAAAGAATTCAATGGTACAAGGTCGCAGGCAAAAGAGAAGACCAAGCTGCTGATAAAGAGGAAAACATAACATATAGGGATCCAAGGCCTCATACCATTGAAAGCCAGGAAGCTGAAGAAGTCTTCTCCAATGAAGAGTTGGAAGTCATAAACACTCTCATCAACTAGGACAACAAATTCTCTATAGTTTAGAGCTCATTTTTTATATATTGATATATACTATCAGCTGCAAAGTCTTGATCCATCCATTGGTAGTGTAAGGCAAATTATATAGGCAATATATATTATGTAATCTGTTGTACATATATTGCTTTCTAGAACTTGTTGTTCTAGCATTCTTGACTAGATCCTTGTAATTTTTGGAGTGTTTAAACTGTTATTGAGGACTCAGAGGAGGAATAGTCAGACAGTAAAGAGCACAAGGAGGAGGAAATGTCCGACAATGAAGATGAGGATAATGCGGAAGGACCCCGCACCATCCCTGACAATAGCAAAGAGCCGAAAGAAAACTAAGCCTCTTAGTCTTCACACCCTCTCGATGCTGAGATTGTGGAGGAACCGATGATTGCTTATGAGGGAGAGGAACGACGTGTGCTTAAAGAAATAATGGACAAGCTGGATAAAAGATTTAGGGGCCTAACCTGCTTCACTATGAAGTTGGTTCACTTCATCACTAGTACTCTATCTACGGTGATCAAGGACGAGCTGGAGGGAAAGAATGCTGAGGAAAACCAAGAGTGGGTTGGTGACGATGCCGTGAAATTCCTATCTAAAAATTGGGATAATGCCAGTTAGCTTTTATTTTGTCTGTGTTTTGGTACTTCTATTGTTAGTCTATTGTTAGTGTGCTATTTTTTTTTTGTTCTTGTTCTGTGATTGGTTCTATGATATTTTGGCCCTATGGGCTCATTGTGTAAAGGGAACAACACCCTATAAATGCTTCTTACTGTATCAAAAACATTTATCAAACATCATGAAAAGGGTGAATCATGGAGGGGCACTATGTATAAGCATAAATATCATCTACCAATTTAATTTTATGATAATCCTCTTTTCATAAAGGGAAGGTGAGTAATTAAATTCATCTATAACAGTGGGAGATCTAATGGATTCTCAATGTAGGTGATAAGGCATGATTCTTTTGTCCATCAAGTAGTGGCAACATCTCTAGCATGTAAGAGAAATCAAGAAAAATGGAAGGTGATGAGAGCCAATTATGTCCCATTTTATGGCATATTTTATCCTATTTCATACACCTTCATATTCATTCCCACATTCCATTTCCGTTCCATATCATACTATTTCACCATTTTATGTTGCATATGATTAAACATATATAAGTGGTATTTAATATAGTTTTGGATAAAATACGGAAATTAATTATTGGTTGTCTTTACTAATAAGCATTATGATTTCAATCCTTGGAAAATAAAGCTTGCAACATGCAGATCACAAGAACTTCTTGTCACATTTTATGCAAAATATCTTCTTGGCACTTTCTAGTCAGTAACTTTTGTTT
>CM021106.1:652051592-652566628 GCA_007115665.2 Sequoiadendron giganteum | reverse complement strand
TGTTTGGTCGATGTTTGTGGAACAGATGATGTTTTCTCTATCTGACATTGGTTCTGAAGGATACTAGATAACTCTTCATCTTCATCTTGAAGCTACAGGAAAGGGCTTCTTTCGAGCATCATGAGATGCACCACAAAGTTAACGTCTTCAGCCTCTTCACCAACTTGTGGCCACACAAAATTATCTTCATCATGGGATGATTGAGCAGGGGGGAAAAGAACAAGATTTTTAGTGTTCCTGCCATCAAAAATGGTCATGTCACCTGACCAACATCCAATATAAGCATCTGCAATTACTAGCCATGGCTGGTCAAGGATAATGGGATACTCACCAAGTGTATCCTTTGGAGAAAGAATAATGAAGTCGACAGGATACTCCCAAGAATCTAAAATCATCACAAGGTCTTCTACTATGCCATTTGGCTTAGCAATGGAACTATCAGCAAGCTACAAGACTGTAGGATTAGATCTCATGCTTGCGATATTTAGTTGTTGTAGGATGTCTTTGGTCATCACATTGATTGCTCCACCCAAGTTAATTAGAGCATTCTTTATGTTTATTCTATTTATGACAAATTCAACCATAGGGCTACCTGGATCATTATACTTGGGAATAGTGACCTTTCCAAGCATGATGTTAGCAAGTTGGCCTACCACATGGACTATAGTGGGGTCTTTCTTTTTCCTGCCTAATTTCTTTAGGCACGCTTTCTTGATTTCCTTGCCATAGATAGGGGCATCTTTGGTTGCCTGAAATAGTGGTATCTGGACACATATGTGCTTAAGATGATCTAGGATATCAAATCTAGTTTCCTCCTTGTTTTATTTTTGTTTGGTAGCTTCTAATCTATAAGGAAATGATGGGTCTTGTATTGATTGCTTTGCTAGAGCTGGTTCGGGAGATTTAGTTGCACAAGGCTGAATGGGTTCAGTCAAAGATTCTTCCTGCTCTTCCACGGATAGTTCAGTGATAATGGGGGTGGAAGCGGCTTGCAAGGTTGTTCCTGAATGTAGGCATATGTCGCTTAAACTCATAAAATATGTAGGGAATTGGTTTGGATTAGTAGAATATACAGGTTTTTGCTGTGGTTTATTATTTGGGTTAAGTGTGGGTTGGGCTGGTAATTGGGTAGGTTTAGGTGCATTTGCATTTGGATTAACATGAGGGGGCATTAAAGCATGTTGTTGATTTTGGGAAGATGGCTGCATGTAGCTGGTGGGTTGGTTTGGCCATTGTTGGCCACCTCTCCATTGAGATGTTTGTTGCCTGTTTCCTGGAGGGGGTTGCCAAGGTCCCTGAAACTATTGCCAATTCCCCTGAGGTTGCTACCACTAAGGTGGGGTATTTTGATAATTGGACCAAGTACTAGGTGGGTATCCTCCATTGGATGGATAGGGTGGCTGCCACTGGTTACAAGATGAATAAGAGTTAAAATATGGTCCAACAAAAGATAGTGGATCTGGTGGCATACCTTGTCTTGAGGCCAACGACCTCTTTTGTGCAAAAAAGTAAACTTGGTCTTCCTTTGTCTGGATTGGCTTGAGCTCAGGAGGGATAATCTTACTATCAATGTTGGATATCACCTTGCATCTGCAATCTCTCTTCTTTTATCTACACTGAGGGTAATATTCTGTTAGTATTGCCTTTGCCTCCTCATCTTTCTTTTTAGCTTGAGGCGTATCCAGTTGGGTAGCTAGATTGTTAATTATATATTTCACAAATTAGTAATCTCCATCCTTGAGACTCCACTGTTGGATTTTTTACCCATAGAGGGTTGATATGCTCTTCCTTTCTTCGAAGATTCCCTAAAATAGTTTTGACAAATCTTCTTGATATCATCCCAAGAGACTTGAGTGATATCTCCTCCTACCATTAAATCCAAGGCATCAGTCCAGATTTCATTAATTCCTCTTAGGAAAAGAAACTTCTGTGAGTCTTATTTGAGTGCATGATGTGGATATTTTTGCAAACAAAACATAAACCTTGAAGTGAAATATTCCAAGCTCTCATCTTCTTTTTGTTGCATTATGAAAATGTCTCCTCCTCTCATGTCACTACCCCTACAATATTTCTTATTTTTTTCAAGAAAATTTGTCTTCATCTCTTCCCAAGTTCTCATAGTATTTCTGCCAAGTCTCATAAACCATCTCAATGCAACTTATTTCAAACTAGTGGGGAACAACTTAAGTCTATGGGCATCAGTGGTATAATCATAGCTTCTATAGAGTATGCCAAACTCAAACGAGAAGGTATCGGGATCTTTTGTGATAATTCAATAGAATTCAGGAAGGACTGAGGAAAATATATTCTTGAGGTTATCTACTTCATCTTGTTCAACAATGGGAAAGGGGAAAATTGGTTGGTTCTGCTTGTTAGGCATGTTTCCATTTTCGTCAGCCATATCTTGATGAAATTCTAGAATAAAGGGTTCTTCGACAGGATTTTGATCTTCAAGGGAAACTTTAGATTTGGTCAAGTCAGGGAATATATCAGCAAAGGGTTGTGGCTCTTCTTCTTCTTCTTCATTTCTGGGCAGATTTGGAAGCTCTACTAGCTAAAATGGCTCAATATGATTATTAGGAAGAAATCTCCCAAAAGTGTCTCTTCTTATTCTATGCATGCGATATCAACTCAATATAAACCAACTCACACAAAGAATGGGTGGGAAAAAATAGTGGATCATAACTTCTAACATTAAGAGAAAACTCCAGAAATACTACAACAAAAAAAACTAACAATGAATCCAAAGGACTCCCTAGTTTGACACCATCCCCGACAATGGCACCAAAAATGTCGGCCTCCTACAATGATCTTAATAACTAAGCCTTTATAGCCATGATTCAAAGATTGGAAATCCAACCTGAATAGCCATCTTAACCATCATGAAGGTACACTTAAATTGTCAACCCAGGGATGTGAACTTGAAATGGGTCAGCACAATATATACATTAGGGACTTCAAAATAGTCATCTTCATTCTACAACTAAGAGAGACTTAATGCTGAAAGTAAATTGCATGAAAGGAAACAAGGAAAATTTTGAACATCACTCAATCAAACTTAAACTGAACATGCACAACAAGAATGAAAATTTGAGCAATAAATAAAAAACTACTCTGCCCACTTTGGCTACAGGAACAATCACATAATGGACTTCTAGTGGTTGCAGGAACAATCAATGTCAGTTTCTTACTAAGTACTAAAAAAAATCTAATACTAATCTATCTAGGCTAACATATTACTCACCAAGTGGCCCCCCTTGGATGAGTATCCTCCAAAGATATTGCAACCTTAGATTGAACTTAAATACTTGATTCAGAATCTCATTTTATTAATTGGAAAAATACAATTACAAAAATAGCTTGTACAATAACTTGGTGATCAACTCACTAACTTGCTAAATTTCTCCACTAGCCCAAGGAAGGAGGATTGAAGCCTTATTTATCAACTAAAATAGGGCCATCAAATCCCACTAACTGAGAGGATTCCATTTAGGGAAAGCGAAAGAAAATTGAAGTGAAATTTACACATGTAGGGGAATCCATTGGACATGCAAGCCCAAAAATGGAATCAACCACTACAATAACACCCTTGATGCTCAATGACATTAAAGCTTGGCACAAAGTGGTTACATGCAGCTGATAAGGAATCTCTTGCCGACATCGACCAGTTGACCATCGCATGCATCCTCTGCATGAGCAGCTGGCTACTGCATTCCTTAACTTGGAATTTCCAAGCATGTCTACATGGTAATTTCAGTACGTCTAATAAATGCATAGAAAAAATTATCTAAAATAACATCCATCAATCTCATGCAAGATAATATAGATAGTTCACATATTAAGTCAAATATCATTAAAATTGGCAAAGAGGGAATTAAACCCAAATGTCAGAAGATCTGAAAGAAACTATAAAAAGTATTAGCATGCAATGTCAAAGTTCATGATAATCTCAACAAATAGACAATGGATTTAACCCATAATTAACCCAAAAATTGGACTCATCAATTGCTTCAGGTATAAAAACAAAAGGTAACATTTTTCACTTGAATGCTACTAGTAAAAGTTGTTTGATTGCTCAAGTTGATGAAAGTTGGTTGTGGCATAGGAGAATGTGTCATGTAAAATTTGAAAATATTATCAAGATAAGTTCTACTCAGTCAGTGAGAGATCTTCCTAAGTTGGTAAAACCCTCTAATGCCATATGCAAGAAATGCCAACTAGGAAAGCAAACTAGAATTTCATTTAGGAGCAAACAACATTGTTCAAATGAATTGTTTGATCTTGTGTATACTAACTTGTGTGGTCTTGCTAGAATCAAAATTTTTCAAGGTTACAGGTATTTCAGGGTGCTTATTGATGATTATTCTAGGATGATGTGGGTTACTTTCTTAAGGGAGAAATATGAAGCTCTAGAGAAGTTCAAGATTTTCAAGGCTATGGTTGAGACAAAGACAAGTCTAAGAGGTGGTGAATTCACTTTCGGTGAGTTTAATTATTTCTATGAAGTGCATGGGATAAAGAGATAATTATCTGCACCGCAGACCCCTCAGCAAAATGGAATTATAGAAAGGAAGAATAAGATAGTTCAAGATGCTGCTAGAATTATGATGTTGGAAGGAAATATTCCTCATATCTATTGGAGAGAAGTTGTGAGTACTGCTATTTATATCCTCAACCGGTAAGACCTATTTTGAGCTATGGCTTGGTCATGAGCCTACTATTAGATATTTCAAGATATTTGGGAGTAAATGCTATATCAAAAGAGATGAAGATATAAGAAAGTTTGATGCTAGGAGTGATGAAGGAATCTTTCTTGGTTATTCTACTAAGAGCAAGGCCTATTGGTGCTACAACAAGAGATTGAAGAAAATGATTGAAAGTGAAAATGTTAAGGTTGATGAAGACATTTCTAGACCATCCTGAACCTATGGATATGATTCTGAAGATCAAAATGAAAAATCAAATCAAGTTCAGATCATTTTGGTGAATCAAGAAGATAAAGAGGAAGGCGAAACTAGTGAAAGTACAAAAGAGAGATCACAAAAGCCTAAAGTTCAAGAACAACCTAAGATTGCAAGGTATGTGAGATTAAATCATTTAGAAAATCAGATTATAGGTGATAAGAACAAAGGTTTCCAAACTAGGAGATGTAGACATATAAAAATGGCCTAGACCCACAAACCACATTCTTCTATATCATGCTTCATCTCAACATAATTAAAATATTTAATTATGTCCTATAGTCCAATGTCAACTATTAATTAAATAGTTCTTAATTATTTAATTAATTCACATCTTTTTGTTCCTCCTAGCTATTTAAATAAATAAATTACATTTATTATTTAAATAGGTCGCTAATTGCTTATGTCACTCTATAATTAAATAAATTCCTAAATTTATTTAATTATTACTTCCTTATGATTATTTAAATAAATAAAAATTATTTATTTATTTAATACATCATTAATTTTATTTATGTCTTCTCATAATTAAATAAATTATTATTATTTATTTAATTATTATCCTCTCCAACTTTCTTTCTAATTTTAAATAGAATCATATTTAAAATTACCACTTTCTAATTTTCCTCCAAAATTGAATAATCTTAATTATTAAATTGTCTTATTGATTTTCTTTCTAAATTTAAATAAAAGCATTTTATTTAAATTGGCAACTTCTCTCTTTCCAAGTGAATAATTTTAAATTATTATTATTTACTGTTACATGAATCCACCATTTTGGAATTAATTTAAAAGATTAATTTTAAAATAGCATTTCTCTTCACAAATTAAGTTATTTCTAAAATAACTTGATTTTCTAATTCATCCTCTTGATTTTACTAATTTCATTTCAATGTCACATTCATTTTCCATCATTGATTTAATTTCCTAAATTAAATCTTGTCCACACATTTGGGGATGTTTACCCTAACCCTAATTGAGAGTTGCCATTTTGAATCTTAACCATTGATTCTAGGGCATTTCTCAATCTCTCATCTCAGTTGTCCATCCAAAATTGCATTTTCTATAAAATGTCAATTTTGTCTTCATTTTGAAACCTCTTATTATCTCTGAATCTTCTTCTTCTTGAATTCATTCTTTTTATCTAACATTGTCTTTTACAGATTTTTACATTGCATGTAGAGATTAGCTTCTTACATACAATTTAGATCAAATCCTTCAACACTTGCTAGGTCTTGTCATAATCATAGTTGCTCACAAAGAAATCTAGGGAACGTTCCATATTACAGCAAATAGAGAAGGTACAAGGAAGGTGAATCATGGAGATTTGAAGATTGGGTGAGATCTTTCCTAGTTTTCATTTTTATATTTCCTTTGTTCTTTATTGTTTACTTAGGTTTGATTTTGTTTGTTTTAATGAAACTAACTTGAATACAATACCCTATGTTACATTGGTGAACTCGACCCATTAAAATGTCTTTGCAGGTTCTCGTACGACCTCAATTTTTGTTTTGCAGATACAGGAGTACGAAACGACACAACTATTAGCCTATGTGACACAAGTGCTCTATCAAACTGTATTTGAGCTCATGAACGACACATTCGACATAGCGCAACACATTTGACACTCAGAGAGCCGCAACTGACCTTCTGCACTGCATTTTCCAAAACCCGAACTGCAAATGCAATAGTGAGCCACATCTGCTATTTCGCACCACAAATGACTAATTATTCTCATTCTTAAATTGTTGTCTCGATCCGACACGACTACGGCCTGTAGTTTTATTGATGTATGGAGATTAAAATGAACCAATCCTAGGATAGAAAATTAAATCTAGAATTTATCAATCCTAGGATAGTCACCAAACTTTATTTTATATTGGTTAAAATGAATCAAATGCTTGTTGTGAAGCAACATCTTCACTTAGTGTAGAAAATCATCATTTGGATTTAAAACTGAACCATTTGTTTGCTGTGCTTGTTGGGTAATAGGTATATGCTCTCCCCTTTATTGGGTGATAAAAAAACCAGACTTACCCATTTCATTTTTATGCATTTTATGTTTTATTAAATCCTTTAGAAGGCCTGCCGTAGTGGGAAAAAATACTCACCCTATGAGAACGTCCTAAGTGGGAACAACCAAAGCGAAGTTTTCCAACCCACTATAATCAAAAGTGAATTTCAGGGAAACCCATATTCAAGGGAAGTGAGCAAGATAACCATCGCCAAAATCTTTGTTCTAAAGATTGGGAGGTCTCCTGAGGGAGTTTATCTATTGCCACGCCGCACGAAAAACTTTACTACAAACCATAGTGTAGAAAGCCATCCATGTTAGTATCCAAACATCATTTCAATCATAGTGCAAGGGGAGAGAAGAATCTGACCCCAAGACACTCACCATATAATCGCCACAGATTGTTTGCTCAAGGGATCGAGAAATCTAACTTTGAGTACGCACCTGGAAAAGACAAAAACACAGGCACCCTCTAGGGGGTGACACGACTATGTGAGTCGACGCGATTTTAAGATGTGGGCTGTGATTGCTATGATGAACCTTTGACCGTTAAGAGTGAGTCTGCTTGAAGTGTCTTCTTGTTCAAATACCAATGAAAATAAAAAAAGGGTCATGCTCGATCCTTGAACATACACTCAATGTTTTAGATTCTGTCTTTTCTAAATCAACAAACTCAAAAAATGAACATCAAAACTTCCTAAATCAAGAACAAATTGGTTAACCTGCTGAAATTTATTCTAAGCCACAATTGCTCTATTGAGCCGCAATCGTCCTGTCAAATCACAATTGCGCATTTTTGAGTCGCAATCGCTTTGTTGATCCGCATTCACAATTTTAAACACCGCATTCATCATATTGCACTGCGATTGCCATTCCTGAGTCACATCTTCTCGTCCGAGCTGCAATAGCCAATTGAAATGCAACGATTGCCTGCCATTCAATGAATTTTCTTTACTAAACACCATAATTGCTGTTGCACCATATTTGCAATCCTAAATGCCGCATTTTCCATTTTGAACAATACCTGCTAAAACTTGCAACACATCTTCCATATTGCAAAGCATTTGCCAAAATTTGAGACACATTTGACTGCTCTGCAATGCATTTTCCTTCTTGCAACGCAATTTATTCTTGGAATGATGCATTTTCCTGTCAACTCAGAAAAAATTATTACTATCGAAACCCGAGACCAAGCATTATAAACCTCTTTTCTTCCAACAGTCTTTGTCCAAAACTAGGAGAACACTTGTCTGAGTCATCCATCTTTACATTTACATTTAGCTTGCAATCTGTCATCCTCATATTCATAGGCAAAGTCTTAAGGCCTCAAATTTACACCTTTGGGATAGGAAAAATTTCCTCACTTTGTCAAACCTTTGTCTCAAAAATACATTATCATTAGACCAAGTCAAAACAAATTAGTCCTTAGTCATTGTCCTTAGGTGAGCTACTTCCAACTCATAAGTCTAGTGTGAAAATCTCACCTTGTCATTTTGTCATCTTGTCACTTTATCCTTCAAACCAGTCCTTTGACAACCAAAATTGAGACATTGGCCAAACTTTGAATGGTTAGAAAACCTTTCCTAAAATTCTATTGACATAAGACACTCATTTTAGGCACTCATTACCACTTTGCATTTGACATTCCTTTTTGTCCTCATTATCACTTTGCATAGTCTTAGTCTCATTCCATCCACCATCATGTCTTCAAGTCACTATGACATGCTTGCTAGTCAAATTGAATGCTAATTCATTAGTAATGGTCAAGCACAACTAGCTAGGGACTTCAAAATGCTATACCTCCAATCCAAGTCCAAATTCACCTCAACCTCTAGTCCTCCATCCATCTACCCATCTTACCATCAATCCATGAATCCTGATCCTCTATCCATCTATTATCAGGAGTCCCCTAACACCATCCATGACACTAAGTCACAACAAACTTTCATTACCCACCCTAACCTTGACAAGGGAAACCAACCATCCATCAATCCTAGTCTATCATACACTCATCCCTTCCAAGTCTCCTTGTTATATGCTAGTCCTCCATCCACATCATATCCTACTCCTCCATTCACATCATATCATAATCCTCCATCCACATCATATCCTAGTCCTCCACCCATGTCATATCATAATCCTCCATTCATGTCATAACCTAGTCCTCCATCCACATCATATCCTTCTCATGCATTCATGTCCTATCCTAGCCCATCATCCCTCAACCAAGTCCAAACATCCATGGCATATCCTAGTCCATTATACACCAATCCATTCCAAGACATTCCATTTGGTCATGAAAGCACATCTAGTCATAGTCTCCGAAGTCCCATCCCATCTCATAAACTTGAGGATACATGTCAAGAGGCAAGTCCAAAGCACAACATTATAACATCATCATCATGTCAAGATCAAAGTAGTCCATCCCATGAACCTATCTTTAAATCCATTCAAGAAGTCCTCCTGGACAATCATGGCATACCAAATACACCTATCCTTGCTCAAGATTCCATCCACAACCATTTCATTCAAGATAATCCTATCCTTGGTCAAGATCTTATTTCCAATCATGACATTAAAAACGCACCCATCTTTGATCAAGAAGTCCAAAATGATCCACTCCTTGACCTCTATGCTAGTCACGATCAAACACTTGAACATGACCCTATCCAAACTTCAAGTATTGACACTCCCAATAGTGAGACACTTGCCTCCATGGGACACATAGATGATCTACCATTAGAACAAGAGTCTCCTAGCATGGACATATTTGCAAATGATCAAGCTATAACTGAATTCAGTGGGTTCTATCACAATGACCATGAAGAGGGTTTTGACATAGACTTTGAAGCACCAGCAGAAGCATAGGAATCCAACATGTCACCAAATCAAAAAAAAGATATTAATCAAAAATATTTCCAACATGTGAGTGAAACTACAACATCCTATCAATTAGGATCATCTATCTTTTTCAGAGCAGGCTTTGTTACAGAGGAGAATATTTCAAGCATTAATTTCCACAATAAGGATGGGTTAGTATCTTGCTTCCAAAGTAACAAGTATCCCATCACCAACAAAATCTGTCAGAACATGCATTATCAAGGAAAAGGACTAGGCCTACATGAGCAAGGAATTATTGAACTAGTACAAGTTTAGGAAAATTACAGACACCAAGTTCTTGGCTACTCCTCAGTCGGAAAATCTAACGATGTTATTGGTCCCTCCTCGATATTGGGGGCAAATTTATCTCATACAAACGTAAAAATGGGTGTCATGAGTAGTCCTTATCATAAGATTGTTACCAATACCCCTTCCCTCCACACCCCAAACCATCATTCCATCATGAATAAACCTTCCATTTGGAACGAACAAAAGTCTTACAAATCTAAAATCCAAAATCACATGTCAAAGGCCATGAAATAAATCAAAAATACAAGTGGACAAATGAAGCTAAAATGGATCCCAAAACAAAATGGGTCAAGTCAAGAAAATAATGAATTAGGCAAAGAAAATATGCCAAAAGTCAATCAAAATGTGGAGCCACAACACAAGAGGAATCCCACCTATAATACATGTCCACCTCCTTCAAAATGTCCATCAAGAAAGACATATAAAAGTGTTGGTTCCAAATGCTATCAAAATCCAACCTCCACCATCCATTACCCAAAGTTTGGAGAATAAAAACTACTACATCCAAACATCCCACTAACTCGTCCATTTCTACCATCATTCGTCATAATCCTACATCCTCCTTAAAGACCAAACATCCCATGTCACAAATCCATCGCATCTTGGCAAAAACTCTCTATCATAAGGAATCTCATGGCACTCTATCACGATGTGCGTATTCAAATAAGGCCAACTCTAGTATCAACAAGGATCACAATGACATCAGTCAGTTGTATGCAAGCACTATCATCCTGACAAGGCAAATACTTTAGAAAGGTCATTATTGGCATGTCATGGAACCAGTCTCTACATCAGTACTGCCAAAGGCTTCAACATAGTCAGTGGTCATATAAAGTATCAAGGCTATCTGAAAAAAACATCAAAAATATAAAAAAATAAAAAAAATCGTCCCTTGATGAAAACCTAGCAAACAAGCATCATGGTGACACCAAAAAAAAAAATAAAAATATCAAAAATAGTAAAGAGAAAAATTTCATCCAACGGTGAAAACTTGGCAAACAGGCACTTTGGATAAGTACCATGATGAAAACCTAGCAAACAGGTGCTTTGGATAAGTACCATGATGAAAACCTGGCAAACAAGTGTCATGTGTAAATAAATTATCTATGAAGACCATTACACTAGGGGCAAGTTGTCTCATCTCCCATTCCCTTCACATGACATTTCCATCTATCCATCTAAACCTTATCACTTTCCGTCCATTTTCCCACCGACTTTGATCTTGATAAGGACTGAAATACAAACATAAGTCATGCTTTGGGAAAAATATTGACATGTCTATCTTGTGGTCATACCTTATTTATTGAATATCATATCATTACCTTCATAGCCTCCTTTTTCACTATGTGACATCATCCTTGGAGACCATATGATAATTTTCTTAGTCCAAGCCATCCATTGTCCTTTTATACCTGTCACCCATCTTGGTTTTCCTTGTCAATGGTCTAAAGATCCCTAGTCATCCCATCTAGTCCTCACCAAATTATTCCAAATGCAACAATATGGAAAACCTGGCACATTATCCAAAACACTCCTTGACTTTGTCCCTGGCTCTGCTGCACACTTTTATCCTCTTATCATATCATTTTCATCTTCACGTTGTTTTGGGATGTGTCATTCCCACATCAAACAACATTGTCATTGTCATCGCCAACTATCAATTGGTATTCAACTTGACTAGCAGCAAAATCATGGTTGTCCTTGGATTCATGTGCGTCGGCATCATTCACATGCATTTTCTCATAATTTTCGTAAAACATCAAAAAGTCATAAAAATCATTAAAAGTCCTAGTTTTTTCCCTAAAAATTGGAAAAAGTCCTTAAAAAAGACCTAAAAAAATTGAAGAATGACCTGAAGAAAACACAAAAACATTCAAAAAGTGTCACAAATCTAAAAAAAAAGTCAAAGTCTATCTTGTCAGTCCTATCAATCACATCAGTCAATCTTTATCCCAGTCTGAACTACGTTGTCTCTACACATTTGCTACGTAGGCAAGATTCATCTTTGAATCCCCGAGACATTAGGTCAATCCCTTTAGGTTTCCAAATAAAATCATGAGTCAAACATGGTCACGTTAATCAAATAAAGCAGACATAGTCACACTTGACGCAAGACATTCATTTGAAATGTCACTGTCAAAATTGGTCAAAATCAAACAACATAAGCCAACCAATCCTATAGTCAAAATCAGTCAACTTGCCAAAATATTAGTCAAAATGTCAATCTCATTTCTTTTTGGTCCTCTTCAAGATGTGTCCTTGGATTTGGACCTCGTCAAAATGTCATCTGCCTTTTTAGGATGTGTCCTTCCTGACCTTAGGCACCGTCAAACCATCAAACCATCAAAATTGTCAAACTTTCCAACAATTAATCTTCGGCAAACAAACAATGGAAATACAATTAAATGATTGTTAATTTTTGGCTAATTTGTCTTATATTTTTATTGACTTGTCTTTTGGTCATGTTACTAGCTACCTCGAGGATCTCCCATGATGGATTTAGAGGTGCAATGACGTCTCATGACCTATTCTTTTTTTCTTTGACTGTTGTCTGTGGATTGTCTTGACAAAAATATTGGGGAAAATTGGCCTCTAGTATGAGTTAGGACATTCCTTGTTTGCGATCGTCTGTTTTGCAAGTGGATGACCTTGCACACCTTGGTCTATGTCATACCCAGGTGTTTGTTGTCCATTTGTGTCATTTTTACCACCCAATGATGATTTGAGCAACACTTATTAGTACTTTGGAAAATGTTGAAGGATTCTAACATGCATTTATTTTTCCACATTAACTTGCATCTCCTTCCCCATATCGACATTCATGTATTCTATCCTAACATTCATCTTTTTCTCTTTGACATTTCTTCTAGTCTCCATCATTATCATCCTTATATATCTTTCCTATATACTTTTGTCTTTCATCATCTAGTCCTTTCATTCATTTCAAGAGCCCACTTGTATTCTCAGAACCCAACTTTCCTCTCAAGGGGGCATACCGCTACATCCTCATCATTCTTCCTCATCCTATTTTGCATTGGGGCATATTTTTGACTTGTTTTCTTTGTCACAATGCGACAAGTTGCATTATGACAAAGAGGGGCAAATGTAGACACATAAAAATGGCCTAGACCCGCAAACCACATTCTTCTATATCATGCTTCATCTCAACATAATTAAAATATTTAATTATGTCTTATAGTCCAATGTCAACTATTAATTAAATAATTCTTAATTATTTAATTAATTCACATATTCTATTCCTCCTGACTATTTAAATAAATAAATTACATTTATTATTTAAATACGTCGCTAATTGCTTATGTCACTCTATAATTAAATAAATTCCTTCCTCATGATTATTTAAATAAATAAACTTTATTTATTTATTTAATACGTCATTAATTATTTATGTCTTCTCATAATTAAATAAATTCTTATTATTTATTTAATTATTATCCTCTCCAACTTTCTTTCTAATTTTAAATAGAATCATATTTAAAATTACCCACTTTCTAATTTTCCTCCAAAATTGAATAATCTTAATTATTAAATTGTCTTATTGATTTTCTTTCTAAATTTAAATAAAAGCATTTTATTTAAATTGGCAACTTCCCTCTTTTCAAGTTAATAATTTTAAATTATTATTATTTACTGTCACATGAATTCACCATTTTGGAATTAATTTAAAAGATTAATTTCAAAATAGCATTTCTCTCCACAAATTAAGTTATTTCTAAAATAACTTGATTTTCTAGTTCATCGTCTTGATTTTACTAATTTCATCTCAATGTCACGTTCATTTTCCATCATTGATTTAATTTCCTAAATTAAATCTTGTCCACACATTTGAGGATTTTTACCCTAACCCTAATTGAGAGTTGTCATTTTGAATCTTAACCTTTGATTCTAGGGCATTTCTCAATCTCTCATCTCAGTTGTCCATCCAAAATTGCATTTTCTATAAAATGTCAATTTTTTCTTCATTTTGACACCTCTTATTATCTCTGAATTCTTCTTCTTCTTGACTTCATTCTTTTTATCTAACATTTTTTTTAACAGATTTTTACATTGCATATAGAGATTAGCTTCTTACATACAATTTAGATCAAATCCTTCAACACTTGCTAGGTCTTGTCATAATCATAGTTGCTCACAAAGAAATCTAAGGGCACATTCCATATTACAACAAATAGAGAAGGTACAATGAAGGTGAATCATGGAGATTTGAAGATTGGGTGAGATCTTTCCTAGTTTTCATTTTTATACTTCCTTTGTTCTTTATTGTTTACTTAGGTTTGATTTTGTTTGTTTTAATGAAACTAACTTGAATACAATACCCTATGTTATAGGAGAAGAATTGTAGAAGAATACTGTTTGATATCAAAGATTGATCCAAGTAATGTAAATGAAGAATGCAAAGATGAACATTGGATTAAAGCAATGAAAAAAGAACTGCAACAAATTGAGAATAATAATACATGGATTCTTGTTCCTAGACCTAATGAAAAAAATATAATTGGAACTAAATGGTTCTTTAGAAAAAAACTGAATGAGCAAGGTGAAGTTATCATAAACAAAGCAAGACTAGTATGTAAAGGATATTCTCAGATGGAAGGAATTGACTTTGAACAGACTTTTTCCCCTCTTGCTAGAATTGAAGTTGGGAGACTGTTTCTTGCTTATGCTACTTATAAAAACTACAAGGTTTATCAGATGGATGTCAAGTTAGCTTTTCTAAATGGAAAATTGGAAGAAGAGGTGTATGTTGAGCAACTTGATGGTTTTCAATTGACTAATCAGGGAGAGATGGTGTGTCAGTTGAAGAAAGCATTGTATGGAATCAAGCAAGCCCCTAGAGCTTGGTATGCTAGATTGGACAAGTATTTGTTGAAGTTTGGATTTAACAAAGGTACTACTAACAGTAATCTGTATTTCAAGATTGATGATGATAAAGATTTGATTGTGGAAGTCTTTGTTGATGATATCATTTTTGGAGGAGATGATGGTTTGTGCATGAATTTTGTTGATGAGATGCAGTATGAGTTTGAGATGTCAATGATTGGAGAGATAAAATTATTTTTGGGATTGCAAATTACTCAATTAGATAAAGGGATCTTTATATCTCAGTCCAAGTATGTGAAATAATTGATAAAGAGATTTGGTATGGAAGATTCAAAGCCAGTAGGTCCACCCATGGTGACCGAATCTAAGTTGACAACAAATGATGATTCTCCAAAGGAAAACCAGACTAGATACAAATCAATAATTGCTGGATTCCTTTATTTAACTCAAACTAGACCTAATATCATGAATGTTGTATGTATTGTTGCAAGATTTCAAGCTGATCCTAAGGAATCTCATGTGATTGCTATAAAAAGAATTTTTAGATACTTGAAGGGAACAATTGATTTTGGCATGTCGTATCTTAAAAATGATGATCTTACTTTGAGTGCCTTTACTGATGCTAATTGGGTAGGTTATGTGAATGATAGGAAAAGTACTAGTGGTGGCACATTTTTCTTGGGAAAGAAGCCGATTTCATGGTTAAGTAAAAAGAAGAATGCCATTTCTTTGTCTACTGCAGAGGAAAAATACATTGTTGCTGCTAACAATTGTACTCAAGTATTATGGATGAAGTAGATGTTGAAAGATTTCAGAGTTATGTATGATGAGCCTATTGTTATATTCTACGATAATTCAAGTACAATTAACATTTCTAAGAATCTGGTGTTGCATTCAAAGAACAAGAATATATCTATCAAGTTTCACTTTATGAGAGAGAAGGTGAGTGAAAAGGAAGTTAGATTAAGTTAGTTTATGCATCTATTCCTTAGTAGGCACATACCCCTCTTAATCAAAACTAAGATGCATTATCTTGCATTAGTCTATGTAGTTCATAGTCATATCTTGATTTAGATTGATGTTGTGGTGGCTACTACTCAGGGGGAGTAGTCAGATGATTCAGATATGTGGTTCAAATCTTCTGTGTACCTTTGTCATTGATTTCAAAGGGGGAGAAGAGAAATGTGAAAAACTAAGAATTATTTGAGGAGAAAAGAGTCAAAAGCTAAGGGGGAGTAAGTGCTAAAGTTAGTTGCGTTGATGGTGTTTTTCAAATCATGTGTTTCCATCAATGCCAAAGGGAGAGATTGTTAGATGTTGTGGTTGTGTTTCTGATATGTGGTTATCATTGATGTCAACACTATTAGCATTAATGTCTTTAAGACTATATATATCGAGGATATTGAGAAAAAAATGTAATAAAATAAGTTGCAGGTTGTTTGTGAAGTAGTGAAGATCACTATGATGGAAAGTTCAATATTTTGATGATGAGAAGTTGAGGATCAAAGGGTTTATTTTCAAGTCTATCTAGTTTATCCATCAAAATTTTCAGAGGTGTGCATGAATATTTGAGCAAGTTATGAGTTTTTGTGTTTCGATAGTTATTCTGTTACTAAAGTTGGTATTCTTGGAATAAGATAATGTGATTATGGTAATCTGAGTTGTTGCGTATGATCCTGTGGTGTTTGTGGATGTTTCCAAATCATCCTCTATCTGTGTTGCACGTCTGCATTGATCATTGTGCTCACAGTTGATAATTTTCTCTTTGTGTGTTCATGTTTTTCATGTTCATGGCCGACAAGGTGATTGTAGCGTGTTGTGGATCTTTGAGGAAAAATATTTGAAGGTGTTTTGTGTTCGAGGACATTATTTTGGGTCTCCACTATGTTGTGGCTGACCTTGGTAGATTCACATTAATAATATTTATTGTTTTGGGTCAACAATTTGTATTCATCTTATTATTTTGTTGAAGCCAACTTGTAGTGATGTAATTCCTTGTTGCGGATATATATAAGTGATTGTTTCTTCATTTAAATGAGAGACTGTGCGAGCGAGCAAGTGTATATGTGAAAATAATATTCTAAATATTTTGAAGACAAAACAGAGTGTGAAGAAGAGTGAAGAAGTGTTCATGTGTTTAACCGAAACTGTAATCAGGGATTAGCAAATGCTACTTTCTTAGTTCAAGATCTTCAAATGGATTTAATCTGAATATTACTATAAGATAGCGAGTCTTATTTTGGGCAGCAAGCCTTTTTGTAATTGAGCAGTGACCTCTAGGTAGTGTGCCTAAATGCATGTGCATTCCCCATTTATTCTTCTTATACTTTTAACAGAGTATAAACTTGAGGATTAACCTCCACCATGGTTTTTTACCCTAACATGGTTTCCATGCAAAAATATTGGTGTTATGTGTGTCTATTATGTGTTGTTGATTTATTCTTTCATGGCTATTAATTAGATCCGAGAATAGGGGTTAATAAAGTTAATAAGTTTGAAATTCTATGACAACTGATTTTTCCCCCCTCTCAGTTGTCTGCCCTTGTGTTTCCAACAAAGACAACATTGGAAGAATGAGAGGAAAACCCAATAGACACTAGAACATGCAAAGGTGACTATTCAACTTCCAAAAATGGGTAGATGTAATGGTTACAAACATATTTTTTAGAAACTAAAGGGGCATTAGTATGTCAAAAAATATTGAATTATCCTATATTCAAATAATGCTAGCACATTGTGTAGACATCAACATGTCACACTAGAATTCAAGTACAATTCACTCAAAAAATTCACAATATGGGAACAAACCACTAAGAAAATATAACACATGGTAACACATAAAATTGGGTTAAACATACAAAAACACTACACTAACACTAGGAGTGAGTAAAAGGATAACCAATTTAGCCCAACCTTAGAATTTTACCCACTCCTAGTTATTTTTTTGTGGTTATGTCTTTTACTTTTTATCCTTATTTCATGCATTTCCATGCATTGTCCAATGTTTGTTTTAATTTTTTCCCATCTTATGAAGTTTTTGAGTGAATTATTCTTAGATTCTAGTGTGACATCCATACATCTTTGTGTCACACAAGTGTCCAAGTATAATGCAATTAGAAACTTCACAATATGGGAAAAAATTTAAAAAATATAGGGGAACACATGGAAACACATGAAATATGGTTGAACAAACAAAAACCATAACATAAAACTCATACTAGGAGCATGTAGAAGGATAAGGATGAGATAAAATGATCCTAAAAAATATGCTAGGTGTTACAAACACATAAAGTCCAAAATGTAGCATAATAATTGCAAGATATGCTTTGGATTTTTTGATATTATAAAAAATGACATTAAATAAATTATACATACAAATAATAACAAGTGTTCCTATTACAATCCTAGTATGTATGGAAAGGGGAAAACTGAGAAGATGAGTTAACAATGTTGCCTAGAGAAATTAATCAACTAACAAAAATGTAAAAATATACAAGAATGATAAAAATAGTAATAAACTTAGAAATAATCCACCATTACCATGAGAGGATACGAAAAGATCTCATAGATGAGAAATATTCATTGTAGAAGGATAATGAAGGTTTTCCTCCTAGCCACAAAGAGAAGAAAAATATCAAACAATAAATCATTACTATATCAAAAAATTATTAGCAAGTGTTCTACAACACAAATTATTAGAGAACCATAAAATAAGGATAGTGACTAACTTGTAAATGACAAGAGGAACAAATATAATATAAATTTTGTATAGAGAATAAGATAGCAACATGATATCCAAATCAAAAGACAAGTTATAACCACTAGAAAGATACAATCAAAGAGAGATAGAAATTCCTAAGTTGTTTCATGTCTTAGATTTTAAAATGAGCTCTAAAGCGTTAGGGAAGAAAAGGTGTGTTCAAATTCACTAGCACAATTTTTTTAACTAACAAGAAGGGAATTATAATATATTCCAACAATAAAAAAGGTGGGTAAGTTTATGCATTCTTATTTTAACAATGAGGCAAAATCATAGTTGCATAGATGTCTTCACACCTACATTGTCATTTAGAGAAAACGTCGAAAAAATGTTAGAAAGCAATAAAATTTAGAGTAGTAAAATAACAATAAAGTAAAAATAAAACTTAGTATTTTTGTGAGGGAGAAAAAGTTGAAGTTATTGGTTTAATCAATCATTAAACATGTCATGGCTCGATGGATACAAAAGTTACTATAAATCATAATGTGATTATTTAAGGGTATGTAATTTTCACTATTACAATAATGATGTAAGGGAAAGGATCGAGTAGTTGTGCACCCTAAATTTTCTCCTTTAAATCATGTGTAGTGGTTTTGAATGAAACTCAAATTCTTGTAGAAAATTAGTTGTCAAGGTCACTACTTAAATATAAGGTTTTAGGTCCATGTCATGAAATATGATGCCAAATCAACATATTTTCTTGAGGTGTCATAAAAGATCTCTAAAAATATTAAATCTACAATTATGCTTTAAGTCATGTTTTGTTTGTGCATCCATGTGACATCACAAGATTTTGTTGATTTTTGAATCGAATGGTTGTATTTCATTCAATTATAAGTAATAATGGTCAACACTAAAATCCTCCAAGTGACAATTAATAGCATTATACTATTAAAAATACTAGTCATTAAATCTATAAATGTTATCTCACCTATTAAAATTTATCACATATGATTAAGTATTAAGTATTTGACTCTTCTTATATATTAGACTTATTAATTAATGTTAATTTATATTTATATTGTTGTATGCATACTTTCATACTATGAGATGCAAATATTATTTAATTAGAATAAAAACATGTTTGAAATTCATATTTTTAAATATGTTTGTAGTGTCAAAAAATGTCACCAAGTGACATTTTCACACTTGTTTGGGACCTCCTTATAAAATTAAGCTTAATGTTGCCTTGATTTAGTGTTGTAATGTGTTCAACACACTCACATTAGGTATTGGTCCCTTGTCAACTAAATAAACCTAATCATACCTCATTTAAAGTGTTGTAAAGTGTTGCAACACACTTTCACACTTTTCAAAGGTTGTTATTAATAATTGGGCTTCTTTATGCTTTAATTGACCTTATTTTGCATCCACAAGCCTCATTTAATGCATATTTTTTAGGATGATCCTGACATAAACCAACATCCAATCATAATTTAGGTGTCTTTAGGTTGTGTGGCCTAAATTTGGTGGTCAGGGACTCATACGCCACCTTAGGTGTACCTAGGGTTTTGGGTCCCAATCTAAAATTCACACCTTTCTAAGAATTTTTGAAAATGGTCCCATAATTAATGCCTAATGGGACTCATAGGCCACCTTGGGTGTATGAGTCCCATGTGGAAAAAAATTAAATTTAATTCAAATTCTTGGTAAGATTTTATCCTCCGAGATCTGATTTCCGCTTGTAGTGTTGTCATTTTGAGAAATTAGGCATAATCAAGTATAAATAGAAGGTTATTTCACTCATTTTCACCCCTAGCATTCAAGTATTCATCCTTATAGAAAATTTGAGTTCATAAGAGCATTCAAGGGCTAATTATCAAGTGTTTTAGAGTATTATTCAAATATCAAGCATCATATCAAATTCATCATGCATCATGTTTGTTTTTGAGCTAACAATTGTGATGTAGGGTTTAATGATTCAAGCTAGCATTCAAGTCAAGATCTATCCTATTCAACCAAGAGTCAAGATCTACATCCATTGGAGCCACTTCATACATGTTTTCAACACTTTATTGCTAGAGTTTGGTGAGTTGTAACATTGTATGTTGTTCATTCATCATTCTCTTTCCTATTTCATTCATTATAAGGTTTGATTACCAAAATAGGGTTTGACCAAGGCAAACTCCTTTCTACTAGAAAAACAACATTTCCCCCTCTCTTTAGTGTGTGATTTTCAAATTTAAGTTGAAGACATATTGAAGAGTAAGCTTGGAAAAAGTTGTGAAAGTGCTCAAAGTTGTCAAAGTTGTCATCTTACATTAGACATCATTGGAAGACTCAGATACAAGTTTCAAATCATGGTTTCAGATCTAGAAATCAATTGGAAAGGATAGAGTAGACATTGAAGGGGAGATTTAGACTTTGAAGTTACGGAAAACCCTAACTGGATTGATATGCCAATTTTGACGTATGAGTCCCAGTATAGGTCATTTTCCAAATGTTTGTAGATCCTGACTCTACATTGCTAGAAACTTGTTCCAGACTAGAAACCCTAGTTTGAACTAATATGCCTAAAATGGTGTATGATTCCTAGTGTGCCAAAGTTTTAAGATTTTTAGTGTTTTAGAGCTCATTCCAACCCTCTTTAGGTTTTTGGGTGCACATCTCTAATCTTGCAGTTCTTTGTTATGTTTTACATGCATTTTTAGGCCATTTAGTGAAAGTTTGCATTGCATTAGGTTTGAGTGTTAGGTCTTGCATTTAATTTGTTTTTCCAAGCCCTAGCTTGGTGGTGAACCCCCTTTTACTTTATAATAAGACCCTAGGACAACCCTATTGCAAGATATCTTTCTCCTTTGCATACATTAGATTGAGATCTCTAGGGTTTTCCTTGAATGAGAGTGAAGGAGATTGTTGTTCTATCTCCCAAGTATTGAATTCAAACAAAATTATTCCTTTCAATGTTATATAAATATCACATTAATTCTACTTAAATTTTAAGAATTTAATTTATATTTATTGTACAAATAAAATATCCATAAAAAATATACAAATTTAAATTCAAAAGTACTCTTCAACATTTAAATATTAAATTAATTGATTGTATTTAATTAGAAGAAAATAAATTCTCAATGAAAATAGAACATAGTCTCACATAACATTATTTATGTCAAATGTTCTGAAAGAAATAATAATAATTGCATCCAAGGTGTTCTTATCTAAGAAAAGGTTAAAATAAATTTTAAAATCAACGGTTGATAATTCCTTGCAAGACCATAAATTAAAACCTGGCTACAAATAGTTAAAAAGGACAAAGCGGAGGCCAACTCTTCTCCAAAATAGGCATGCTTAAAATTGTTGTTTGTGTAAACAACGTAATTCCTGCCCTGAAAATGGAAAAGATATTCTGGAGTGGAACCCAACTAAGAAAATTAACTTTGATGGTTACTTCCACCTATGAAATGATATCATCCTTATTTATATAAATATATTGATTAAAATAAATTATAGTTTCTCTAATTATTTATGTTTTGTAAGTAGAAATATTCTCTTGATTAAATTTTTTAATATGACCTATATATATATATCATTAGATTACAATATTATGATGTTATTTTATTTAATAGAAAGTTAATTATTATTAAATTATGTAAATTAATATTGATTCCAATTTTGATGAACATCAATATTTTGGTTTTAAGAATAGTCTTAGATTTGTCGATGGTTACCCATGTGTCTAGGAAGTAAATTATGGTCATGAAACATGTAACGCCCCGCCACAAAACCTCAAAGGACAACACATCTAGCTAACAATTATGATAATTTTTTTTTTTTAAAGTGAAACAACATAAAGATCATAGTATCAACTACATAGAATGTAAAATACACATACATATGCACTAACTATGTCCTTTAGGGTACCATTACTGCATTATGAGTATATCAATTATCCAATCTAAATATACATCATAAAATAACTAACAAGGGTTCATTAAAATCCACTATATTAAATAAATTAAATGTATATATTTCCACAGATACAAAACCATTAAAGAGTATACAATACGAACAAATAAGTACATAATCAATTTCTCTTACATAAGGGCGCATCAATACATTGTCACAAGGTTACAAAAAAGCTTTCCTTATAATAGCGGGAATAATACATCAAATTGCATTAAATGTAACTATGAGATACCAATAAATACATAATATAAATAATTGCCTCTTGAAATTGTGCAAGGTCCTATATCCGCTACATGAGGTACATCCTCCTCGATCATGGACAATAGCTAGGAAACCCAATGGATAAAAAACACATTCCACCCAACCATGTGGAACCTTAAGGTCCACCCCCCATGCTAGGAGATAATGATAAGGTCCCACCACCAAATCAGTCAAGAAAATAGTAACATGACACATAAAGGCTAACATGAATCCAACATGAAAATACCCCAAAACTTCACATAACAGTGACACCGCTTCCAAAGGTACACAATCAACAAAGAGAGACACGAGACAAGGGCATGCTAGGTTGCAGTAGGAATGGTCCAGGCATGGGTTATCTTGATAGTCACTCACTAGATGTCAGCCCCCATCTATGGTTATCCTGACTGTTTCTCACTAAATGCCGACTCCATAGGGTGACACATGCAAAACCAACTTTATTTTTGTGGAGACAAAGAAGTTGATCTTGCCAACCAGACCATCAAAAACCATCCTTAGCCTAAACAAGCACTATAGGCTTGGGTGAGGCATCCAAATTATCTTATTTAAAGTGAAGTTCTACCCAACCCCCTAGTTTATTAGTTAGGTTATCATTGAGTTAAGGAAACTCCAACATGGGTTATCCTAGACACCACTTTGTGTGTTGGCCCTTGTATTGAGAGACACTCTCCCCTAAAGGCAACCAGAAGACCTGACACACATATGGGGAAAAGCCAACTTGCACAAGTCACATAATTACATGAACGTTCACATCAGGTGAGGCATGAACCATATCGCACACACAATAACCAACCATAAAAAAGAACATGTAGTGCATGGCTAAAGCTCCCATGCCACCAATCAAGTATATAAACCAACCACTTTCAAAAGAAAAATCATAAAACCCATCTTGCAGAACAACTCCCCTAGCCTTTAAAAGATTACCATAACAATTTCGCACAAAGACTCCCTCTTAACATAGAAGCCAAAATCACCTTAATCCAATAACCAAATACATCAATTAAACAAGCCCACAATCCAATAATGCAATCACTCAAACAATACCCAAAATCAGCATAACATCCAAGGGAGTCATTATTAGTACATTTCTAAACTCATTACTAACCAAAAACTTCACTTAGTAGGCCATTCACACAAAAATTCTCAATGTCTATAATATCAATTAATCTAATTTACAATTCAGTTATTTAATTAGTAGCAAAAGAATTAACATTCTTAAAATACCCAACTTCCTTCTATATAAGTTTTCAATAAATAAAGACATGGTTAACTTATAATTTAAACTTCAATATGGGAATCATAACAAAATCATCATAAACAAAAACTCAAATGTCTTACGAGACATCACATTATTCTAATGATTCAATGGCATTTCATTAGTCTTTTTCCTAGATAAGGTGCCACTTCCCGATACTAGCATTTATAAGTAAAAATCTCTTATTTAATTATCTAATACACACTTCTATTTAAATAATATTAAGTCTTCTAACATCAAATCAGAATTATTTAAGCTAAATAGCCTATCAATTTACTTTAACTACATACACAATTAAATACTCAATTACTAGTAACTTATCCAATTAGAGAAATCTTTTGTTTTATAACATATCTTATTTATTCATAATTTCTCAATTCCCATATTTAACATAATCAATTGAATTCACGCAGGCATAAATATCTTTTTTTTGAACACCTTAATGTGCAGACAATTATACATATACATATATGAATATATATTTACACAGTGTCAATATCTAAATACATGCATACATACATACACACATATATATATACATACATATACACATATATATATGATCAAATACCAAGACATTATACATATTCAACGATTTACTTAAAAGATATTATATCCCCTCATAATCTTATATATATAAGATGTGCTATTTAATAGATATCAAACCATGGTATTAAATATCACTAAAACATGATGATTTCATAACATGAAATCTCTTATCAATAATTCATTTGAGCTCGAGATTAAAAATCAAAATAAAGCGAAGATACTTATGATTCTTATGTATGCCAATTATAGTAAATGAAGAAAATATATCTACATATCGTGGCTTAAGAATTCAAAGATTTACATATGCCAAATAATGTCCATGGGAAAACATGGATGATCAAGAAAATTCAATGCAGGTTGGAGACATTGTTTGAAATTAATACGCATCTACGAGTTGGAACACTATTATAGTTGGCACACAAACTATGTGACAGAACATCTCATAGAGATACAACCCCAAGAAATGTAATGATTGCTGGAGACGCACAAATAGATTTGTTGAAAACGTTTTAGAAACTCTCAAGAAAATGCAATTGACAGGTGTAAATCTCTATGCCTCAATGAGATCGATCAAAGAATTAAAATATGCACATCAATTCGCCACACAAGGTCAACAAAATTGCAGCATAAGGCATGTGTACAAAAGTGCAAGTCTAGAACATGAACTTATGTCCATCCTAACTGAGTAAAAATGGAAGATGCAGTGGGTTTGGACATCCATTATGTGCAAAGGGTAGATGATACTGCAAAATGAGGTAGCTTAAATTCAAAGCACACAAACTTTTGACATAATGCATCAAAGAAGTGCAGGTAACCTATTAGTATTCAAGTAGATTTTGAATACAAAATAAAGATAAAAGACATAGAGACTAGATAGCAGGTTCCTTTTGGAAACATGGTCTTAAAGATGGTAATAATTGCACTATATTGCTCATTAGCGGCCTAATAACATGCATGCAGATATGTGAAAGAAAAGACATAACATACGAGCCGAAATATACATCTTCCCCAAGAAATCTGATCGCACAGAATACAATGTCTACCAAATGTAAAAAGACTCACCAAATAAAGTTAGAGATCTTTACCTTCCAATGCAGAAAAATGGAAATTTGAGAAGATTTGATCATGCATACACTTGCAACTTTCTTTCAAGCTAATTCATACTCTCTTGGTCGATTCTCCCCTTTCGCCAACTAACATGATACTCCAGTCTTTCCCTAATTTGTGCTATTGTAATTATGTACGCCGGTGAAGAATAGATCATCCTATATCATTATTTGCAAGGAAGCGCTCAAAGTCTATAAAGTTATGAAGCACTCCGAGTCACATGGAAACATTCTAAGTTTTGCTTGAATTCAAGACGCATTCAGGCAAGGCAAGTTTAGAGGGTGAGGTTGCACAAAGTACTAACCTTAATGCAATACATATACAGTCGGTTTGAGGTGTGCATGGTTGGCTATCATGGTCACGTGGGCTAACAACAGGTGAAATACCTCCAAAGAGCCAAAGCCGCTAGTAGCAAGGGAACGCTGTCCAAAATTTAGGCTGATAGCATGCTAAAAGTTCAGTAACGATGGCAGCATGGGTTCATCGAATTCAACAAAATGTATAAACAACAAATTTTGCCTCAAAAGGACAATACCCAGTATGCCCAGAACAGATATTAAACTTGGGTTTAAGAAACTTAAAAGTAGAGAAATATCGGCACAAGATAGATCCGATAAGAAGCTCAAGATACTTTCAAGCAAATGCATTTAGTAGATGAAAATGGATTTTATCTCTTTGAATACAATGATTGCAAAATATGCACAAATAGACTTAAATCTTCCAAGAATACAATGATTGCAGACCATTTACACATACAAATGCATAATTTATTTGTCTCCCTATGGAATAAAATAGATAATTACATGTTATCAAACAACATCAATCAATCAAGCGTTCTTTTCCAACATGCAGATAGAAGTGAGAAATTGAATGCCTTAACAATAAAAAAACGAATATTACAAAATACACACAAAAGATTCAAATGCTATTCTCTATTTGTTTTCAATTCCAATTGAGTAAATAAGAGAATACTTAGTTTTCTATTCAGCATTTTATTCTAGCTTTTGCTTCGAACATACAAAGATAGAAAAATTCAAAAGAGTGGAACCTGGTTAGAACAAGTAGCAAAGCTAAAGGTTGATGCCGAGATCAAGCTTCTCAATTTGTAGCTTCAACTTCTTCAAAACCTCCAAATCAATTTTACAGAATTTTTGCCCAATTCAAAAATTCTTCCGAAGACAAATCAATCAAATATCCTTATTTTAACAAAATAATTTTTGCAGACCAGTTTTTCCCTTCCCCAAAACCAAAAATCCCCTCAAAATGATAATAAGGAAAACTTTTGTTTTTTGAAAACAAAAAGCAAACAAAAAACTCATAAAAACATCATGTTTTCAAACAAAACCCACTTTGAAGTCACACATGTGCTTCGACAAGTCTTTTTCCCACTTTTAATTGTTTCTATTTCTTCATCATTTATCTTCATTCGAAATTAATATAAATTTTAATATTTTATTTTTCCCATGAAAATTTCCTCGCAAATTAAATTTATTAATTAAAACTTAACATTAACAATAATTTATTTCTATATTTAATTATGAAAACACTTTATAATTTAATCATTTAATTTAATAATTTAATTATCCAAACATCTCATATACACCCATTTAATAATGTATAATTTATTTAATTATATATTTAATTCTACATCAAACAACAACATTAAATAATAAATATCTTTATATTTAATTATAAAAATAATTTATAACTTAATAACCTAATTTAATCTAATTACCCAAGGCAACTTAAATACCAATTTAACAAACGACTTAAACTATAACAAACTAGGAGAACATCCTCCGTCAATTTTTCCTATTCTATAAAGAGTTGTTTCAGTCTGAGGGGAGCAAGGAAGAGTGTGGTCGTGCAAGGGACCTGGTCAAGAGCCTAATACCTTCAAAAATCTTCGAGGATGATGCTACCTCCCTCTCGTGCAACATAACCAAGAAAGAGGTAAAGAGGGCAATATCCTCCATGAATAATGACAAATCTCCTGGGTTGGATGGACTACCAGTTGAGTTCTATAAGACTTTCAGTGATTGGATTTGTGATGATTTGCTCCAAGTCTACATGGAAGCAATAAACAAAGGATCCCTAGGGGAGAATATCAATATAGGGCTCATTAAGCTTCTTCCAAAGGAAGGGGACAAAACTCTAATAAAGAATTGGACGCCCATTACCTTGTTAAATGTGTCTTACAAGGTGCTGGCAAAGATTCTAGCTTTAAGGCTCACTAATATAATTCCAAAGTTTATAAACAGTACCCAGACAGGGTTCATCAAGGGGAGACATATCCTTCAAAACCCTATCACAAGCTGGGAAGCTATGGACTGGGCAAGGAGATTTGGCCAAGAAGCTGCTATACTTCTGCTAGACTCTGAAAAATCCTATGACAAGATAGAGTGGCCTTTTCTTAGAATGACTTTGGAAGCCTTTAGACTCCCCCAAGCCTTTTGCACCATGGTTGACACCCTCTTAAGTGATGATGTTGCTCAGCTTGATGTCAATGGGTCACTCTTCGAGGTTATTAATTTGGAAAGGTCAATTAGGTAAGGATGTCCCCTTGCCCCCCCTTATTTGTCATTGCCTCAGATGCTCTTCATTACATTCTAAGAGATCCTAACAACTCCCCCAAGGTCAATGGGTTTATGCTTCTTGAAAAAAATGAACTCCTCAATATTCAATTTGTTGATGACACAACCATTTTCATCAAGCTACAAGAAGGAAACTTAATCAGTCTGTTAGAGAAGCTCAATTTCTTTTGTATTGCCTTAGGAGCCAAAATATCCAGAGCTAAATCAATAATTTTGGGGTGGTCTGACGTTCCACTTGATTGGCTCCACAAATTTGATTTTCAATGGGGAGGGCCACAAAAACAAGTGAGATATTTGGGGATCCCCTTCTATGTAAGTCCTAACCCGAAGGACATGTGGATGTGGATCAAAAGTAAGTTGGATAAGAAGCTTGATGGCTAGAACAAGCAATACCTCCCCATTGCGGGGAGGATCCAGATTTTCCAAAAGATAATGTCCTCATATCCTATATACTTTTCTTCAGTATGGTTCTTTAATAGTTATCAAGTATACAATTTAAAAAAAAAAATCAGATGCTTCTTATGGTCTGACGGAAAAGGAAAAATGAAAGCACACTCAATCAAATGGGACTGGTGCTACTTGGAGAAATCCAATGGGGGTTTGGGTCTAAAGGACCTAAAGAAACATGGTATTTCTCTGGCCAACAAGTGGATTCTGAAGTCTCTTGAAGGTGGTGAACTGTGGAAAGTTTTGGTCAGAAACAACATTAAGGAGGTTGTACTTAAAATGGCTAAGACCTGGAAGTCCCTCCCATTTAGTGATCTGCTTATTACCAAACAACCTATTGTCCCTTCCGGTTCATTGGTGTTGAAGACCATTTGGAAGGCCTAGGAGTTAGTTAGGGGGAATGCCAAATGTCCTCTTCTAGCTGATCACAACCAAAATCTTATTCACCCCAACCGTTCTATTTGGTGGAATTTAGAGCACAATGGAAAAGCCGTAGCCCTGTTGCAAGGCTATTCTGCAAAAAAGTGGCATCAAGATGGCATTAAAATTTTTAAAGACATAATGAATGCTGGGGTTTTAATAGGCTGGGATCAATTGAAAGAGGGGTTTAACCTCCCCCTCTCTAACTTTAGAACCTATTTTGTTATTAAGGAAGCTTGTAAAAAAATCAATCTAAATCCTAGTAATGCCAAGGGGGAACTTGAACCCTCTAGTTTTGTGTGGCATGACTCCACCTCTCTCAAGGAGGTCAAAACTAAAATCATCTACAAAGGATTGATCTCTTCCAACCCTCCTATTGAGCACCTTAACAAGATTTGGAAAAATAATTCTATTTCAATATGGTACAATGGTATTGATGCAAAAAAAACCTATTTTAGATGGCTCCTTATTTTGCAAAGGCTTCCTTATAAATTGAATCATTCTGATATTGATATCTGCAACTTGTGCAGGGTTCTTGAAACAATCACTCACATTTTCTTTGACTATTTTTTTGCAAAAGAAATATGGAAAATCTTATGTACTGATCATAAAATCTGGGATACTAATGGAAAGGTTAATTGGATTTTTTTTTAATTGTGTCATGATAAAAAACTAAGCAAAGATTTGCATATGTTTTGGTTTTCTCTTTCATCTGAAATTATGTGGTGTTGATGGAAGGCAAGGAATGAGGATAAATTTAGTGGGTGTCAGAGGGTTCTTATTGAGTCTCTTAAAAGAATCACACTTTTTAATGTTGCAATGCAGGTAGTTTCCACGATGGAGGTAGCATAGACTAAATTTTTGAGGCTGCTCAAAGATGGAATAGTCCTGATTAACCAACATGAAGTCAAGTTCAGGAAAAATTTTGAGACGATGTTTATGAAAGCTCTTGAGGCATTCAAGAAAGAATTCAATGGTACAAGGTCGCAGGCAAAAGAGAAGACCAAGCTGCTGATAAAGAGGAAAACATAACATATAGGGATCCAAGGCCTCATACCATTGAAAGCCAGGAAGCTGAAGAAGTCTTCTCCAATGAAGAGTTGGAAGTCATAAACACTCTCATCAACTAGGACAACAAATTCTCTATAGTTTAGAGCTCATTTTTTATATATTGATATATACTATCAGCTGCAAAGTCTTGATCCATCCATTGGTAGTGTAAGGCAAATTATATAGGCAATATATATTATGTAATCTGTTGTACATATATTGCTTTCTAGAACTTGTTGTTCTAGC
This sequence comes from Sequoiadendron giganteum, assembly GCA_007115665.2. Taxonomy (NCBI): domain Eukaryota; kingdom Viridiplantae; phylum Streptophyta; class Pinopsida; order Cupressales; family Cupressaceae; genus Sequoiadendron; species Sequoiadendron giganteum. Next base: position 652,536,024 of record CM021106.1, on the reverse strand, counting down.
ATTCTTGACTAGATCCTTGTAATTTTTGGAGTGTTTAAACTGTTATTGAGGACTCAGAGGAGGAATAGTCAGACAGTAAAGAGCACAAGGAGGAGGAAATGTCCGACAATGAAGATGAGGATAATGCGGAAGGACCCCGCACCATCCCTGACAATAGCAAAGAGCCGAAAGAAAACTAAGCCTCTTAGTCTTCACACCCTCTCGATGCTGAGATTGTGGAGGAACCGATGATTGCTTATGAGGGAGAGGAACGACGTGTGCTTAAAGAAATAATGGACAAGCTGGATAAAAGATTTAGGGGCCTAACCTGCTTCACTATGAAGTTGGTTCACTTCATCACTAGTACTCTATCTACGGTGATCAAGGACGAGCTGGAGGGAAAGAATGCTGAGGAAAACCAAGAGTGGGTTGGTGACGATGCCGTGAAATTCCTATCTAAAAATTGGGATAATGCCAGTTAGCTTTTATTTTGTCTGTGTTTTGGTACTTCTATTGTTAGTCTATTGTTAGTGTGCTATTTTTTTTTTGTTCTTGTTCTGTGATTGGTTCTATGATATTTTGGCCCTATGGGCTCATTGTGTAAAGGGAACAACACCCTATAAATGCTTCTTACTGTATCAAAAACATTTATCAAACATCATGAAAAGGGTGAATCATGGAGGGGCACTATGTATAAGCATAAATATCATCTACCAATTTAATTTTATGATAATCCTCTTTTCATAAAGGGAAGGTGAGTAATTAAATTCATCTATAACAGTGGGAGATCTAATGGATTCTCAATGTAGGTGATAAGGCATGATTCTTTTGTCCATCAAGTAGTGGCAACATCTCTAGCATGTAAGAGAAATCAAGAAAAATGGAAGGTGATGAGAGCCAATTATGTCCCATTTTATGGCATATTTTATCCTATTTCATACACCTTCATATTCATTCCCACATTCCATTTCCGTTCCATATCATACTATTTCACCATTTTATGTTGCATATGATTAAACATATATAAGTGGTATTTAATATAGTTTTGGATAAAATACGGAAATTAATTATTGGTTGTCTTTACTAATAAGCATTATGATTTCAATCCTTGGAAAATAAAGCTTGCAACATGCAGATCACAAGAACTTCTTGTCACATTTTATGCAAAATATCTTCTTGGCACTTTCTAGTCAGTAACTTTTGTTTATCAGTTTTGACCAACAACTTGTTAAAGATGATGTTAGTCTCCTAGGTGGCGTTAGTTACCTCCATGGTGCTGATTGTGTGCCAAATTTGAATAAGCATAAGAACCAGTGAGATTATTGGTAAATAAATATGAAGGGAGATGTAATTGTAGCTATGTAAAGGAAACCATGAACTTTCTACTTTTACTATCTTTTATAATAAGACAACATGTAGTTCATGGCTAGCAAAATAAATGGCATAGAGTACACTCAGCCAAGGTTCTACATGATCCATTCTATAAACTAATTGAAATGGAAGGAAACTCATGGTGGAAGACATGCTTGCTAGCTGACAAAAACAAAGATATTCCCGTCTCCTATATTTACTCACCGTTATAACCGTACTGTTTTAATTTGTAACACAGTTTTGTTTCTCCTTGCTTTTTGGCCATAGGCTGAAACAAACTTAATATTTTCTATATTTCATTGTTTCAAACAACGCATATATAAGTAAGAATATTGTAAGGGATAAGATAGACTAGTTATAGACTTTGACAACAAACTTTTGTAGAAAATAGTGATTCTGGTAGGAAAGCTTTCGTTCTATCCACTGTGCAAACTAGGAGCAAGGGCCCACTCCTTGGGGAAGCTCGATGATGGTTTATTTTCTATATTTTTTAAATTTTGATTTGGTTTGGTTAAGATAGACGTTATTTCCTTTTGACTAGATGATTTCAATTTCAGCATAGTTTGAATAAAAGAATATATAATATGAGTTATTTTTCCTTTCTACTATAAACTACTATTGTTATTATTGCAAACCACTGTTGTTATTTTTGCAAATCATTTTTGTTATTTCCGTAGATTGTTGCAACTCCTATCATTTTTGTCATAGAATAGAGCAGAACAAAAATATAAGTTTGAACTAGATTTTCATTATATGTGTTCCTTCGTGTGTTCTAGCTCCATTACATCCCCACTTAACTCGATGCTTTCCTCCCTTAGGTATACTACTGCAATACCTCTCGCAAGCTTACGATCCTTGGATTAACACTTAGACCAATCTGAAATCTTTCTTATTATTTACCCCAATTTTGGCCTATCAAAAGGGTTTGGCAAAGGTGATGCACATTTCTTCCTAATATCTACATAACACTAAGGTCAATTTGAAGAGCTTTAAAATTGCATATGTCAAGTTTACGCTAGATATTTAAGATAAAACTAGGTACGCAATTAAACACATTGAAAGATTTTATGTCTCCATAAAATATGCTTTCTTGAACTTTCCTAGTATATGATTATAGTTTTCTTTCTAAATTATAACTTACACTTATTTCTTGTGTATTATTACTATTTTTAAAAGACTCAATCAGCCAAATAACATACCCCTTGTGTGAAGGGAGAAGCAATTGCATAATAAACTCCAAAAAGAGAACTTTATAGAAGAACAACATTGTTCTCACAATTGAAAGGATTGGTCTATTTGAATTTCTTGTTCTTATTGTGCATAGAGACGAGTTTACGAATGGTGGTGAGCTCCTCATCTAATGGCCTAAAATATACCCATTGTGAGTTTCACTTTTATTGTTGATAACATGACTTTGGCATCATCATACTATTATTTATGACCACTAGTTTCTTCCAAGGGTTGTGGTTACATGCCAACATCATTTGTAAACCAGCTTGAAAAAAAAAATGTCTATGGTCTACTTGGTGTTTATTTCTATGTCAAATTTTTTAATCTTTCTTTGTATGTTATTTTCTCATAATATTTCACATATTTTTGGAGCTCTTGTGGAATTATTTTAGTGCTATAGTATCCACACTCCTTTTTTTGGATTAATCTAATATTGTAAAATTCCCCGAGGCATGCAAATATATAGAGGTAATTCTAAATCATAAAGCTTGAAGGCCTACAAATAATTTAATTTATGGTTTGATTTTTAGGGTGGTACATCATTGATTTGTATTGTTTATGCTATTATAAAAAAATAGACTATCTAATAGACTATTGATTTAAAAGCTTAATTTCATTAATCAAAGGTCAAGATTATTGTCTTGTCATTAAAGGCTTATAATAACCTTAAGAAACTTGATTGCTCATTTAAATTTTGAGTTGGTTTTTTAGATTCAAACATCAACCTTTTCATATTAGATTATAATTTTGAGATTAAAGTTCCCTTGTAAGGAAATTATCCAACTAGGGATGCTCAATAGTCACTAGAGTTAGACCACTCTATAAAACTAGTGATAAAACCTAATCTTGGGTGAAATATCCCAAACCTTTGAATAATAAAATCCCAATAAACTCATCATAATTTACCTAGTCCTAAAAAACCATTACCCTTGTGGTAGACCATCCTATAACCTAATTCCATGTGAAATATTTTGAACCTTTGAACAATAAAAGCCCAATAAACTCATCATAATATATTTAATGTGAAATTACCATTACCCTAGTAATAACACAAACTTATATAAGCTCATGTCTAATATTTTTCATTGGTGGATGATATTTCAAATGTTCAGTATCTATTAGTGGCGGCCTCTTCGGATAATTTAAACTTTTGTAGTCCCTTATGTTATCTCTTTGAGGCTCCTTTGGTTCCTTCCTTGATGGATTGATTGATCAACTCCAATTTCACTACACTAGATGCAACTTTAACTATTTCCAAATCCTAAAATAATATAAATGTGATGTCCATACAATGCTTGACAACATTAAATTATGGGAGATGATTATTACAATTTACTCTTTTATTGGAAAATTAACAATAATTGATCAATCAAGGTAGTAACAATTTGTTCTTGTTGATACCAATAGACTTGTTTCATTCTATTATTTTATTCAAGTGGTGAAAGGGGTTTACATTGATTTCAACCTTATAGAAATTCCCAAATCCTCAAATTTTCCTTTTTTTCCCCCTTGTAGACATGTAAAATTGACTTAACACCGATCACACACTCTAAACAATATTTTCACACCATCGACATTGTTATCATCAAACACCACTGCATTTCACATCAATTGCATCAAAAACCCTAAATTCCTTTATTAATTGAATAATACAACATTATTTAATTAATTCACTTTTTCATCATTTTTGACTAAATTAAATAAATTCTATTTATTTAATAAAGTCCTAAAACCCTATTTCTGTTATTAATTAAATAAAACAATATTATTTAATTAATTCACTTTTCATCAAATCGACCAATTAAATAAATTACATTTATTTAATAAAGTCTAATCTAACTTTATTTCATCTTGATTAGTTAAATGACACCAATTATTTAATTACGTCACTAAATCACTTTATTCCCCTAAGTCGATTGAATTATTAAATCATAGTAATTTAATTAACCCACTTTCCCTCCAACATTTGAATAATTTAAATAAACTATTCAAAAAATTATCAAAAATCATATCAAAGTAATGCAACTTTGTTTGCAAAAGTCAAAATTGATTTGCACATTCAACTCCAAAATGAATGAATGAATTAATCATTCTCAACCACTTTTCTGATCGAGTAAATTATGATCCCCTGATTTCTCAATCTATTCCTGAAAGATCAATCTAAATGTAACACCCCTCTGTTTTGCTTTATGGACTGGACAGTGTGTCCTTGTTTTGCATTGATTTATGTTTCTACACATTTAGATACTTTAGCTTGTGTTTATATTTGATCGCTATTTATAGAGTGACAAACTATATTATGTGATTTGATTTATCTGATGCTTTAATTGATGTAAATATGTTAGTTGATATAACATGTAATTGCTTATGAGATTATTGGGATTATGATGGAAGTGTCAGTTTTGATGAGTGTATGGGTGAAGAGGACGGGTTTGCATCACTCGCTTGCGAGCGCCCTGGGAATCCGAGATTTCTTCTTCACGGTGTGTATTATATGCTGGATATATTATATGAGGTTGTTTACTTGGTTTTCAGGTTGCAGGTACATGACATCGACTCCACCTGGTTTCACAGGTTTGAGCGTGTCAATCCAATGGTTAAGTTGAACAGGAGATAGTAGCTAGGTAACCTGTGTCAAGTCTATGCCCTAGCCTTAGTGTGTCATCAGTCGTGTGTGTCGAGTCATTGATTTCCTTGCTTTAATCTTATTTAAATTTTGAAGGATTCTTGTTTTGGAAATAGATAGTTAGAATAATTGCATTAAATCATGTTGATAGTTATTTAATTTAAATTATGCAATGTGGACAAAAGTTTATATTTAAATTAATTAATTTAATTTAATTAATTAAATTAATTAAATTTAATCCATGGGGATAAATTTAGTTATTAAATAATTAAATTAATTAATTAAATGGGATGTTAAGAAAATTAAAAGAAATAAAAGAATTTAAATTCATTATGGAATTTTATTTCATTTAGTGGGAATTTAATTATTTTGGGATTTTATCTCAATTAAGTTGGAATTAAATTAGAATTTTGAATTGCATTTTAAATTCAAAGTGTTTTTTTGAAAATGGAATTAGGTTAAATTGTAATATGTCAATATTGCATGCAAAGGATTAGATTTACTTGTCTAAGATATTTTGATTGAATAGGATTGCATGTTTAATTAAGAGAGGAGTTTTTGGGTTAAAGATTCATTCATGCAAGAGGAGGTTTTGGAGAGGAGAAGTTTTTTGGGGGAGAATTCATTTTCATAGCAGTGAAGGATTTTGGAAAAAATTGCACAGAGAAGGGTTGAAGCAGTTTTTGGTTTTGGATTTGATTTGAGGAAAGTCAGTTTGCAATTGTTGAAGTTTCTGGATTGGATTCGTTGCATGTTTGAGGAAAATTCAGGAAATCTTTGGAGGAGGCTAGTATCAGAAATTCATCTTCTTCTGTAGCTTCGAATTCCAGGTTTTGATCTGTGTTTTTTTGGTTCTTGTTTTTGTTTAATACAATTTATATTGTTTAAATTAAACCTTAGATTGTGCTTCAACATTTAGGTTGTTGTATGAAGATTTTACCCTTTTGAAATCATTCAAATATGTTTTTCAAAACAAACCCTATTAGAAAATTTTCAATTAAAAAATCAAGATCTGTTTATTTTCCTATTTTTATTATTTGAAAATTTGAAAGAATGTTTTAAAAGGAATTGATTTTAGGAATGATTTAAATAAAGATCAATTTTTAATCATTTGAAGAATTTAGGAAATAATTCTTGAAAATTTTATTAATTTTCCTGTAACTAGTTATTTTTATTTATTCTGTCCAATTTTTGCTAGTCAGAAATTCTGTGTAAAAATATATATATTAATACATTATATGTATTATATTATTGTAAATATATATATATATATATATATATATATATATATATATATATATCTATATATTATGTTGCTCTCGATTAATTATCCCGTTGGCGAATTTAATTTGGTCTTATTTCGGATCATAGACGGATTCATTTTTTTGTTTTTTGTGTTAAAAAAAATAAAAAATAAGAAAAATTTATAATACATAGTGGACGGTGGTCATGACCCCACCGCCCACTCTAGTTTGGGAGGTATGACTGCCATGAGGCAGCGTGCCCACCATAGTGGAGGATGTGTTCTCCCATGGCAGCGCTGCCCTCACTGTACAACCCTTGTAGTATGGGAAGGGTTGGCGGTACAATCGCCCCCTCCCCATAAATGTTTTCAAACTTAGTCTTTTTTGTAAACCGCAATCTGCGAATTAAGAGGAATTTCGTCTGCCATCCAAGGTAGCTCAGAATTTTGAGACTTGGTCTTTTGTTGTCATATTAAATTTATATTAAATATACATATAAATACTATATATATATATATATAATATGATTAATATATATATATATATATATATATATATATATATATATTTATATGTATATATATTTTCAGATATATTTAATATGGTTTTATTTGATTTATTTTTATTTTTTAAATCAAAACATTTTAATTTATTTTGTAAAATGATAAGAAGATATGTTAATGATTAAATATAGTTACATATATTAATTTATATTTAATATATATATTGAAGGTATATATACATTTGCGAGAATAAATAATATTTTATCTTATTTTATTTTATTGTTTGCAAATTAGGTATTATTGGTGTTTTAAAAGAAATGATTAGTAAGCATGGGAAATGTATAGAGAAAGATATTTAATTAAATGGAAGTAATTACTTGATTTAAAAGGAAATATTTATTTTGTTAATATGATTGAAGAAAATATTGAGATGTATATATTACATGACTATTTTCGTTAAGGATTATACTCAATCTTTTATTTTGTCATATTTTAGTTAGGTGCATGTTATTATTGTGAATAGAGATTGTAAAAGATAAGATTATAGAGCATGGAAAATTAGATAAGGAAGAAGATATTTTATTATATTGATGCAATTGCATGTTTTAAATAGGAAATTGAAAAGATATAGGTTTTGGGATAGAATAGTGAAATTAGTATTTGCAATAGTTTTATATTGTATTAAAAGCAAATTTAGGAAATAATTATATTGAAGAAGGCAAATATGTATTTTATTTTATTTATTTCCGTTAGAGCAATTTAATTATTGTGATTGGAATATGAAAGAGTTATGGATTTAGAATATCCGAAAATAGTAATATTCTTCATGGTTGCCTTAGATGTTTTATTTCTGTGTATTTCGCATAGGGATGTGAGTTAAATTGTTTAAGATTGTTTTTATGAAAATGGAAAAAGGGGGTATATGAGTAATCGAGTTAACCCTGTTATCGTGCTTTGACTTTTTCATTGTCCCTATTGAATGAGTATGGATTTAGGAGATCCAAATATTAGATTTGAATTATGATTTGAATGCTTGTTCTAGCTATGTCGTCAAGTTGCATTGTGGGATTTGGGATTTAGTGTTATTCCAAAATTGTAAGTCTTCCAGAAGATCTTAGAGGATGAGGGTTGTCGATTCTTTATGTCAACCAGTTGTTTTTTCCTTGGGTAGTGCATGGTGTCTTTTCAGTATTAACCCGGTTTCCATGAATGGGGATGTTTTGTACCTCCTGCGAAAGGAGTGGACTATGTGACTTGTTTTCTCCAAGATGTTTGGAGTGAATTCTATTATTTTTTCCTCCTTGTGTTGGAGTGGTTATGATGTCTAGTTTGTATGCACTTGTGATTCCCTTGGTGGATTTTTTGGGTGTGTGTTGCCAAATAGAAGAGTGGATTTTGTTAGGCGTCAAAGCCCAAAGAGGTAAACCGGGTAACCTTCAGAAGCGAGTTAATCAAGTGATAATTAAATTAATGTACTTAGATGATTAGGATGTCTTCCACACTAATCAAGATAATTTAAACAAGTTACTCATAGACACAAGGGCTCGTTTAGACTTGGGATGAGTGAGAAGGCCTGAAATGGCATAGTCATTTATCTTGTTAGTACAAGAGGTATTTGAGGCCGCATGAGTGAGTATGAGGGCCGGGATTCAGTTGAGGTCACCAGGATTACTGGAGCCTATGAAGGATGCCCAGAGGAGATCTCATGACTACTATGCGATGATACTCTAGCTAGGACAATTGTTGTTAATTATTTTATGTGTATGGTTCTCTGAACATACTTGATCTATTTTTTATGTCTAGAAGCAATGTGACCTATGTCAGTGATGTGAGAGTTGTACTTGTGTTGAGCATTTATATGGTTATGTCAGTTTGAGTCAATATGAGTCTTCCTTTGGATAGTGGTTGTAGATCTTTGTCCATGTTACATTGTTACTATCTCCTAGCATGGGGGGTGGGCCTTCAGGTACCACTTGGTTGGGTGGAACATGCACCATACACCGTTGGGTCCCCATTTATCTTCAGTACTTGGTGGCGAGACATCCAGATGGACAACTCGCAGTTCTTGTATTTTCTTGCATTGTAATATTAATTTGTATAAGTTATTTATCCCTCTTATGTTATGAGGTGGAAGGCTGTAATTGTAACACTTTTGTACTATTGCCTCATTTTGTGAATGAGTGATGTAACTATTGGATTAAGTTAATGATTATGAGATTGTATCTTGGATGGTTATCTTATTTTATATGTTGTATCCTTATGTTGCATGATGCTTATTTCATAAAGTATTTAATGCTATGTTTATATGTAGATGTATGTGTGGGTTTAAGTAATCCTAACCTTGTAGCCTTAGAGGTTGTTGTAAATTAGTAAGTGAATGTGTGTGTTGATTACACTTAAAAAAAAAAAATTGGTTCGCTTAAGTTGTTAATTTCAACTTTGTTTAGGTTTACTTGGCAGGGAATTACACTAAACCCCGACTGATCAATCTATTCTTCAATCCCACAAATTATTCAATCTAAATTCCTAACTAATCAATCTATTCTTCAATTCCACAAATTATTCAATATATATCGTTGTCTGATCAATCTATTCCTCAATCACACAAATTATGCAATCTACTTTGCAGAGATCATTCATGTCTATTTCCTCTCAACAACCTTCAACCGTCAATCTTGATTCAACATTGTTTAATCCTAATCGTCCATGTTGAATCAAATTTTCTATATAATAAACCTCTTTCCTCACAAATAAGGATTAGAGAATCAACCTATTCAAACAACGAAGTAATGCCAAAACACCATTGATAGAGCTTCAACACATTTCTTTGATCAACCATTCATGCATCAATCTTCAATAGTTTTCACACAAACTATGGAGGCTTCACAATGATACGAGCAACCACATCCTCACGAATATACTTTAATACAAGATGGGTAACAATTTTTTTGTTGAATTCAGTTGTTTATGTATTTCATTTTCATGTTCTTGAATTTTGTATTCTTAATTGTGCATTTCGTAAGTGTAGGAATATATCTTAGATTAGTGTTCTTGATTATAGATTAGATTCTATTTCAAGTATGTTGATCTTATTTATGTCTATGATTTTCCCCCTCACACATTCTGGCATGCCCGGTGGGACTACGATCCTAAATACTAATGTTTCTATGAGTTTAGATTGAAGTTGTAGGTTTTTAGAGTGCTTTTGAAAAAAAATCACGCAATGTTCCAATTTTTTTTGCAATTTCCTATTAAATAATCTATGCTATTAACACTAAAATGTGTGCATTTGTAATTTTTCAGCACATCTAATTGATGAAAAAAGGTGGACTTGTAGTTTTTCTACACTTTTTCTTTCTGATAGAGGGAGCAATTGTTGATTTTTCAATGCTTTTTCTCTATCAAACCTGTGTTTGAGTTCTGCTAACTGAAATTTGATTTTTTTCACTAAAAAATGCCTAATTTTGGATGTGTGACAGGTATTAATGTGTGTGTGTGTGTGCAAGATTGAGAAATCACTAACATGTTTGTTGTAGGGAAGATAAACGGTCAAAGGGTCTCGGATTTTTTATGCTTATTAAGTTAGGAATATTTCAATTTCAGTGCTTAAAATGAACCCTATAACAACACATTTTGTTTTAGTGCTCTAAAAAGAATCATTCGAAAGCTTTCTTAAGTTAGGAATCTTTCAATTTCAATGCTTAAAATGAACCCTACAACAACACATTTTGTTCTAGTGCTCCAAAAAGAATCATTTCCAAAGCTTTCTTAAGCTAGGAATCCTTCATTTTAGTTCTTAAAATGAACCCTACAAATAAAACATTTTGTTTAAGTGCTCTAAAATGAAATCTTTCCAAGTTTTCATAGTTAGAGAATTTTTCACTTGGTGCACAAAAAGAACAAACAAACAAAGTCATTTGGTGCTCTAAAAGATTTTTAAGCTTCCAAATTAAAAATTTGAGGTGTTATTTCTTTTTTGTTGACCACAATGATTCATTTTTGTTGACTCATGCTCGAATTCACTTTGTTGACCAAATAAGACCAAGACCAATTTAGAAACACTCAAATTTAGGCTTAAAAATAGACAAATCATTCATTTTTTCTTGCACCTTTGCGATGATACTGATTGATGTCTAGAACACTTCCATTAGATACAATTAAAAAGAATCACTGATATCTTATTCACATATTTTTGGGGATAGCAACGCTCAAAGTGCTTAAAAAGAATCAAATTACTATGAATTGTATGTCATGCATTCAATGTTTTGCAAGATAATGTGTTTATCTTCTCCCCTCGCACCTTTTGGAAATCTTGGGTGAGCGAAAACATCTTAAGTTTAGCACTTTTATTTTTAAAAGCATACCTTAGAGAGGGGGATTTCTTTGAGACACATCCCGCATTGGAGAACTCATTGCAAGGTCTCGAAACACATTTATTGGCAGGCTATATCAAAGGTTGTGAAATCATAAGAAAGTAGCTTCAATCCATGCCAACAATAGTTTGCACCTAATCCCATGCTTTAAGTGGAATGAGAATGGTTAAAGAGCCTTAAGTGGCCAATGGTTGAGTGTCGAATTTTCATGTTCATAGTTATTACTAAGAGCCAAAATGTTTTAGAAGCTACCCTTTATCCAAAAACATTCTTTGAAAGTGGTGCATTGAAATTTACTTCTGATCTAAGTTACTTGCCATGTCCAACTTTAGGCCCGCACCATAAGTTGCATGTAAAATCATCCCTTCAGGGTAGGGGCATGCCTACCTAAAAGAATGGTTTCTATCCATAGGGTTGTAAATGTTTGTTTATGTTAAACTTGCCAAGAACATTCAAAACAAACTTGACATCAAAATCTATGCTTCAACTAAAAATAATACATCCAATCAAACACTAAATATGATGGTTGAATCACAAACCCTTTGACTTAGTGTATGCTTTGAATCACAAACCCTTTGAATTATTTTATTCAAGCTTTAATTTTAGGTTGTTTTAGATCAAAGTAAACATTTGGAAACTATGGCTTGGGTGTCATGATTTCACAACTTAAAGCCATAGACATGAAGTTCACACAAAGTCCATGGCTTTTAAGTCAGTCAAAAATTGTTGTATCACTTTCCATACTCCAAAAAAAGAGAAATTGAGGAAAAAACCAACTTGAACTTGCAAAAATCCAGAGAAAGATTGCTCAAACTAGAAACAAAATACACAAAGACTACCTTTGCACAAAATTCTAGTGTAGTTTTCACATTTTCTATGACAGTTGCTAAATCTTCATCACATTTTCTCTCTGTCTTAGAAACTTCACTGATGAAAATAAATTGCATTTGATAGATACTGTGCACTTGATGCGAAGCCCGTGCAATTGCTCATATTTTCTCGCACTTGCTTCTCAAGAACTAGTGCACTTGCCAAGAATTTGCTTGCTATTACCAAAAGAAACTCGCTTTTGCCTAAGTAATCATTGCATCTGATAGAAAAACACATAATCCCTAATTTTCATTCTAGCTCGCACTTGCTTCTCAAAAACCTGGGCACTTGACACATTTCAGGCCGCACTTGATAAATCTGGCTGCTCTTGCTCACAGTTTTGCGCCTTTGCTAAAAATCAATGCTATTTTCTCTATCTGACTGACAATTGGGAAAAACAAACCAAAGCTACTTACAAGATCCTTGTTAGGAAAAAACAATTGGAAAACCAAATAAGTCATATAGTCCTTCATCCACTATTCACATTCCATCCTACTTTTGGAAATTGAATCAAAACACACAAACCTGGATTATTCCCTCATCCACACTTCTAAGATATTGAAATAGTTACTTGGAACTCGCAGATAGGTCAAGTAAGCTTTTTCGCAACATATCTTTAGAAGGAGAAGTGAGATATCAATCTAGGCCCCATAGAATTTTGAGTTACAAAGATAGTGACACCTCCAAACAACACTCAAACCTTAGGGTCTTGAGCTTCATAACAAAACATATCAAAACATCCACAATTTCACTATATGACCATTTGGTGACCAGTTTCTTTGGTTCAACTACCGAACCTTATAGCACCAATCCTACAACCTAGTATCACACACATTGAAGGTGAACAAATTGATATCATTAGAAGTTTAACAACCTTCATATTTGAGAAGAACAAAACATCCAACTAGTGGAGAAACACAACAAGAATCTTAGATGGAGAGGAAGAGAAAGAAAACCTAGCAGTTGGAAGACTTGTTTTACCACCCCTTGCGAGGAAATAGATATACACCCCTCATGATCTATGATAAGAGAAAAATCCTTAGATCTAGCAAGAGAAATATACTTAAGCGGAAATCCATACTCCGTCTTTCAAAAACTGCCCTACCCTAAAGTTCACCAAAGGGTACATCTTGAGAAGATATCACACCCATAAAAATTGACTAGAACATTTATATTTGCAATTTTCCATGGAGAAACCACCCATAGATCTAATACAATGAACCAGAGAAAAAAAGCCGTTCCATTTTCCATGAAAACAAAAAAATCCAAAACAAAACACTTCCTTTTTCCATAGCTAGGAGTCACGAAAAACATTTGAAAAAGCTTGGCAGTTGTTTATGACAACTACAAGAATTGAATAAGAACAATGCTAACATCCCACCAATAAAAACCACAGACGATGAAGGTGGTCCATGGGGTTATAGACATTTAGTGAGGAAGAGCTAAACCACAAATGACAAGAAGTGATAGAAAAAAACAACCAGGACCCAGAAAGAGTGTGTTGAAATGCACAAGACAACTAAGAGTGGGGGTGAATCAGTTGTACATAATTCATTTTAATTTTAACCTTAATGAATTCCACTTTAACTTAATCTGTTATTAAGTATAAACATGAAATATAGATAACAAAAAGAAAACACTAGAGACACCAGATTAATGTGGAAAATCCAATGAGGGAAAAACCATAGTGAGGATTAACTCACAATATAGTAGTAATGCAATACCAGATACAAAGGCTCACTACCCAAAAAGGACTCACTATCTATAAATAGGACTCACTGTCCAGAAGGAGGCTAATTGCTCATAGACAAAAAGGTAAATAAAGATCCACTGCAATATGTACCACACATTCATAACTTGATCAAAGTATTGCAGAAACCATCAACTCATTGCTTCCAAGAATCTAACACATCAAACTACTGCTACCTTTATTTCCTCTTACACACTCTACTTTTCACACTTGTTCACACACTTCACATCACACTTACAATTTGCAACATATTGACTTGCATATATACCATCTTCAACCTTTGAAACTTTCTCCATGGTCAACTACAGATCCTTTAATTTACAAATTCAAATTAGGTCAGCTACTCAATATTCCCACAATGGATAAGAATGGGAGAGGACCAATTACATATTTAATTAGGATCCAAAAAACATCTTGGATCAATCCCACACTTCCTTAATTGATGCTTAATCTTCATGTAATTTCTAAACACTAGGTCGACCAAACCTAATGAAAAAACCAAAGATCTTTGAAGTATGTGCATCCACAACAAGATGATGACACATGCATCACACAACACACTTCACCATACAATGGAACACCTCTCAGAAACCTTTAGATACATCCACAACAATTACAAGAAACTTTATACACAAAACACTCTTCGATAGTACAACCAGACCGAGATGTCACACACAGTAGCTCTGGAACAAGCCTTTCAAAGCACCAAACCAAAAGAATGTTTTCCAAAATATATTTAACATCAATATTAACCTTCTTCCACATCTGCAAGATATGAAAAAAACCACTAGAGGACTGTGGAGCAAAGAAATCTCTCCTATTCCATAGACAAACAGTTTTGCTAAACCAGTTCACACACCAGTTCACACATATTTCACTCTCCATCAACCCATAAGCTAAAAATCAAGATATATTATCCATTGGAGGCCATAAACAATACTACAGATCCACACAGGTATAGAATCAACACAGAAGAAATGCAAATTACTTTATCAAAGCACACTCAAAACACACATACAACACTATCTTTATTATTTATTATTTTTCTCAAAAGAACTTGACATCTACACATCTGCAACATCATAAATATAGATCCATGTACTCTCAACAATTCTATAGTATCTCAACTATACATGTACCAACTTCAAACACTCTAATCTGTGTTGACATCAATGATAACATTAATGACAAAACCACCAAACACATCCATACTTTCAACAATCACCCCCTTTGTCATTGATGGCAACACATTATGTGAAAAACAATCAAAGATAACATACACTCTCTCCTGCTTCTTCTTCCCTTTGGTTTTTAGATTAGACAGCCTACACAAGCATTTCTACACTCTCTTATCCTTGTAGGATGACACTCTCTCCTCATATATAAATAGGCTTTTTCACATGACTCTCTCTCGCCCTTTGAAATCAATGGCAAAGAAAAGTTTTGCATGAAAATTCTACCATATAAAGATCTGATCGCTCCCCCTTAGGAGTACACCCACATCTCATACTGCAACAATGATACTTTCTACTTCCCCTAAGGAGTAGACCTCAATCACCAGTCTAGATCAAAAAGAATTTGTAGATCCACTAGACTGATGCACCTCCATGTGCACCTAGTTTAAGGAAGAGGGGCAGTAACCCCTAAATTCCCCCTAAGATACTCAAAAGTATCCTTCAGAAGAGCCTTAGTGAATATGTCAGCAATTTGTTCCTTAGTAGACACATATTCAAGTCTGACTTAATTTTGCAACACCTTCTCCCTCAAGAAATGATACCTGATAGATATATTATTTTTCCTATAATGCATCATTGGATTCTTTGAAATGTTTATTTCACTTGTATTATCACAAAAGATAGGGATAGGCTCATCACACATTACACCTATATCCTTTAATGTTTGCTTCATCCAAAGTACCTGTGTACAATAGGATGCTACTGCAATAAACTCAACTTCTACAGTGGACAAGGAAACTGAATCATGTTTCTTGCTTAACCAAGAGACAAATCTTCCTCCAAGAAAGACTGCACCACCACTTGTACTCTTCCGATCATCTACACAACCAACCCAATTTGCATCAGTGTAGGAATTCAATGTGAAATCAATATCCTTAGGATACCATAGACCATAATTCGGAGTCCTCTTAAGATATATGAATATCCTCTTCACAACTATAACATGTGTCTCTTTAGGTTTTTCTTGAAATCTAGCAACCAAACATACTACATGCATGATATATTTTCTAGTAGTAGTAAGATATAGTAGTACACCAATCATAGATCTGTACATTCTCTGATCAACTTTAGAAGATTCATCATTCTTACTCAGTTTAAATTTGGTTATCATAGGGGTACAAACTTGTTTGGAATCATCCATTGCAAATTTCTTCAACAATTCCTTAACATACTTACATTGTGAAATGAATACCCCTTATCAGTTTGATTCACTTGAAGTCCAAGGAAGAAATTCAACTCACCAATCATAGACATCTCAAATTATTTTTGCATCTCCTCTACAAATTTCTTACACATACCTTCATTTCCTCCAAAGATAATATCATCAACATACATCACAAATATCAACATTTTGTTTCTCTCAACTTTGAAATAGAGATTTCTATCAGCACAACATTTTCTGAATCCTTGTTGTGTCATATATCTGTCCAACCTTGTATACCATGCTCTAGGATCCTGTTTAAGTCCATATAGTGACTTTTTTAATTTGCAGACCATGCCCAGTATATCTGATAACTGAAATCCTTTCGGTTGTTCCATGTACAGTTCTTCCAATTCTCCATTTAGGAATAAAAACTTAACATCCATCTAGTAAACTTTGAAATAGTTATGAGCAAAAAATGCCAAAAACATTTGAATGGCCTCCATTCGTGCCACCGGGGCAAACGTCTCTTCAAAATCTATTCCTTCAACCTTTGAATAACCTTTACATATAATTCTTGCTTTATTTCTTACCACTTCACCATCTTCATTCAACTTATTCCTGAACACCCATTTTGAACCAATTACATTCTTGTTCACTAGTCTAGGAACCAGTTCCCATGTCTGGTTCTTCTCTATCTATTACAATTCCTCTTTCATTGCTCTAACCCAACTCTCATCTTTGCATGCATCACTCACAGTCTTGGGTTCTATCTTAGAAAGTAAACACAAATTTACCTCAACCACTTTGCTTCTTGTCTTTACACATTCACTTATGCCTCTAATTATTTGTTCCTCTAGATGATTCTTTTGTACATATTTAGGAGTCTTAGGAGCAAGTTCCAGAATCTCCTCTTCATCACTTTGTTCTTTCTCTTCCTTTTCTTCTTCTTGTATTTGTCCACGGATAGGATCATTTGGTTCAACTTCATTTATTTCCACTAATCTATGAATAACTTCATCAACTTTTACATTTGCAATGTTAACTATTTTCCCCAATATTTTAGTGAAGCATCTATATGCTTTGTTGTTAGTTGAATATCTAAGAAAAATACCTTCATCACATCTTGCATCAAACTTTCCAAGATTTTCATCATCTCTTTGAATGCAACATCTTCTTCCAAATACCTTAGATTAATTAACAGTAGGAGTCTTACCAGTCCATAACTCATAAGGAGTCTTTGTGATGTAACCTCTAATTTGAACTCTGTTAAGAATGTAAACAATAGTGTGGAATGCTTCTCTTCAATATACATCTGGAACATTTTCCTCTTTCATGATTCTTTGCAGCCTCTTGAATAGTTCGATTCTTCCTTTCCACAACTCCATTCTACCGAGGGGTTCTAAGAGTAGAATAATGTCTCTTTATACCATGTTCTTCACAAAATGAATTAAAATCAACATAAGTGAATTCTCCACCTCTATTAGACCTTAAAAATTTGATTCTTAGGTTTACTTCATTCTCTACTCTTGCTTTGAACACTTTGAATCTATCTAGAGCTTGATCTTTATCTCTAAGAAAAGTAACCCATGTCATTTTAGAGTAATCATCAATCAAAAGCATAAAATACCTGTCACCATTAAGGCTTCTTGTTCTTGTAGGACCACAAAGGTCTATGTGAATCAATTCCAACATTCTGATAGATGATTTTTCTTTTCCTTTAAAACTACATCTTGTCTTTTTTCCCAACTAACAACTTTTGCAAACAAAATTGGTAGGCTTTGTGACTCTAGGAAGATCTCTAACAAATTCTCTTGAACTAATCCTGATCAGATTGTCAAAATTTACATGTCCCATCCTCCGATGCCATAGCCAAATTTCATTAATTTGAGAAACAAAGCACTGCCCATCACCACTCTTAAGCTGATAGATGTTTTTATGAGTTTTTCTTCCTACTACTACCACAGTTCTAGACCCTTTTTTGATCTCACAAGTGTTATTCTGAAACACAAGATTAAATACTTTGCTACAAATTTTCCCAACACTCAAAAGATTATGCCATAAACCCTTAACATAATAGACATCATCAGTACTATGTTTTTCATCAAGACTAACTTTTCCTTTTCCAACAATCTTAGCACTAGAATCATCTCCAAACATGACTAATCCTCCACCACACTTTTCAAGTTTAGTGAACTTACTTTTCTCTCTAGTCATATGATTTGAACATCCACTGTCAATTACCCAATATTATTCATCGTGTCTAGCATGAAAGGCAGTAACTAGAGTACCTTCCATCTCATCCTTCTTGTTCTCTAGACTAGATTCCCTTTCACATCTTCCATGATTAGAAGACATAGATTTATTTTCCAAGGCTAGAAACAAGCATTCATCTTTATCATCCTCAAAATCAGACTCATGATCAGAAATTCTAGCATCTTCTCTAACATAATACAATTTCTTGAAATTTCTGTCCTTTTTGTCTTTATTATTATTATCTATGTTCTTCTTGTGTGTAGCTCTATTTAGAAATCTTGAAGCATAGTGACCAATATTTCCACAACTGAAACACTTAAAGGGTAACATACCTTTGTACTTACCCATACCTTTCTTCAATTTCCTTGTAAAGATTGCTTCCAACTCATCTGAACCATCACTATCTAAATCATCTTCTATCTTAGTTCCTTTAAAGGTTGTTTCAAATTTCTCCTTTAATCTTCCAAACTTCCTCATCTCAAATGTAGTCAAGGTGCCACATAGTTGTTCTTTAGTAAATATTTTTGGATCATATGATTCTTCAATAGTAGAGACCTTGTGACTGTAATTCTTTGGTAGGGTCATCAAGATCTTATGTATCACATCTTCATCTATGATGGTACCACCTATATTTTTTATTTCATTTTCTGCACGTTCAACTCTCTGATAATATCTTGCAATGTATTCACCTTCTTCCATTCTCAAAATTTCAAATCTACATTTTGCTATTAGCTTTCTTGACAATTTGACTCTATCATTTCCTTCATAGATATATTTCAACTTTTCCCATACTTCATAAGCAATGCCTAAATAATTAACTTTTGTCCGTTCAGTTTTAGATAAAGCTTTGAAGATAGCATACCTTGTTTTTTCATTCTCTTCATAGGCAGAAATTTCATATGCAAAAGGACCACTAGCCGGTTCAACATATTTTATTTCTATAGCTTTCCAAGTCTTGAAACCAAGAGAGATAAGATAACCTCTCACATACACTTCCCAGTCACTATAATCAACTCCATCAAATATAGGGATTTGCAACTTGTGCACCATCTATTCTACCTCAAGCAGTTAAGCTCTTCTCTGAGGAGCCAAAGATTTGATACCAATTGTTGAAATGCACAAGACAAATGAGAGGGGGGTGAATCAGTTGTAGCAAATTCCTTTTAATTTTAACCTTAATCAATTCAAATTTTACTTAATCTATTATTAAGTATAAACATGAAATGCAGATAACATAAAGCAAACACCAAAGAGAACAGATTTACATGGAAAACCCAATGAGGGAAAAACCATGGTGAGGATTAACTCACAATATAGTAGTAATGAAATACCAGATACAAAGGCTCACTGCCTAAAAATAGGACTCACTATCCAGAAGGAGGCTCACTACCTATAGATAAGACTCACTGTTGAGAAGGAGGCTCACTTCCTATAGACAAAAAGGTAAATAAAGATCCACAACAATAGGTTCCACACATTTGTAGCTTGATCAAATGATTGCAGACACCATCAGCTCAATGCTTTCAGGAATCTAACACATCAAAGTATTGCTACCTTGATTCACTCTTACACACTCTACTTTTCACAGTTATTCGCACACTTCACATCACACTTACAATTCACAACATCTTGAATTGCATATATACCATCTTCAACCTTAAAAAATTTCTCCAAGGTCATCTACACATCCTTAAATTTACAAATTCAAATTATATCGGCTACTCAAAATTCTTGCAGTGGATAAGAATGAGAGAGGACCAATTACATATTTAATAGGACCCAAAAAACATCTTGGATCAATCACACACTTCCTTAATCGATGCTTAATATTCATGTAACATGTAAACACCAGGTTGGAAAAACCTAATGAAAACACCAATGATATTTGAAGTATGCACATCCACAACAAGATGATGACATGTGGATAACACAACATGCTTCACTAGACACTAGAACACCTCTTAGAAACCTTCAAATACATTTGCAACAACTACAACAAAATTTATACATAAAACACTCTTCAATAGTCCAATAGGCATAGGATCAACACAGAAGAAATGAAGAGCACATTACTAGAGGACACTCAGAACACACATACAAAATTTTCTTTATTATTTATTAATTTTCTCAAAAGAACTTGACATTTGCACATTGACAATACCATAAATATAGCTCCATGTACTCTCAACACTTCTACATTATATCAACTATACATGTACCACCTGGAATCACTTTGAATTGCATCAACATCAATGACAACATTAATGAAAACAACACCAAACACATTGATACTTGCAATATAGTGATCATAAATGATGAGGAAATGTTTGGACACTCCAACAACCCCAAGGTGCTCAAAATAATGGAAAATTTGTTGAGAAAAGACCCAAATTCATACTTATTCAAGGTAGCACAGAGTGGTGCCAAACTACTTATAGATTTTAATGTGAATGATCTCAAAGATCCTAACCTTATCCCCTTAGGGGACAAATTAGTTGTGAGATAGATAACCAAACCCATGAAGATTCCAAACATGCCACTTGTATTCTCACAAAATAATGGTCAACCTATGGAAAACCCACTATATATAAAACCAACGCAGATCGAACAAGTGGTAGTGGCACAACAATACCAAGGAGGTCCATCTTAGTATGTACCAAAAAACAACAATCCATCCCCCAAACAATATGTACCTCAAAACAATTTGAATGTCGACCCTTCCCAAAACATGAAGTACCATCAATAAGGTGGACCATAGGATCCCCTTCCAAATTAGTACCACCAACAAGGTGGACTACAAGGTCCCCTTCAAAATCCGTACCATCAATAAGGTGGACCATAGGGTCTCCTTCCAAATCAGTACCAACAAAAAGGTGGACTGTAGGGTCCCCTTCCATATTAGCCCCAACAACAAGGCATGCCACAAGGTACCCTTCTTTAGTCATCCCATCAACAAGGTAACCCTCCAATGCACCATCAGAGAAACCTTCAGTACAGTCCAAACCAACAACAAGGCGTATCATAAGGTACCCTTCTTTAGTCATCCCATCAAAAAGGTAACCCACCAATGCACCATCAAGGAAACCTTCAATACAGTTCGTCCCAACAACAAGGTGTACCACAAGGTACTCTTCTTCAGTCACCCCATCAATAAGGTAATTCACCAATGCATCATCAAGGAAATATTTAGTATAGTCCATCCCAACAACAAGGTGTCCCACTAACACATCAATAGGGTAACCTTCAGTATAGTCTATCCCAACAACAAGGTGTGCCACATGGTACCCTTCTTCAGTTGTTCCATCAACACACCATTAGGGAAATGTTCAGTATAGTTTGTCACCACACCAAGGTGTGCCATAAGGCACCCTTCCCAATACATCCCATCAATAAGGTAACCCACCAACACACCATTAGGGAAACCTTCAATACAGTCCATGCCCACAACAAGGTGTGCCACAGGGCACCCTTACCAATACATCCTACCCACAAGGTGTCCCATTAACACATCAACAAGGTAACCTTCAGTATAATTCATCCCAACAATAAGTAGTGAACCCTTCTTACACACAACAAGGACCTAATCCGCTTTATGTTCAAAACATATACCAAGGTTCAATACCCCCATAATATCCAACTTATGACCAAAGCATGGTAGGAAAAAAATACTATTACACACAAGATTGCAAACAAAGGTGCCAAAAACAAATATTGAACTACAACTAGAGGCGATGAATCATAAAATATTAGAATGCAAGTAGGGAAACAAAGAATACCTACACCTTTCAAGAAATATGTCCATTCCCATTTGATCGTTCCATTACTACACTACCTTTTCCAAAATATTTTTAGATACCCAAGTTTGAAAAATACGAAGGAAGAGGATATCTAGTGGAGCATGTACGAGACTTCTTAGTTTCATGTATGGAGGTACACAACAATGACGCTTACCTCATGAGGCTCTTTCCACATAGCCTTATAGGTCATGCTATGGAGTGTTTTTCCCATCTATCACTAGGAATTAAAACCTTCAATGAACTATCTATCAAGTTCATAAGCCAGTTCTCTTTCAACATAGAGCAAGATGTCACCGTCACAAGTTTATCCACAATCAAACAAAGTCAAGGAGAGTCCTTTACCTCCTACCTACAATGATGGAGGCACAAAGCTAGTATATGCAAATGGCCCATTCTCGATAAGGAGCTAGGGTAGAGATCTTCATCTCAAATGTCCTACCCGAGATCAATTACCAACTCACTATTCTATGTCCTGTAGACTTTGAAGAAACAATTGAAAAAGGGATTACATATTGAGAGATCCCTCATCACAAGGGGAGTCCTTAAATTGAACAACTTAAAAGACAATCCCTCTAGTTCAAATGATAAACCTAACATCTAGGAAAATAGTAAGAACATCACAAATGATGGAGTAGTTGATGCTAGAGCACTATGGCATGTGAAAAACGTATCTCAAAGTAAACCAAAAATGGCACAAACAACCTATGTTCCAAATAGTACACAAAACAACCAACTTGCCTATCCCAAGAACAATTTGGTAGTCAACCAACAAACGAAACAAGAAGGGAAACACAAATAATATGATCAACCCGAGAGGCAGTTCATGGTATTAGGAGAGTCATTGGAAACAGTCATGCATAAACTAGTACAACAGAATCTCATCAAGGTGAATGATCACCCGAACTATGAGGAACCTAGCTTCAAGACATCATGGTATAACTAGAATGACTTGTGTGAATTCCATAAGATCAAAGGAAACACGACCAACAATCGCATGAGATTCAAATACCTCATCCATGATTTGATAGACAAAGGAGAAGTAGATGTTGAACATCATCCTGGGAATAAGGACCTTCAAATATACACCAACCCAATCCCAAACCATGCTAAAAGGAATGAAAAAAGAAAAGACCAAGATTACCACAATGCTAATTATACCTACGGTGACAGTTTTAGGAACCCTCTCACAAGCAGATGAAAATAGGGAAAATGTAGTCACTATACGAGGTGGAGATAACAACTGCAATGTAACTACCCTTCGAGGGAGAGTTACAATACAAGGATCCCAACTGAAACCTACAACTAAGACATCAAATTACTACAACATTGTATACCGGCTGAAGAAGACTCTTGCATTAATCTCAATCCTAGAGTTATTAAAACTATCACTTAGGCATAGGGAAATACTTGAAAAAGAATTAGAAGCATCAATCCGTAATGATCTTGATCCAAATTAGTTCCAAGCCATGGTTGGAAAAATCACAGCCAACAATCATTTAGTCTTTTCTGAGAAATACCTTTCACTAAAGTCATTTCACAACCAAGTCCTTTACATAGAGGTTGGTGTCCATAAGAACATAGTCAAGTGGGTATTGATAGATAATGGTGTAGATTTAAAATCTGTACCTTGAAATTCATCAAACAGTTGGGGTATTTTGATGATGTGATAGATAAAGAAAGGAGCATTACTATAAGGGCCTACAATAATTTTGAAAGGATTTCTAAAGGAACAATCTAGCTACTAGTGCAGATAGGACCAACCATCATAGAAACTACATGTCAAGTGCTTGAACTTGAATTACCATATAACCTACTCCTGGGATGCCCTTAGATTCATGCATTACAAGTAGTCCCTTCAAACTTCCATCAATACCTAAAGTTCCCCCATGAAGGAAAAGAGGTGAACTTATATGTTGATCCTGAGCCATTTCATTTTTGTGCAAAGTTGGAAGAAAAGTATAATAAGATCCAATGCATACCTAGCAACAATATAGCCTTCCATTCATTCTCGTATATTGAGCCTTCCACTCTACCATCAACCTTAACCAAGATCACATCAAGTGATCAATCAAAAATATAAACCAAGGTACAAGTACTTGATAAGGGTAATAGGAATTACCACTTTAACCAATTTTTTTGTATTGGTATGCTCCCACCGACACCTAAAATATATGGAGGTCCAAAAGAGATCAAGCCTTCTTAGATGGTGCAAATGATAGCCAAAATAATAATCTTCACCAAGTGGGTAGACCTGGAAGATGAAGAGATATTCAAAGAGGACTTCTATTCCATGATTTAGAAAGAGGACCAAGAAGAGTTAGAACAACCACAAACCCATCTAATAGACCCTAGTAGTAAAGGCTACCGGCTAGTTAAATAGATGGGATACAATGGAATAGGTGGCCTCAGGCTACATAAACAAGGCAGGTGGGAGCCTATCATAGTAGAACAAAGAGAAAAATATGGGCCTAGGATATAAGCCAAAATACGTGGTTACTCCAAAAACTGGATGGACCTCTTTTAAGAAACATGAAGCTTCTGCTAGCATTAAGGTACTGGATATCTACCATATCATGGACAACGATTTACCCATCAAGGATTTATTTGAAAACTTTAGCATTGATAGGTTCCCTCTCCAAACCCTCAAGACCACTTCTAATATCTATTACTATTTCAAGATATATACTAACAAATATGAATGGGATTTTCCTTTCTTTATCACTAGATGTGGTTCCACCACTTCTAGTAATGATGACCTAGACACCCAATGGGAAAAAGATACCTGATCCATATTGACCATTTCACCATCCTCCATAATATTTGTGGATAATGACGATAGCCTACCACTCTTCTACCCACAACTGATAGATTGGGACAAACAACAACATACACATGTTCTAGATCAATTCCATAATGACGAAGCAATCGCTGAGTTCATGGGACTTCAAACAGACATACCAACAGGATATCACAAAGCAGGGTTCATCATGGAGCTCGAACAAGATGCATATTTTGGTGGAGAGATTAAAACTTCTAGTCGCAAAAATGAAAAGGAAAATATAAAGATCAATACAAGGTCCCCTAGAGAAAACCACAATGTGGCTCTATCAAATCCAAAAAAGAGGAAAATAAAGGATGCATCAAAGGGTGAAAACCTCACAAAGGCACCCCAAGAGGGATGGTTCAATCTCCCCATATTTGAGTACCAAGAAAGATCAATGCTCCTAGTAGAAGAATCACTGTCCATAGATGGCGGCACAACAGAGAATCCAAAAATCACATACCACACAACATCACTTGATCTCAAAGAGAAGGAAAATTTCGTAGCATTTATGAATGGCATAAAGGTAAATTTTTCCTGGACCTATGTTGACATGCTTGGAGTAGATCTGGCATTGGTGGTACATCATTTGGCTATAGTCCCTGGAGCAAAGCCTATCAAGCAAAAACTTAGAAAAATGCATCCTTAGATAGAATTACTAGTAAAGGTAGAGCTAAAAAAACTATTAGATGTGGATTTTATCAGACCCATTGATTATCCACAATGGATATCAAATCTAGTACCAGTGTTAAAGCCTATTACGGGCATATGGATTTGCATAGATTTGAGAGACCTAAACAAGGCTTTTCCAAAAGATGACTTTCCATTGCCAAGTATCGACATGATCATGGATCTAACACCTTGGCATGAGATGCTATCCTTAATGGATGGTTTCTTCGAATATAATCAGATCAAGATCTCTCTAGATGATCAACACAAAACAACCTTTACTTGTGCTTGGGGGACCTTTTTCTAGAATGTAATGCCCTTTGGCCTAAAGAACATAGGAAAAAAATATCAAAGAGAAATGACAACCATATTCCATATTATGCTACACACTATCATGGAAGATTATGTGGATGATATTCTAGCAAAGTCCGTCAAAATGGAAGATCACTTATCAAATCTTGCAAGGGTGTTTGATTGGCTTGAACAATATAATCTGAGACTCAACCCTAATAAGTGCATGTTCAGGGTAACCTCTAGAAATGTTTTAGGGTACATAGTGTCCAAAAGGGGAATTGAAGTGGATCCTACAAAAGTAAAAGCTATACTAGAGATGCCTTCATCAAAAACACTAAAACAACCGAGTAGTCTACAAGGGAAGTTGCAATCAATCAGGGAATTTGTGCAAAGTTGGAAGAAAAGAATAATAAGATCCAACACATATCTAGCAATGATATATCCTTCCATTCATTCTCATATGTTGAGCATTCCACTGTACCACCAACCTCAACCAAGATCACATCAAGAGATCAACTGAAAACATAAACCAAGGTACAAGTACTTGACAAGAGTAATGGGAATTACCACTTTAACCATGCATCTTATATTGGTATTCTCCCATCGACACCTAAAATATACTTAGGTCCAAAAGAGATCAAGCTTGCTTAGATGATGCAAATGATAGCCAAACCCACAATCTTCACCAAGCGGGGAGACATGAAAGATGAAGAGATATTCAAAGAGGACTTCTCATCCATGATTTACAAAGAGGACCAAGAAGAGTTAGAACAACCACAAATCCTTCTAATAGACCCTAGCAGTAAAGGCTACCAGCTAGTTAAACAAATGGGATATAGTGGAACAAGTGGCCTTGGGCTACACAAACAAGGTAGGTGGAAGCCTACCATAGTAGAATAGAGAAAGAAAAATATGGGCCTAGGTTATGAGACAAAAGATGTGGTTACTCCAAAAATTGAACAAACCTCTTTTAAAAAACAAGAAGCTTCTTCTAGCATTAAGGAACTAGATATCTACCATATCATGGACAACGATTTTCCCATCAAATAATTATTTGACAAATTTAGCATTGATAGGTTCTGTATCCAAACCCTCAAGACCATTTCCAATATCTTTTATTATTCTGGGACAAATTCTAACAAATACGAATGGGATTCACCTTCATTTATCACTGTATGTGGTTCCCCCATTTCTAGTAATGATGACCTAGACAGCCAATGGGAAAAAGACACCTGAGTCATACTTACCATTTTTCCAACCTCTGTAAGATTTATGTATAATGATGATAGCCTACCACTCTACTACCCACAACTGATAGATTGGGACCAACAACAACATACGCCTATTCTGGATGAATTCCAGAACAACAAAGTAATCACTAAGTTCATGGGACTTTGAACAAACATACCAGTAGGAGATCACAAATCAAGTTTCATCATGGAGCTCAAACAAGATGCATACTTTGGTGGAGAGATTGAAAATTTTAGTCACAAAAATGAAAAGGAAAATATAAAGATCAAAACGAGGTCCCCTAGAGAAAACTATGTACAATGTGGCTCTATCAGATCTAGAAAAGAGGAAAATAAAGGATGCATCAAAGGGTGAAAACCTCCTAGAGGAACCTGAGGATGGAAGGTTCAATCTCCCCATATTTGCATACCAATAAAGATCAGCACTCCTAGTAGAAGCAAAGCCCATAAATGTTGGAACAACTGAGAATCCAATTATTACATACCATGTGCAATCACTTGATCCTGAAGAGATGACAAATTTTGTGACGTTCATCAATGACAAAAAGATAAATTTTTCCTGGACCTATGCTGACATTCCTGTACTAGATCCGATTGGTGGTAGATCATTTGGATGTATTTTTCTAGAGCAAAGCCTATCAAGAAAAAACTCATAAAAATGCATCCTCATATAGCATTACTAGTAAAGGTAGAGCTAAAGAAACTACTAGATGTGGGTTTTATCAAACCCATTGATTATCCACAATGGATATCAAATCTAGTACCAGTATCAAATCCTATTAGGGGCATAAGGATCTGCATAGATTTCAAAGACCTAAACAAGGCGTATCCAAAAGATGACTTTCCATTGCCAAGTATTGACATGATCATGGATCTAACAACCAGGCATGAGATGCTATCCTTAATGGATGGTTTCTCCAGATATAATCAGATCAAGATCTCTCCAGACAATCAACACAAAACAACCTTTACTTGTGCTTGGGGACCTTTTTCTGGAATGTAATGCCCTTTGGCCTAAAGAACGCAGGAGAAACATATCAAAGAGAAATGAAAACCATATTCAATGGTATGCTATACACTATCATGGAAGATTATGTGGATGATATTCTAGTAAATTCCATCAAAAGGGAAGATCACTTGTCAAATCTTGCAAGGGTGTTTGATCGGCTTGTACAATATAATCTTAGACTCAACCCTAAGAAGTGCATGTTCGAAGTAACATCCCGAAAGTTGTTAGGGTACATAGTGTCAAGAAGGGGAATTGAAGTGGATCTTGCAAAATGAAAAGCTATACTAGAGATCATGCCTCCACCAAAAACACTAAAACAACTAAGGAGTCTATAAGGGAAGTTGCAATCAATTAGGTGACTTATCACACAATTAGCAAAAAAATGTCACCCCTTCACTCATCTTCTACATAAGGATATTGGTAGAGCTCCTAAAAATTCTTAAAATTTGAGTTGGTTCTTTTCTTTGTCATACTTCATTCCTTATGTTTCCAAGGGTAGGGTTTAGGGTTTTAGTTAGAAAACCTCATTTCAAAATTTTATGGTCTTAAAAACTTGGGTGGTCTAATCCTTTGTTGAATTTTTATGCCCAATTACCGGTTACCTTAGTTATAACCTGAGCCATCGCGAACATATTTTTACCGGCCCCTCGGTCTAGGCCTGTCGATCACTGAATACCTTTTCCATGGTTTTTGTATACATCTAAAAATGGTCACATTAAATCAAGCCTGATAATTAATTAAATATGAATCATGTAATTAATCTTCTAAAGCCATCTACATATAAATAAATTTAGTTATTTATTTATATTGTTCATTTTCTAATTCTCCTAATTTAATTAAATAAATAATTTTATTTAATTATTACCATTCTCTATCTTCTTCTTAATTAATTAAATAAATTTTATAATTTATTTATATTAATTATCATAAGTTTGAATTTTAAATTCAAATAAAGGAATATTCTTCTAAAATACCTTCTTCACTTCCATTTAATTAAATATCCTAAATATTTAATAAAACCCTTTCTTCATTTCACACATAATTAAATATTCTAAATATTTACTTAAATTCGTTTTCATCTCTGTCACGAATCCTAAGGGGGGCGTTGACTATTTGCCAACAAACTCCTCCTCATCATTACCCAAGGGGATTCAAACCTGACACCTTTGGCTTTGATATGACTTGTTGGACCATAGTTGTCGTTGCACCAAAAGATCGACCTGTTAATGCCTGATACAACTGCCAAAGTTAACAGATTCATGGGAGGCAGTTAGTCCATGTCACGAATCCCAAGGGGAGAGCTGACCAAGTTACAACACTACCAACTAATCCCTCATAACTAAAACACCCAAATGACAACTTTCCTTCATTTTTGAATGAAAAAGTTTGTTTAGGAGGAAACATTTCCCATCTTTTTCTCTAGCTTCCATTTTTTTCTCAACTTCCCAATCTTTCACCATTCATCTTGACAGGCTTGATTTTGACCGTCGATCTCTGTCAAATAGGATTTTACCTCCAAAAATCTATAAATACATCCTCTTTGTGCTTTGAAAAAGATCTTAGATCTTGCATTTAAGCAGATATAGCATGAGCATGATAGTTGCATTTTTCCAACATTTAAGCAATCTTAGTTACTAGATTTCTTGAGCATTGCATAACACTTTAGTTTCATATCTTAGCTTAATTTTCTCATATCATTTAGCAATAGAAATGCATGTTGCATAATCTCGTTCTCTAAGTTGTCATTCTACCAAGCTACTACTTACACCAACTAAGAGCCAACAACTTACAATGATCCTTGGAAATAGAGGACGATGGGACGTCTTTAAAGAATCTATTGTTGTTTAGAGTTTGCTTCTCTTTAACTTTGATTTCTTTAATATAAAGTCGCATTGGTGTGTTTTTTTAACTCTTCAGTTTAGTTTTCATATTCACACACACATTTTTGGTGCACACCATGGGGCCCTTGCCCCATTTTTCATTTTTTATCACGGGTTTTCTAATAGGTTCTAGACTGGACTCACGGTTTAGCGCATATGAGACGTGTTTTAGCGTATCCCTGCTATGTTTTAGCACATGCAAGGCTCTATTTCAACACATTTTTTTCTCTATTTTAGCACATTTTTGCTATGTTTTAGCGCATATCTATGATCTTTTAGCGCATCCTAACTCTATTTTAGCTCATCCCTATATTTCTTTTAGCGCATTTATGCTTTGTTTTAGTGTATTTATGTGTTCTTTTAGCACATCCAGGGGATTGCAAAAAAATTTAATCCCGAATCTGACGCATCTGCAGACATAGATTAATACTTTCTACATAAGGTTAAAATGAAGAAATCCTAGGGTAGACATATAAATCTGAAATAAACCAATCCTAGGGGAGTCACCAAAATAATTGATTTATCGTGGTTAAAATGAATCCCATGTCTTTTATGAAGCAACATCGTCACTTAGCTTAGCAAATTTGTCATTTGGGACTAAAATTGAACAAAATTGTTTGTTGTGATTGTCAGTTGATAGGCCTATGCTCTCCCCTTAACTAGGTAATCAAAACGCCATACTCATCTTTCAATTTAATGCACTTTATGCTTTGTTAAAATTTTTAGCAGGCCTACTCTTGTGGGAAAAAGTACTCACCCAAGAGGAATGACCTAAGTGGGAATGCCTAAAGCCAAGGAGTCCAACCCACTATAATCAAAAGTGAGTTGTTGATGAAAATCCACTCAATGGTAGTGTGCAAGATAACCATCCCCAAAGCATTTGTTTTAAAGGTTGGGAGGTCTCCCAAGGGAGTTTATCATTTTCCGCACCGAACGAAAACCCTTACTACGAGCCTTAGTGTAGAAGCTAACCGAGTCAGTAGCCAAACATTATAATACTCATAGTGTAAGGGGAGGGAAGAATATGCCCCCAAGATACTCACCATATAATTTCCAAGGACCGTTTTCTCAAGGGATAGAGAAATATAACTTTGAGTACACACCTGGAAAAGACAAAAACATGGGCGCCCTCTAGGGGGTGACATGGTTGTGTTAGTTGACGCAATTCTAAGATGTGGGCTTTGGTTATTATAATGACCGTTTTGACCATTAAGAGTGAGTCTTCTTGAAGTTTTTGTTTTGTTCAAATACCTATGGAAATTTTAGAGAACATACACTTATTGTTTAGATTCTAGAGCTTAAAAACAACTGCCTTCCTACCATATGTTGTTTTTTCAAAACATTAATTAAGATAAGATCATCCAAAAAACACAAGGATTTCACAAACCAAACTGTGATTTTTATGTTAAGAGATTAGAAATCAACAACCTTTGCCAAGAAATCCCTTGCTAGAAGAATCAAGAAACTCTAAGAAGCCACTTAGCTATGAGAATATTTTGAAAAGGAGACACTTTTTATATCAAAGTAGTAAAGTCTTGCTTCAACATCAAAATTTCATCCATAGATATCATGACTTTGCTAGGGGATTTACTGATGATTTTGCTTTAGAGCTTTTATATTCACAAGCTTATTTCCAACAAAGAGCTCTTTCACAAAGGCATAATCATAGTCAACCCATTCATCATTTGTACATTCCTCTACCAACAATACAATATTCCAACCATCCAAATCAGTTGTTGCAATAGGGAAAAACTTGGAAACATTAGGCTTTTTGCAAAAACCATCATTTTTCAAACTAAGATCAAAACATCCTAAAGTGCATCAATTTCAAATCAATTTCTGATTTTTAGTTTAATTCCCATAACATGATCTATCATCC
Source organism: Sequoiadendron giganteum (assembly GCA_007115665.2). Classification (NCBI taxonomy): domain Eukaryota; kingdom Viridiplantae; phylum Streptophyta; class Pinopsida; order Cupressales; family Cupressaceae; genus Sequoiadendron; species Sequoiadendron giganteum. The sequence continues at coordinate 652,503,847 of CM021106.1, read as the reverse complement.
TTCATCCAAGGAATCACAATCTGAAAATTAGAAGTTCCTTATTTATATCAATAGGATCCAACATTTTATTTGGCTAAGGCATCAATTATCCAAAAAATTGCACTCCTATTTATGATCTAGGTTTGGTAAAAAATTTGATTCAAGCTTATGCCTGTTGTCACAAGGTCTAAAAAACACCAAGAAGAAGATGAAAGGGAGAATCCTCTTTGCAACATGGGTGAAAGGGAAGAAAATCTTTTTCATAGGCTTCAAGGGAATAATTCAAGAGATGAAGTAATGGAGGAAATGCTTCAAGAAGCAGTTAAAGATCCACAATTTCATACTCTCTTGGACAAGATTTTAGAGCGAAACAAAGAAAGATACTTTCTTTTGTTAGCAAACCAATGAGCTAAAATACCCTCTGATTTTGATACTGAGAAAATTAGAGAAGATCTTGAAAGAATTGAAACCCCCTTAAATGATTTTATTGCTCTTACTCAACAAATAAGAGCACTACAAGGACAAATTAAATAAATACAAGGGGGAACAACTAAGAAATATGTTTTGGAAGATATCTATCCATATCCCTTCGATAGGTATCTCAACATGATTCCTTTTCCAAAGCATTATGAAATATTGAAATTTAATAGATACATTGGGAAAACGGATCCTATTGATCATGTGAGGGAATTTTGAAATATGAGCCTAGAGTTTGCTCATGAAGATACATATCTGATGCGATTGTTTCCATGAAGTGGCTTTCCAAAATCACTCCCCCCATCAAAACGTTTGAGGAGTTAATCAATAAATTCATATCTCAATACTCCTATAATATACAACACCAAATAAGCATGCTTGATTTGTGCAAAGTGAAGCAAAAGACTGGGGAACCCTTCATCAGGTTCCTGCAAAGATGGAGAAGGTTATTTGCAAAATATTCTCGTCTTGTTCCTGAAAAGGAAAAGATGGAAATCTTTATTGATAGTCTAAATCAAGAAATGAGTCATAGGCTCAATCTTCATTGTCCTCACATATTTGAGAAACTGATTGAAAACGTGATCACCATCGAAGGAGCCTTGGTCAAGAGAGGAGTCCTAAAGCTTGAAAAAGATGGTCTGAATTTGTATAATCACAACAACAACAATAAACCATGATTCTAGACTAGAAATAAGAATGTTTTAAATGATGGGGTGGTAGATGGCAATAATGTCAATGCAAAGCCAACCATTCTCAATGTATCAGGTGTTCAACACAACAACAACAATCCTATAAATTCCACTAACCAAGGCAATAACAATTCCAATCAGGGAAACATCAACCAAGGAAACATGGCCAATAATTGTAGTAATAATCTTGGCAAAAATCAAAATTCAAATCCACCTAGATCACAGTTTTTCTCAAATCAATGAAGTTTTACTCCCTTGGGCTAGTCTCTTGAATCAATTCTCAAAGATCTTTTGAATCAAAACACCATCACATTTCCACCGCAGAGAGATTATGAGCCATGATTCAAACCACCATCATGGAATGACTTGTATTATTATGATTATCATGGGTGCAAAGGTCAAAGAATGAATAATTGCCAAGGTTTTAAAAATTTGGTCCAGGATTTGATCGATAATCACACCATAACTGTCGAGGGACATAATGCTAATGAAGATCATCAGGCATTCAAGGACCCTCTCCCCAATTATCAAAAAGGGGAATCTTCAGGTGACAAAGGAAAAAATGTAAATCATGTCTATGATACTACCATCAATCATATCTATTATGATGACCAACAAGTCAATGTCATCAAAGTCAAAGGAAACCAGGAGTATTGGGAAGTTAATGCAACAACAAGGGGATAGGCTAAAATTGTGGTAAAAGGAAGTTCATCCAAATCAACTATTCCCCCTCCAAGGCAGTACAATTTAGTCGACCAATTACAAAAAATATCGGCTCAAATTTCTATCTTGGAGCTTCTTAAAATATCACCAACACATAAGAATATTTTGGAGAAGGCTCTCGTTGACACAACTGTATCTACTAATTTGGATATTGACAAATTTCAAGCCATGGTGGGACACTTGTCCTCACCCACATATCCTTTTTTGAGAAATATGATGCCTCCATGACTCATCCCCATAATTCATCACTTTATCTAGAGGTCATGGTTCATAAAACCTGAATCAGATGTGTCTTAATAGATGGGGGGCTGGTATAAATATTTGTACTTTAAAATTGGTTCTTGCCTTAGGGTATTCTGAAGAGTCTATTGATCTGAGGAGAAAAATAACAATCAAAGCATATGATGATGATGAACGAGCTTCTAAGGGCCTCATAATGTTACCTATCAGAGTGGGACCTATTGTAAAGAACAATTTTTGCCAAGTTCTTGATCGAGACTTATCTTATAACAAACTTTTGGGTCACCCATGGATCTATGAGATGCAAGCAATTCTATCAACTTATCATCAATGTATAAAATTTCCTTATAACCGACAAAAAATAACCATATTAGCGGACCATACTAGCAGTCAGATTTGTTCTAACCTTAGAGCAACCCATGAAAACTTTGTCTTGCATAATAGAGAAGCTCTTGTTGTTTCTGCTTCTAAAAACAATGATCAAACAAGGGAATTGATAAAAAGATTCAAAACAAATATGAAATTAAAGGATAATGGGGTGGGAGAATATTCACTGTCTCTCTAACCTACCTGTCTCTCCAAGGTCACATGGTTAGCCTACAGTATCTACACAACAAGCTGCAGCGCCTTCCACATTAGGAACACAAGCCACAGTCCCCATCACCATGTTTGATGGGAAATTCATCAAGGCTAACTCTCAAGAAAGTGAAGAAGATAGAGCTATTCTCAATTGTCTTTATAAATATGAAGATGAATCTATCCAACATGTCAAATTACCTACGAAGCAATATGGAAAGGGCTATACAATAATGCAATGAATGGGTTATGAAGGAAATAGCCCCATAGGAAAGAGAAAATAAGGAATTGTGTAAGCTATCCAACCGAAAACAACACATCCAAAAGATAAAATTGGACTTGGGTATGGTGAATATGCAAAGGAAGTGGTCCAAAGAAGATCCAATGAAGAGATAGCTGAGACAATTCTGAGATTGTAGGATAAATCTAACACCGATTCAAAGGAGTATGAATGGGATACCATTTATAATAATGAATTATGGAGAGATAAACAGGTGGATGTTCTACAAAAATATACACCCATGCTCACATAAGGAGAAATTTCAAGGCCTCCATCTGACTACGTACTTGAAAGTGACCATGACTCGAGTTATAATAATTTGATTCAAAGCGAGATGGATAACCGACAGGAGGATACCATCATAGATCTTCCCCATTGCGAGAATGATAACTGTGTCATGACCTTAACTACTAGTGACCTCACCCAACCAGATGATCCCTTACCCTTGGTCCATCCCGGGCTCATTGATTAGGAACAAACTGAACCAATCGATATCCCAATCCTCCTAGACAATGAAACCATTGTAAATTTTCTTTGTTCCTCCAACTCAGAAACAGGTTCCACGAATGAATCTCATGATCAAAATCTCATCCAGGTGAGTGCCAAGTTTCTTAGCTACAAAATTAACAATATAAAAGATAGATCTAATGGTGAAAACCAAAAAAAGGCAGTAGATCATGAAAAAGGAAAAATAAAGAGTGTATTTGACAGTGAAAACCTTTCAAAGGCATTGAAAGACGAGAAATTTGACACTCTCCTTGAGCACTATCATGCACAATTTTTCCATAATGTTAGGGGTAAAACCTATGAAACAAAAACTCAAACGATGCATCCCCATGTTGCACTGCTAGTCAAGGAAGAATTAAAGAAACTTTTGGATGTAGGATTCATTCGATCTATCGACTATGCGGAATAGATCTTCAATATTGTACCAATGTCGAAACCAGATGGACGAATCAAAATATGTATAGAACTTTTGGATCTAAATAAAGCATGTCCAAAAGACGACTTTCCTCTGCCTAAGATTGACATGATTGTGGATTTGATAGCTGGGCATGCCATGTATTCATTGACGGATGGATTTTTCGGGTATAATTAGATCAAGATCGCACTTGAAGATCAAGATATGACTGCATTCACATGTCCTTGGGGTAGATATTATTGGAATGTAATGTTGTTCGGACTCAAAAATGCAAGAGTGACCTATCAACGGGCAATGACTACAATTTTCATGACATGATGCACACACTCATGGAGGATTATGTAGATGATCTCTTAGAAAAATAATACACAAGAGAGGGGAATCTAGACATCTTATCCAAAATATTTTTCCAAATGGAAAAACTAAAGGTCAGACTCAATCCCAAGAATTGTGTCTTTGGGGTTAAATATGGAAAAATATTAGGCTATATTGTGTCAAAAAATGAATAGAGTTAGATCCATTGAAGGTCCAAGCCATCGTGGAGATGCCACCACCAAGGAACATCAATAAACTATGATTATTACAAGGATGATTACAATCCATCAGGAGATTTATCGTATAGCTGGCAGACAAGAGTTTGTCATTCACGCATCTCTTATATAAAAATGTTTCATTCAAATGGGAAGACAAGTGTGAAGAAAATTTTGATCAAATCAAGCATTATCTAATGAGCACACCAGTATTGATCCCACCAATACAAGGAGAACCACTCATACTGTACATTTTTGCCACAAAAGTATCCCTGGGGGCATTATTGGCACAAGAGGATAAAACGGGAAAAGAGCGAGAAGTATATTACATCAGCAGGACATTGACAAGCCATGAACTAAATTAAACTTTCATTAAAAAGGCTTGATCGGCCTTAGTTTTTGCTTCCCAAAATTTGTGGCTCTATATGTTAACTCATACAATCATACTTGTGGCTAAAATCAATCCCTTGAAGTATCTTTTGAGCAAAGCAAACCTAACTGGTAGGTTAGCTAAATGGGTAATGATCCTAAGCAAGCTCGACATTCACTATGTGGATCAAAAGGAAATCAAAGGGCATGTCATAGCAGATTAGTTGGCAGAGGAACCTCTACAAATAGACCATCCAATGCATGCACATTGAATTTCTTGATACAAATGTATTCACAACAATGACCAAGCAATCATGGACACATTATTTTGATGGGTCCTACACACAACATGGCTCGGGGGTAGGAATTATTTTTTTCACACCTCAGGGACATACCATTCCAAAGTCCTACCAGTTAATGTTTCCTTGAACAAATAAAATAGTCGAGTATGAAGCACTGCTCATTGGAATGAGAATAACATTGGACTGGAAGATCATAGAGCTACAAGTTTTTGGTGATTCACAACTTGTCATTAATTAAATAAATCATGACTCTCAGACTAAAGATGACAAGTTAATGCCTTACAAAAACATGGTAGATGAATTCAAGAAGTATTTTATTGAGATCAAGTTCAAAAAAATTATGCGGATCGACAACAAAGCTACAGATGCCATGGCTATAATTGTGTCACTACTACAATTGTCAGAAAACAAAGTTCGATATGAATTCTTGGTGGAAAAATTGTTTTCCCCTACCTATGACAATCCTGAAACCCAAATCATCTATCACCTGGTTGGTTCTGATTCCCCCTTATATGGAAAAATCTATGCCTATCTAAAAGATACTACCTTACCCCTAGATTTGTCTTGGAATCAAAAAATAAATTTCATATGCCAATCTTCTTGCTATACCCTAATCATTGATACCTTATACTAATGTGGTCTTGATGGTACCCTCCTTAGATGTCTCGAATGTGATGAATCTGAAAAGGATTTACAAGAGGGTCATGGTGGTATTTGTGAGACTCATTCAAGTGGACTAACCTTAGCTAAGAAACTTGTTAGAATGGGTTACTATTGGCCAACCATGGAGAAGGAATCATTGAGCTTTGTAAAGAAATGTCTAAAATGTCAGATTCATAGAAATCTCATCCATGCTCCTGCTCAGGAGTTGCAACCCTTCACTACCACATGGCCTTTCACTCACTAGGGAATTGATTTGGTGGGAAAAATTCACCCATCTTCATCAAAAAAACACAAGTTCATAATCATGACCACCGAGTATTTCACCAAGTGGATTGAAGTTGTTCCATTAACAACAGTCACCAACAAAAAAAATTCATCTTTCATTATGAATTATATCATATGGTGGTATGGCATTCGCAACTCAATTATCATAGATAATGGTAGACCTTTTAAGAATCAAGATGTTGAAAAACTTTGTGAAATATCTCGTATCCACCACACAGGGAAATGGCCAAGCAAAAGCTTCAAACAAGACAATTATGAAGATCCCAAAGAAGATGGTGAATGATGTCAATCGTGATTGGCATGTCCAGTTAAATCCATCGTTGTGGGCATATAGAACCAGCCTTCACATGCCAATAGGTGCCACCCCATACACCTTGGTCTATGGAACAGAAGCAATATTTCCACTGGAAGTTGAGATTCCTTTGCTTCGAGTCTCATTGAAGGGACTCATAATTGATGAGGACTACAAAGTTTCAAGACTACAAGAACTGGAGCTACTTGATGAGAGAAGATAAAGTGCAGCCAATCACTTGAAGGATTAGCAACAAGTTATGTCCCGCAGCTACAATCATAGAGTTATACCACACATATTTCAATTGGGTGACTTGGTCCTAAAAGAAAACCCTCACAACCAACAAGATTGGGTAAAAAGAAAGGAAAGTTCAAGCCCAATTGGTTGGGTCCATTCGTCAAAATTGCAACATATGGTTTGGGGGCATATCAACTATCTACGCTAGAAGGGGACTTGCTTCAAGGTCCAACCAACAACATCCATTTGAAGAATTTCTATGTTTGAAAAATACAAAAACAATACAAAAAGCCATGAAAAAATTCATAAAAATCAGAAAATGTTATGAAAAAATCACCATTAGGGTGAAAACCTTGCAAACAGGCATCCTTTTGATATACAAAAAATAATTAAAATAAAAAATAAAAAATAAAAGAGAAAATACAAAAAAAACGAAAAATCAAACAAAAAAAATATAAATATAAAAGATCAAAAATATAAAAAATCAAAAAGATCAAAAATACCAAAAATTCGTTGCCTTAATGAAAACTTGGCAAATAGGCGTCTTGGTAACAAAAAAATAACAAATAAAAAAAATCTGAGAAAGTACAATAAAAACAAATGGTGAAAACCTAGCAAACATGCACTATTTTTGATTTAGCTAGGCTCTTCCATTTATTAGGTTACATCTGGCAACATTCATTCATAGCCATTTTTATCAAGTACCAAATTCATTCCTTGCCATCACATTTGCATCATCCGCACAACATTTCCTTGAGACGACAATGATTTCATCATGGCTTGATGATCATTGTTTATATTCCTAACGGTAAGTAGGGTATAATCGGGTGTCAAAGTGCAAACTCGTTGGGGGCAATCATCTTTTGAACTTTTTGGCAGAAAAACAACATGCATCAACTATTAGAATATCATATCAACAATCAAATATCCAATCAAGCCTGGTCAAAACAACTATGAGACATGAAACTGAACCAAACTGGATGATCTTAATCTGAATAAAATGATTGGAACACTTAAAGCATAAGTTGAATTGTTGTTTTGAAATTTGATGACATCATATCTCTAGAGTGACTCGTTGGTGTACTAAACTAGAGTCGCAAGGAAGGAGTAGTATTTTTCTTTTGATTGTTGTCTATAAGTTAATCATTATTACTGTGCAAATTTGTCGCGAGACATGGTTTACAAAAGTATCATTGATGACATTTCAAGATTTGCATAGGAAAAGGATTAACTCCTGTCTATTTATGCAAGCAATACTCTGGTCATCTCAGTTCAATTATACCTCGATGCTTGTATTAAATTTCTATATCAAACCTCATGAAAGTTGTACTCAAGATATTATTAGGGTGAATCTACCCTATGATGCTTGTGCTAACTTTCAACATATCAAAAGGCTCAATGATGACAATCAAGCATAAAATTGGCTCACAAAATGACAACAAGGTGTAGTTCATTTTGCATAGTTAGGATTGCATGATTCATATAGATTGCATTCATTTTGTGGTTGTATAATAGCTTTTGGAGGTTGGCAAAGATACATATCTCTTTTGAAGCAAAGATTAATTACACTTGGACATTGGAAAAAATCATTTGTATTATCATTTTTATTCAAGTCATTATCATTTTGCATTCCATTTTTGTATTATCATTTGTGTTATCATTGACATGATTATTTTTGGATATCATTTCAGTTTCATTATCCTTTTCATCATTAGTTTCATATCATTTCATATTTACTTTCTTATCATTATCATTATTTGTTTCATATCATTTTCATTCCATCTTTGCATTATCATGTTGCGTTATCATTTGCATGTTATCATTTTCCATGTCATATCGTAACATTAATCCGTATTAGTCTCATGTAATTTTCACATCTATTCATATTAGTTCATTATCATTATCATTTTTTACCTGTAAATTAATATCATTTAGCATTCATTTTCACAACATTTTCATAAAAATGTATCATTCATATCCTTTTCGTTATCATTATCATTTTTCATTCATTATCATATATCTTTCATTTTTTTTTATTATTCAAATCATTTTTCATTTCATCATTTGCATATCATTTTTATATCATTATCATCCATATCAATATTAATATCACATATTCACATCATTTGTTATCTCATTATTTTCATATCATATTTTTACGACATCATTCATTACATTTTCATCATTTCAACTCATTCATTTCATTTCTATTCATTATAATTTTCATTTTTGATTTAACACATCCATATCATTGCATCATTTTCATAACCATACATCAAAAAATAATACAATGCATCCATTGCATCCATAATCAATACATTTTAAAATCATTCACATTTTGTTTGCATCATTCATCACAATACATGTTTTTGCATATTCATCATATAATTCATAAACATCATTATCATTCATATCATATGCATAGGTAACATCATCACAATTATCACATAATAAGATAAATAGCATCATGCAAAGATCATCATCCATAAAAATGCATCATCATAAGCAACATGGCATATAGAAATAAAATGCAAACATTAAAATCCATCATATCATAATAAACGACACATGCATATTGAAATCACCGCTGTATATCATATAATCTCATCAAAATAAATGTCCAAATGTACAATGATATGTAAATGTCTAAGAGAGATACGTAAAATGTGACAAAAATGGTGTATACAGAATCATCACTAAGGAGCATCTATGTGAGGGCCATGACTACTACTACCACCAAAGGTAGTAGGTCTCGCTGGATCTCTACCATTGGTGCCCCATATCTCTCATCTAACTGGCTAACCCACACTCCTGGTGGCACTCTTGGTATGACTATGTGAGTAAGTGTGAGATTTGGTGCCTGACTGAGTATAGGCTATCCTTTGCTCAGGGGGTACTGCCTCATGATACCTCATCCTATAAAACTCACACTCTTGGGCAGTCTCCAGTCCCTCTGCAACAACCTCTCCAATAGAGGTACCCTACACGGATCTCAATAGCCTCTCTACTATCCCCTCCACCTAATGGAATCATTGTCTGAAGCTATCCCTCTCGGCAACCAGTTGGGCTATTTGTGGGTCTGGGGGTGGTGGTTGTGCCATCTGTACCTGTAACTGTGTGATGGTAGCTTGTGTCTGTGCTAGCTAGGTCTGAAGAGCCTATACTTGCACCTGTAATGTGTCAATTTTTCCTTGTTGCTCTCAGGATGAAGACCTGATGGTAATGTGTGAAGGGCCTATAGTTGGTTGCTCCATTACTCTCACTATCCTAGGCCTAGTCTTGAATGGAACATCAAAGAAGAATCTCTCCCCACCACCCCCACCATGCCCATCATCATCATCATCATAATCATTGCTCTCCTCCCCCTCACCTCGTTCAATGTCCATGTCATCATCGCCACCCAAACCCTCTCCTCCTCCTCTGATGGGCTGCTCTTCCTATTCCTATGCTTGTGGTTGCCTCCATGCACACTGTAAGGCTAGTCCATCCAATAGTGGGGCAGGCTCCTCTGGGTTAGTCAACCTAGGGAACGGATAAGTATGGAAGTATGTGATATACTCCTCTATCATCTGGGCATCCAAAATATCCAACCTGTACTCCCAAAACTCTGGTTGTAAAGCAATGTACTCTACCCTAGCTGCCTCATATGAAATAAGTGGCCCCTACTCTGCCACATCCTCTCACCATTTGGCATAATGGGAAACCCCCTTTGGAATCACCTAAACACGATCGAATTGTCTCAACACCCTCATGACCAAAAATCTCTCGATGATAAAAGGGTTCCTCCCAATCATATATCTCGATATGCCGCAATACAAAAACTCAATATCATCTTCATCCCAAGCCTCACAATCAACATATGACCTCTAGATAAAACTGTCCATATCATCAAGCACTCTCCCCTAGTTTTCCAATTTCCCAACTTAGGCTGGACAAGTGGACCTGTGTAATCATAAACATATGATCCCCCAATGGAATGATCTCTCCTTGTAAAGGGGTGGGTGATAGCAATATGCTCCCATGTCTAAACCTGTAGAAGTGTCACCCTAGAAGATATACTCTTCCCATCTGTCTATACCATCGGATGTAAATCATGGTATAGATGGGCTAACATATAAGAATCCCATGCATATCTATTTTGATAATGGATCATGTCCTCCAATATCTGACCCCAACCAACTGACAATCCCTTCAACCTATGGTCGGGACATAGGAAACCACCAATGAAGCCAACCAAAACTGATGGAAGTGGGGTATAACCTTGGATCATCTCCCTCCAAGGGATCTCATTATCACAAATGTGCAGATCCTAAAATACTCTCCACAGTGCCTCAATCCCCCCAATCTCCTTGTGGTCATAGACCACAATCTCACCAACAACTGGGATCCCTAGTATTCTACAGACATCCTCAGGTGTGACTGTGATCTCTCTTGTGGGCAAGTGAAAAGTGTTATGCTCACTATTCCATCGCTTAGCTAAAGCAGTCAACAGTGCCTTGTTGACCCTACACTGTGGGATCCTCAAAAGTGAACCCAAACCACATCTAGCAATAACCCCAACCTCTTGCCGGGACAATCTCAGAATCATATTCCAAGTGCGGGGAAATATCTCTCTGATCTGGAGGGTTTTAAAATCCTCCTATAACATCATATCCATATCAATCAATTAGATCATCGGGAAAGAACATCAATCAATCAATCAAAACATCAAGCAATCATGTGAAATCATATTAGGCAAGTGAATCATATCATCATTACTATTTTTCTTTCATTTCAGAAAGCAAATTTATCAGAAGCAAATCAGTCATTACTATTTTTTTTTTCATCAAACATGAAAGAAAATTTATCAGAACCATCAAAATAAAATCAACATCGACAACATATAAGTATCAAATCATCACTTTACTATTTTTTTTTCAAGGAGGAAGACAAATTTATCATCTCTACTCTCTTTTTTTCATCAAGCATGAAGACAAATTTATCAGCCAATCGACTCACATCATCATCTTTACTATTTGTTTTTTATTTCAGAAAGCAAATTTATCAGAATCAACATCATCAAAAAGAATCATTTTACTATTTGTTTTTAGTAGGAGAACAAAGTTATCAAATCATCATCAAAATCAAGTCAATCATCCTTGATGCTACTCAATTTCATCAAATCAGTTGTCTAATATAGCAACAAACATCAAGCAATTATCATTTGATCTTCAAATGATCAAAATCAACTAAATTTCATGGATGCGCTAAAAAAATCTATTTATGCACTAAAATAGAGGCTAAATGCGCTAGTCTAGAATATGCACTACTCTATCAGGTCAATGTGCTAGACTATCAAATCTATGCGCTAATTGAGCATCCTATGCACGAGCTTTAAATCTATGCACTAATCTATCACACTTATGCACTAAATCAGTCAATGCGCTAATCTATCACCTAAATGCACTACTTTTTGGCTTGGATGTGCTAACTTGGATGCGCTATTTTACCTATCCCATGTGCTAAATGATGACTTGCATGTGCAAAAACACAAATTGATGCGCTAAAACAAAATTTCACAAATTAAAAAATTCAAAGATTCATGAAAAATTCATAAAAAATTCATAGGGAAAGGTTTCACGAGCTTACCGGAGGTCTATATGTGGTTGATCTCTGATGTCATTGAATCTGTTTGAATCTGTGGCACTCGTAATGGATCGGCATCTCGATTTCTGCTCTCGCAGAGCTCTGTTTTCACCAAAATACAACTGTTCAAATGAGAAAGACTTTTACCTTGTTCCACCTTTTAAGGGGGTAAATAAGGTAAGGATATTTTATTTTTCATCACACAGAGCACTATTTCAGGAGATAAATTGGTGAAACAACTTCAAATCATTCAAAATCTTCAAACTCGTGATTTATCTCCTGAGGGGGCATATAGCATCATTAGTCAATTTTTCAAAGTCAAGGGAAAATTTTTTGTTATCTGAATTTTTCTTTGAAGCAATGCATAAAACACATCACTTGAAATAAGGGGAAAATGTATACATCTAAAAATGGATCAAGCCTGATAATTAATTAAATATGAATTATTTAATTAATCTTCTAAACTCATCTACATATAAATAAATTTAATTATTTATTTATATTGTTCATTTTCTAATTCTCCTAATTTAATTAAATAAATAATTTTATTTAATTATTACCATTCTCTATCTTCTTCTTAACTAATTAAATAAATTTTATAATTTATTTATATTAATTATCATAAGTTTGAATTTTAAATTCAAATAAAGGAATATTCTTCTAAAACACCTTCTTCACTTCCATTTAATTAAATATCCTAAATATTTAATAAAACCCTTTCTTCATTTCACACATAATTAAATATTCTAAATAGTTAATTAAATTCATTTTTTATCTCTCACACATAATTAAATATTAATTATTTAATTATGGAAACTTCTAAATTCATTGTCCCAAATAATTAAATAACTTAATTATTTAATTATGGATTTATCTTCAACTACCAACTAACTCCTCATAACTAAAACACCCAATTGGCAACTTTCCTTCATTTTTGAATGGAAAAGGTTGTGTAGGAGGAAACATTTCCCATCTTTTTCTCAACTTCCCAATTTTTCACCGTCCATCTTGATAGGCTTGATTTCGACTGTCGATCTTTGCCAACTAGGCTTTTGCCTCCAAAACTTTATAAATACAACCTCTTTGTGCTTTGAAAAGGATCTTAGATCTTGCATTCAAGTGAATATAGCGTGAGCATTATAGTTGCATTTATCCAACATGTAAGCAATCTTATTTACTAGATTTCTTGAGCATAGCATAACACTTTTGTTTCATATCTTAGCTTAAATTTCTCATATCATTTAGCAATAGAAATTTATGTTACATAATCTCATTCTCCAAGTTATCATTCTACCAAGCTACTGCTTACACCAATGGAGAGCCAACAACTTACAACGAATCCTTGGATATAGAGGACAATGGGACGTCTTTAAAGATTCTATTGTTGTTTAGAGTTTGCTTCTCTCTAATTTTGATTTCTTTAATATAATGTCGCATTGGTGTGTTTGTTTAACTCTTTAGTTTAGTCCGCATATTCACACACATAGTTTTAATTCTTCCTAAGTTGGGCTAAAATATTTCATGTTAAAAAGACTTAAATCCTAAGTCTTTATTCCTGAGGGTCTAAGTCTCATTGACCTAGTCGGATCGCTTTCTCTAAAATTAACATATATGTATGTGTAGGTTCGTTGGCCATTGGATCTAGAGATCAAATCCTAGCTACTCCTCGCTAGCCCCACGAGATTAAAATAATAGTTTCTAAGAAGCAGCAGGGTCAGCGAGCTAGCGACACATGTAACGCTATAGGTGTGGGACCCGATTTCCAATTTTATGCCCATCACTTTAAGCTTTTAGATCAACAATCAAGATGCATTGCTAAGATTTAATCTCAGTCATTCCCTGCCAACCCTGTGGGAATAAAATAATAGTTTTTAAAATGTAGCGGGGTTAGCGGGTTGTTGATGCATGTCCAATCAAAGAGGTGGGGCCTAGTCCCTATGAACATGTCTAGCACTATGAACTAGAAGCCGACGATTAAGATATCTTCTTGATATTTAATTTTGATAGTTCCTCGTTGACCTTGTAGAATTAAAATATTCTTTTACAAAAATTAATGGGCTTAGTGAGCTGCTACCATGTGGATTCTCCCTATCGTTTGGTAAGGAAGAAGGTGAAGCCCATGGATCAAGTGGCTCAACATTCGAGTCAAAATATTCTCATTGGCCGAAGAATGGGTGAACAATGGTGATGAAAATTCAAACTTTATTGACTCAATCTAAGTCATTCAATGAGCCATCTCAAAAGAAGATATGAACATGAGAGTTGTTTCTACTTCATGCGAGTGAGAAGTAATGGTAGAGGATATGGCTATAGCTACTCAATTTCAACTTAAACTCATATAAAAGATTTTTTTTCACACAATTGAGAATTGCAAGTGAATTTGGAGCCTCGAAGAGATTGAGAAAAGCATTTTAGAGTCCAAAAAGACCAGAATTAGGGTTTCCTACGTACATAAAAGTCATAAGTTAAACAAATTCCATTCTTTGTGCTATGTTCAAACTATTTTGAATTAGGGCAAATATTCATTGTCTTTTCTAGTTGAATTGGTCTATGTTCCTTTTAATTGCATTATTGTGGTTTGAATTTTCTTTGAAGAGTTGAAATCTTGTTAAACCCTTTAAAATTGTACCTTCGATCCATGCCCTAGGTTTTGAATTGAAAAGTTAGGGTTTAAAATTCTTTGTGTTGAAACTCTAGATTAGTTTGAACCCACCTTGTTTCTAATGGTGCCCAAAGTACAAGTTCCTGGTTGTGAAACCACATCTAGGCCTCTTGCCCAATATGCTATCAATCAATTGGAACCCTCAACCAGTAAAAGGGCAAAGGGATTAGCTCTGTTTTATGGCTATCAGGTTAAGGAGGGGCTAGTAGAAAAAAAATGTAGTATAAGGGATGCCAATGTGCCATACACAAGGTGGAAATTATTCCAAAACTGGTTTGGGAACACGAATTTGGGAGTTCCCATTTGCAACCCTTGGAGATTAGACTTTGGAAAACTAGTGGTCCTAAATGTATACATGGATGTGGATTTGTTGAAAGATTTTGCTGCAAGGTATGACCTTGTTTCAAGAGTGATTAGGGCATATTATGGTGTGGAAATTGTTAAGATAACCAGAGAGGAGATTACAAAGGTTTTCAATCTACATGAATGGAATAAGGACATGATTCCTATTGACCTTAAAGCTTTCAAAGAAGAGTATAGGAACACAAGGGCTATGTTTGGATTGATAATGTTTCCTGTTCAAATTACAAGTACTAGGGTTGGGAAGAATAGGAAACAAATAAATATTGGTGAGAATGAAAAGGAGCCTTTCCCCATGAGGTACTTTTCCAACTACTTCCAAAAAATAGTTTTCTCCTTATGCCAGATCCTTGGTGTTGATGCACCATCCACCATGCAGACAAATTTCATGTATATGGCAGCACACCTCCAACACCCAACTTATAACATAGTGTATGATTATGCTACCTATGTGGTGGATATAATGCATATGGGTTTGTCTGCACTGAAGGTAGGAAAAGAATTGGTGAATTGGAGAGATTTAGATGGTATTCTCTCTTAATACATATGTTCCTATATAGGGGAGAGAATAATTTTGGTAAGGACATGGCATTGAAGAAAGTGAAGCATGATATTGAGTTCCCTATCCAATGTTGGACTCAAATTTTGGACAAAGATGATTTGAAATTTGATTATGTTGTTTTCCACAATGTATTTGCCTCCAAACTAAGAAGGTTTCTGGTTTTCAATCCACCAAGAATCTCGAAGGAGATACATGAATTTTTTAAGCCTGTGGAAAGGAGACCTGAATTGAAGTTGACTCACAATTTGGGGGGACATAATCCCATACTATAATACAACAAATTTTCAGGGTTTATAGAACT
This sequence comes from Sequoiadendron giganteum, assembly GCA_007115665.2. NCBI lineage: Eukaryota > Viridiplantae > Streptophyta > Pinopsida > Cupressales > Cupressaceae > Sequoiadendron > Sequoiadendron giganteum. Next base: position 652,487,773 of record CM021106.1, on the reverse strand, counting down.
AAAGTGAATCCATATGCATTACCAAGAGATGTGCCATTAATGATTGGTTTCATTAAAATAATAAGGCAACTAGGGGTAACAAAAATGGCTCATTTTCCTGAGAAACAAAAGAAGGGTTCTTTCTTCCTTGAATGGACAGTATTTTCAAACTTTTTAATGCAAATGGGAGGATGGAACAACTTGGGGAAACTCCTTGCTCCATATAATTTGAAGACAATACACCCAAGGAACCATGACCTAGAGGGCTTCATTTCTTCCTTGAAGGAAAAGAATAGGAGTGGCTCCTTTATGCACAACGTTTACTATCTTGAAGATGTCATCAACAATGTCTTTGATTTTCAGGAACAAGAGGAGAGAAAGGAAAAGTATCTTTCTTTCAATAAAATGATGGATAAAGCTAGAAGGGAATATCCTGATTATGATCCTATGCCCAATATTAAAGGTGGTTTGATTATCATGGTGAAGAAAGATTTCAATATGAACTTAAATGTGAATGCAAATCTGAAATATGTAGATTAACCTTTAGCCTTAGTGTGAAGAAATAATGAGAGAGAGAGATAGAAGAAACATAACACATGCAAGAAAAGATTTACGTGGAGAAACCTCGAAGGGAAAAAAAATCCACCACTGAAAGAGAGGCAAGTATACTACTAATAATCTAAGATATTAAATGTAGCAATATACTTCTCTTATTAATCTCTGTAAAATTTGGCAACATCCTGTTACCCTGCAAACCTGCAAAACTAAATTGAATAACTGTAGCTCAAGGCCCCAATTTAAAGAGATTTGTGAGGATGAAAACTACCATGGTTTCACCAAAAAATAGGTAGAAATACAACCTATAAAAACCCATGCCTCCCTCCTTGAAATGGTAAAAAAGTACCAAAAATATCCTCTTACTGATGCTCTTACAAATATCATAAGGCATCTCTCTTGCATGGGAACCTAGGGTCCAAAAATAGCATATTCTATCATAGGGAATCTTCCATACTATCATAGAATCTTAGGACAACTGTCATACATGTCATAGATTCTCTTACAACACCTATTTTGACCCAACAACCTCATTCTAGAAGATTCCAAAGTGGGACACCTAGCTCTTTTGTCCTTTTCCAAAAGGACAAGCAGTAATGGTAACACTGCATTTACATTGTCTCTTTCACCACCATTGGTTAAATGGTTTAACCTCTTATGGGTAAATGTACAAAAAAATTTAGGAGAATAATTAATTAAAGGATTTCCAAGGTTGATGGCACCTAAATCCCAACATTTTCCCACTTGACATCATACATTATAAATTACACCCATAAAGATATAATTACATAGAATCAAGTACAGTGATCAAGGCCCATGGCCTTCCTACACCAAGAGAACTTATCTGTGGTGATTGGATTCGTAAGAGAATCTGCAACATTATCTAAAGTGTCAAATTTTTCAATCAAAACCTATCCATTCTCAACCATTTCTCGCGCATGCAAAGTGATGTTGAACATCAACATGCTTAGTACGAGCATGATACATAGTATTTTTAGCCAAACATATGGCACTCTGACTATCACATCTGAACCTCACTATCCTACAATTAAAACCAATACCATTACCAAGTCTCTATAACCAAACCACCTCCTTAGAGGCATGTGTAGAAGCCATATAATTTGCTTCAATGGTAGACAAAGTGATTGTAGGTTATATTTTACTCATCCAACTTATTGCACCTCCAAACAAAGTAAACACATAGCCACTAGTGGACCTTCAACTGTCCAAGTCACCTACCCAATCTGCATCAACAAAGCCCTCTATGTCCAATGAATTATCAACATTATCAATACCATGATCAACCAAACAATAATCAAAACTGCCTCACAAATATCTAAATACCCTTTTAACAAAAGTCCAATGTTCTCTACCAGAGTTAGACATAAGCATTCTAAGAACTCCCACTGCTTGGGCTATATTTGGTCTAGTACAAACCATTGCATACATTAAACTACAAACAACACTAGCATAAGGAACTTAAAAAATTTCATCAATATCATCACCTGGTTCAGGACACATGTCTAAACTTAACTTAGTACCAACAAGGAATGGAATATTTACTAGTTTATAGTCTTGCATATTAAACCTTTGCAAAATAATGTTAACATACTTACTTTGACTTAACCATATCTTTTTGTGAACCCGGTCCCTAATGATTTCCATCCCAAGAATATATTTAGAAGCCCATAAATATTTCATATCAAATGTTCCAGAAAGCTAAGATTTATTCTCCCTAATAATTGCCTTATTGTTACCAATGAACAACATATCATCCACATATAAGACAATAATCAATATCTGATCATCAATAACTTTAAAGTAAACACAATAATCCTCTTCACTTCTAACAAAACCCAAATTTAATGAAAAGGCATCAAACTTCTAGTAGCACATCCTAGGTGACTGTTTTAAACCACACAGAGACCATTTTAACTTGCAAAACAAGTGTTATTTTCCTTTCACAACAAAACCGTCAAACTTGTTGGTTATTTTTCCAGCTAGGATTTGAAATTCTCTAAGAGATAGCCAATCTCTATGCTCAAGAATCACAAACGCTAGTGGCCAACTGAAAGATAAAGATTCTCAGAGCTTTATCCCTACTCTTTAGGTTGTGTGAGTCCAAGGAGGGTGTTCCTATTTGTGTTCATTTGATACCCATTTCCACAAGAACACTTCACACATAGATAAATTCCTACTAACTTTTAGACATATAAGATTTATCAAAGGTTTGGCCGACCTTTACACAAATAACGATATATTTGCCAAGAACAAGAGTATTATGTGAGATTTGCATCTGGTAACAAATAAAATTTTAATTATATAATGTTTTGACCTTGAATCCACCTGTAGGGGTTTTCTGATTTTAATTATTTAAAAAAATCCTAAATGAACTAGCGAGTGCCTCATCAAATTGGGAAAGAGTCACATATAAAATATTTAGTCATACATAAAATTTAACCTTGATATCAATGAACGACTCTTACAATGCATTACATTATAAGACTTCATAGTATTCAAATCAACACTCCTTACCAGATCCTTAGCACATTATCACAGGCCTACAATCCTTTCTCAAGCATTTGATTAACTCATTAAGTTAAGGCAAGAAATAGAATCATACATTCAAATGAACTATTGAAGACAAATGAAAATACCCTTGATAATTTCATTCATAGCCTATCACAACACACACAAGAGAGAAATTACCTTTATTTTTTTTAGATTTCTTTCAATATCAGTAATTATATAAGACCCATTAAGACTATCTCATATACATACCCTACCCGAGACAATTTACTTACTAACTCATCCTAAATTTTGCATTATATGTATTCACTATATACCACCTAGACCTTCAGGATTCAAAAATCTTACCTCTGCAATCAGCCTTGAGATCTCCTTTATAGAACAAGAGAGCAACAACCTTCGGGCCCATTTCGATTACATTTAGCAAAATTTCATTTCAAAATGGAATTTCATCCACATTTTGAAATTCCCACACAATTGGATGTAATCATTCGGTGAACAAGGGAATCAAAATAGTTACAACCTTCGTAACTAGTCGGTACCACCATAACCACAACAAAATGTCAGCAAGGCCTTGTCACTTTTTCTATGTCAGAACCAAAAGGAAACAACATCAACACCAAAAAAAAATTGCAGAACCCATAAAACATATCAAATCCCGGAATCTAAAACAACACCATAGCCATGATACAAATGACCGCTTCATGTTTTTGCCTCAGTGGGAGGCGAAAAAAACACTTTATCTTCACTAACACCCTCCTCAACACGAGAACCAATAACAACACATGGTGCCACCATGGTAATTGGGGTTACCACGAGGACCTCTTCATCTATAGCAACCAACTTAGTCAAAGTCGTGAGGTAACTACGATAATATGACTCAATCTTGGAACCATCACTACCAAAGCTGCTAGAGACATCAATGGGTGATTTATTTTTCCACAGAGAGCCTCAATTGGACCTTGGCTTGTCCTTTGATCCCTCACGATGCTCCACAAACCTATTTTCCTGTTCACAACTCATCACCTCCGCTCCTATAACTTGACCCTTAAGCCAAGGACTATTCCTTATAAGACCTGGGAGGGAACTTGTGTCTTCTTCCTTAGATCCAAGAGCACCTAGAATTGTGCTCTATTCATATTGTTTCATCTCCTCCTGAGACCTTCTCCTACCCATCCTTGTAGATCTATGTAACAGTGAACTAGAAGCAATTGGCTTGCTCATCTCACACTCAAACCCAAAGCCTTTGCTGAAGCAACAACCACTCAATGCAAAAACACAAAGAAATCTGACTCTCAATTGTGATAATGCAAATGAATAACCAACAAGAATTTATTGAGAAAATTGATGCAGTGATTATCAATGCTCCAACTATAGCACAGAGTGAGTGAATGGTTACTCACTGATGTCAATTTCACCATTGTTAGTTTCCAGGTTCATGCAAATAGATGTACTATTCATCATGATTTCCTAGATATAACCCCTGGAACACATGGACATCAGGTTGATATCCATCAAAGAGCCCGTACCATTAATATATGTCATTTTTAGAGCTCAAACAACCATCACATGGCTAGTTCAATGTTTTGAATTCAGGTCATTGATTCACTGACAAGTGTGCAGGTTGAATGACTTAGATCGAGTCAAACAACTTTGAAAATTCCATGTCATCACATGGTAGACCTATCAGCCAATGACACACCCCCCAATCACAAAACATGCACATCACTTCGAGCCCCAACCAACCTCCCTGTGTCGCCAAGTGAGTCCACACGTCACTCATCTTCACACCTCACAACACTTTTAAAACCATTATTTTAATCATGCACAGCTGTCGAGGAATGACCACAATTAATCCTCATTATCACATGAAAATCATTGATTTGAAAGCCTTTATTAATATTGCTGTAAAATTTGGATTGGGCCCCATTACCGTACATGACAACTGGCAACATCTCGCACACCTCACCATACTTTAGTGACATCATCAAAAATTCTTTCGAGGCCAACGAAGAATGGTCAGGATCAAAACCATCAATCTAACGGTCCATAAGCTTGCACATGAAACAATGTTATTTGTAAAAGGGGACCAACTAGGCAGATGGGGGGCAACCCTTAACGCATAAAATTTAGACGTAAGTCTAAAGTTTTGGAATTTATCAACCCGACATTAGGCGAAGATTAATATTAAGTCCCAACATGGAAAAAGATCGATGGGCTAGGTAAAGGGGGCTAGTACATGGACTACGTAATAGGCTCCATTGATGACTTAAGTAATCAGATACCGAAATAAATAGGTCAATAAACCCCTAAGAACAAGGTTAATAGCGAGACAAAATTTTTCACAGAATCAACCAAGATTTGCAGCAATTTTTTAAAAGCTCTATCAAGACTGTTGCATCTAAATTTCTTCCTCAAGATCCCCATGCAAGAAAGCAGTTTTAACATCCATTTGTTCTATTTCTAAATCATAAGCAGCAACAATAGATAAAAGGAATATAATAGAAGTTAACTTAGCAACATGAAAGAATATTTCACCAAAATCAACTCCCTCTCTCTAGGAGTAGCCCTTGGCCACTAATCTGGCCTTCTACCATTCCAACTTACCATTTGCACCAATCTTCTTTATATATACCCACTTACAAACAATGGCCTTTATTCCTTTGGGAAAACTAATAAGATCCTAGGTTTCAATTTTTCAAAGAAATCATCTCATCCTACATGGCCTGCATCCAAGACTCACTTTCTTCTGAAGATAGAACATCCCTAAAAGATCTAGATTCATCATCAGTAAATAACAAAGAAAATTTACAACAAAAATTAGGTGGGATATACATATCAACTAGATTTCTTTGTCTTGTGGACCTTCTCAAAGGTAGAGTAATAGGTTCCTCCTCATATTCATCCTCATTGTTTTCAACTTCTTCTGTTACAACAGATTCTTCATAACTCTCTTCTTCTTCATCTTCTTTTCCATCTCTCTATTCTTCCACATTTGCATCTTCTTTCTTAGTTTCAAAATGCACTATCTTTGACTTTTCCTTTGGTTGCTCATCTTAAGAGTTAGCTCTAAATTCCCTAAAAATAACATCTCTAGAAAATATCATCTTTCGTGTTAGTGGATTCCAAAGTTTATAACCTTTAACATTTTCACTATAACCTACAAAGATGCATTTATGAGATTTGGGATCCAATTTAGTCCGTTTCTCTTTAGGCACATGAACAAAAGCCTCACAACCAAAGACCCCTAAATGTGAAACTGAAGGATTTTTACCCAACCACATTTCATAAGGTGTTTTATCAACAAGAGCTTTACAAGGAGATCTATTAATTAAATAACAAGCAGTGCCAACAACTTCTACCCAAAAACATTTATCTAACTTAGCACTACTTAGCATGCTCCTAGCTCTTTCCATTAATGTACAGTTCATTCTTTCTACTACCACATTTTGTTGGGGTATGTAAGGTGTAGAATTTTTCCTAAAAATTCCTGCATGTTTGCAAAACTCATCAAATTCCTTAGAACAATATTTACCCCATTGTCAGATCTCAATACTTTTATCTTATAATCTGTTTGCTTTTTAACCAATGCCTTAAATTCCTTAAATTTGGTGAAAACTTTAGATTTTGTATGCATAAAATAAATCCAATTATATCTCAAGTAATCATCAATGAAGGAAACATAATAATGAGATCTACCCAAAGAATCTATATCCATTGAACCACATACATCCAGATGAATTAGTTCTAACAATCCATTAGCTTTATTAGTTCCTTTAGGAAATGATGACCTGTTTTGTTTACCAAAGAAACAATCCTCACATAAATCATTTTTACCAACAGAAAAATTAGAAATACCATCTACTAGTTTCTTATCAAGTATGGTCCCAAGACCTTTTTCACCAATGCAATTCAATCTATGGTGCCACAACATACATGCATTTTTAGTGCTAGTTACAAAAGAGGAATTAAAAAAAGTAGAGGCATGTAGTGTAAACAAATTCCTTGTCTGAGATCCTTTAGCAACCACCAAACTTCCACTTACCATCCTACAACCAGACTTGTCAAATGTCACATGCATTCCTGTATCATTCAACTTGGAAACCAAAATTAAACTTTTTGTAAGTCTTGGAATATGTAAAACATCATCAAGCCATCACTAAAACACAAATTTACCTTTCCTTTATCGATCTGGAGAAACAAAAACACTAACAAGCTAGCTACTTTATCACCCCTTCATATTTTAATTTGGGATTAAAATGAACAATCTTGCTAGTGTGAGCCTAGTACACTGCGTGTGTTCTCTCTTTGTTTAGGAAAACAAAGATTGATCGAACTATGGGTGTACTTACTCGATATTGTTTACCTTAGAAATTGGGCCTACCTTGGTGAGAAAAAGTACTCACCCCAAGGTGACTCAAACAAGCAACAAAGCTCTTTGGCCAAGCTACTCCTCACTGGTATACAAAAGTGAATCCTATTGGAAAGCTTAGGATTACAAATGCGGATATGTCAAATGAACAAAGTCGAATTACCCAAAACCGTATTGAGCGTAACCTCTTTAGGCTGGAATTCCTCCTTTAACGAAGCTTAATCTTTGCCCAATGGGTGGCCACTCAAATGGGTGCCCTAACTAAAAACTTTTCTATAAAGGCCAAAATCACTTTTCTATTCTTTGGTGCAATAATGGTCGTTGTGAAGGCATCCACATTATCGTAGTTTTTAGTAGAGATGATCAGCCTACCATGGGAGATTCATGGGGGTTGGAAGCTTGGTTTCCCTCAGAAGTGAGTGCACTGTAAGGGGGATCCCGTGGGGCCAAGCTTCTAAATTCATCCGCTAAGAGCAAGTGTGGTTGGAGTAAAATCCACGTGGAATCTAAAAGAATACAATCTTTCAAGCCATAGGTTTGTACATGTTTTCTATGTGTTTGTTTTCACATTTTTTCCAAAATAATGTGTTTGCCAAGTGTTTCTAGACAAAATGAACAAGTCAACATCCTCTTCAAATCTAGAATAACACTTCAAAACTAAAACAAACTTTGTAATCTACCAAAATTTTTACACAAACTAGACACTCCGATGCATTTTCTATCCTAAACCGCAATTGTCGACTTTTGGGCTACAATCGCTCTCTTGCATCACATTTGCAATTTTAAACACTACAATTATCTATCTCACACTGCATTTTCTTTGCTAAATGTCGTAATTGCTCTGTCACGTCACATATGCTTTCTCACATGCCTTATTTTCCAATCTTGTGATGCATTTTATTTCTTGCAATGCATTTGCAATGACACAATTGTTGTAACCTAAAATTTGATTCACTGTCAGAAATTTGAGGTTCAAATTTTCCACACAAGATTCCAAACATCTTTCTCTGTTGTTTCTATCCACAACTAGACCAGGAATTGCTCAAATTTCGTCATCCTTGCATTATAGGTTGCATTCTTAGGTTTCCATAGGTTTCCATTGCATTTCCTTAATTACATTCTTAGGCTTTACCATCATTATAGGTACTCATTTTACAGATTTTAGGAGAAGATTCCTTACTATTTTTTTTTAAAACTTTTCCTTCAAGAGTAGGTCATCATTGGACTTGATCAAACCATTGTCTTTAGTCATTACCTTTTTTGAATCATTTCCCACTCATTAGTCTAGTGTGGAAACTTCACTTTGTCATCCTTAGTCCTTTTTACAAGTCCATTGACATTCCAAAATTGAGACATTTCCAAAATGTTGTATGGTTAAGTAAATCACCTCCTTTATATTTACATACAGTGTAGTCTACTTATTTTAGTCTCCTTTGAATTCATCTTTCAATAAGCATACCTTATTCCAACAACCCAAAAACATAGTGTCATAACATTTACATACTTAGTGTCATCCTCCACCATCCCCATGTTGAACAAAACTTTTATGGTTGAAACAAGACTACAAAGAAAAATAAGAATCATGGATTCTTTTGGTCAAGACACCAACCTAATCAATTTTTCCAATGACATGAAGACAAATACTTTCCCTAATGAAATGAATTGAAATACCAACATAGAAAATTCTTTCATAAACCTGTTTAGTGAGATGACCATTCCATCTTCTTCCCAAAATCCTTTTGTACAGTTCATCTGTAGAGACCAAAATGGACAAGTATTTGAGGAAGATATACAAGCTGCTGTGCAAAATCCTAAAGTAGTTTCCTTTGTTGAAGACTTGTTCTTGCATGATTCAGATAGATACCTAACCATGCTCCTTGACCAAGGGTCTAGGTTACCAAAAGGATTTGACCTCAACATCATAAGAGGAACATCTCCTGATCCTACCAATCAAACAAGCCAATCACATGATGCAAACAATGCCTCCATGGCAGCCACCACACAAAATTTCATCAACACCATTAATGCTACCTCCCTTGGTGCAACTACCGCCCATACTACAGCCAATACATCCAATGTTGTAAACACAATGTCTATTGGGGGATCATCAATGCAAAAAAACACCATATCACATTCCATCCCTCAACAAACATCTATAGTTTCCTCACAAACTATTGGATCAACATTTGGGATTTCATCTACCACAATGGGCACTAACACACCAAACCACTTTGGAGCTTCATCTAGCTCCATGGGGACATCAGAAAAAATATTACTTGTTTCCTATAATACAATGGCAACCAAATCATCAAACCCCTTTGGGAGGAATAAACGAAGATTTATCATTCAAGGAACTCAATCGAGTGTCCCAAATTCATCACAAATCAACACCAACATTCCCTTGAGACAAAATACCAATATTCCACAAGGCAATCAAGGCACCCAATATACAATAAAATTTGGTAATCAACATGCTCAAGGCCAGAAAGGTCCTCAAATTCAATCCAACATGGCTGGAACCTGTTAGAATCCAAGATCACCTGCATGCAAATGGATACCTGTCACATGCAAAAGACATGCAAAACCAAGAAGATGTTCTGCAAACCTCAAAGTGTAAAATGCATTATCAGAATCTCAGTTATTACAAAGAGATCAATCCTTATGAAGGAGATCAAGAAACCCTAAAAGGGAAACCCTAAATGAAACCCTAGTGTGCACACTTAATAATTAATAAATAATTATTAATGTGCCTAAGTTTAGCTTAAGCAACTAGAGGAATAAGTGACTTAATTAATTAACCAGTATGATGTAATTAATTAAGCGTAATAAAATACTCTAACACCCCCCCTTAAGATGAACTTAGGAAGAAGCTAAAACACTAGAATAAGATGCATGCAAGAAAGATGGGTCCCGGCAACTAGGCCTGATCAGGTACCCATTTACAAATGCAAGAAAGAGGTAGAGGAGGAAAACCCAGTGGGACAAAACCCCCTACAATGATATGACATGCTGCAAAGAAGCACTGGAAGAACACTGTAGAGTAACACTGGAACCGCAATCTGGCAAGCAGGAAAGATACTTCTGTCTACAAGAAACCATATCGGAATCATAATCATGCAACAGCAGACCCGATGCCACGGAACACTCGAAAACTCCAAACGGGAACAACTCTGGAATCTATGAAGCAGCAGTCGATTATTAAATGATGTATCACTGAAAATGAAGTGCAAAGATGCAAGAGGCACTCTCCCAACTGCCAAAATATCCAGGTAATCTCCAAAACACCCATCGGGCCAAATCTGGAATAATGAAAAACCTGGGACAGATACAGAAAAAAGTGCATGGACAGCAACATAGAGCTCCTCAATACCTTTCCAACGCCGCAAAGATAGCGAAAATCGGAGATCGTGGCAAAAAGTTATGAGCTCGGAAGCATAAAAAGTACATCTGACTTCAACCAGCAATAAATGCAGTAAAACAGGAAAATACTGAAAAATAAACTACACCAAATGAAAGTGCTCGGAACCAGCTTTCCGGCGATATCTCGTTTGCCCAATTTCGATACCGTATGCCCAAGTTATGCAAAAAAGAAAAAAACTGCTTCTTTAGAGAAAACTAGGGTTAGGAGGGGCAAGGAGAGGCCGTACGGACGCTGACGTCATGCTGACGTCAGCGGTTCACGGGCATAAATTTGACGGCCTGCAGGCCGTCGTCGCAAAAAATCGGCCCCCTGCAAAAAAATTTTGGCCCCTAGTCACCCATGTGACCGTGGGCGCAGAGCAGGGGGCTGGGCGGAGCCGGTGGTTCTCCATGGGACCAGCGGTGGGATAAGCCCAGATGAGCATGGTTGGCCGGATGGGGGAGTGGCCGCCGCGCGGTGCGCCGACACAAACCCGGGCGGCGAATTTGAAAATTTTTTTCGTGAAGCGTGCTGGGGAGGCCGTACGGCTTCCCTGACAAAAAAATTTTGCCTCAGAAACCAACTGCTCGAAAATGGACGATTTGACAGGCGTTTCTAGGGTTTTGGGGCGCTGCGAACGCGATGGCGACGTCCGTTTGAGCCCATAGTGTCCCGAAAATTTGGCTACCCCCAGATCTTGCAAAAAACGATGCCTGTGGAAACCCTTGCACTTGAAACTCACTGAGAAGCCATATCTTCAGATCACGAACAGGCAGCGGCAGGTCTGGAGCTCTGATACCATGTTAGAATCCAAGATCACCTGCATGCAAATGGATACCTGTCACATGCAAAAGACATGCAAAACCAAGAAGATGTTCTGCAAACCTCAAAGTGTAAAATGCATTATCAGAATCTCAGTTATTACAAAGAGATCAATCCTTATGAAGGAGATCAAGAAACCCTAAAAGGGAAACCCTAAATGAAACCCTAGTGTGCACACTTAATAATTAATAAATAATTATTAATGCGCCTAAGTTTAGCTTAAGCAACTAGAGGAATAAGTGACTTAATTAATTAACCAGTATGATGTAATTAATTAAGCGTAATAAAATATTACTCTAACAGAACCCACATCCCAACTTATGCTTCTCACGTCCATACACAATAGCAAATCCCTAATCAAAACATCCATTTCCAACAACCGCCAAATTAGAACACTCACTTTTCTCACCAACAACACATTCCAAATCAACACATCTCATCACAACAATTAGGCAATCAGGCCATACCTATCACCAACATGTGTGATGCTACAAAAAACCCAATTGTGGAGGCACTCACACTCAAACTTGTTGCTCTACAAACACAAGTGGAAACCTTGCAACTTTCAAACAAAAAGAATTACATGTAATATGACCTATTTCCATATCCATTTGACACAACCTTGTATATGCCACCATTCCTTCTCAGATATGTGGTGCCACACTTCCCTAAATACAAATGCAAAACCAATCTCGTTGAACACATAAGAGAATTCACTACCAGTTGCATGGACATTGCCTATGAACACACTTATTTAACGAGAATCTTATCTAGAAGTCTCACAGGTCATGCACTGGAATGGTTCGCACAATTTCCTAAAGGAATTAAATCATGGGATGAATTGGCCAAAAAAATTATTGAAAATTATGCCTAGAAGATTGATATGGATATTGACATCGCATCATTATGCTGACTCACTCAAGATGACATAGGTGAGACTTTTATCCCATTCTTCCAAAGATGGAGAACCCTAGCAAGTCGATGTCCTATAGAGATACCCAAAAAGGAGAAAGTCACAATGTTTGTATAGAATCTCCTTGGACCACTCAGATACGACTTACAAGTCCATTGTTGCACCACCTTTATTGACCTTGTCAAAAAGGGTGTTCAACTTGAAAATGCCTTACTTACCAAAGGCGAACTCAAGTATGGCGGAAAAATAATCAACACTGCCACAAACACCAACCCAAGTACTTTCAATGACAAAAAAAATACCGGGTTCAAAATAAACACATCACCAACAATGGTGTGGTCGATGCAAAAATAATCAATGCAACAAGTCCTGTCCTCACAATCAAAGGAGTTCAAAATCAAAATGCACCTGTGATTACATCGACACCAACAACTAATGCCATTCAAAACAATCATGCTCAGTCAAATCAAAGGCAATCACGTCAAGCACGAAAATTTAAAAAATGCACATACACCCCCTTGGGTGAACCCATCAAAGTTGTCTTAAAGAAACTTATTCAAAATGGTGTCATAACTTTAGAAGAACTTAAACTGTATGACCCTAGTCAATTCAAGCCATCATGGTGGGATGATAATGCATTTTCTGATTATCATTGTGTTAAAGGGCATTAAACTTCCTCGTGTTGCCAACTCAAAAATCTTGTCCAAGATCTTATTGAAAATCACACCATTGAGTTGGGAGGCCAATTGTTTGCATCTAATGTAGACCAGACAATCCATAAGAACCCACTGCAGGACCATGGTTCAGGTAACCTCTCATCATATGACAAATAAAATAGTAACAATCAAGCCAATTATTCTCTTGTTGCTTTCAATTATTCTGGTGATCCCATCATTAATAATCTTCGTGTGGCTAATGAAGACATATGTGTCAATACCATTACTATTAAAAAAGACCTGGAATGAAATGTCACTACATGCAAAGGAAATATCACCATCCCAGGCCCCTTTACTCGTCAACCCAAGATTACCATACCAGGTCTAGCTACTAAACAATCAAAACCCAATCTAGAGTTTAACCTTATCGAGCAATTGAACAAAATTCCAGCTCAAATCTCCATCCTTGAGTTGCTCCACATTTCACCCACACATAAGGCCATCTTGGATAAAGTCTTTCAAGAGTCTTTTGTCCCAAACAATATTGATGTCAACCATTTTGAAACTATGGTCAGATATTTGACTTCGCCTCATCACATTACCTTTTCAAACCTAGACTATTCCTCACCTAAACCATCTCATAATGATGCCCTGCATATCGAGGTTTTTATCCATAAGTAGAAGGTTAGACGAGTCCTAGTAGATTGCGGAGCAAGATTGACCATATGCTCTTTAAAAACTGGTTAAAGCTCTTGGCTTCTCTGATGCTTGTGTGGATCCTACAAAGAGTATTTTCATAGAAGCATATTATGATGAAGAACGTGCTTCTAAAGGTGTCATCACACTTCCAATTCATGTGGGACTAGTTATCGTAGGGACAACATGCCAAGTCTTGGATGGAGATATACATTACAATATCTTACTTGGTCACCCATGGATTCATGCGCTAAAGGCCATTCCTTCCACCTACCATCAATTTTTGAAGTTCCCTTTTGATGGAACTGAAATAACTATACCAAAAGATCTTGACCCATTACAATATTGTACCAACCTAAGAGCCACTACCGAGCACCAGGTGCCTATCAATCGAGAGGCTTCAACTTCCACATCTTCTAAATACATTGACCCATCCACACTTACCAAGTCATCCATATCCACTCCGTCAACTTCCGCCACACCATCCTCCTCAGCTTCCATACCAAGTACTGACCTTCAGATCTAGGACTTTGGCTCTAGAGAATTCAAATAGAATATAGCTTATTGTATCACTACAACACCTAAGACACCTAAAGTCTATGGTCGACCCTGTTTCACAGTAAAGCCTAAGAAGACTTTCAAGGTTCCTTCGAAAAGGGTATTCACACTATGGGGAGACATGAGTAATGAATCCATTATCAACATAACCAATTGGATCTACAAGGACCTAGAAGGATCACCCTGCTACTAGTACATATCTATGAAAAAGGCTACAACATATGTAAAGAACATGGTTTTGATGGCACTAGTGGCCTTGGACCAAACAACAATGGAAGGAGGGAACCTATCATCATTTCTAAGAGACCAAAGTATATAGGGCTAGGGTTTGAGCAACTTAAAATTGACATTTGACGTACCTATGTACTTTCAAGTAAGGACATAACGACTCCTGAAAGTGTCGAGACATATAAAGACTACCCTACCGAAACTAAATCTCATGAATGGGAATGGGGATCTGATAGAACCCTGAGTGACTATGATATTGATGAAATAATCCTAGAACCTAAACAACTCCCTTGTGAGGAAAAATTTAGACAAATGTACAACATCGACCCTATAGACCACCATTCTAAACATAAAGAATGGGTAAGCATCCCTTGGGACCCAAATGAGCATAAACTGTCACCGGTAACATCTGTATCGTCCCGTCCCATTCCCAAGCCCACCTAGAAGCCCGAAATGCCTAAGCATATTGTACATACCTTTGAATTACCATCCATTGATCATGATGTTTATATGTTTGTCCCATATTATGACCAAGAGCATAACTCATCTGAATCCGAAGAGGGTACTTGGATTGAATCTAACTCGGAAAGTGAAGATGACAATTCTGCCTTCACACTTGAGGCTTCCATTGCATGCTTTTTGCATCCTCCCCCTCCTTTACCAAAATTGATGATGGGATTTCCCTTGTCTACCCACAACTCATTGACTGGGACCAAAAAGACCTGCCCGTTATGGATATCTTTTAGAATGATGAGGCCATTGTAGAATTCATGGGACTCCATGAGGGAATACCAAGTGGTGATCACAAGGCACAATTCTCTATTGATATAGATTGTGCAACATACTTCAAGGAGACTGTGTAATCCTCCAGTCACAAAAATATAAAAAATAAAACAAAAAAATACATGTCCTTAGGTGGAAACCGCAAGGCGCCTTCTCAAAATTCAATAGTAAAAATAAAGGATGTATCAGAAGGTGAAAAAATCTCTAAGGCACCTAAGGATGGAGGATTGGACTTTATTCCCATAACATAGGAAAAATCAGCAATGCTTATTGAAGACATAATGGAAGTTAACATAGCTACACCAAAGAATCCCAAAATGGTTCTCTTTGCCGCATCATTGACAGAAGAAGAAAAAACTAAATTCAAACAATTCTTCTCAGAAAGAAAAGTTAAATCTACATGGTCATATGCTGACATGCCAAGGCTGGACCCCAAGTTAGTATTGCACCATCTTCCTTTGATTCTAGGTATCAAACCAATCAAGCAAAAATTATGGAAAATGCATCCACAGATTGTGCTACTTATGAAGGCTGAACTAAAGAAGTTACTAGATTGGATTCATAAGATCAATAGATTATGCCGACTGGATTTCCAACCTTGTCCCTATCACCACACCAAATGGAAAAATCTGCATTTGTACGGATTTCAAAGATTTAAATAAGGCTTGTCTAAAAGATGATTTCCCATTGCCCAACATAGACATTATTGTTGATCTTACCGCAGGATATGAGATGTTGTCCCTCATGGATGGTTTCTCGAGCTATAATCAAATACACATCAACCTCGAGGATCAACACAAAATGAAATTCACATGTCCATGGGGAACATAGTGTTGGAACGTCATAGCTTTCGGCCTAAAGAATGCAGGTGCTACATACCAGAGAGCCATGGAAATAATATTCCATGATCTCATGCGTACTTTAATGGAATATTATTTGGATGACCTCTTGGCCAAATATTTGACACAGAAACATCATCTAAGGATCCTAGACAAATTTTTTGGGTGGCTAGAAGAATACAACCTTTGTTTAAACCCAAAGAAATGTGTTTTTGAGGTTACTTCAGGAAAACTGTTGGGCTACATAGTTTCACAAAGAGGCATAGAATTTGACCCTGCAAAAGTAAAAGCAATATTAAACACGCCTCCACCAAAATGAATCAATGAGTTAAGGACACTACATGGCAGATTACAATCCAATTGATGCTTCATTGCTCAGCTAGCAGACAAATGTCAACCATTTCAGTACCTGTTGCACAAAAGTATTCCCTTTGTGTGGACAGATAAGTGCCAAACGACCTTCAAATAAATCAAAGAATATCTATTGACACCACCTATCCTAATTCCTCCCATTGAAGGAAAACCTTTGATCCTATATGTCTCTACAACCACCAATGCACTAGGGGCATTATTGGCACAAAACGATAATGAGGAAAAAGAAAGAGCCATATACTACATCAATCTCACATTGAGCGGATATGAACTCAATTACACATATGTGGAATGCACCTGACTCGTAGTTGCCTTTGTGGCCCAAAAATTAAGACATTACATGTTGAATCACCAAACATAGTTGGTAGAAAAGATTGATCAACTGAAGTATCTTCTAAGTCGGGCAGCATTGACAGGTCGGTTGGCAAAATGAGTCATGATTTTTAGTAAATACGACATACAATATTTTGAGCGCAAGGCAATTAAAGGATAGGTAATAGCTGATCAACTTGCAGATGCACCCATCCAAGGCACTCATCTATTGATAGCTAATTTTCCTGACGAGTCTATCTTTCATACAAAACCTACATCACCTTGGAAATTGTATTTTGATGGGTCTCATACTGGTCATGACTCACGAGTTGGTATCTTGTTCATCACACCGTAAGGGGATTCCATTCCTAAGGAATTTTGGATCACCTTCCCTTGTAATAATAACATTGTAGAATATGAGGCACTGGTCACAAGACTCAAAATGGCAATAAAATGGAAAATTCAGACATTGCTAGTATTTGGGGATTCTCAGTTAGTTATCAACCAAGTGAATGATGATTATGAAACAAAGGATAAAAATATGTTTCCCTACAAGCGAATGGTGGATAGATTCCTAACCTATTTTAGCTTTATCACCTTTGAAAAAATCACTAGGGCACAAAACAAGGCAATTGATGCAATGGCAACTTTTGGATTTTTGTTGGACATCCCCAAAAATGTGTCACAATTCAACTTTTTAGTGGAACAATTTTTGGTTCCTACATATGATGTTCTAGAGTCGGAGATGGTTTGTGAACTTTTTGGTCCTAGATTTCCCTGCTATGAGGACACTTATGATGATCTTAAGTCCCAGACCCTTCCAGACCCTTCCACCCAACTTATCCAATAATTAGAACAAATCCTTCATTCGAAAAGCCACCCGATACACCATCGTCAGTGACACCCTTTACTGCTGTAGCTTTGACAACACCCTTCTTCGTTGTATTGAAACTGATGAAGCTCACACAACTTTATGTGAGGTACATGAGGGTATATGCGTATCTCATTCGACTGGCCCAAATTTAGCTAGCAAAGTCACTAGACTAGGGTATTACTGGCCGACAATAGAAAAAGATTCTCTTCAGTTTGTCAGAACATGTCAAAAATGTCAGGTGCACAATGTTCTAATCCACGCACCTGCACAAGAGCTAAGATTGATCACTTATCCATGGCCCTTCACACAATGGGGACTCAACCTCATGGTAAAAATCCATCCATCCTCCTCCAATGGCCATAAGTTCATCATTAATGCCACTAAGTACTTCACAAAGTGGATTGAAGCCACCCCCCTCACTTACATCACTAGTAAGTATATTTCAAAGTTTATCCTTAATTACATCATTTTTCGATATGGTGTTCCATAGTCCATCATCACAGATAATAGTTTTCCATTTAAAAATTAAGACATCTGTGGGCTTTGTGAGCAATTCCACATCCAACACCATTTCTCCACACCATATTATCTAAAAGGCAATGGTCAAGCTGAGGCATCAAATAAAATAATTCTTCACATTCTTAAGAAGAGCATCAACAACATTGGCCAAGATTGAAATCTACAACTCAATCTTGCCTTGTGGGCCTATCGTACCAGCATTTGCACACCCACTAGAGCCACTCCATTTTTCTTGGTCTACGGATCTGAAGCTATACTGCCCATCAAGGTTGAAATTCCATTTCTTTGAGTCTCCTTGAAGGGAATGATCAATGATGAAGAATACAGACAGTCTTGCCTGCATGAAGTGGAAATGTTGCAAGAAAGAAGGCAAAATACCTTGAACCACTTACAGGCATATCAAAATCATTTATGTAGAAGCTATAAAAAAAGAGTGATGGTTAGAAATTTTGAAATTGGTGACTTGGTCCTCATGTAGAATCCAAGAAATCAGGCTGCTCATGAGAAGCTTGGAAATTTTGAACCTAATTGGCTTGGTCCTTATATCATTACTACAACATTCAGTTTTGGTGCTTATCAATTAGCCGCACTTGATAGAGAACAGTTGATAGAACCCATCAACAACCTGCATCTATGAAATTTCTATACATAGCATCAAAGAGCTTGGCTAAAACCTCAAAAATACAAAAAAAAAGAAACACAAAAAAAATAAAAATGGAAAAAATAGTAAAATGAAGTAAATTCGTCCAAAAGTTAAAACCTGGCAAACAGGCACTTTGGATAAGTACCATGGTGAAAACCTGGTAAATAGGTGCCATGCGTAGTCGGTCATTGCTTCGACATCTACTATCATTTTAATCGGCCTTCATCCACTTTGCATAACCATGACATCTCGACATTCATGACATTTTCCATTAATCTTGTCATTTTCGTCCATGCCTAGCAGTGGTTGACATCATGCCTTGCATATCCTTTCCTTTTATCCCGTGTTTTCCCTTTACCATGTCATTCTACTTAGGTGATCCTTGATCCACCTACGGACAAGACTTATATCATTTGACTGCAGTGGGTATCGCACATGGTCCTGACATTTGTAAAAATTCTTGAAAAAAGTCATAAAAATAAAAAATGTCCTGAAAAAAAAGTCATAAAAGTCTTGAAAAAAAAAGAAAGTCATAAAAATAAAAAAAAGTCCTGAAAAAGTCATAAAAATTAGAAAATATCCTAAAGAAAACACAAAAACATTTAGAAAACGTCAAAAAATTCAAAAACAACATCAATATATGTCTTGTCAATTGTGACAATCAATCTTTCTCATGGTCTGAACTACATTGTCTTTATGCATTTTCTACGTAGGAAAGATTCATCTTCGAATCCCCGAGATATTAGGTCTATCATTCTAAGTTTTTCAAAATAAAATCATCACTCAATCTTTTGTTCTTCAGACAAAGTCATTGGTCGTGTTGAACTATGAGGTCTCCAAGTGCACGATGTAGGTAAGGCCATCAATCGATGAGCCCCCTGAGGCTGCACTAGGTCAATCAATTAGGGTCATGGCACTACACTTTCACACATGTCAAATATCTTCAAATCATTTGAATCATTCAACTTAAACAGGCAATCTATCAACAAAATTTAAACAATCTTTTTAATCAACATCTCAATAAAACCTACATGTTCACATCGACATGTGATCAAATCTATCATCTAGTCAAATTCTGTCAAGGAAAATCAACCTATCAAAATCTGTGTTCTTCTTCAAATGTGTCCTTCTGAGGAACAACTTTTGTCATCTATTTCATGCTTTTGGATGTGTCCTTTCTAAGCATCATCATCATCATCTGGCATTTTGATAGATTCTCCTAACTCTGAGAATTGATCCTCTTGACATCAACATCATTCAAAAAGTGTCCTTCCTGAATCTGACATCACTCATAACCTAGACCTCGTCAACCTTGGCAGATCAACATAAAAACACTTGACATTTTGTTCACTTGGAAAACACTTGGAAAACATTATCTATCTTTTTGATGGTTATCATGATATTAGTCATGTATGTCTGAGGAGCCACGATGTATCATGATGATCATCCTTGTCCTTTTGATCATCCTACTACTCGTTCCTCAAGGATGTCCTGACTTCAAAATTTAGAGAGGCAATGACATAGTACAATGATTTTTTTTCTTTAATTGGCTGTCATGTGGCTAGTTTCTCGAGGATGTCCTGACATCAAGATTTAGAGAAGCAATGACATTTCATGACTAGTCTTGTCTGTTTATGGTTGGTTATGACAAAATCACTTGAAACAATCACATTCCTTGTATGAGTCATGATCATCCTTGTATGTGACTGTTTGTTCTATGTGGTGGTTCGATCGTGCACACTATTGATCTATGTCATATCATAGTGTTTTTTTTCCATTACGAAATTCTACCCAATGATGATTAAGAGCAACAAATATTATAGTACTATGGAAATTGTTGAAGGATTCTTGTTTTTGCACTAACATCCACCGTCGTCTGGTCATCTTATTTTCTTTTGTCCTCTGAGGATATCCTGTGACATACAAAAACATAGTTGCATACATGATCATATGAGTATTTCATTATCACATTTCACATTTGCATAAATCAAATCCCATAATAATATAGACCAATCACATTGCATGACATATGAGTTTATCATTTACATCCATCCATCTTGCATACATAAAACCATCATTAGAATTTAAACATCATAACCATCATTTGCATTAACATATAGGAATCATATCATCATACATCACATAATGAATACATACATGAACATATCCATAACTACATCCATAATCATCAAGCACAATATTCGTACATCTCAAAAAATATTAATGCATCCATCTCATCATATAGAATACAATTATCATCAACATATAAAATAGGATAATCATGGAATATAAGGATAAAATCACCATCATTAATGCATAACATCACATCGCATCATATAAAGCATAAAAAAACATCATAAGGCAAAGAATTTAGTCCACATCAAAACCATCTCATATTTATATCTCAAAAAGAATAATGCCACAAGATAGAATTTGAAGGAATCCCAAAATGGAGCTCATAGGCTTGAAAGTCAACATATACAATGTCTTATAACAATAAAGAAATATAAACCCTAGACTACTCCATCTTCGTCCTGTGGAGGTGAACCATGAGGTGACTGATGCTAACTCATCAACTCAATGGTAACCTATACTTCTGAGGTAACCGAAGGTTGAGATCCAGAGGTGTCAATAATGGGAGGTTGTCTCTACTCTAGCTGGTGTCTTGATGACACTGACCTCTGACTATGGCTTGATCTGTGACTGTGACCTGTGGCCTGATGAATTCCCAAATGACATTGACCCACCTACACTAGTGTGATTTTTGTTGTGGGATCTACTGCTATTGTGTGTTCAAGTACCACTACCAGTCCTGCTATATGATCTAGATAATCCAGGGTCCCATCTCTCAAGTGGCACGACCTTCTCATACATTAACATGTATCTGCCTTTGCTCTTTCTCATCTTGGCCAACTCTCTGGCCATCTCCCCTAAAGGTCCTGTGCACAACTCCGCGAACTCCCTGAACCACCTATCCCACCTCTCCCCCTTCTGCTAGTGGATGACAACCTGATCTCTCTCCATCTGCACCACCTCTAGCTCTGCTGATAAGGCCTTGTTTTGAGACAAGGCCACATCTAATCTACTCTAGAGGTCGGCGACCCTCTTATTGGTGGTGGAATATATAGGAAAAATAGGTGGCCTATCACCCTCCTCCTCTCCCTCAATCATCCTCTCCCTCAACCTCCTCTCTGCCTCATCCTCTCCCTCCTCATCCTCCTCTCCTCCAATATCCTCCACATCGATATCTAGAGCTTGATTCTCCTAAAAAAATTGCTCCTCTCTTGACATCTCTCCCTCTTCTCTAACATCTGCCTCCCCCTCTGGTCGCTATCCCTCCTGTCGAACATCCTCCTCCCTCTCCCCCTCCTCACTCTCCTCCCTGATCAATGAAAATGGTGTGCCACTCACCCGTTGCCAGACTCTCCTAGGCTTCCTCTTGTCTCTGTCACCTCTCCTCCTCCTCTCACCCCTACCATCTCCACCACCATCTCCACCCTTGCCATCTCTGTCATCCCCTCCACCTCTCCCACCATCCCTGCCACCTTCGTCATCTCCTCCACCCCTCCCACCATCACCTCAACCTCCATCTCTCCCCCTACTACCATCTCTCCCTCCTCATCCTCCCCTCTGCACCTGTGGAATGACTGATCGTCGATCAATCAGTGTGGGACCATCTAGATTTGTCAATGGGATCATCTTGTGAATCTTCCAACAGGAATCATAATTTTTCGATGCCCCAACATCTGTTGGCCCTCCTCTCCATCCCCACTAATGTGCTACTAACCCATCAATCTACTGCTCTACCAAGGGCACTGGTATAGGAGACCCCTACATGGTCTCTCTTGATGATTGCGCATACTCGGTCGTCCCCATAGACACACCCTGTTGCTCCCCAAACTATCATAACACCTATTGGGGTAGGTACATCTCAATAATCCTTTGAATCTATACAGTCCAACCAATCAAGTATCTGAACTGTCGACACAATGAAAGATGTCCAGCCTCATCCGACCACTAGGCATAGTCTCTAAATGGCCTCTAGAAAAAACTCATCAAGGTATCAATCCTATGGTGCCAGTACCATGTATCTCCTACCCGGGTCTATATGATTGAACCTGCATATAGATATGCATAGGGCATACCCTCACCCAACTGCTAAATTTGAACTAGTGGGAAAACAACGAGAATGTGCTCCCACACCTAGATCATCAAAAGTGTGGTCCCACAACTAATACTCTGCCCCCCGTGATAGGTAACCTCATGAAGCTGGTGATACAAGATACCCAACAAACACAACCCCTATGAAAACACTATCCTATCCCTATGCATCCACATGAGAACATCAACCCATCCAATAGGGAAGCCATGCCCACGACGATCTAGTATCAAGACTCTGGTGATCAATTTCATCAACATTGCATCCCACCGAGGATAATGCTTAGCCACAAAATCCCATCCAATATCATAACCATGAATCCCTAGTCTGAAATCATTTGCATCCTCATACATGTCTGTCATAGCCTGACGCCCTTGGTGAGGATCATAAACTACCCGCTCCCCGCTGATCAGGATGCAAAGTATCCTGTACACATCCTCTAAAGTCATAGTGGCCTCACCTATGGGCAAGTGGAAGGAACATATCTTTTAATGCCACCTCTCATAAAGTGTTTCCAACAATTCTCTATTTGCCTGAATCATGGGCATATAAGTGACATAATACAGGCCCAATCTAATCAGTCGTCACCGCTCACTGTCTGACAGTTGATCCCTGAAGGAATATGTGGATGGTCTGAACTCACGGGTATAAATGGGTGGTAATCATTTCTGCACACGCAAAAATGAGAGTTAGCACACATGGAATAGCATTGAAAAGTATTATTACTATATGCGTAATAAAAAATGTATTTGAAAAATGAGTCTACACTAAGTCAATGTCAATTGTGTCAAACTAAGTCATATGTGTCGCTACACTTCGCACATGCATTGCATTAAATTGATTGTGTTGTTCTAGCTCACAATTGTGAAGCTCTACAACACTTGCGTCATTTTACAAGTCAATTACGTCATTTGATAAAGCTTGCATTGTTTGGAATTGCACTTGTGTCACATGCTTCCACAGTTGCATCCTAGGACCTAGCAAATACGTCATTTTAAACCTAAACCCCACCCATCCCTTGCACTTGTGTCATGATGCAACAAATGCATCGAACATGATAGTGATTGCGGCTTATGCAAATGCATTTGTGTCGCAATGCATTCATTTTCCTAGCCTAAACCCTAATTAACACACGAAAAATGAAGAAACAAAAGTTGGGAAGAGGTACTTACTGATGCCTCTATGCCCTCGTGCCGTCAGAAGGTCCTCACTTGGTAGTCGTGGTGCTCTGTCATTGGAATCACCATCTTCTCCTTGCACTCTGGTCTCCAAAATCTCTAATAGAAAATGTGAAAATGACACCTAGAATATCTTTTTCAAACCTATTTATAGGTTCAAAATTAGGGTTTTTCCATATGGGTTTGTACTGGAGGCTCTTTTGATTTCCTTTGATTGAATTTTTTGCTATCTTAATGTCCTCCAATTTCAAAACTGATCACGCCTTTTTTTTTTCAGGCATCCTTTTAATTTTTCAGGACACTTTCCAAATTTTTCTGACCCTAGGCCAAAATTCAAAAAATTTCTCGAGGGGGCATAGGCACTTCGTACCTTCGTTGGGGCATATCTTGGACTTTTTTTCTTTTCCATAACGTGATAAACTACATTATGAAAAAGAGGGGAAAAATGTAGACACATAAGATTGACCTAGACCTGCGAACTCAATTTTCTCATTAATTCCACTGAACATAATTTGATTATGTCCCTTTGACCAAATTCAACTATTAATTAAATATTGACCAATTATTTAATTAATTCACCTCTCTTATTCTTCGTAACTATTTGCATTTATTTAAATATGCCACTAATGTCTAAAGTCCTCTTTAAATTACATAAATTATTAAATTTATTTAATTAATCCATTATCCCCTCTTGATTATTTAAATAAATAAATTTTGTTTAAATGCATCCATAATATTAAATTCTTCTCATAATTAAATAAATCCCCCATTATTTATTTAATTATTAACCGACTTCTTCCACAATTAAATAATTTAAAACTAATTATTTAATTGTCTCATTTAATTAATTTCCAAATTTAAATAAAAATAATTTATTTGAATTTCTCTCTTTTCAAGTGAATAATTTAATTATTATTTACTGTCACAGGAGTCCACCATTTTGAATTTAATTAAATACTA
Organism: Sequoiadendron giganteum; assembly: GCA_007115665.2. Taxonomy (NCBI): domain Eukaryota; kingdom Viridiplantae; phylum Streptophyta; class Pinopsida; order Cupressales; family Cupressaceae; genus Sequoiadendron; species Sequoiadendron giganteum. Next base: position 652,462,426 of record CM021106.1, on the reverse strand, counting down.
AATTCAAAATAGCATTTCCCTCCACTAATTAAGTAATTTCTAAAATTACTTGATTTTCTAACTCCTTTTTCTGTGCTAAATCTTATCTCCCTGTCACACATATTCTCATTCCTTGTTTTAATTTCTTAAATTATATCTTGTCCACTCATTTTGAATTTCACCCTAAATTTTCCCTAACCCTAATTAAGGGGTTGTTATTTTGAATCTTGACCATTGATCTAGGGAACTTTTTAATCTTCAATCTTGTCCATTCATCCAAAATTGTATTTTCTATAAAATGACAATTTTATCCTCATTTTGGACATCTTGCAAATCTTGAATCTTGCATGCTTTGCAAATCTTGAATCTTGCATATTGCTTGTCTTCATCTTTATCATTTTGCTAATTAGTTTGCATGTAGGATTTAGTTTCTCTCGCATAATAATTTGAGAATCCTTCAACACTTGCTTAGGACTAGTCATTATCATTATAAATCTGAGGGCAACCTCATATTTTAAGAAAGTTTAGAAGGTGTAGTGGAGGTCAGCCATGGAGAATGAAGACACTTTGGCTGAGATTATTCCATTAGTTTTAGTTTATTCCTTTGCACTCTATTATTACTTTGGGATTTTATGTTGCATTTAATTTTCTAACACTTTAGGAACAATACCCTCAGTTACAACCACAGTTCCAACACTTCACTCTACTCTTTCTAGGGGTCTTAGATCATCCTGTAGACTTATCCTTCTTCTTATCACCTTTAAGCCCTTTCTCCTTGGACCTACCTTGCACATGCAAGACATATTGAGATCCACTATGCATGGTATTTCTCCTCATCTCCTCTGAAAGAAGTATATAAATAATATTATCCATCTTAGGCTCTACACCACCACTTGCTTTAGCAACAATTAAATTTTCCCAAGATTTTGGCAAAGAGAAAATCAATAAAATGCATTTATCCTCATCTTATATTTTAACATCAATAGATGCAAGCTAACTTATAATCAAATTAAAATTATTCATATGTTCAATAATAGAATCACCATCCTTCATGTTTAATGAATATAAACATCTTTTGAGATACAACTTGTTAGACAAACTCTTAGTTTGGTATATTTCACCTATCTTCCTCCAAAGCTTGTATGCCATGTCTTTTGAAGAGACATTCAAGAGGACAAAGTTAGTGAGACAAAACCAAATGGTCTCTCAAGCCATCTTGTCTAATTTCTTCCAATCTTCATTTAACATGGATGAAGTAGATGGCTTATTATCAACTAAAACTCGTAACCATTGATCTCTCTCCTCAAGGAGATCCTCCAATTTCAACTTCCACATCTTGTAACCAATGCCATTGAAATTCTCAATATCTTGATGAGAGGTGGAGGCCATGCTATGCAATCTTTCACAAATCTGCAAAACCCACAACACAAAAGTTCCCACTGCAACAAAAAACCTTCAAAACTCTAAAAGGAAAGCATCCCTTCCTTAACAAAACCGTTAGCTTTGATACCAAATGTTGATTATTGCGGTGAAGAAAACTTGCAATATGAACTTAAATGTGAATAGAAATCTGAAATATGTAGATTAACCTTTAGCCTTGGTGTGAAGAAAGAATGAGAGAGAGATATATATAGAAGAAACGTAACACATGTAATCTAAAAAATTTACATGGAGAAACCCCGAAGGGAAAAAAAAATCCACCACCGAATGAGAGGAAAGTATATTACTAATAATCTGAGATATTACTTGCAGCAATATACTTCTCTTATCAATCTCTGTAAAATCCGACAACACCCTATTACCCTACAAACCTGGAAAAGTAAATTGAATAACTCTAGCTTAAGGCCCCAATTTAAAGAGATTTGTGAGGATTAAAACCACCATGGTTTCACCAAACAATAGGCAGAAATACCACCTAGAAAAACTCATGCCTCCCTCCTTGAAATGGTCAAAAAATACCAAAAATATCCTCTTATAGATGCTCTTACAACTTCCATAAGGCATCTCTCTTGCATGGGCGCCTAGGGTCCAAAAATAACATATTTTGTTCATAGGAAATCTGTCATACTATCATAACATCTTATGAAAACTGTCATACATGTCATAGATTCTCTTACAACACCCTATTTTGACCTAACAACCTCATTCTAGAAGATTCCAAAGTGGGACGCCTAGCTTTTTTGTCCTTTTCCAAAAGGACAAACGGTAACGGTAACATTGCATTTACATTGTTTCTTTCACCACCACTGGTTAAACAGTTTCACCTCTTATGGGTAAATGTACAAAACACTTTTAGAGAATAATTAATTAAAGGATTTACAAGGTCGATGGCACCTAAATCCTAACAAGGTGAATTAAATAGAGTTATGAATGTTCTTGAAAATTTATAGAACATAGCAGGTGTCTTGAGGGAAGAACGTATGATAGCTGATAAGGGGAAGTCAATGGAAGTCGAAGAGGATCCCATATTAGTATGGGAGGAAAGACCATCTTATCAGCCACAACCAAAAATTAGAATTTACTCCAGGAAGGAGACAATAAAGAAACCACAAACATTGCCAACCCCTTCTACATAAGAGGGGTCAAGGGAATCTTCTCAAAATACGTTAGCGCCATCTCCTCCAAGTCAGGATGCACCTGCTATAATTGATCTTGACTCACCCCTAAGAGGTCCTTCTCCATCAGAGCAACCACCAATCCAAAGGTAGAAAATAGAGGTGAAAGGGGTAGTTGATTACCCTGAAACATATGAAGATGATATTTTGGTCGCACCTGATGAGATGCAACAAGGAATGCCTTCTCACCTAAGGGAGGTTCTGTCAAGTACAAAAAAGAGTATCTTTAGATTGGGAAAGGTAGATATCAATGGTTTGAACAATGTTGATGATATGAGGCATTAGGCCTGCAAGGCATTTATTGAAGATGATTTTTTTATACAAACCCAGGCATTCAAAGATTTTGTATGGAGAGCCAAAACTTAGGAATATGTTGAGAATATGGCAAAAGAAAGGAGAGTTCACCCTAAAATTCTAGAGGAAGACAATGAAGAAGGAATTCCAAAGTATGATAGCTGAAGAGGGTAGAGCACTTGTGGAGAAAAGTGGTATATTATTGTTGCCTAAATGGGATATTGCAGATGCACTAATGCTAGATACAATAAAGAGGTCTAAGAATCCCTTCTTACAAACTAAAGAAGAAGCCAAATTGGCACTACAAGTGTCAGCCTTTAGTGAGGAATGGGATGCTTTAGCTATTTTGTCATTATCTTTGGGATCAAGGAAGCCAAAAGTTGTAGAGTCATCTAACTTTAAGGGGAAATTAATTGTAAAGAGAGTTTCTGACACTCCAACACTGGAAGCAGCTGACATGACGATAAACATTGCCCAATTCACTAGAGAAACGATGGATAATTTCACTACTGATAGAGACTTATACAGGGGTAAACATAATGAGCTTGTTATTGAGTATAATAAGAGTTGGCAAAGGGTAGTTGTGCTATAAACAAAACTGGTATTGTATAAGCAACAAATAAAAACATTGAGGGCTTAGGGACCATCAAGCTCAATTCATGTTGCACCCACTTCTCCAATAGTGCATCCTTAGTCTCCTCCTCCTCCATTAGAAAATTCTTTGGAAATAATGCCATAAAAATTGGGCAAAGAACCAATTGTAGTTGAGGAGCCAAGCACATCAAGTGAGCCCACCAAGGAGTGGTTATTGCTGCAAATTGAGGTATACAAGAAATTATTTGCAAAAGTTCAAGATACCATGTATGATAATAATTCAAAGATTTTCAATACTATTTTAGAGCATTTAAATAGGAAAATTCAAGGTAAATTAAATAGTATTAATGCAAGTTATTCTTTAATGCTGAAAGCAATAAAGTTGTCTAAAAGAGACAAGGAGTTAGCTGCCCCAATCTTGGATAGATGGATTCCCAGGGTTGAGAACTTGAAACTCATGGTAATTGGGGCTACACATTAGAAATATAAGTATACGAGGGTTGGCCCAACCTATAGATTCTTTAATAAGATTAAAGAGTAGAAGTTTCAAGGGTATGCTTCTCCATTGGAGGTGAAAAGAAATGGTGCAATCAAGGATGGAGGGTCCGGGAATAGGACTATCCAACCTTGCATCAAGATTAGACACAATGGAAACTCAAAGAAATGGAATAACAATCACTCATGGAAATATAGAGAATAGTTAATTATTCACTAGCAACATGCCCTGCCTTCTCGCTTATAGATTATAGAGTGATATGGTGTTAAGCCCAAAAATATAATGCGGGTCAAAGCTCTTATTCGATGACTATTACTACCATCTCATCACCCTAATGAAAATACATATTTTTTTTATATATATATCATTTCCCAGCTCCAGAAAGGGTCTGCGTTGGCCTCAAGAGCTCTCAAATCCCAAAGTTGATGAAGCGTGTGAAGGTCAACCAAACATATGATTTTCTCTTGATCCTTGGAAAAACATGATGTAGATCTAAATGAAGGTTCCTCGAAGAATGTGAATCCTTATGAAATGGTTTCCTGAGCTCCACAAGTCATGTGATAGGTTTGTACACTTGAAAAGCTAGGACTGGTCCGTGAATGCTCTCTATCCAAAACAACTGATATTCTGTTAGCAATAACTTTGTACTAGGATCTCCAAAACACTTGAATTATGGATATGATATAGATGTTGCCATGAAGATCATACATATTGATCCTCAAGCTCTAATATTACAATGTGATGCAATGTAGTATGAAATAATGAGACTGGGTCCTGACAACTAACTACTACAATGCAAGAAAACATGAATGTTTTTCTTGGTTGATGCAAGATTACTTACAACCAGGGATGCTTCTGCATCAAACACCTGAAGTTGAAGAAAAGTGAGCCTCTCACTTTCTAGGGGCTAGAGAAAAACTAATGCGGTCCACCTCATCTTGAGAAATCCATGATGAATCTTCCTTCAATATTCCTTGTATTTCCTTCCTCTGGTGCTACATCCAAATTTTCTATCCAAAATTTCCTCACTTTCGTCTAAATGATGTGTTATCTAGTCCAGAAAACCAACTCCTATGTCCTTCGGTGACTCCCCTTCATGATACTATTGTAGGTCTACAATGTTGAATATAGGTGATATGCCAAATTCCTTTGGTAGGTCCACTTCATATGCATTTCCAAAATCAAACTTCTTGATGATCTTACAAGGCCCAAAATTCTTCATCTTCAACTTATTATATGTCCAAACTAGAAATATATCTTTTCTCAGATATACTATTACTTCCTCTCCTACTGCAAACTCATGTCTTCTCTTTCCATCCACTTTCTCCTTGTATGTCTTGTTCATTTTCTCCAGATGCTCCCTAACTTGAGTTTGCATTGTTTCCATGAATCCTACAAATTATTCTACCTCCGCACTCCTTTTATTCTCCATACTGATGTCTCTTAATTCTACTACTCCTATGGGCTGTTGTCTTATTACAATTTCAAATGGTTTCTTCCTTGTACTCGAGTTTAGATAATTGTTGTATGAAAATTTTTCTAGTGGTAGCATTAAGTCCTAATTTATTGCTTTACCTTTAGTCAAACACCTTAACAAATTCCCCAAACTCTTATTTACCACTTTTGTTTGTCCATCCATCTGTGGGTGAAATTTTGAACTATACTTCAGATATTTCTTCATCTTCTTCCATAATGTTTTCTAGAAATAGATAATGAATTTAGTTTCCCCATCTGATACTATGCTCTTTGGTAGTCCATGTAATCTCACAATCTCCTTGAAAAATAGGTCTGCAATATGTACTGCATCACTGGTTTTCTTACAAGGTATGAAATGTGCCATCTTAGAAAATCTATCCAATACCACAAATATAGAATTAAATCCTCTCGGTGTCTTTGGTAATCCTAACACAAAATCCATGCTAATGTCTTCCCATGGTCAATGGTGTATACATTCCAGTGTTCCCATTGTTTCCTTTTGTATCTTGACGAATCCTACAACTTTAGACATATTTCTTGATATCCATATATAATTGTGGCCAAAAATAGTTCTCACTCACCACCGCTACTGTCTTATCAATCCCAAAATGTCCTGCTAATCCTCCACAATGCTTTTCCTTGATCAAATTCTCTCTCATTTAACTTCTAGGAATACATTATTGATTGTTCCTAAATAACATACCTCCCTAAATGAGATAATCCAACCATTTTCTTCTATTTTTCTCTATAGGTTCCTTGCAAGCCTTCCATGCCTCCACACAATCAATGTCATCCTCATACATATGCTTCATTTCTTCAAATCCCAATACTTCAATTCTCATCTCTATCAACAAAATCCTTATCTCTCTTAATTCATCTACAACCTTGTTTGACTTTCCACTTCGGTGCTTCAACAAAAATGTGTAACTCTGGAAAAACTCTACCCATCTCATATGTCTTTGGTTCAACTTCCCTTGACTATTCAACTATTGTAAAGCTTGATGATCTATATAAAGCACAAATTCCTTAGATAATAGGTAATGTCTCCACTTCTTCAAGGCTTGCATTATTGTATAGAACTCCTAATCATAAAATGAATATCTTCTCCTAGCATCATTTAATTTCTTACTCAAGTAGGCTACTAGTCTCCCTTCGCGACTTAACACAACTCCTATTGCACTTCCACTAGCATCACAATCTACTTGGAATACCTTATCGAAGTCTTGTAGTGATAACACAGGTTGTTATATCACCTTTTTTTTCAACAACTCAAACTCTTATGTGCTCCTGATGTCCACTTGAATTCCTTCCGATCACCCCTCATTGTCTCTATCATAGGTGTGAAAATACTAATAGAATTTCTGATGAACTTCCTATAAAAAATTTCTATTCCATGAAATGATATTACTTCTCCAATGTTCACAGGTGTAGGCCATTCAACTATCGCCTTAACCTTCTCAGGGTCCATCTTCAATCCTTCTGTAGATATCACAAATCCAAAATACACTAGTTCTTTCTTCATGAAACTACACTTCGTGATATTTATCAAAAACTTCTCTTCCCTTAGCCTCTGAAATAACCACTTGATGTGTTCCAAATGTTCCTCCTTAGTTTTACTAAATATCAGAATATCATCCAAATAAACAATGACAAACCTGCCTAAGAATTTCTTCAAAACTTCATTCATCAACCTCATAAATGTACTAGGTGCATTAGTTACTCCAAATGGCATGACCAACCACTCGTACAACCCCTCATTTGTTAAGCGATCTTCCATTCATATCCCTCTCTAAACCTAATCTGATGGTATCTACTCTTCAGGTCTATCTTGGTATTCTTTCTCCCATCATGTGTAGCTTTCTTATCATACTACCAAGGTCTACCCAAAAACATATGACACACATCCACTAACATAATATCACGTAGAACTTCATCATGATATGCTCCTATATCAAATTTCACTAGAAATTGTTTGCTTACTAGTATCTTATGCTCATCTTGAATCTAGGCTATCTTGTAAGGTTTCATATGTTTCCTTCTTTCTAAATTCAAATTTGTCACCATTTCCTTAGAAACTAGGTTATTTGTACTACCACTATCAATGATAACTCTGCAACACTTACCTCCTACTTTGCATCTAGTACGAAACAAAAAAATTCTCTACGGTGCTTCCTTAGGTACTTCTTTCTCCTACAACAATTCTCTCCTCATGAATAATGGTTCTCCCTTCTCAGGAATTCCTCTGAGACTTGATGGTCTCACTAGCTCTTCCTCTGCATATCCAATTATTGAATGATTTTCAATCTTCTTACTTTATTGGTCACACTAAAATGCTCTATGTCCTTCTCCTCCGAACTTAAAACATGTTCCTTTGAAAGGTCTCTTGTCATATCCTTTCTAATCTCTCTGGAATCTATCATTGCGGTAAGAATTATAGCCCCCTATATTGTGGTGGTAATAAATTTTGGCATCTCTTCCTCTATATACGAGTAGGAATCCTTCTCTTCCTTGCGGTATGAATCTCTACCCTTGTTTTGCTCTGCATATGGTTTTTCTACTCTAGAATGTGATCTTCCTCTCCAAAATCTACCTGCTCTTCCTCTCTACCTTTGTTCATGTCTTTTTTTTAGCTTGTCCTCTACATTTAATGTAAATTGATATGCTTCCTCTACCAAATTCATCCTTACTAGACTCAACTCTTCTTGGATGTTCATCCCCAATCCATTGATATATCTTACCACTTTCTCCTTGCTTGCTTCACTATCTCTGATCATGATGATGACCTTATGAAATTCCTTAGTGTATTCTTCCACAATATTTTCATTATGTCTCAATTTTTGCAATCTCTTCAACAGCTCCAACTCATAGTCCACAGGTATAAACTGGTTCCTCAATTTGTCACCATTCTATCCCATTTCCCAAGATTATTTTTGTTACCTTTTTTGTCTCTCTCCAGTTGAACTTCCTTCCACCATATTGCAACAAGTCCTTTCAACTTATTCTTTGCAAATCTCACTCTCTCCAGATCTTCAATTTATTCATATTCAAAGTATTCTTCAATGTCATTTATCCAATCAATCAACTCTTCAGGGTTTAGATTAATGATATAGTTCAAAATCTCCATTCTAGACCACTTTTTAATTTTCAAAATAGCCTTCAACATCTTCAATTGATTTGATTCTTCCTCCTCGGCGGTCTCTTCAGTTAGGTCTGCAGCTTGAACTTCATCATTATTTCTAGGGTTTAAGCCTTTTCTTCTGTCTTCTTCAACAACATCCAATCACACTTTCATTGTTCGCATCATTTATAACATCTCATCCATCTTTCTAGTAACATTAACAGTAGTATCAATCCTCCTCGACAACATCTCTTCCTAGGATCTAGTGCAACTGCCTCAAGTTGGCAATCTAGCTATAGGTTCATGATTGCCTCACAATCGATGATCTGTTGACAATCAAAAGTAGGATGCCTCAAGTTGGCAATCTATCCACACAAGATCTTATGAAATTTAGCTCAACTTTGCTCTCCTCTCCCAAGGGTTCACAACTTTTCTCTGATACCACTTAGTTCATTCAAGGAAGGAGGGTTCAGGAATAGGACTTTCCAAACTTGCAACAAGGGTAAACACAACAGAAAATCAAAGAAATGGAATAACAATCACTCATGGAAATATAAAGAATAGCTAATTATTCATTGGTAACATGCCCTACCTTTTGGCTTATAAATTACAAAATGATATGGCTTTAAGCTCATAAATACAATGTGGGTCGAAGCCCTTATTCAATGACTATCCCTACCCCCTCATCATCCTAATGTAGCTACACAATGCTTATATATATATAATTTCCAAGATCCATAAAGGGTATGTGTTGGTCTCAAGAGGTCTCAAACCCCAAAGTTGATGAAACATGTGAAGGTTGGCCAAACATATGATTTTCTCTTGATCCTTGGACAAACGTGATGCGGATTAGAACGAAGGTTCCTCAATGAATGTGCATCCTTATGAAATGGTTTCCTAAGCTTTGCAAGTCATGAGATAGGTCTGCACACTTGAAAATCCAAGACTGGTCGGTGAATACACTTTGTCGAAAACAACTGATATTCTGTTAGTGATAACTTTGTACTGGGATCTCCAAAATGCTTGAATTTGGTCCATATGATGTAGATGTTTCCATGAAGATCATATATCCTACTTTTTGAGCTCTGATGTTATAATGTGGTGCAATGTAGTATGAAATATTGAGACTGGGTTTTGACAGCTAACTATTGAAATGCAAGAAAACATGAATGTAGATATATTATTTTGGTTGATGCAATATTGCTTGTAACTAGGGATGCTCCTACATCAATAAAGGAGTTAAAAGAAAATTTTGATGAGGAAGATTTGGTATTTCTTCTTGACATTCAACACACATATGATGAGGTAAAACCTCTACAAGTATGGAAGAATCAATTGGATACAACAATTGTTTCCCAAGCATCATTAATATGTGAGAGTGTTGATATTGATGTGTTGAAGAACACTCTTGAGAACTTATGATTCACCATCAGCTTCCTAGAGGATTTTGATAAAGAATAAAATTCAGTGATGGCAAAATATTATCCATATAGAAAGAAGATGGATAAACTTATTGAATCTAATTGGCCTTTTGATGCAGAGTTTGAGCTATGGAAGAAGATACTTATTGATGAATTGGAGCTATAAATACAATGATGGAGAATATATTCACTTGGTCAAGTATAGTACAGGTCTAGCCTCAGAAGATGTAATGTATAAAGGATATGTTTCTCCCAATTAAAGATATGACTGATAAGTGTTGAATATTGATGACTTTAACTAGAGACTTGGATGCTCATCTGGATTGTGATCCACCTTTTCTCTCCTTTTGAGCACATTTTTTCATTTTTTTGAAAAGAATAAAGATGTTGCAATGGTTTAAAGGCTACTCATTACAAAAAAAATTCCTTTTGGAAGGCACGAGAGTTTCCATCGACTAAAAGGAAACATTTGTTCCAATGATGAATATTCTTCTAGTTTGTTGTAACCTTTCCTCAAGGAATAACCAATATAATTTGTCAAATGAAAATTTGACATGTGTACATTATGGCCCAAAGCTTTTTTTCTCCCTTGATTCTATAAAAAGGAATTCAAGGCCATTTGTGTGGGTCTCTTGTTGAATTCTTGATTTGAAAATGCAAATTGAGAACACATAAAAACTACATTTTGCGTTTGTATCTTAATTTTTGAGTCAAGCAAGTAGATTTTGTAAATTGCAAGGCTTCCAAGCATGTCTAAATGACAATGAAGATCTTTTGAGTCTATTGCCTGTCTAACTTTATCGTTCTATATGAGTTATTAATGAGTATTTGATCAATGATCCTTTTATTAATCTTCATTGTTATTGTTCATTGATGTATGTTTTAATTTTGGCTCTGGTTTAACAAATCAATTAAATACCTTGATTAAGCATGAATTCATATGGATGTTTAGTGGATCTTATAAGTATCCATAGATTCTAAGTATCTGATATGTGAATTTTAATACAATTTCATAAAGATCATGAATGTTTGGAATTGAAATCGCCTTCCAGCTCAGTTTATTATATTTTGACTCCTTGCCCTGAGATAAGGTACTGATCTAAATGTGTTAAGTGCATTTCCTATGGTTTTGGTTCTTCAATTTGAGAATAAATTTATAAATCAACTTTTAATCGATCTATCTTTGTTGAGGTTAGTGTTGTGTGAATTCTTAGCTTTAGGTGTTTGATCTTTCAAAGGAATTTCTAGTTTATTTAAAGGTTTCATCTATTTAGCATTTAAATCAGAATTTATCTATTTATTATGCAATGTGTGTTATAACTGTGTATCAAGGTTATAAGATGCACATTGTGTGATCACCCTCCTAGGCTTTGTAGAGCTTGAAGTGTAGGAGGGAAGCATCTTAGCTTCCTCTTGTTTGTTGTCCAATCATCTTCTAAGTATTCAAGAATTGAATCTAGAAAATTCATAGATGCTTGGTGAGATCTTCTTGGTTCTTTAAAAACTACCAACATAAATCACCTTCAAGTGGGATGGGAGATGTGACGAAGCATTCCAACAAGGAGTACCTACTTACTCCTCCTGTACTCATGTCGCCTATCCCAGAAAAGGAAATGGTGCTTTACGTGTCTAACACAAAAGCAACACTAGGAGCTCTCCTAGCCCAAATAGATGATAAAAACAAAGAAAGAGTGGTCTACTACATTAGCCAAACACTAGTGGGATACGATTTGAACTACTCACCCATAGAAAGAGCATATATCTCAATTTTATTTACGACAAAAAATTTGAGGCACTATATATTAAACAAGAAGGTGAAGTTGATTTCAAAAGTACATCCACTCAAGTACTTACTAGAAAAAGTAGACCTAATAGGCCACCTTGCTAAATGGGTGATGATTCTGAGTGAATTTGATATAGATTTTGGATAGAAGATCCATCAAGGGATAAATCATAGTGGACCAGCTATTCAAAGCACCCATAGATGATCACAAGCCTCTCATAGTTGACTTTCTATATGAGAGTATCTTGAGGACAAAACATACATGCCATTGGATCCTATACTTTGACAGGTATCACACTCAACATGGCTCTAGATTAGGTATTCTATTTCTCACACCAGAGGGAGATAGCATACTCAAGGAATATAGGATCAAATTTCCATGCACCAACAATATATCAGAGTATGAAGCTTTGATAACATGGCTTAAAATGGCTATTGAATGGGGAATAAAATAGTTACAAGTGTTCAGGGACTCTCAGCTAGTGATCAGATAGGTGAACAATGAGTACCAGACAAAATATGAAAAGCTAATGTCATACAAAAGGATGGTGGACAGCTTCAAGGAGTATTTTTTATATAATAACCTTTGATAAAATTACTCGAATCAACACCAAAGATGTTGATGGAATGGTAACAATAGGCTCACTACTTGATATTCCATGAAAATGTTCCTAAGTATAAGTTCCTCATTGAACAACTGCTCGTACTTGCATTTGATATCCCAAAATCAAAACCAATATGTGTTGTTGTTGGTTCTAACTCCCCATGGTACAGAGACACCTTTGACTACATCCAACACGGTATCATACCACCTGACCTAAAAAAAAACTCAAAAGACAACCTTCACACATAGAAATTTCCACTTTTTAATTCTTGGAGATACCCTATATCGTCGTACTCTAGACGCTATGTTACTTTGGTGTCTTAATGCAGAAGAAGTGCAAACAACCTTACAAGAGGTACACGAAATTAATTGTGGGTCCCACTCTAGCAGACCTAAACTAGTCCAAAAGCTTCTCAGAATGGGGTACTATTGGCCCTCCATGGAGCAAGATTGTATTCAGTATTCCCAAAAGTTTCCCCAATGCCAAAAACATAGTGACCTAGTTCATGCACCAACATAGGAGTTGAGTCCCATCAAAACACCACGGCCTTTCTCACAATGGGGATTAGACCTAGAAGGAACGATTTCACCTTCTTCATTTAATGGAAACAAGCTCATTATCACCATAATGGAGTACTTCACTAAATGGATCGAGGAAATTACATTGACCTACATCATTGGAAATAAAATATCAAAATTTATTTTTGAACTATCTAATTTGTAGGTATGGAATTCCATAGATAATCATAATAGACAATGGCACCGCATTCAAGAATCAAGATGTCCAAGAACTCTACTGCAAATTCTCTATCCAACAAAATAATTCCATGCCCTACTATCCTCAAAAAAACGGCCAAGCTGAGGCACCAAATAAACCATATTGAAAATACTAAAAAAGACTATTAATGAAGCCGACCGTGATTGGCATTTGTAGCTAAACCTAGCCTTATGGGCTTATTGAACTAGTATCCAAACACCTACATGTGCCACACCATTTTCCTTGGTCTACGAATTAGTAGTTGTCCTACCTATCGATGTCAAAACTCCCTCATTGTGAATCTCATTGAGAGGCATGGTTAGCAGTGAAGAATATCGAGTATCTAGGTTGAATGAATTGGAGCTCCTAGATAAAATGTGTTTAAGCACTTTAAACCATCTTCAAGTTTATCAGAATAATCTCAAATGAAGCTATGATAAGAAAATCAAAGATAGGAACTTTCGGGTTGGTGACTTGGTCCTCAAGGAGAATCAGAAGGTTCATCTAAATCAAGACAATAAAGACAATTTTGAACCCAACTAGTTAGGCCCATTTATCATTATAACGAGCTACAATTTTGGGGCGTATTAGTTGGCTACTCCTAAAGGAGAAACTTTAGTTGAACAACTAAATAGTAGCCACCTCAAGAAGCTCTACACATGAAGAACATCAGAATACCCTAGGCAAAAGGGTTAAAATCCAAAAAAATATGAAAAAGAAAAAAAATCAAAGCAAGAAAAATAAAATGTTCCTCCAGTGAAAAATACTTTGTGGTGCTCCTAGAGTAGGTACCATAGTGAAAACCTGATAAATAGGCGCTATGCTTGAATAAGACTCACATCATTATCTATCGGTACTATTCACAACATCTACCCATTCATTCCATAATAAAACATGTATTCGACCATGGCTTGTTACTAATTAAGGAAAGTAGTCTTGTCTTCAACTAGGGGAAACATCTCAAAGATATTCATGGGTTAGAACTTTGAGCATCCTATCATGGTCAAAACAACAAAATCAAAAAAATATAGAAAACAACAAAAATCATAAACATTTGACAAACATAAAAAAAAAAACATCATTGGGTTATTCCTTCACTCAAATAGTCTAAGATATCAAAATTTTCTTAAACCCCACAACTAGTTCAAGTAGATTTCCTGAAACATATCCTCTAGACACATAAGTGGAATATCAATCCAAGTTATCAATGTTGTTTATCCCAAAAATAAGTTTATACTTTGAGTAAAACAATTGAACTATGTGGTCTCTACATTTTTAACGTAGGCAAGGCTTATCTCTTATCAGCCTTTGAGGCCTTAGGTCAATCCCCTTAGGTTTTTATCATGCTTTATTTCAACTTAGTCAAACAAGATTCAAAATCCAAAAACATTCAAAACAATCACAATCCAAAAAAATTCAAAAGATTCAAAATCCAAAACCATTCAAAAAATGCAAAAAAATCTACAAAGCAGAGAAGTCCAAAAAAATTCAAACCAATCGAACTATGAGCCTCTGCGTGTACAATGTAGGCAAGGCTTATCTTTGATGAGCCCCCAAGGCCCTAGGTTAGTCCCTTGAAAACAACAAAAACAACATCATAAAACTCAAAAAATAAAAAACTCCCATCTCAATCATCACCAAACCGCAATAAACTGTTCACCCATAATAAAAAAATCATCGCACTTGCCCTTTGACAAAACAAACAAACAAACAAACAAAACATTTAAATCTAGAACTTTCAAGCAAACAATCACAAAGATTCAGCATACTACAAACAGACTAAAACAAGGCCAAAGTATCAACTACCTATCTTCTTTGACAAGTCACCAACAACATCCTGAGATATGCCTTAATGGATCTGTTCCTATGATAGAAATGATCAACAATAGATAATATCCCCACCCCAAATAGATATGGAAAGTGATAATACAACTTTTTTTTTATCTTTTTATAGTCTTAACTTTATGATTTATTTTATTGACTCATTCCTAGGATCTCTCGAGGATATCCATAAGGAGTTAGAGAAGAAGGAATGGGGGAAATTGGTGTCATTTCTATTTCCTATTTGTAAGATATTTTTTTAATATTACCATGGTGAATACTTGCTTTATTGATTATATGAAAGATATGTTGAAACAATTCATGAAGCAGTTGCATGTTAGGTGTTCTATACCTCTCTCTATAACTAGTCCAAAACGTTTTTAAACACAACTCGACTATATAGTTTAAACAAAGTTTACGTATGTCTGGTATGAACAAGAATACTCTTTTTTTGTAGAGTCAAATTTCATGCAATGGATACAAAGTCACCTTGGTCATTAATACCCTGGTGTGTTGTATCTATTTGCTACATCAAACAGGATTGTTCAAACTACAAACTCACCAAGCAAAGTGAAAGCAACTCATTAGTACTAACAACATCAAATTTCTACCCATCATCAAATATTTCTTCTAACTAACATCCATCTAGCATCACAATATCATTAGTACCATATCCATCCCGCATCCACAATGTCATCAATACATATCATGATGATATTAAAAACAATGAAAACATCATGTATCATGAATAAACGACATACATCCATTATATCAAAATCATATCAACATCACATATCAAAATGATATATTGATTATCCATAATAAAACATCATATGAAAAAATATATGATCCATCCATTCACACCATATGCATACATCAGAAAAGCATAAAAAACATATATCATTAGACATCGTCATCCATACATCATCACATAAACACATAATGAGCTGAATCGAAGAAGGTATATCTCATATATATCATCATAAAAAAAGGGAGAATGCCATAGTACATCATCATCAATGAAATGAGTGTGATAGGATAATACAAAATAATACATATATACAAGGCCTCGACTGGGATGATGAATATATATACAAAAATCATGTCTCGAATATGTCTTTGAGAAATTAACATCATAAAGATCAAAGTACATATGTAACATTGCTCGATAGGACATGAGGACTCTATAGACCAGGCTATAGATCACCATCTAGATTTGGCTATCTCACAGAACCCTCCTCACCAACTCCGCCTCTTGCAACAGTAGGCTCTCCAAACCGTGGATGCCAAGTAGCCCTAGGAACAGTAGCATCATACAAGGTCTGATAGTATGTCGATGCCTGTAACAACTGATCTCGCTCAACTCGTATACTCTCATGTTATGCCCTCAGACTATCTCTATTAGTAGTAACACCTTGTAACTATGTCTCATCCACGAGATGATGACCAATCTCGATGCCTCACTCTGCTCTGAAACCATCTCACTCTTGTTGAGCAGTATCTCTCTCTACTATCGATGTGGAAAGCTATGCCTTCAAGGCCTATCATCGTGATATCTCTAATGATAACTAATCACCTCCATCCCTAGGTGGTGGAGGGGGACTTGGAACCTATCCCAGACCCTATGCTACATCGTGTTTGTTCATACCCAACTACTTTTCTAGAACCTCAATGCGTTGTCGCTCCTCGCGACGAAGTATAATTCCTGATCTGCCTAAAGTGGGATCACCCCCAAGATCTGTGAACCCCAATTGCACATGTCATTCCCATCATTGATCAAAATTGAGAATCATACTCGAATTCGCTGAACCAACTACCCAACCCCATCTGATTGGGGAAAGAGCTCTAAAAGAAACAACAGTAGCATCCCTTTCTACCTAATGACCCCATAAATGGACCTCTATAGTGGTCCAACCAAACAAAGCCTCATAAGTATTGAGAAACATTCCCTATCTCTCTCCAAACTACCAACATACTATATCAGGTAAGTATTGCTCTAAAAGAGAGTGTGAGTGACTAGTCAACCATATGGTCTACTAAAAATACACTAGTTGCTCTTGGTCATCTGACCATGCCTCATAATCCATATAGGGTCTCCAAACAAAACCTGGCATGTCGTCAAACACATAGCGCCAGTATGGAAGATCCCTAGGCAAGGTGTAGTGTAAGAAATATCCATAACGAAATGAGTACGGATCTCCAGTAGTACAATCTTGTATCCCATCCATCTGAGCAACTATGATGTGCTCCCAGGCTCATATGTGCAAAACAGAGACACCTGTAGAAATAGATTTCTTGCCCCGATATGCAACCTCATGCATATCTCCGTAGAGACTGGCAAGAAGACATAGACCCCATGCATATCTAGTCTCATGCTCAAACATACCCTCAATACAAATAATCCATCCAATAAAGAACTATCAACCTCTCCCATCTAGAACAACTAGTCCTAAAATTAAACCACACAACACAAGGGAAATATGGTATGCACTGCCAATGAACTCAGACACCGATCACACGCTGCATGGCATGGGTACACCGTCAAACATGGTATGTCATGAGATCTGTTGGCATATGGCTTCTAGTGTTATCATTGATGGCAACCTAAGTTATTCAATCTAGTTTTGGTTTACACCGACAAAACAAAGTGAAGAACAAGGCATCCGGTTAAAGGCATAAATGTCGATCTAAATACCTCACCGGATTGTTATTTTGTGTTGTGGATCTCAGAGAAAGTTTTGTTAAAATTTGTAATAACTTATTCATGGAATATCGCAATGTGCATTAACTGGTGTACGATCTAGGAGATCCAGTGCACTAATCTTTTGGTTATCTGTGCTAGAAGGCCAACTTGGCAAATATAGTAATTACGGATGTATAAGGAGAAATTAATTAAAAAAAATTGCGTTAGAATATATTTATTTGGGTCCCTAATATTTTTAGGATGACTATGGATGGTGCGCATAAATATTTAATTAAGGATCTAGCCGACAGTTGAAAAGCACTTAATGTTTTATGAAGCCAACATATGAAGGATCAAATCCATGATAGCGGATGTATATATGAGATCGGTTTTATTATTTTGATATAGTGAATGAAGGGAATATGAACTATACTAGTGTGTGGTGCAAAATTCAGAAGGGTAATAGTGTGAATTCATATATACATGAATTTATGATGCAAAGAGCAGAAAAGGGTAGAGCAAAGTAGAGCAATGCAGAGCAAAGTGCTAAATCTGATAGAGGATCCATAATCTAATCTATGAGCTTAATCGGAACTATAACTTGACATGGATAGATGCTAATACTTCAATTAAACCTTTAGATGGTTTTAATTTAAACTTTTGTAAGGCAATGAGCCTTCCCTTTGAGCAGTGAGCTCTAGGAAGTGTTCCTGAATGCAAGTGCATTATCTTTTGTAAGACTTTTATTTGAGTACTCAGATTGTGAATTAACCTCCATAGTGGTTTTTCCCCTAATAGGGTTTCCACAAAAAAATCCTTGTGCTATGGTGTTGTGGATGATTACTTTATGTGTTTTCATGTTTCCTTTGGTTTAATGTTCAAATGGTTTTAATATCAGATTAATGAAGCTAAGATTTGCATAAAACTGATTCACCCCCCCTCTTAGTGTTCCCTTGAGTCCAACAATTGGTATCAAAGAATCTGGTTCCTCAGAAGAAGTTTAGTAGCTTCAGGTGGATCTTGGAATGTAATGAACTCTGGTAGTCTTTAGTAGTAGATTTTGGTGGCACTTGATGACCTTGATCAGTCTAAAGCAGAAGTCTAGGAATTGAAAGAAAATCTTAGGGATGCTAAGAAATTCATTTAGACATTGAAGGATCAGATTATTAAATCCAAGGAGAAGAGAAAGGATCTATGTGATCAGATCAAGCAACAAGAGAGTGAAAGCATGGATGATTCTCACCTAAATCAAACTTTGAAGGAAATAACTAAAGAATGTGAAAAGCTTGTCAGAGACAATGCTACCCTAAAACATGAAATGGAATCTATGGTGATGAAGATGACTAAACAGATTGAAGAAAGGAAGAAGAATGAGGAGAACCTTGCTCATTCATTAAAGGATAAATTTGAAGAATGCAAAAGAATAAATGGAGAATTCATTCAGATGGAAAGTGAACTACTACAATTCAAAAACAATGGGGAAGAACTTGAAAAATAGACTGTTATTCTTAGAAATGAACTTACTACTACAAATGAATATAAGGAGAAGTTTAAGATTAGTTCAATTAAGCTTAAAGAGTTGACTCAAGGACATAAGAGTGGAAATGACAAGAGACCTATCTTGGATATGAAAAAGGACAAAGTTCGAGATCTGGACAAAATAATTTAAGACAAGGAAACCTGATGAATAGAGGTGGAAGGTATCTGGTAAGAAAACCTAATGCTCAAAAATTTAATGGATACTATTTTTCTTGTAAAAATATTGGTCATATGGCTGCTCAATGTAGAAGTAATATGAAATCAAGAGATTCGTCATTTTTTGGTGATTGTTTCAATTGCAAAATTTTTGGTCATACATCAAATGAATGCATAAATTTATCAAAATACTCTATCAATAGAAGGAATATTGAATCTTATACATGTGGAGGATTTGGGAATATTGCTAATCAATGTAGATCAAGAAGAAATTAATGGAATGATTAGTCTAGACAAGGAAATACTGTGTGCTACAATTACAATAAATATGGTCACATTGCAAGATTTTATAGAAACAAAAATGAGGATAGGAGAGGTCTAGTCTACAGAGGAAGAAATATATAAAAAGATGACAAAGGAAAAGAAAAAGTGACTACATATGAGATAAGAGATTAGATGAAGAAGACGTGGGTAAGGAAGAATGAGTCTGATGTAGGAAATGGTTCTGCACCAAAACCTACTTCCGATAATTCTTCTGGAAATTAATTTCAGGCCACTGGCCTACGGGGAGTTGTTCAAGAAAATTATTTTTCCCCTATTCGTAGTTGGTATCGGAATGTGAAGGATGGTCAAAAAGTTTTATCAATGATATGCCAAGGTTTTTAAAAACTTTCACAAGAAAATTCAAAAATCATAGGTCCGTAGAAGAATTTTTCTCTCGTTGTCTGAGAAAATAGAGTATCCAAAAAACATAGGGCAAACACATTTATTACAAGTGTGCGAGCTATAAAAGACAATTTGGAACCCTCATTTGTCACTTTGCATCGAAGGAGAAAATATGGAGAGCACTTGGTAGTATAATTTTGAAGTAGTGAAATTGATTCCTCGATAATTTTCAAAATCTATCAAGTATTTCAGTTGTTTTTGGATTTTCCATATAATTCAGTGTGTGGTCTATAAATGTAAAATACGAAAGGAAGAATGGAACAAATCAAATGGTCAATCATTTTGGATGAATAAAATAGTGGAAAGATTAGGTCCATGAGAAATATGTTGTTTCCTGATGAATTGAAGCAATTGAAAGAAGCCAAACACAAGAATTTTTGTATTTGGAATGAGTTTCTGTACTTTGAGAACACGAAATTCATTAAATTCATCTTGAGTAGATTGCATGATGACACCTTGATTTTGGACAAACCTTACATCATTTTGAAGGAGGCAATCAAAAATTTGACTAGATTATGCAAAGTTAGAGACATACCAAGGAAGAAATCCATCTGGAACAAAGAAGTTGAAACCCTAACTGAAATTATTGGAGATTAGAGGGCACTAATAATTTTGACAATCAAGAATCTTGTTACAAAGTACATTGCGCACAGAATATCATACAAAGTAATTTTTAGAAACAGAGAAGGAACAACTTCGGCTGGTGTAGTTTACATCTCCCACAAGATTATAATGGAAGGTCAAGACTTTGACCTGTGCGGACTATTAAAGGATCAATTTATCGATAATGTTCAATTAAAAAAAGAGATAGGTTAACCTTTCAGGTTCAGTTCTCTGGTCATATGTTTAATGTATTTCTTGAATTTTTTACCAAAAATCAACAATATGGTCTGGAAAGTAAATGAACCTATATACAAACAAATATGCTCATATTCTAAGAGCTTGGCTAATTGGGATCAAGAATTCAAAAATTTCTTTAAGAATTTGCTTAGAAATTGTGACTTAGTTAGCATTTTTGTTCCGGTAAGAACAATTGAAGTCGGTTCCTCTTCTGGAGGCATGGAGAAAAAGCAGAAAAGAGAAAAAGGAACTGTTGAATATAGCCTTTCGAAATGCAAGATTCCCAGAATTGAAGGAAAAGGAAAGGAATAGGAAGTTGTGGATATTCCAGATGAAGAATCTGATGAAGAAACTGAGGATCCATAGGGAAATGAACAAGAACCAGAAAAGGAAATATCAGAGGCAAGTGAAGAAGAAGATGACTTGACAAACGAGAAGCTACAACAACTTATTTAGGAAGAAGGTGGAATGCATAAACTGCTAATTTATGGTCTGTCAGACAATCATATGATCAGGATATGATTCTGAGTGTACTAAATGCTCATGCTTAGCACTGCAAAATCAAATTGGAAAGTTTGCATAACATTATACCTGAAGAAATGATTGAATGCAGTAAAGAAACAATGAACTCTGAGTTTCAAGACAAAGAAGAAGGTGAAGTTATCTCACATTTGAAGGGACAATTCAGGCTATCACTACCAAATTGAAGAAGAAAATGAATGATTTGAGGCAATGCATAAATGCAGCTAATAAAATCTATAACTATTGCATCTGTTGGCCTCATGTAGTTGGAAAATACAAAGATAAATTGGATTAGATTGAAATATAGTTGAATGAGATTGGAAAAAGCTTTGATATGCTTCAGGATCAGGATGATACAATCAGGAAAAGGATTCGAGAGCTATAGTCTTAGCACAAAAAAGTTTAATTCACCAGGAACACACTTGTGGACACTTTTTGGAAAGTGAAGGATCTAACCGAATGCAGTTTGGAATAGATGGTTGAGATACTAAGGAAAGGTGAGAAACTAGAGGAAATAATTACAATTCTAGAATCCCTCACTAAAATTTTCAACAAGACATCCAAGAATAACAACATGATTATAATCATTGGGGTCACAATAGATGCTTGGAAGAAGTTCCTTCTAGAAATGAAGGAAAACCATAAGATCATTTTCTAACTCTTTTTCAAAAGTTTTGGAGATTTTGAACACATGTTTTGTAATTTTGGCATATGATTTCTATGCTTTGTCATTGATGTCAAAGGGAGAGAGAGAGTAGTGAAAAATGTCTCATCAATCTTAGGGGGAACTATGTTTTGAAATTTTTGAAGTGCAAGGGAGAGAGAGTAGTAAAGTCTTGCAGCGTACTCATAATGATTCTGACACTTAGTCATTTTTCACTAAGTGTTTCCATCAGTGCTAAAGGGGGAGATTGTTGGCATATGGCTTCTAGTGTTGTCATTGACGGAAACCTAATTCATTCACTCTAGTTTTGGTTTACACCGACATAACAAAGTGAAGAACAAGGCATCCAATTAAATGCATAAATGTCTATCTGAATACCTCACCAGACTATTATTTTGTGTTGTGGATCTCAAAGAAAGGTTTGTTGATTTTTTTAATACCTTATTCATGGAATATCTTGATGCACATTAATTAGTGTATGATCTAGGAGATCCAGTGCACTAATCTTTTGGTTATCTGTGCTAGAAGGTCGACTTGGCGAATACAGTAATTGCAGATGTATAAGGAAAAATTGATTAAATTTTTTTTTGTTCAGATATGTTTATTTGGGTCCCTACTATGTTTAGGATGACTATGGATAGTGTGTATAAATATTTAATTAAGGATCTAGTTGACAGTTGAAAAGCACTTAATGTTTTATGAAGCTGCCATATGAATGATCAAATCCCTGATAGCGGATATATATATTAAATTGGTTTTATTATTTTGATATAACGAATGAAGGGAATACAAAGTATACTAGTGTGTGGTGAAAAATTCAGAAGGGTAATAGTTTGAATTCATATGTACATGAATTTATGATGCGAAGAGCAGAAAAGGGAAGAGCAGAGTGAAGTGCAGAATCTGACAGAGGATCCAAAATCTAATCTATGAGCTTAATCAAAACTGTAACTTGGCATGGATAGATACTACTACTTCAGTTCAACCTTCAGATGGTTTTAATCTAAAATTTTGTAAGGAAATGAGCCTTCCCTTTGAGCAGTGAACTTTAGGTAGTGTGCTTGAATGCAAGTCCATTCTATTTTGTAACACTTTTATTTGAGTACTCAAATTGTGGATTAACCTCCATCGTGGTTTTTCCCCTAACAGGGTTTCCACACAAAAATACTTATGTTATGGTCTTGTGGATGATTAATTTATGTGTTTGCATGTTTCCTTTGGTTTAATGTTCAAATGGTTTTAATATCATATTAATAAAGCTAAGATTTGCAAAACATTGATTCACCCCCCTCTCAATGTTCCCTTGAGTCCAACTAGCTCACCGTGGATAGAAATGCAGAGAATCCTCCACACATTATCAAGTGTAATAGTGGCCTCTCCTGTAGGTAAATGGAATGAAGAATTATCTCAATTGCACCATTCCATGAGTGTGATCATCATCGCTATGTAAGATCATATAAGAGGCATGTAACAAATATGATGAAGCCCAACCGCATCTAGGAAATCTTGCTCCAAAACATCAAAATGGGAAATTGGATTAGATAGATCCTAAGGTCATCTCTCTCTCTCGATTGTAGTGGTTTAAGGACCACCTATGATCATTTTAACCCACAATGTTAGGGTTTCACACTAAACATGCAAAGCAAAACAAAAATGATGAAAAATGAGACTTAGGGTTACAAATCGAAAAAAAGGAAAAAAATTCTAGAAAAAGCAAGGAGACATTAGCAAAAGCAATGAAACAAAGCAAGTGGAAGGATAATTTTCAAGTGCGAGAATATCAAATGCGAAGAAATTTTGCAAGTGTGCAGGTTTGATTGAAGTGCACAAAAACTGACTAAGAGAATTCAAAAGCAAAAAACTAGAGAAAGTAACAATTGCAAAGGAAAAAAACTTAAGTCAAAAGCAAAGGTCTAGGTCAATTATGCAGAAACATAACAAATGAAAGCTTTCTAAAAATTCAAATGCATAGAAAATGATGCAAAAGCCCTGAAAACATAAAAAAAAATCTTTTGACTAAAATAAATTTGTACATGAACTAGGAGAACACGACAAAACAAAAATGAGAAGTGAGAGGGTACATACTAGGGCATCGACACCTACAGTTCATCCAAACTCTTGGACCATGTAAGGAAATTTGAGTGTAGAAATGCCTTCCTAATGCCAATTCTTAGAAGAGAAATGTAGATATGACACTCAATTTCAAGTTACAGCCCATTAGGATGCACATTTACAAGTAAAAAAATATACAATTAAATAACAACAGATACACAAAATTGAACACTAGTTTTACGGGGGAAAACCCTTACGAGAGAAAAACCCACACACCAAGAAAAATCTCTTTGTATTACAATAAATGGTGATTACATAAAAAGTTACAGACTATGCTTCTAGATTTCAATTCATCGTATCAATCTTAGAAGCATAATATTTCCCTAATCAACCTCACTTTAGGTCAACTCAAACAATTAGACTCACATTCAATGTTATAGAATGTACAATGTTGATTCCACATTCATTCTACATTCCTTAGTAACCAAGGAACTGTTCGATTCAAATTACCCAAGTAACTTCAGTGAATGGTCTAACTGTTTTCCATATCAGACCATCGAAGAGACTTTGTTCAATCTCTCTTTGAATTCACTAAGTCACTATGAAAAAATCACTGTATGCCAAAACATCCTATCACCCATCCACGGTCAGCTTCAGCCAATCCCTGCTCTCCTGCTCAGCATGGTCGGGTCCAACCAAGACACCCATGGGTTGGCTGATTACACAACTCTACGTATATCACCATTTTGATGAGAGAATCCATCATCTCCCACCAAAACAAGGATGTCACTCCAATGAAGGTAATATTGATCCATGTGGCCCCCACTGCCACATCAACTTCATAAGCTATCATTTTATCGAATCATCAAAGAGAATTTCTTCAAAGTCTCAAAAAACTTGCAAAGTCCTAGTAACTAGAGTCACCAGCCTTCCATCAGCATGTTGAGGAGACATGACTCAATGTCCCAATGAAACAAGAAAGTCACTCTGATACACTCTCATCAGAGTTTCGAGGAGACATTAAGAAGACTTCCTCTACAGTGATCAACTCTTGCCGAGAAAGCATACACCACACCAAAGAAAAAAGTAACATTGGTCCATCAAGAAGACATAGAATAAGATCTCATTAAAAAGGGAGAGTCAACCATATAAATCAAATAGACACTATGTTGAGAAGAAATAACACAAGCTAGTAAGTTGAGACACGATTTCCAACATGCTCCCACTTGACAGACTTACTAGCTTCCTCTAGAGCTCGATATTATTGAATGTTATAGGCCCCAAGGCCCATTTAATTGGCACACCACTTGTACTTGTCTATGCTCATAGGTTTAGTCAATGCATCAAAAATATTCTTTAGAGTTTTCACCTTTTCCAAACTAACCTTTCCATCTTCCACCATATCACGAATGAAATGATACTGAACAATGATATGCTTCATCCTAGCATGGAAATTTTGAAATTTTTCTAAACAAATATCACTCTGACTGTCACAACAAATAGTAATCTTCCTTGCATTAAACCCAATATCAGAACACAAATGTCTAAGCCAAATAGATTCCTTGCAGGCATGAGTTGTTGTCATATACTACTCCTTAGTAGTAGATAAAGCGACTACAACCTGCCGCTTACTCATCCAACTAACTACACCACCATGTAACATGAATATGTATCCACTAGTGGAGATTCAACTATCAATGTCCCCTGCCAAATCAAAATCCACATATCCATGAATGCTAACAAATATTTGTGACCCTTCTGAGTTGTACCATGATAACATAAAGCATACTCAGAGGTACCCTTCAAACACCTGAAAAATCTTTTCACAGTATCCCAATGTGGTCTTCCTAGATTAGCCATAAACTGACTAAGTACTCCCACTGCTTGGGAAATTTCTGGCCTAGTCAGAAAATTGCATACATTAAACTACCAACTTAACTCACATAAGGCACCCTGGGCATGTCCTCCATCTCCGTAGGGGATTTTGGACAATCTTCAACAGATAGTTTTGTTCCCTGCAACACTGGAACAACTAACTACATGCAATCTACCATATTAAACCTCTCAAGGAAAACATTGATATAATTACTCTAACTAAGCCAAAGTTTTATACCATCCCTATCCCTTTTGATTTCCATTCCAAGAATATACCTTGCTACACCTAAATCTTTCATTTAAAACTATACTGACAATTGAGATTTTAAATCAGAAATCATACCCTTACATTCACAAAGAATCAAATGTCATCCACATATAAGGAAATAATAAGCAACCGACCAATTTTAGATTTAAAATACACACAATGATCTGATTTTGATTTTACAAATCCCAATGAAAACACAAAGGTGTCAAAATTATGGTACCACATTCTAGGCGATTGTTTTAATCCATACAAAGATTTCTTTAACTTGTAAACTATATTTAACTTACCTCTTTCAATGAAGTGATCTGGTTGGGACATATAAATTTATTCTTCCAAATATCCATGAAGAAACATTGTCTTCACATACATCTTCTCAATCTCTAGGTCATACGCAATTGCAAGTGACAATATAAATTCGATAGATGTTAGCTTAGCTACATGAGAACATATTTCTCCATAATCAATTCCCTCTACCTGGGAATATTCATTTGCGACCAACCTAGATTTATACTTCTCCATACTTCAATAATGAAGGAACATTCACTGGACCAAATACATCAAAGTGAACATAATCTAGTATACGAGAAGATTTATGAGGACTAGAGTAAAAGTAAAGATGGTGTTGCTTTCCATAAATGCAACGTTCACAAAAATTAAACTTAAGGTTACAATCATCAAGCCCTTCAACTAGGTTTCTATTCTTCAAGGCTTTGGTCTTTTTCTCCTATGTGACTGAGTCTATGATGCCATAGCATGGTTTTCTCTGCAAGGAGTTTCACCTCAAAAGAGTTTGCACCCAAAGGAACAACATTCTCCTTCCCTACCCAAGAAACTTTGTTTGACTTTATAGAGACACTGTTACATTGAACAACATGTGTGTCTAGCTTGTACAGAGTGCCAATACATGCACCCTTGGTCAACACTAATGAGCCTCTAGTTATTTTTGCAGCCACCATTCAAGAATGTAACTTGCATGCCACCATCATTCAACTTACTAATAGAAATAAAATTTCAAGCCAGACCTAGTATGTGTATTACACCATCAATTCCTTTGATTCTTTCGTTAGGAAATTGAATTCTGACTCTTCCATGACCAAACATTTCAAGAGATGAGTCACTTGCCAGATACACCTTTCCATCAACATACTTTTCATACTTTGTGAATCAATCTTTGTGAGATGTCATGTGAAAATATGCACCCGAGTCAATCAGCTAGACATCATCTGATGCCTAGGTCACCAAGGAAGCAATGAAGGCATCCACATCGCTCTGAGAAGAATCATTATCTGAAGAGTTGTTGTTCTTCTTCTTATTTTTCTCCTCTTTGCAATCCTTTCAGATATGTCTAGTCTGCCCACAATTCTAGCATTTCACCTTGTATTTTTTTCTTGGAGACTTTGATCTCCCTTTAGACATGGATTTAGAATTTTTTCTTTCTTCTTGCTTCTATCCTTTGACCTACCCTAAACAACAAGAGCCTCATTTTTCATCTCAAAAGATTTCCTTTGTGTTTCTTCTAAAAATAATGAAGCAACCACATCTTCCATTTTGAAAGTGGTTGTTGCACTTCCAATATCCATCACCAGATGGTCCCATGTGTTAAGCAAGGAACACAACAAAAACATACAACGGTCCTTGTCATCAATATTTACACCTACAGACACCAACTGAGAAACAATCATATTAAATGAATTTAGATGGTCTACTATAGATGCTCCTTCTTCCATACTCAAGGAGTATAACTTCTTCCTCACGAACAACTTATTCACCAGAGACTTCCCCTGATAAATGTCACCAAGTTTCTTCCATAATAAAGATGCAATCTTCTCCTCATGGACGTTCAGGAGAATATAGTCTGCCAAACAGAGTCTTATCAACCTAGCTTTTCTATTAGTGAGGTCCCAATCTTCTTGTTTC
Organism: Sequoiadendron giganteum; assembly: GCA_007115665.2. NCBI lineage: Eukaryota > Viridiplantae > Streptophyta > Pinopsida > Cupressales > Cupressaceae > Sequoiadendron > Sequoiadendron giganteum. The sequence continues at coordinate 652,434,226 of CM021106.1, read as the reverse complement.
ATGATTGATGGTTTAGTCTAGACACAACAATCTAGAGATCTTTATCCACCAACAGGTCTTCCATTTTTATTTTCCACAACTCAAAATTGCCACTATTGAACTTTTCAATTTCTACTCTTCTTGATGTGCTTTCCATCTCAATATGCAATCTATATTACTAGTTTTCTTTGTAAGACTCCCACTATAGAATTAGCACAAAACCCATCCTACCCATAAGGATAACACAACTGTCCAGGCTCTGATACCACTTGTAAGGAAAGTTGAGTGTAGAAGCACCTTCCTAATGCCAATTCTTAGAAGATAAATGTAGATATGATGCTAAATTTCAAGCTATAGTCCATTAAGATGAACATTTACAAGTAAAAAAATAGACAATTAAATAACAAAACATAAACATAATTGAACACAAGTTTTATGTGGGAAAACCCTTATGGGAGAAAAAACCCATACACCAAGAAAAATCTATTTGTATTACAACAAATGGTGATTACATACAAAGTTACAGGCTATGTTTCCAAAGGTCAATTCATCGTATCAATCTTAGCAGCATAACATTTCCCTGATCAACCTCGCTTCAGGTCAACTTGAACAATTAGACTCACATTCAATGTTACAAAACATACAATGTTGATTCCACATTCATTCTACATTCCACATCAACCAAGGAACTGTTCGATTCAAATTCCCCAAGTAACTATAGTGAACGGTCTAACTATTTTCCATATCGGACCATTGAAGAGACTATTTTCAATCTCACTTCAAATTCATCGAGTCACTTTGACAACCTCACTGTATGCCAAAGCATCCTATCACCCATCCTTCGTCATCTTCATCCAATCCCTGCTCTCCTGCTCAGCATGATCAAGTCCAACCAAGACATCTGCGGGATGGCTAGTTACACAAATCTACCTATATCGCCATTTCGATGAGACAATCTATCATCTCCCACTGAAACAAGGATATCACTCTAATGAAGGTAATATCTCTCCTTGTGGCCCCCACTGCCACATTACCATCCTAAGCCATAGATTATCGGCTCATCGAAGATAATTTCTTCAAAGTCTCGGTGAACTCACGAAGTCCCACCAACTAGAGTCACTAGCCTTCCATGGGTAGGTTGAGGTGACATGACTCAATGTCCCAGCGAAACAAAAAAGTCACTCCAATACATCCTCATTGGAGTTTTGAGGGTTTATTAAGAAGACTCCCTCCAAAGTGATCAAGTCTTACTGATAAATCCTACACCACACCAAAGAAAGAAGTAACATCGGTCCATCAAGAGGACATAGAATAAGATCTTGATGACAAAGGAGAGGGCAGGTGCATGACGATGGGTAGCAATTTTGTGGCCACTTTTTAATTTTTTTTGAAAAATCATAATGTGAGCGCGTTATAATGCGCTCGCATTATGGCTTGGTGTGTCGAGCTTGAGGATCGGCCACCACAAGCCCACAAAAGAAAAAAAATGAAGTCGAAATTCATTTTCATTTGTGACGATTTTTTTCTTGTTGCTCGTGGCCAAAAACACCATAATTATGTGCTTGTGTTCTAGGAGGAGATTTTTTGCAAAAATCTTCATCAATGGTTGTTGATTCATCACCTGGATGTCTCCATGTCGGCGAGGAGGTCAAAGAGGTAAGGATTTTTTATTTTTTTTGAATTTGTTAGTTTTAGGTTGTATTTGATATTTTTATTTTTAATTGTAGGAGATGTTAATCAACCTGGAAACCCTCCTCAAAATCCACAGCAAGAACAAAATCATCAACAAGAAAATCCTCAGCAACAAAATCCTCAACAAGAAAATCCTCAGCAAAAAAATCCTCAACCATAACAACAACCTCCTCCACCAATCCCTCAATACCCTCCTGGCACTCAACAAAATTTAATGGGTGAAATTGAGAAAAATAAAAAACAAATTGAGGATTTAATCGGGAGGTTGAACAATCGAAACGGTTCAATTGTGAAAAAAATGACCTTGACAACTTCACTGCAAGATATGTTAAAAAATGTAGATTCAATCAGCAAACAATTATCTGGTTGGCGGGATAGGAGGTAGGAAGCTAAGGCTTTTTACCAAGATAAATTATCATATAAAGAAGTAAAAGATTTAAAAATCACAAAATTATATTTGTGTGCATTATTCACTGACCCACGGTCAAATGGAAATCTCTCCGTTAAAGCGAAGAGGTTTCCTATTCATTGGTGCCACCACCAAGAGATTACAAAATATTTTTGGTATAGGTGGTACACGGTTTTTTATGACCCACCATGCAGTTCAATTGTGAAGTCCCATAGTATTTCCTCAAGAAACTATACGCTGAGCTCATCTTGAAAAAAATCCCAAATTATTTTGATATGAGGGACTTCCAGGGTAGAGGTGGGGGTTGGCACAAGATAGACCCAATGCATATCAAATCCTATACGACAAGTGAGATGACCTATCACTAGGCCACCTCATGAGCACATCGTCATCCATTCCATCGCGAAGGAGAGTGCCGACGTAGAGACTCTATAGGCCATCAACTCTTTGACGCAAAGTGTCATCCAACATGTTATCCCTCTTATACAACACCATCCAAGGGATTCTTCGATAGGTGGGATTTGATCCCATGTGTGTCAATCTTGTAGGGAGACTTGTTCATATGACCTCATCGACACTTAGGAGGCTATTGCACAGGATTTGTCTACAGCTATGGAGATGGAGAGGGCAGTTGAAATTTTGCATGATGCATATGGAATTGATACTCAGGTAAAAGTTAGCATGTTCACTGAATTTAATTTATTAAATTTTGATTTTGAAATGAAAGATTAACTAATTTAGTTTTATGATTTTAATAAACTTGCAGGGTCATGGTGTTGATACTGGATACACCGGCCCTACACCTACTTATTTTTGTAGTATAAATATCGGTGGGTTATGTAACTAGTAAACAATTATATATTTATTACATGTTAATAGCATTGTTTTGCGAATGGTATTTTAATATGTGATTTTGGATGTTGAATAGGCTGATATTGGAGGTTTTGAGGGAACACCTCTTAGTGCCAGTGGATTTAGTCAAACTTTCACGCAGGTAATAGAATAAAGAGTTTAACCAATAAATTGTACTTAATAGATTTGTGTAGTTTATATTCATATCGTTGATTGCGTTGCATTGCACATCATTCAAAATCAAAGCATTGCTTCACATTCCATAACTAATAACTAGATGTTGATAGATGACAAAATTTCAACTATAATATAGTTGTTTAGAAATTCAACATAAGTAGTGATGCAATTACTTCACATAGCATAAGTAATAAGTCTAGGAGTAGCTTCCAATTGCATTTGCTTGTCATGGCATTCCATGAAACCACATTTTACTGAGACATCTTTTCAAACAATTCATTACCTTGTCTCTGCTCCAAACTAGGCACCCATTATGGCCTGCTCTCACATATCTGAAACTCACTTGCAGCTCTTTTGGAGCAACTATCCCAAATATGGCTTTGAACGTTGAATTGGGCCATAATTAGGACTCTTTTTCAAAGATACACCTCTCCAAACAAACAAACAAAACTTGAAACTTCCAAACAATCAAAAGACAACCAAGAAAACCTCACATTATTCAACTTTTAGGTCTCCTCTCGCGCATTTAGACCCCTTTTCATAAAACCCTCACTTTCCTTGCAATCAATTAGGGATTATTGAAAATATTATGCCCTGGCCTCTCACAAGATTATAATCAATTCAATCAAGCTTACGTATTCCCATACATTCTCATTCCATCCTCAAATAGTGATGCCCCAAATATCTACATACACTTCCTTCACAAAATCATTCTTTTTCACTAGTTTTCACCCTCTTTCACCTAGGGTTTCTCACTTATTCACTTCTCTGACCACTTACAACCTCTCAGATCTTCTAAAAAACCTCCAATTCACCTACTCTCATATTTTTCAGGGGATTCTATCCACTTCTAGACCCTTGTCCTCTTTTTAGTCACTCTAGCCTTGTTTAAAAGGTATCAAAACTAGTTTCTCACTAGGGCAGCGAGGAGAACTCACACAAAAAATTCACCAAACCAATTCCTTACCTTCTATACCTACTCCTACTTGAGACCAGTCCATTCCACCAAGAAATAGTTTCTATAGAAATGTGGAATGGAATTTTTAGTTCATTTGGGCAACCAAACCCTTAACTCCTATTTTTTGATCGCCTAGAGAAATCAGGCAACCAAAAGCTTGAAAATCAATATGAAACACTCAAATTAGTTTTAAATTGATTCCAACACCTAAATCCTTCAATTCACACACACTAAAGATGCACAACCACTTGCACGGAACCGTACACTAGCAGATGATGGAGGAAAACACATAAAATAGTAGTATAACAGTGATATTTTATTAGTTTTTCCTTCAAAATGCTTCAACGACAACTAAAAATGATGAATCACATATTTTAAACACTTTCCCAATAATTTCAACTTCCTAAGCACCTAATATTTCCTCTAAAACTACCTTGACTCTTCATATTCCTCCACTTGACACCTTTTTGCAATTTTTACAACATTGATTGACAACTTTTGTTAAGATTCTGTAACTTTATAATTTATGCCTAAAATGACTACCAAAAACCATTACAAACTCAAAAATAGCTATTTAAGCCTTATTACATCATGAAAATACCTATACAACCTCAAAATCCTAAATTTTCCTCATGGAGGCATGCTCTTGTAAAGGTGCACCTACACCACTTTTTCAAACAGCTCACCGCATTTTCTATGCTATCACATTTTCCTTACATGTCTACCAAAGCATTTTATCAAACAGTTCATTTCATCACTGCTATGGCTAAAATCTTAAAAAAGATGCTTTCCAACAAACTATGGATGCTTGGAAAAAATCTATCAAAGCATAATAGTAAGCAATAGCATAGACAAGGCAATTAGTAGGTTGAAAAAATGCCTCGAACAAATGTGGTCTCATGGTGATGGAATTCCATTCTATCACCATGAGACCACATTTCTTTGAGGAATTTCTTCAAACAACTCACCACCTTTTCTATGATACCACATTTTCCATACATGTGTACCAAAGCATTTTATCAAACAACTCACTTCCTTGCTACTATGGCTAAAATCCTAAAATAGGTGCTTTCCAACAAACTATGGATGCTTGGAAAAATTTATATCAAAGCATAATAGTAAGTAATAATACCATAAAGAAGCAAATGAACTATCTAAAAAAATACCTAAAAGAAATGTGGTCTTATGGTGATGGAATGCCATGACATGCATTTGTCTGTAATTGCATTCCATCACCACGAGACCCCATTTCTTTGAGGCATTTTTTCAAATAGTTAACTACCTTCTCTATGCCACCACAATTATCATACATGTCTATGAAAGAATTTTATCAAACGGTTCACCAACTTGCTACTATGGGTAAAAGCCTAAAAACACATGCTTTCAAACAAGATATGGATAGGGAAAATAGTAAGAATGATAGTTAGAAATATATAGTTTAATAAGTACTCAAAATTTTGTTTATTATCTCATACATTATAAGTCATGACATGGATCTCTATTGTAGCTTTTGTGATTGAATAATTTGTTGATTTATTTTTAGTTATTGCAAGCAGAAACACCTTTGAATGTGACAAGGGCAATAGAGATCATTGTTTCATCTGCTATAAAATCCTCGATGGCTCTAACAAGGGAGGTATGAGGCAAATTACTAAATTTCAATTTGCATTCGTTGTTATAGATGTTAGTTCTAGTGACAAATAAAACCATTATTGATTTGTGGTTTAATTTCTATTTGGATGGTTTATACAGGACTTCAGCACGCCTCAGCCTGGGTGTGCGAATATTTCCCTTGAGAAGAGTGATCATCAAATGGAAGTAAGTGATTATTTTGTTAAAAATATCATCTTTTATAATGTAATTTCTATATATTAATGTCTTTACTTCTTATTGTAATAGATAAAATTTCACGAAGAACTAAACACTAGGAGGAGTACCAGGAGCACTCCTTGACCAGAACATAAATGAGTGACAAATGTATTGCCATTCAATCGACAATCAAAGGCAAAGGGTTTATTTCGAAGGGGATGGAGAGCAATGACTTTTGATTCCAAAGCCCTTTGTTGTATGCCTACATGGCATTTTTGTACATATTTTGTATTGGATATATTTGACATTGTATGCCTATATGGCATTCTTGTAAGCCTATATGGCCATTTTGTACCTAAATTTTATACTTATATCGACATATATTGATGTATGCCTACATGGATATTTGGTCAATACAAGAATTTTTTATCAATGGTGTTCATATTTGCATTATAAATCCATGGTTCAATAGATATGAGTTACATGTATTCAAGTGTATACTCTACAACTTACGTGTATACTTTGTGACTTACGTGTATTCCAATGCATACTTTGCAACTCACGTGTTTTCATGTGTATGCCTTGTATTCATTCATATACTTTGTATTAATTTGTGTATACTATGTATTTGTGTGTATACTTCAAGGCTTACATGTTTTTGAGTAATTGTTCTTCCCTTATTCACATGTATACTTATTAATTGGTTAGCCCTTGCATTGATCATTTTTGTCCTTGATGGTTTGTCTTGAATATTAATTGATTGATCCTAAACAACTTTATGTAAAATCAAAAAACATGTTTTCAATTGGTTTTACATGAAATGATTCATAAAAAGATTTCAAAAAGTATCCTTGATATTACAAAAATATATGTGTTTATACACTTCAATTGTGTAGTCACCCTTTGGTTCTTTCAAAGAAAAATCTGACTATGCCACTATTACACTGCACAAGTAAACTAGATTTTATATTGTGGAGCTATATTAAGCTATCACTCTCAAGACCAATGTAACAATGATACAAAATAATAGACTGGAAGAAGACATCAAAATGGCTAGTGTACTAAACAAATTCTTATGATTTCTGAAGAATGTTGATAACTCTACTCAGTTGGCTTCTTTTTTCAAAATCATACAAATTGAACCCTGGCATCAATAGACTGTGTATATCAAGCTACCACAATTCAAGTTTCAATGATGAATATTTATCATGCATATTTTAAATGACATTCAAGTTTATGGTGGTTTTTTTGTTTATATGATGTTATGTGATATTATAATCCTAATTGATGCTTCTAGGTTGCATATATATATATATATATATATATTGTTTTTACATGTTTTTTGTACTAACAAACCCAAAACGAACCGAACCCCCCTCCAAAACATTTTGGTCGAATCGATGAACCAAACCCCTGAACTTGAACCCGAACCTCATACAACCTCAAAACCTCTTCCACCACTCTTCATTCTTCCTACACAAAAACTTAATTGACCACCAAATTATGTTTCCCCCTTACTTTACCCACTTTTACCCCCTCAAACCTCTCTATTTCATTGACAACCCCTCTTTTCCCAACTAGGGCATCATGCCATAACATAATTTTGACCTCCCTTGTGCTTGAAGACCTTTTGAACACATCAAAATCCACAACCTCACTCTATTTCCAACCTATTCTAACTTATTCTCAAGAAATTTCTTCTTTTCACCTCTTTTAGCCTTGCTTTTAACACCTAAATTCTGAATTTTCAATAGGGGCAGTGTTAGTAATCTCTTCCAATTCCTTTACCAATGATATTTTATTATTCATAATCCCTATCCTTCTTACATCAGGGCCATTCCATTGAGACACAGCCTGAACAATAGGTGGAATGACCTATTTCAACATATTACACTTAAACCCTTGTATGAGCAAGTTCAGACCTATTTCAGAAATTTACTTCTAAGTTGCTTGGAACATAATAGAATTCCATGAGAATGGATTCTAATCAAAGCTAAAACCATTCTACGACAGATTCAGATCATCTTAGAGGAAAATCTTACTATACGGACCCTTACACAGGTTGGAAATGAAGAAAATGCATAGAAATTAACAAAGAAACAAAGATATTTGATTGATATTCTCCTTCAAACTCTTCAACAACCACAAACTTCGAGTTTCCAATGATCATACTCTTTTTTTGTGGAAAACTCAGACTTCTCAATCGTTGTGTGTATGTTTCTCTTTTCAATTGTTTTTCATGCCATCCTAAGGGATCAAGTCGGTTGAACGTAGCTCAAAGAAATTATGTGTATTTGGGTGCGAAAGAGGACCATGCCTAGTGTAAACGTACCTATCGGGATGTGTTGGAGCAATTTGTTTGGTCACATGAATTGCAAAATGAAAGTTGCACCACTTTGCAACTTTACACTGCTTGCATTTGCCACTTTTTCATCAAGTGAAAACTAGACACCATAGGAAAACAACTCTGAGATAACAAAAATTGAAAGATGTTATTATAGAGGAGCCTAATGCAATCCCATAGGCTTAGACAAAGAGTTCATAAGCATCACGATTTTTGAGTAATAGCCCGTCAAAGATTGCTTCCCTTTTGCACTTTGGACCCTTAAGGGATCGATCTAATTGAATGTAGGTCAGAGCGATTTCGTGTGTTTGGGTGCGAGAGATGACCATTTATAGAGTAAACGTACCCATTCAAATGTGTTGGAACAATCTGTTTGGTCACACGAGTTGCAGAAAGAAAGTTGCACCACTTTGCAACTTTCAACTACTTGCATTTGACAACTTTTTCCCCAAGTGAAAATTTTCCACCATGGGAAAATGCCTCTGAGATAGCAAACAAGGAGAGATTTTATTATAGAGGGGCCCAACACGATCCCATAGGATAAGACGAGAAGTTTCTAAGTGTCAAGGTATACGAGTAACAACATGCTAAAGTTTGCAACCATTTTGCACTTTGGACCCTTAAGGGATCGATCCGGTTGAACGTAGCTCGAAGCGATTACGCATGTTTGGGTGTGAAAGAGGACCATGCCTAGCATAAAAATACCTATTCAGACATGTTGGAACAGTGCATTTGGTCACATGAGTTGTAGAACGAAAGTTGCACCACTTTGCAACTTTCAACTACTTGCATTTGACAACTTTTTCCCCAAGTGAAAACTCACCACGACAAGAAAATGCTTCTAAGATAGAAAAAATTGAGAGAGGTTATTATAGAGGGACCTAGCATAATCCCATAGGATTAGACAAGAAGTTTCTAAACATCACGGTATCCAAGTAACAACATGTTGAAGTTTGCAGCTATTTTGCACTTTGGACCCTTAAGGGATTGATCCGGTTGAACGTAGCTCAGAGCGATTCTATGTGTTTGGGTGTGAAAGAGGACCATTCCTAGTGTAAGCATACCTATTCAAACATTTTGGAATAGTCCGTTTGGTCACACGAGCTGCAAAATGAAAGTTGCACCACTTTGCAAGTTTCAACTATTTGCATTTGACAACTTTTTCCCCAAGTGAAAACTCACCACCACGGGAAAATTCCTTCGAGATAGAAAATTTTGAGAAAGGTTATTGTAGAGGGGCCCAACATGATCCCATAGGATCAGATGAGAAGTTTATAAGCATCATAGTATTTGAGTAACAACATGTTGAATCTTTCAGCCATTTTGCACTTTGGACTCTTAAGGGATCGATCTGGTTGAACGAAGCTCAGAGAGATTCCGTGTGTTTGGGTGCAAAAGAGGACCATGCCTAACATAAACATACCTATTTAGACACATTGGAATAGTCCATTTGGTTACATGAGCTGCAGAATGAAATTTACACCACTTTGCAACTTTCAACTACTTGCATTTGACAACTTTTTTCTCAAGTGAAAACTTGCCAACACAAGAAAATTCCTCCAAGAGAGGTTAATGTAGAGGGGCCCAATTAAATCCTATAGGATTATATGATAAGTTTCTAAGCATCACGATATCCGAGTAACAACATGTTGAAGTTTGCAGGCATTTGACACTTTGGACCCTTAAGGGATTGATTCGGTTGAATGTAGCTAGGAGCGATTCCGCGTGTTTGGGTGTGAAAGAGGACCATGCCTAGCATAAAAATACCTATTCAGACATGTTGGAACAATCTATTTGGTCACACAAGTTGTAAAATGAAATTTGCACCACTTTGAAACTTTGCACTACTTGCATTTGACACTTTTTCCATCAAGTGAAAACTGGACACCACGGGAAAACCACTCTGAGATAACAAAAACTAAGAAATTTTATTATAGAGGGGTCTAACGTGATCTCGTAGGTTTAGACAAAGATTGTGTAAGTGCCATGGTTTCTAAGTAATACCCCGTCAAAGATTACTACCCTTTTGCACTTTCAACCCTTAAGGGATCGAGTCGGTTGAGCATAGCTCATAGCAATTGTAGTCTCTTTTCGATGGAATTATGTGGGCAGCAGAATTAACTCCATTTTAGTTTTGTTTTGGTTGGATTTCAAGTGATTCTGTGCATTTTAGAAGTCAATTACTGAGGGTCGGTCTGTATACCCTATTTTAAGATAATCTTTTAGGTACTTTGTTTTATTGAGGTGTCTTAAGAGGGTCGGTCCGTATCTCAATAAACACTTACCTAACTTGTGAATGAAGATGGTTTTGGGGTTTGTTATGTTAGAGGGGTTATCATGCCCTAAAAGTGGAGGAATCGGTGGTTTGGCAGACTGGTTACTGTTGCCCATTGGTGGTTTGTGTGTGATAAGAAGAATAAAGGGGGGTTGCTTGTTTTGTGAAAGGTGATCCAAAAGAGTCTTATGAGGGTTTGATGTATGTTGAAGAAGGCTTAAATGACTGCCTAAAATGGTGGTTTTTTGTAGAGGTTGTAAAGGAATTCTGAGAGCTAAGGTGGGAAAAATAAGTCTGCAAACCTACAAGACTGACTAGGTGCAAAGTTGAAAATAAGCCAAGATTGAGTTTTGAGGGAAGGAAGGAAGTTGGAATCCTTTTCTATTATGGAAGTGAGTTGATTTCCTCCTTGTATTGATATCAAAATCACTTCCTATCATAATCACTTCATGTTTACATTGTTTTGCACTTTTTTCACATTGACAACTTTTCAATTTTTGCAATTTTACATCATTTTGAAAAATATGCAACATGAACTCCGAAATAACCCCAAAACCAACTAAAATGACTTATTATGTTATAAATTGGTCTAATATGACCTTATTCAATTGAAAAAACTCAAAACACAAAACTAACTAAAGACTTCCATGAACCAAATTTTCTCAATAACCTTGGTGCCCGTGCACCAAATTTCATTATTTTAGTAAATCTCATTACAAGTAAATCTCAATACAATGCCTTAAGTATTCTGTTCTCACAAATATTTTACAATTTCACTCATACATTCAAGATTCTCTTATAATGTCTCCATCATAGGTGTTCATTATGAGGTTAACTTCAAATGAGTAACTTGAGATTCCCTCGCAAAGCTTCACACACTCTTTTATAATGGCTTCAAATCAGAATTGAGATTTCTCAAGATCATCAAAATAAGAATGTTGCATTAATTTTTTGGATGAGATTCTCTTCGATGGCTCATAAATCAGCATTTTTTACAAGGAGAGACCAATCAATTTTTAGTAGTTTACTTACAGATACACAAAGAAAAAGAAGAAAAAGAAAGAGCATCCAAAATGGAAATGAAATAAAAATAGATGGAAGCCACTTATAGATAGGCATGGGAGTCTCTCAACTTATTCATTCCCAGTCATACATCTTCACTGGGAGTTCAAAGATACCTATTGCGCACAACACCTCTCATGAATAGAATATCTTGAAATTTGAGATGCTTTTATAATGTCTACATCATAGGTGCTCATGATAAGGTTAAATTCAAATGAATAACTTGAAATTCCCTCACCAAGCTTTGCACACACTTTTGTAATGACTTAAAATCATAATTGAGATTTGTCAAGATCTTCAAAATAAGGATGTTGCATTACTTTTATGGCTAAGATTCTCTTGGATGGCTCATAAATCTGCATTTTCTACAAGGGGACACCAATCAATGTTTAGTAGGTTACCTACAAATAGACAAAGTTAAAGAAGATGATAACATTGGCATCAAACAAATTAATTCGCATACAAGTATATAAATAATAAGAACCAGTGTGCATATACTTATAAATTAATCCAACAAACCATCTGGGTCTTCTCTACTCTTTATTGCGTCCAGTATTGCCTCGCGGTCAGACTCATGAACCTTCCACAAGGTCTTGTTCAAAGGTCTACCCCCATATTTGGTCAAACGAACATTGGATTCCATGACAAGGTGCAAGTAATGAAGAATCTTATGATGCGTGTGAAAGTGTTGAAACAACCAATGTTTAACACTCTTATGTGTGTACCTTCTAAGTCACGTTGTAGTAACCACAACTGAGCCTGTAGGGTATTCGATGCTTTCTCCATCTATAACTGGGGCCTCCAATTTCTTTTTGGCCTCAACACAATGACACAAGTAATAGTATGTTCCCTCTTCATTCTCTTCATTTGTAATAATTGCATAAACATGCCCTACATTGATATGTGCAGCAAATCTCTTGAAATTAGTCAACATTACAAATACACTACAAAATAAGATAACAATATTCAATTTCAACAACTAAGCAAGTAGATATATTACCTGGTTGAACTAGATCTGGTACGTGGTCAAAGTTGACCGATGATTCCATTTGTGTTAGTTCCAATGCCATCAAAGGGTGATACATGTGAAATGGGCTAAGATAACTTGTCAACCATTTGTCAACCCACTCCCTTGACTCACAATCATTCCAGTCTTGCATTGTACATGAAGAACAAAATCATGCCATATTCTATGTATCAATACTCCATGAACCTGCATTTGAGCTAAGGAAAGAGTGTAGCTCACTTGATCCTGTTAGTGTACAACAATCCTCATATGGTGCAATGTTAGTATCATCCATCAACCAAAAAGATCTATGAACTGAAGACGTAGCTTCATTACCTACACCCATCGAAGCATTACACCACTCGACGATTGATCTTGCATCTATCAACTTTGCACTATCTTTATACTTTAACTCTTCTCATGCTAAAGCTCTTTTCACGCATGCTCCTACACCATCATGCTCCCCCTTTCCATGCCCAACCTCACAAAATTTCCACATATGTTGAACACCTATAATGACATGCATCTGGCACAACCAGTAGAACATGCATGAGTTCTTGAACTGTGCTACATAGTTATCCAACCATATTATATTTCGACCATATGCTATGCCCCTCTGAGCCAAACCACTATAGAACATCTAGAAGCAACCTTGCACGAACTCTAGAGAATGTGTGCGATCATCACTAATGTAAAATTGGTACTCCCTCAATACCTTCCTTTGGTCCTCTATACTATCAAATGCATGAATGAATACTATGTGCACAAATATCGAAACCTGTGTGGAGTTGTAATACTGTGACTAAACCATACGTCGTGGCTATAGAGTATAGTTCTCTGCAAAGTCAACCATTGATACTATGTCGCCAACTAGAAAGGTGTCCTTGCATAGCTTGAATTTCATGTCCAACCATTAGGCTCTATGGGTATGCATTGCATACATCAAATCTTATATTGTCACAAAACATGGACATAAACTGATACACTAGAATCTTCTGAATAACCAAATCACACCTTTTTTCTTGAGACCCATCTTTTGTAGCATATGCCACTATTTTATACTTCCCAAACTCTACTAGTTTCTTTCCCACCTCATATGTGCTTTCCATATGTTGACATACTAGCATACGTTGCTTGCCACCGCAATGCTCACATGAACCATCCAAGCATGCTATCCTATATAATATCTAGCCATCCTATATTTCACATAATATTTTTGATAAGAACTCTCTTGAAGATTTTGGTGGGGCTTTTATGCCACAATCCTGCAAAACATCATTAGTATGCAAATCTAAACATATAGAACAATAAATATCATAATGGTTAGAGAATTCAATATGTAGTCTACAACAACAAGTAGTGCATTTGTGATTTATCTTGACATAAATTTTTTTAATAATTTAAAAAAATATTTGAGATTTATACTAATTTGAGGATAATCATTTTGAAATTTATGAAAAAATTGGGTTTGAGTCATATCCAAAAAATGCTTTGGATGTGGCTCATGGTTCCGACTACTAATTCTCCTTCTTACCACATCCCTTTGATTCAGAGATGGTCTTGTGCTTATTCTTCCAATAATATTCAATTAGTGTTCTCAAGGCTTCAACAACTTCTTTATCTTTTCGTGGCAGTCTCCCCGAGAATGCCCATAATTCATTTGAATTGGCGCCCTCAATTCTTTTTCGCCTTTGAACATCTCTTGATAAAAATTTTCTACTAATTCTCATTTTTTCACTCATCTTTTTAATGAGATGAGCTCTCTTTGTTTGTAAGCCTACCAAAGTCGATGTAATGACACACCGGGTGACATTACTATCCTTTGAGCATGAGGTCTTACCCACACTCTCATAAGCATCCATTAAATTCTTCACAATAGTTTTTTCACTTGATGCATTTGATGCTCTCAACCCAAGAGTCTTCATGATGTTTCTATACTTTACACCTCGCATCATTTCAAAAAATAGTTGACATCTTGCAGTCTCATTTATCCTTTCAAAGAAGAATTTCCAAATCTTATCAGCATATCTTCTACAAGTGTGTGTTGAAATATTACCTTCCATGTGTTGCAAAATATCCTCATCAATATTAATCAAATACTTTGGATTTCTAAGCAAAATTCTAGGTGGTGTTCTCCTAGGTACATACATCTCAACATTACGAATTTAATCAATATTTAATTGAGGTGGGCTAGATTGCGTACCTTCAATCGAGGGTGTAGTAGACGCCATACTTAGAGGTTCACATGGGGATGATGGCATACCTTCTTCGTCAAATCCGAGTGATGATTTCCTCTCAACTTGAGATGCATTGGTGATGTCCAAAAATATTCACTTGTAGTAGATCGTGTCCCTCCATATTCACTTGCAGTAGATGGTGTCCCTCCATATTATCTTGTGCTTAATGGTGTCCCTTCATATTCACTTGTCATAGAGGGTGTGTCTCCAACTACAATATCTGAATCTGTCTTACCATGATGCTTTTGCATTTGTGCCTTTTGTGCTGCCAATTCCTTTTCTCTTTTTGACGGTTGGTGTTCCTCCTCAATTGGATTTTTTTCGTCAATCATTTCCAATTTCTTCTTTTCACGATATTCCTCCACCCGATCTCTCTCCTTTTGTTTGAAGGTTTCATACTCTTCATCTGTTAGTTTCTTCATTGTTCGTTTCTTCAGCATGGTGGATAATTTTACCTGTAGCATGGTAATGAAATGAATATTAGTTCCTAAAAGTGGTATCCATTCAAATAAATCAAAATATTTGTCATTCAAGGCTTCATAAAGAATACTTACAATCATCCTGTACAAGAGTATTTCTAGCATAGACAAATGTTACATGATTTTTTTCAATTGAATGCTTTAAAGAAATATGGTAATGTGGCATGCCATGATTGCAAGATAGGCTCAAAATGGAAGCATGGAAAATCCATGTGGTATGCACATCCATAATAAAGGATTGAGAAATGATGTTTTATTTTACTTCCTTAAAACTTATGTTGTATATATGTGTATACAAAATATGGAAGCATACATGGTGCATGAGCACCATTGAATGGAATTTTTCAATTCAAGAAGTTGTTGTCTAGGCTTTAGGATTTTGGAATTTTTTCATTAAATAAGGTCAATAAGACCATTTTCCATTGTAATGAGTCATTTTTGATGTTTCATAGGTGTTTAGAAGGTTTAAATTTCAAAATTGCAAAAAAACATTGGTAAGTTGCTAATTGTGCAAATGGGAAAAATTGTAAAGTTGTAAAAAGCAAATTTTGAGGAGGGAAAATGGTCATACCATTTTAAATGTCATTTGAAGGAATTAGGACATTTATTTTTGTGTTAAAAAGCATATATATGCTGGAGAACATCGATGCAAATATTGATTTTAAAGATTGAAGGAAGATTGAATTGAAAAATCATTGTTTTTTCAGATTTTATGTATTTCTTTGTCTTTAGGTTTTAAAGATACAAAATGACTGAAGATGGATCACCTGATTTAAAAGATGTTGGCAAACATGTCTCAATGCTTGGTATAATTTAGAAAGGCTAACTTGTGGAATTTTTTGTTTTGAGAAAAGTTGACTCCTTGTGCAAAATGATGTTATAACTACAAGAATTAAAGATCTTGATGGATCAATGGTTTGTGAATGTGTATTTGGTTTATTTCAATCAATAACATGCTGATTATAGTGTCTTGGTTTTTTGGATAAAGTTTGGTAGAAAGAATCCATGATTTGTTGTTATTTTGCCATGTAAATTGCATTGAAGAGTGAATTAGTGAATAATGAAGGAATTGAATGGTTCTAAGTTTCTAATCAGGTTTATGCTATATTACAATCAATTTTATGATGGTTAATATGGTTAAGGGTTAATAGGTTTATGAAGGAATTGAATGGTTAAGAGTTGGAGCCAAGTTCTAATGTTTTGTGGAAATATGAAATTAAGTGAAATTGAAAGATTTTGATGAAAAGATGACTGAGTTTGTTAGTTGATCTTCTCCAATTTAAATTAGGGTTAGAAGTACCCTTGATGATTTGTGGATCCTAGTAGATGCTTTGCATCAGGTTAAAAAATTTAGTTGGAAAGTGTATATAATTGTGTAATTTAAAATGTGCATTGACAACCTAAGGTTATAATGAAAAATAAACAATGATCAACATGGAGTATTGAAATTAAAAATAATAAAAGCAAGCCATAATAGAATGAAAGAAAATGTGTAAAGACTTCACATACCTAAAAAACCAGAGCTTCAAATGAAGGAGTTCAACCCAATTATGTAACCTTTGATTCTTCTTTCTTCAAACTCCTCAAAAATTTTACTTTTTCAAAATCTTGCTCCCCTCCAAACTTCAATTGCATATCACTTTTGAATGGAATTCAAACCTGAATTGATATTATATGCCTTTTAATGTGAAAAATATTCTATTTCATGCAAAGGTGGTGGAAACATCATGAAAAAGGTGGTGGAATGTGAAAAACATGCATGCACACTTCACAACATCATCATAAAGCATCTTTTTGTCATCACATGCGCAGAACTAGGAGAATATGCAGAATGTGGGCCTTGAGATCACAGGTATATTGAATTTTTTAAATTTTTTTAGTGCAAGACAAAAGGCGCTCGCGTTATAACACGAGCGTGTTATTTCTTGCTAAAACAACCATATCTCTACTTCTTCAAAACACACTCGTGTTATGTGAAATATGGTTTTTTATAATAGATTTCTTCTCTCTCTCTCTCTCTTTGTCTATACCCTCTACTCTAATTATATCTCTCCCCTATGCCCTTATAATAGAGGAGATAGAGGTGAGTGTGTGTGAGAGAGAGAGAGAGAGAAAGGTAGAGGGAGGAAGAGGAGAGATATATAGTAGAGAGGGAGGGGGGTTGAGGGTTTAAGGGCTTAGGGTTAACGGTAGAGGGTTATGGGTTTACGGTTTAAGGGTAGAAGGTGTAGGGTTGAGAGAGAGAGAGTGGGAGAAAGAGAGAGTGGGAGAGAGGGAGAGAGAGAGAGAGTGGGAGAGATGGAGATAGCGAGGGAGGGAGAGAGGGGGGGAGTGGGAGAAAGAGAGAGTGGGAGAGAGGGAGAGAGGGAGAGTGGAAGGGAGAGGGAGAGTGGGAGAGAGAGAGAGAGAGAGAGAGAGAGAGAGAGAGAGAGAGAGAGAGAGAGAGAGAGAGAGAGTGGGAGAAAGAGAGTGGGAGTGATTGAACAATGAGAGAGAGATCTAAGAGAGGGAGAGGGGTAGGAGGGAGATATTTGAGAGAGAGAGAGGGGGTGGAAGAGAGATAGAGGGTAGAGGGTTATGAGTTAAGGGTTTAAGGGTTAAGGGTTAAGGGTTAAGGATAGAGGGGAGATATATAGGAGTGAGTGAGAGAGAGACTTGAGAGAGAGGGGGGGTAGGAGGGAGAGTCTCAACCCTTAAACCCTCTACCCTATAAACCCTTAAAAACTCAACCCTAAACCCTAAATCTTCAACCCTCAACCCTTAAACCCTAATCCCTCAACCCCTATACCCTCTTAATACCTCAACCCTCAACCCTCAACCCTCAACCCTTAACCCTCAACCCTTAAACCCTAATCCCTCAACCCCTATACCCTTTTAATCCCTCAACCTTTAAACCCTATTCCCTCAACCCCTATACCCTCCACCCTATACACTGGATCCTAAACCCTAATCCCCTAACCCTATACCCTCAATCCTCTATCCTCAACCTTAAACCCTCAACCCTCAAACCCTCAACCCTATAAACCTTTAAACACTCAACCCTAAAATTTAAACCCTAATCTCTCAACCTTCGACCCTCAACCCTTAAACCTTAATCCCTCAACCCCTCAACCCTCTTAATCCCTCAACCCTCAACCCTCAACCCTCAACCCTCAACCTTTAAACCCTAATCCCTCAACCCCTATACCCTTTTAATCTCTCAACCCTCAACCCTTAAACCCTAATCCCTCAACCCCTATACCCTCTTAATCCCTCAACCCTCAACCCTCAACACTTAAACCATAATCTCTCAACCCATATATCCTCTTAATCCATCAACCCTTAAACCATATTCCCTCAACCCCTACACCCTCTACCCTATACATTGGACCCTCAGCCCTAATACCCTAACCCTATACGATCAATCCTCTACCCTCAACCCTAAACCCTCACACCCTCAACCCTCTACCCTCTACCCTATAAACCCTTAAACACTCAACCCTAAACCCTAAACCCTCAACCCTTAAACCCTTAAACCCTCTACCCTCTACCCTCTACCCACAACCCTAATCCCCCAACCCTTAAACCCACTTAGTAAACTATCTCCCTAATCCCTCAACCCTCTTGACCCTTAATCCCTCAACCCTCAACCCTTAAACCCTAATCCCTTAACCCCTATACCCTCTTAATCCCTCAACCTTCAACCCTCAACCCTTAAAAATCCTAATCCCTCAACCACTATACCCTCTTAATCCCTCAACCCTCAAACCCTCTACCCTCTACCCTCTACCCTCTACCTCTGTCCTCCTAAGAGCCTTAAACACTCAACCTAAACCCTAAACCCTCAACCCTTAAAGCCCTCTGCCCTCTGCCTCAATCCTCTCTACCCTCTACCTCTACCCTCAACCCTCAACTCAACCCTCAACCCTAATCCCTCGACCCCTATACCCTCTTAATCTCTCAACCCTCAACCCTCGACCCCTATACCCTCTTAATATCTCAACCCTCAACCCTCAAACCTTAAACCTTAATCCCTCAACCCCTATACCCTCATAATCCCTCAACCCCTATACCCTTGTAATCCCTCAACCCTCAACCCCTATTCTCTCAACCCCTATACCCTCTACCCTATACATTGGAACCTCAACCCTAATTCCCTAACCCTATACTATGAATCCTCTACCCTCAACCTTAAACCCACAACCCTCAACCCTCTACCCTCTACCGTATAAACCCTTAAATAGTCAACCCTAAACCTTAAACCCTCAACCCTTAAACCCTATACCCTAAAACAATATACCCTCTACCCTCAATCCTCTACCATCTACCCTCAAACCTAATCCCCCAACCCTTAAACCCACTTAGTAAACTCTCTACCCTAATCCATCAACCTTCTTGACCCTTAATCCCTCAACCCTCAACCCTTAAACCCTAATCCCTCAACACCTATACCCTCTTAATCCCTCAACCCTCAACCCTCAACTCTTTAACCCTAATCCCTCAAGCCTCAACCCTCAACCCATAAACCCTAATCCCTCAACCCCTATACCATCTTAATCCCTCAACCCTCAAACCATCTACCCTCTACCCTATAAACCCTTACACACTCAACCCTAAACCCTCAACCCTCAACCCTTAAACCCTCTACCCTCTACCCTCAATCCTCTACCCTCTACCATCTACCCTCTACCCTCAACCCTCAACCCTAATCCCTCAACCCTATACCCTCTTAATCCATCAACCCTCAACCCTCAACCCCTATACCCTCTTAATCTCTCAACCCTCAACCCTCAACCCTTAAACCCTGATGCCTCAACCCCTATACCCTCCTAATCCCTCAACCCTCAACCCTTAAACCCTAATCTCTCAACCCCTATATCCTCTTAATCCCTCAACCCTTAAATGCTATTCCCTCAACCCCTATACCCTCAAACCCTCAAACCCTCTACCGTCTACCCTATAAACCCTTAAACACTCAACCCTAAACCCTCAACCCTTAAACCCTATACCCTCTACCCTCTACCCTCTACCCTCTACCCTAATCCCCCAACCCTTAAACCCTTAAAACCACTCAGTAAACTTTCTACCCTAATCCCTCAACCCTCTTGACCCTTAATCCCTCAACCCTTAAACACTAATCCCTCAACCCCTATACCCTCTACCCTATACATTGGACCCTCAACCTTAATCCCCCAACCCTATACCCTCAATCCTCTACCCTCAACCCTCTACCATCTACCTTATAAACCCTTAAACACTCAACCCTAAACCCTAATTCCTCAACCCTTAAACCCTAAACCCTCTACCCTCTACCCTCTACCCTCTACCCTCTACCCTAATCCCTCAACCCTTAAACTCACTTAGTAAACTCTCTACCCTAATGCCTCAACCCTTAAACCCACTTAAGAAACTCTACCCTAATGCCTCAATCCTTATACCCTCTACCATATACATTGGAACCTCAACCCTAATCCCCCAACCCTGTACCCTGAATCATCCACCCTCGACCTTAAACCCTCAACCCTCAACTCTTAAACCCTCTACCCTATACATTAAACACCCAACCCTTAATTCTTAGCCCTCAACCCTTAATCCCTCAATCCTCAACCCTCAAACCCTAATACCCTCTACCCTATACATTAGACTCTTAACCCCAATCCTTCAACCATATGTACCCTCAACCCTAATCCCTCAACCCTATACCCTCAACCCTACAAGTCGTCAACCCTATACCCTCTATTCTCAACCCTCTACCCTATACATTGGATCCTCAACCCTCATATATCTATGTCCCTCCCTCATCTTCTCTCCTTCTCTCTATCCATCTATCCCTCCCTCTCTACCCTAGTCCATCAACCCTAAACCCTAAACCCTTAAACACTCAACCCTAAACCCTCAACCCTTAAACCCTAAACAATTAAACCATCTACCCTCAACCCAATACCCTAATCCCTCAACCCTTAAACCCTAAAAAATTAAACCCTCTACCCTCTACCCTCTACCCTCAACCCAATACCCTAATCCCTCAACCCTTACAGCCTTAAATCCAAGAAAACTCTCCACCATAATCCATAGTCCCTAAACCCTTAATCCCTCACCCCTTAAACCCTCAACCCTCAACCTTCAACCCTCAACCCCTATAAACTCTACCTGATACATTGGACCCTCAACCCTAATCCCTCGACCCTATACCCTATAACCTCAATCCTCTACCCTCAACCTTAAACCCCCAATCCTCAACCCTCAACCCTTAAACCCTCTACCCTCAACCCTATACATTAAACCCTCAACCCTCAATTCTCAACCCTCAACCCTTAATCCCTCAACCCTCAATCCTTGAACCCTCAACCCATATACCCTCTACCCTTTACATTGGACCCTCAACCTAATCCTTCAACCATATACTCTCAAACCTATACCCTAGACCCTCTACCATCCACCCTAAACCCTAAACCCTAAAACCTTCTACCCTATACCCTCAACCCAATGCCCTCAACCATCGACCCTAGTCCCTCAACCCTGAACCCTTTAGGTTCTTCACCCTAATCCCTCAACCCCTATCACTTTCTCTCTATCTATACATCTCACCTCTCCCTCCCTCCCTCTCTCCTACCCTCTCTCGTTGTTTCTATCTACCCTCTCCCTCTTTCTACATACCTCTCAGTCAATGAATCCCTACCACCCTCTCTCACTCCCTCTATCCATCTCTCTCTATGTCCCTCCCACTCTCTCCCAATCCCTCTCTCTCCCCCTCTCTCCCTCTCTCTCATGTCTCTCTCTCCCACTCCCTCTCTCAGGTCTCTCCCTCTGGCAACCTACCTAGGTAACTCTCTCTCTCTCCCCTCTCTCTCTCTATCCCTCCCACCCTACCTAGATAAGTCCCTCTCACTCCACCCCTCTTTCTCTACCTCTCCGGTCACTCCCTCCCACACCCTCTCCCTCTCTCAAGTCTCTCACTCCACAATCCTCTTTCAGGACTCCTCTCACTACCTATCTCTCAGTTCTCCCTCTCACCCCCTCACACTCTCAAGTCTCCCTTTGGCACCCCTACCTACATAACTCTCTCTTTCTATTTGTCTCTCTCCCCTCTCTCTCTCTCTCCGGTCTCTCAATTCTCTCTCTCCCACTCCCCATCTCTCTCTCTCTCTCTCCCTCCCTCTATCCCTCCCAAAGTCTCTCCCTTTAGCACCCTACCTACATCCCTCCCAAAGTCTCTCCCTTTAGCACCCTACCTACATAACTCTCTCTTTCTCTTTGTCTCTCTCTCTGCCCCCCCTCTCTCTCTCCCCCTCTCTCTCAATTTTGTCTCTCCCAGCCACCATCTCCCTCTCTCCCCCTCCCTCTATCCATCCCACCCTACCTAGCTAAGTCCCTCTCACTCTAACCCCTTCTCTCCCACTCCCTCTCTCTTAAACTCTCACCTCCACCCCCTCTCTCTCTCTCTCTCTCTCTCTCTCTCTCTCTCTCTCTCTCTCTCTTAAAATTATCCCTCCCTCTAAAGACATACATACTTACATACATACAAGCATAATACATATGCACATAAAATCCTACATCCATACAATCTTACATACATATAGGAATAAATACAATCTACATGCATTGATACATACATACATACATACATACATACAAGCATGCATACATGTATACATACATGACATACAAGCATACATGTACATACAAATATATCAATATGCATTCAATAGAGTGGCATTTAACATAAAGTAAGTCATAACGTGAGAACATTATAATGTGCTCGTGTTATGTCTTGGTTGACATGTTTCCCACAGAAGAAAAAAACTATGTCAAAACTAAGATATAACACGAGCGTGTTATAACATGCTCACGTTATATCTTGCTTTGGGAATCCCCAAGCCTTAGGATTGTTATTTTCCTTGGAATACCAACCCAAAGGCTTGGAGGGCATTCCCAATGACCAGAGACGTGTTTTTGCAAATTCTACAATATTTCACATAATCGAGTCTGTGCTCACCATCAGGATTGCACGTGGTTCAATATCAAACAAATCAAACATCTGGGTAATGTTGCATTCTTTCTTAGCTATCCAACAATGTAGTTTTTTTCACTCTCTAACAATGTTAAGCATTTCATCCATAATTTATTTTGTTTGTATGTCTTTTTTTTGGCAAAAAGCAATGTTTGGTGTTTTTTTCGTTATAAATTAACCGCTCATCGAAATTTCAAATAAATTACATTTTTAGAAATAAGACTCCATTCTACAAAAAAAAATCAATTATTTTCCAAAATTTGTAGGGGTAACACGACCAAAATTATGTTTTTCAGGAAGTGTCCACTTCGAAAACTAGTAAAAAATCAAATATTCATGAAAAAATTATCAGAAAAATAATGCATCAACTAAATACTATTAGCTAACTTCTAACAGTAGTGATTTTAAAAATACTAAAAAAAAGTACACCATGCTAGGGTCATACAAGAGTTGTTATATTATGTTTTTCTGATAAAAGCAACACCAATTTGTGTACATCCCTCGTTTGAACCCCTTGATCTCAACCATTTTAAAAATAAATTAGTAGTTTAGAAAGTAGACTCGGAGAACTTTGATCCTTGTTTTTGTTCCATCTCAAAATTTTGAGTGTGACTATCCTCAATTTCACCTCCAAGGTTGGTATTTTTTGATTTCAGAAAAAAAAAGGTGTCCACTTAAGTTCCCTTTTTGGGAACCATCTTTGTGCACTTACCTGAGAGTTATCCTAATAAATCAAATAGATGTTATGTTGAGAAGGGATAACACTAGCTAGTAAGTTGAGACACAATTTGCAACAAACCAAGTCTGAATGATGAAGGGCTCCTTGAATCCTAGCAATTGCACCTCGACAACTAACAGAATGGGAAATCCAAAGACAAGAATTCACTATAGGATCAAAGAAAAAATGAGGCAATTAGAACCCTAATCACCTATATTAACCCTCAAAAACCCTAATTTTCACCTAGGAAACCCTAATTTTTACTTAGGAAACCTTCCTATGTTCAAATTAGGACTTCCTAGGAACATTGTAACAAGCAATGAGGGACACATAAACCTATTTTTTTGTCCTAAACAAAATTGAACCGAAATAGAATAGTGTCATGAGCTTGACCTTAAAATCAAATTTTTTGGTCAACCTCTCGATGGGGTAGCACAAAGTCCTACCATCATTTTACAGACCACCGGAGCACAATGGGGCATAATTTTTTTTAAATCTTGATCTTAACATCGAATCTTTGAAACAAAGCAACCAATACTTTGTATCAAAGAGGGGAAAAATGTAGACATGTTAAATTGACTTAAAATTGATCACACACTCTAAACGATATTTTCACACCATTGCATTTCACATCAATTGCATCAAAAACCATCAATTCCTCTATTAATTGAATAATACGACATTATTGAATTAATTCACTTGTTCATCATTTTTTACTAAATTAAATAAATTCCATTTATTTAATAAAGTCATAAGAACCTATTTCTACTATTGATTAAATAAAACAACATTATTTAATTAATTCACTTTTCATCAAATCGACCATTTAAATAAATTACATTTATTTAATAAAGTCTTAATCTAACTTTATTTCGTCCTGATTAGTTAAATAACACCAATTATTTAATTACATCAATAAATCACTTTATTCCCCTAAGTCGATTGAATTATTAAATCATAATAATTTAATTAACCCACTTTCTCTCCAAAATTTGAATAATTTAAATAAACTATTCAAAATATTATCAAAAATCAAATCAAACTAATGCAACTTTGTTTGCAAAAGTCAAAATTGATTTGCACATTCAACTCCAAAATGAATTAATTAATTGATCATTCTCAACCACTTTTCTGATTGAGTAAATTATGATCCCCTGATTTCTCAATCTATTCTTGACTGATCAATCTAAACCGTGACAGATCAATCTAAATTCCTAATTGATCAATCTATTCTTGAATCCCACATATTATTCAATCTAAATTCCTAACTAATCAATCCATTCTTCAATCCCATAGATTATTCAATCTATATCCCAAACTGATCAATCTATTCCTCAATCACACAAATTGTGCAATCTAATTTGCATAGATCATTCATTTCTATTTCATCTCAACAACCCTCAACCATCAAACTTGATTTAACATTTTTTAATCCTAATTTTCCATGTCGATTCATATTTTCTATATAAGAAACCTCTTTCCTTGCAAATAAGGATAAGAGAATCAACCTATTCAGATGATGAAGTAATGCCAAAACACCATTGATAAAGCTTCAACAAATTTTTTCGATCAACCATTCATGCATTATTCTTCAAAATTTTGCAAACGAACTATGAAGGCTTTGCAGTGATACGAGCAACCACATCCTCACAAATATACTCCAATACGAGATGGGTAACAATTTTGTTATTGAATTTAGTTGTTTATGCATTTCGTTTTCATGTTCTTGAATTTAGTATTCTTAATTGTGCATTTCGTAAGTGTAGGAATAGATCGTAGAATAATAATCTTGATTATAGATTAGATTCTATTTCAAATACGTTTATATTATTTATGTCTATGATTTTCCCCTCACACACCTCTCAAGCTACCCATGACCAAAATGGATGAGTTTTTCTTTGGGAATCTATGTGTATGAATCAATTAATTAAGGGTTAATGATAACTTTTAAATGACCCACATTGTTAGATCTAAAAAATTCTCATTATCAATATTCATTTTAGTATACTTGATGGCACAATGGCGTATGGGGCTACAATGAATAATGATTATCTATATTGACAAAATTTTGTGATGAACTCAACAAATTAGAGCTGCCTCTAAGAATGAAATTCATAATTTTGTTATGTTGGTTAGATTACCCAAAATACCACTTGACATGTAACCCCTTAAAGATCTTTTCTTTTTGTTGTAGATGAAAAACAAATCCAAATTCAAATAAAAGTAGTAAAAATAACAGTGAAGGGGAGAAAATAAGAGACATCTAAACTGGTAGGAGGAAGTAATAATTCAAGGTGGATGAGACTAACTAATCCTTAAAATAGCATGAAGCATGTGTCCACATATCAATGTTCTATTCACAAGAAGGATAATACAGAGGTGACACTACAAAAACAAGGACTACTTGCTTTCAATGATAATCACTAATAATTAATGAATCCATTTAAATAATCATTGAGATACTCCACCTCTGTAATGTAAACAAAAGATTTTCATTGTGCTTGAATTGATACAAAATACAATAACTAACTATTAATTGAAGAACAGGCTATTGTGTGGTATTGATAATTAATTGGAGTTGTTCAGACATTTGAGAGGTATTTACCTAACACTGGAAAAACTTGTCGCCATTACTGTGGATGTTTCATTGGTCATGGCAGCAAAATTATTATCTTGGCACTGTGTCGGAGATGTTGTGTAGATTCAATCCAGAGAGCTTGGAGTTCATATCATAGAGCTCTGAATGCATGTACACAGGCCCGTACAATAACTTTGATAGGAAATTTGCTCAATTTTTTTGATGTCATGTTATCATGACTTAAAATGGAAGGTCTCGCAGTTAGAGCAATTTCTCATTATCCATTCTGAGCATTTCACACAAATCTCTAATTATCTCACCATTCACCATCTCTTCAAACATGATTCGACAAAAAAATTTGAGCGCAAGAAGTACCTTTTCATCGAATTTAATGAAGCACCTCAAAAATTTGAACCAAACCCTAAATGAAACACACATGATTTATCATCTAACCCTAAAGGGGTAGTGGATGGGAACATGTGAGCTATCAAAATTCATAAATAGTAAACTTTAAATCCCATATTTTTATGTCTTTAGTCGTTATTTTTGCCTTCTTTACTTTTCCCTGCCTATTTAGGTAGGGGAGGGGAGCCCATACTCACATAACTTAATTTTGGAGGTCTATGTGGACCAAAAAACTAAAAAGATTTGCCCAACACATCACCCTGCCACTTGTGTATCTACTAATTTTTTTTTCTTTTTTAAAATTTTGAGCTCCTTGTCATGTCACACCCCTTGTGTATCTACCAATTTTGTTTTCTTTTTTAAAATTTTGAGCTCCTTGTCATGTCACACACCGATTCATTTATTGTGTTCCTTATGGGCCCATATTGGGGTCCATCCAATAGTGGATCAGGTCCAACTCCTTTTCCAATGCAAAAAAAATAGTGTTTTGGTTCAAACAGACATGTGGCTTTCGACCACTTCGCCACCCCAAACGTCTAATTGAGTGCATTAATTGCTCGTTGCCCCCTTCATTACCTCCACTAAGAAACTTTCCTTATGGGTCCCTCTGCATTTACTCGGCCTAACAAGAGTATAATTTGGAGATCAAGATTCATTCAATGCTCCAAATTCTCACATATCTCACTCATTTTCATTCCTTTTGCTTTCATTTATTCTAGAGTGTTCGTTTGGTTACACACCCATACTGGTTCGACTGTCCATGATTCATTGTTCGACTATGCACACTTCATTATTCAACTCTGCACTCTGGAAAACTCCCTTTCTCTTTCAGGTGAGTTTTTATCCTCACTCAGCCTATACCATTGTCTTTCATTTCAACAATATTCAGCCATGCACTTATATCATTATGTTCTTTTTTGCAAAAAGTTTCATTGTGCAAATTTCTCTTTAAAAAATATTGATACTATGTAATATGGGGAGGGTTTCACTGGTTTTCATTTCGTCTATAGTAGTCCATGCACTTGTAATATTTTGTTCTTCATTGCACAATTTTTTACTCTACATTTTGCTTTTAATATTTGCTTGCTACTAAAAAATATGAAAAGGGTTCAATTGTTTTGACTTCAAATATGATAAGGGTTTCACTAGTTTGACACTTATATTTCATTATTACGACAAAATATGGAAAGGGCTTGCTTGGTTCTCACTTTGAGGATTTTATGTCATGAAATTCTATTTGTGTGTTCCTCATTGCACTTTCTTTAACTCTGCTATTTTCTTTTAATATTTGTTTGCTATTCTGAAATATGAAAAATGGTTTCACTGGTTTTCATTTTAAAGATATTAGGTCATGCACTTGTATTATTGTGTTCTTCGTTGCACAATAATTCACTTTGAAATCCCTTTTTATATTTCATTTTTACAACAAAATATGGAAAGGGTTTGACTGGTTTTCACTTCGATGGTTTTCTACCTTGCACTTTTACTCGTGTGTTTGTTATTGCACAAACTATAACTCTAAAATTTTCTTATAATATTTGTTTGTTATTTTGAAATATGAAAATGGTTTCATTGGTTTTCATCTCAAAGATATTCTACCATTCACTTGTATTATTGTGTTATTCATTGCACAATAATCCACTTTGCAAATTCCCTTTTATATTTGACTATTACTACGAAATATGGAAAGGGTTTGAGTGGTTCTCATTTCAAGGGTTTTTTGCCATGCCTTTCTATTCCTGTTTTCGTCATTGAAAAAAATTTAAATCTATAATTTTCTTTTAATATTTGTTTGTTATTATGAAATATTAAAATAGTTTCACTGGTTTTCATTTCAAAGATATTCTTACATGCAATTTTATTATTGTGTTCTTCATTGCACAATAATTCACTTTGCAAATCCCTTTTTAAATATTCGACTATTACTACAAAATATGGAAAGGGTTTGACTGGTCCTCATTTCAAGGTTTTTCTACCATGCAGTTCGCTTTGTGTGATCGTCACTGCACAAGTTCTTTAACTCTACAATTTTCTTTTAATATTTGTTTGTTATTCTGAATATGAAAAATGGTTTCACTAGTTTTCATTTTGAAGATATTCTATCATGCAATTATATTATTTTGTTCTTCATTGCACAATAATTCACTCTGAAATTTTCTTTTTATATTTTATTGTTACTATGAAATATGGAAAGGGTTTGACTAGCTCTCATTTAGAGGGTTTTTTGCCATGCACTTGCATTCATGTGTTTGTCATTGGTTTTCATTTCGAATATAATCTACCATGCAATTGTATTAATTTGTTCTTCATTGCACAATAATTCACTCTATAATTTTCTTTTTATATTTCATTCTTACTATGAAATATGGAAAGGGTTTGACTTTCTCTCATTTAGAGGGTTTTCTGCCATGCACTTCTATTCATGTGTTCATCATTGCAAAAACATTAACTCTACAATTTGTTTTTAATATTTATTTGTTATTCCAAAATATGAAAATGGTTTCACTAGTTTTCATTTCAAAGATATTATGCCATGCAATTGTATTATTATCTTCTTCATTACACAGTAATTCACTTTGTGATTTTGTTTTTATATTTCATTATTACTACAAATTATGGATAGGGTTTGACTGGTTCTCATCTAAAGGGTTTCCTACCATGCACTTCTATTCATGTGTTCATCATTGAACAAACATTCACTTTGTAAATTGTTTTTAATATTTGTTTGTTATTCTGAAATATGAAAATGGTTTCACAGGTTTTCATTTTGAAGATATTCTACCATGCAATTTTGTATTTTTTTTTTCTTATGTATGCACATATATATACTCATTATATATGTAATTATATATATATACATATATATTTATATATATGTATACAGATATATATGTATACACATATATGTATATGTATATATGTACATATATGTATATGCATATATGTATGTATGTATACGAATATATGTATATATATATTTACCAATATATTTATATGGCTGAATCAAACATATTAAAACTAACAGAGTAATGTATATATTCCTTCCCCACCCCAAACATCTAGTTGAGAGGATTAATTGCACCTCGCCACCTTTGTAACCTCCACTAGGCAACTATCCTTATAAATCCATCCATAGTTACTCGGCTTGAAAAGAACCCGATTTGGAGGTCAAGGTTCATTCAATGCTCCAAATTCTCCCATATCCCACTCATTGTCATTCTATTTATTTGAGTTTATTCTGGAGTCTTTGTTTGGTTACACACCCATACATGTTCGACTCTCCATGATTCATTGTTCAGCTCTGCACGCTTCATTGTTTGGCTCTGCACTCTTGAAAGCTCCCTTTCTCTTTCAGGTGAGGTTTTTTTACCTCACTAGGCTTATACCAATGTCTTTCATTTTGACAATGTTTAACCAGTGTTCTTTCATGTCTCACTATACTATTTGTGCAAAATTTATGTACGAATATATAAACATGTATATATATATGTATATATGTATATATTCATATATATATATATATATATATATGTCTATACATATCGATATCTTTATATGGTTGAAATGAAGAACATATTAAAACTAGCATATATATATATATATACTGATACTCTTCCACCTAATAATATATATATATGCCAACATATGTACATGGCATGCACTTGTAAGATTTTTTTGTATAAAATCTGATTGTTACACTCTAACTGCACAAGATTAGGCTATTTTAGATAAATTCTTAATGCCTACTATTGCCTATCAGTTATATACTATGTTATTGTGTCACCCACTCCACTGTAAGTTCTCAAGTAAATGTGACTTGATTTATTATCTATATGCTTGGGAATATAGACTAGTTGTATGCATTATAAATGTTTGTCACCCACTAACCTGTAACTCAATATTTGGGGTTTCAACTTACATTGTTCATGAATGTCAATGCATTTTTGTTCCATACAATGTGATTGTTCCATACAAGCAGAACTTCAACCATGAAGAAATGTGGAGAAAAACATTAAACACTAGTCTTCCACACTAAACACTCTTTACCACATTGTTTCATCTTTTATTCAAATTTCTCAAAAGAACTTGAAAAACAAGGACCACAAACACCATCTCAACATCTACAACACTTTCTCAACATCTCAACCACACAAGAGGTTGAACATCCACAAACATATTCTTATCAAAGAAACACAAGAGGTTGATATCAGTGAGACTACTAATGACAACATAATGAAAACAACCAAAGCATCTTCATAGGTTGACATCAATTCATCAACAAAGATCTATTGACATCAATGACAAAAAAAACTTCCAATAGATGATTGGAATTACTAGGTTATGATAATAGATGAAAACAATATGATGAGGGAAAGATGCTAGATTTTTGGATGGATATGATGCAAATGGTTGATGCTTAAGGTGAAATGATGGTTGAGGAATGGTCTCCTAGGTCTAATCTAAGGCTAGATAAAAGGTCAAGATTACAAGCTAGGGTCTGAATATGGTCAAGTGATAGTGAAATAACAAAATCAAAGCTTTAGATGATAAAGGTGCCACTTCAGATTGTAGAGGCACAACTTTAGGCTGTAGAGGTACAACTTCACAGAGAACAATGTAGAGGCACCTCATGATGATGCAACAGTGCAATGGATAAAAAAAAGTATAGGGGAACATATTGAAACATGTGAAATGGGGTTGAACATAGAAAAAGCTACACAACACTCACGCTAAAAGTGGGTAAAAAGATAAATGTGGGTTGAAATGAACCTTCAAATATGCTAGGGGTTACAAACACTAAAGTGATCCCAATACATAACATGATATTGTAGGGTATGCATTTTAAATATTGACCCCAATTTAGTGGGTTGATGAAAATGGGTGATAAGCTATGTGAAAGTATATAAAATACTCCAAGAAATAACATCAAAATGGATTATTAAAAGGATATATACAATATTTATTTGAGTGAAGATACTTTGGCCCAGCCTAGAAGAATATACAAAACCAAATAAAATATTAGACACAAATGTTATGAAATTATAAAACCTACAAACACACTAGAAGCATATACACCCACATCACATATGTCGAAAAAATAAAACATAATACATGAACACATGCACAAAGGAAGAAATCACATAGTAAACAAACAAATAATGTTGTGGGTCAACATGAAAGAGACTTAGATGTGAAAGGTGTCTCAATACTTTGTATCATCCTTAAAATGTAATAAAAATAAAAGAGATGATGCATATAAATAAGGTGGATAAAAATAGAGGAATTGTACAGCATTGCCTTCCTATGAAATCTCCTCTAAGGTAGCTTACATAACAAGAATGTACAAGGATGTAGAAGGCAAGAGAGATATTCAATATAGAAGAAAATGCATTATTAAATGTCTAGCTCGCTTTATTGCTAAGAACCATGAGAACCAAAAAATAAATTCTACTAGTGTGCTATGTTGCTAAATGATTTATAGGTTTCAAAAATTGAAAGATCACTGAGACAAGTGTACTTTATTTCTAGGTGATCCAAGACATATAGTGGAAAATAAAGCATTCGTTTTTTATCAACCACCATACTCATGATCAAATTTAGAAACCATGTTGATAGAGTTTTGTTTTCATGTTTGAATGTAGATATGTGAATTTTCACATGTGATTACAATATATTCATAACCTTAAAATATTTACATTATAATATATAAATATTTTAATGTAGTGTATAGGGGAGAGGAAGAAGAAATGGTCCTTAAGAAAAATGTGTGAAACAAGAATTAGTAGTCCATGTCCCCCAAAATATTGGTGAGAACAACCAGGATGGATATGTTAGTGTTGATACCAAATAAGATAGATTATGGTAGAATATGAAATTGTACTGCCCATAATATAACAACATGCACAAGTGTCACATAATGGATAACAACACAATATATCAAGAGAAGCCTAAATACTAATAAGAAAATAAGAGTGTGATATAAGTAGTCTCAATCTCATACATTATTAGTTGAAATGGTCAATCTCATCTCAATGTCACAATAAAGGTAATCTCTGCATCGTAATAGTGGGGGTTTGAATAGAATAAAACATATAAGCTCAATGCCATAATTGATATGTTATAGAAAGGAATTAGAAGAAAAACAATTAAGTGTAATTGAACTCAACAAAGGTGAATCTTAATGTCCTATATCTAGTGAACAAGAGAAGGGTGCATCAATAGAAGGAACAAGGATAACACCTACATCAATAATATTTTAGATTTTATTTTGAAATGATTGAAAATGGTTGTTGGAACATCCAAACACTCAATGATATGCATGGGATGGAAGTGTTGATTGGATATGTTTATAAAATTTCTTACATGTTGTATGAAGAAAAGTGACCAAGTGGGATTTAAGAAGTATAGAGAGAATGTGTTAATGATGATTAATGAGCTATGTGTAAGATTGTTCATCTTTTTGGGGTGGAATAGAAAAAAAATTTAATATTTTGAATGGGTTTAGAAGTAGATACAAGAGGAATTAATGTTTCCTACTAGGGAGAAAGGTGTGACCCATGAAAATAATAATTCATAGAGATATTACCTAATGGACAAAGATAGGATTTAGATAGAGGAGAAGGCCAATAACCTAAACTCATCATAGAAATTTTCAATGTAGGTTCCATACCTGGGTCTTAACTCCTTGCTCCAAGTACGCAAGAGGTCATTTCCAATGTACTCATGTTCAAAAATAATTTTGAATATATACCATAATGGTTTTCTAATTTAGGTAGAGAAGGTGGGTCCGCATCACCATTCTTGTCAAAATAAGATGTATATCACCAATTTAGAGAAGAAATAGAATAATTTATAGAAGAAGAATAATTATCACACCATAAGAATGTAGGTCCATGTTTGATATAGGGATTCCAAAGTGGATAAGGTCAACCTTATATTCACCAATGTAAGACGGTGTGAAGTTTAAGGATCCCTAATCATGATCAAGACATGTGTTATAGAAAGAATGATCTATGAGAGGTGCAAAATAGGAGATACTAGTGGTGTCTCCACTGTGAATAATGTAAGAGGGACCAATATATCAAACAAAATAGAAATATTAGTGCTGAAACTATAAAAATAATTGAATGGGTCACTATTGAATTTGATCATAAAGTCCTTGCATCCACAAATCAACTATATAAGCTAACAAAGACAATATGGAACTACCTCCATTGCATGAATACATAGTATACGAAGAAGAATATTGTAAGAAATACTCCATGGCATGGCATGCACTATTATAGGGAGGGTGATAGGTCCTAATGATATAGGTAAAATAATTATTCCCAAAGGATCTCAACCAACATTATCAAAACCCTTTCTAGAAACATTGAAGGGAGAAAGAGTAGAAGTATCAAATTTTAGAAAATAATTACTGTACAATCATTAAGGCTTGGATCATTAACAATTAGTACTCACTTAATGCACATATATTTAATATGAATCATGATAGAAAGAGGAAGATTGTTTGTTGAACCTCATAACAAGGAATTTTAATAGAAGAAATGTATTTTCCATCATATTAGAATAAATATATTTGATTAGAGTATATACTTTAGGTGGCGTAGTAGAAGAGGAATTATGAATCTTTATAGATCCTTTCTAAGCGTGTTTTAATAAGAATGTGATGTTTGAATCATATATTGAAGGGAGATATTACTTTAATAGTAGCTTCAAGTTAATAAATATGATCACACTCCTTTGTGTTCTTAATAAGAAGAGGAGATAAAGGACGAAGATAAAAAGAATAAGATTGACCCATTAATTTCATTGATTTTTTGCATGTGTGTCATATGACATGAAAATTAATAAGAGAAGGAGCCATATGTTTAATCTTAGGAGAATATAATGATGAAGATTAATAATTTACCACTAAAGAGTTACTAGACTCATTTGGAAAATTTTGAATAGTAAGAATCAAACAAGAAGGTAGGAGTGGATCACACATTCCATGTACACAATTTTTTTAAAGAACTAAAGAGGTTTCACCTTAAATTTTATGGACTTATTAAGTTCATCACAATGAGTACAATAATTCTATTCATGAAGCACACATAAACATGGATATTTTTTGCATTAGGAATAGAAGGTGTAGAAGAAGGAGATAAAGGATTATGTTGAAGATCTCTTCACACCTTATATGATGTGGTATGAGAGTTGACATATAACAATGTCTTATCGCCAAGGGAGGAGCATTGTAATGAAGAGTAGACAAAGTTCTATTAAGAAAATTATTGATGTTGTCAGCATTCTCTTGATCATCTTTATAAAGGAAAAGAGTCTCCTCTTTAAAAAGAGGACAAGTGGAGAAAGAAGAGAAGGATACATCACTAGATAAAGGAGAAAATAGAGAATAATAATTATTGGTGAGAGAGGAGCCTTTATCGAGGAGAGGGTTTCCATAATGAAAAAACTACAATGAGAATAGAAGAAAAAAATATTAGACAAGTTTATAAAGGCTATGGAATGAGGTTCCATGCAACACCTCAAAAAAATCAAGAAATATTTTTTTTTTGTAAAAATAGAAGGAGAAATAAAATATTTTATTTCAAATCAATAGGTTCACTAAATTTAATGAGGGGTTGTAAAAACATAATTTACTAGAATCTAGTGAAAAAAAATTGGAAAAAAATCATAAAAAGGGAGAGGAAATCAAG
Organism: Sequoiadendron giganteum; assembly: GCA_007115665.2. Taxonomy (NCBI): domain Eukaryota; kingdom Viridiplantae; phylum Streptophyta; class Pinopsida; order Cupressales; family Cupressaceae; genus Sequoiadendron; species Sequoiadendron giganteum. The sequence goes on along the minus strand of CM021106.1, from coordinate 652,398,557 downwards.
AAAACTTACAAAATAAAATAAGGAACCCTAATATATTTTCTCTACATGGTTCACAATGAAGAAGGAACACTTACATCAAAAAATAAGGGAAATACCAAAATATATTTAAGTATACCAAAAATATTAAATCAAACTACTTATTTCAAAATAATAATACTAAGGAAAATATTAAGAGCACAAACCTTTGTTTGAGAGGAAGCTCCAACATAAACTTGTAGCTATGGATATAAAATGTTGATGAATACTTGGGAGCTTTCTAAGAATTTTCAATCACCTATTTTATCCTTTCAATGACCACAATTAATAAAATAGAAAATAGAAATTGGAGAATGTGTGCACTTAGCCTATGTTTTTCTAGGACTAAGAACAACACTGATAAAGTAAATAAATATATAAGCATTAACCTTTAGTTTTCGAGGAGAAATACCCTAGTGTGGATGGTAGGAGAAAAGGGGCGATAAATCCATAAGGCCAAAATAAATAAAAGATAATAAATAAAGATAGAAGAACCAAGAACAACACTTCACAAAGGCAACATAGGATGCACACAATGTAAAGGATGTGAGAGAGGATGTTGGGATGTGGCAATGTGTAGAGCCAAAGAGAATGAGCTATAAATTATCTTAGAGAACTCAAAACATACATGAGGAATGAAAAGACAACATTGGAAGAATAAGAAGGAAGCCCAATAGACACTAGAACACGCAAATGTGGCTATTCAACTTCCAAAAATGGGTAGACAATGGTTACAAACATTTTTTTTAGAAACTAAAGGGGCATTAGTATGTCAAAAAATATTGAATGATCGTATATTCAAATAATGCTAGCACATTGTGTAGACATCAACATGTCACATTAGAATTCAAGTACAATTCACTCAAAAACTTCACAATATGGGAAAAAACTATTAAAAAATAGAACAGATGGTAACACATAAAATAGGGTTAAACATACAAAAACACAACACTAACACTAGAAGTGAGTAAGAGGATAATTAGTTTAGCCCATCCATAGACTTATACCCACTCCTAGTTCTATTTTTGTGGTTATGTTTTTTATTTGTTTCATGCATTTCCATGTGTTGTCTTGTGTTTGTTTTAATTTTTTCCCATCTTATGAAAGTTTTGAGTCCATTATTCTTAGATGCTAGTGTGGCATCCATACATCTTTGTGTTGCACAAGTGTCCAAGTATAATGAAATTAGAAACTTCACAATATGGGAAAACATAAAAAAATATAGGGGAACACATGGAAACACATGAAATATGGTTGAACAAACAAAAATCATAACACTCATACTAAGAGCATGTAGAAGGATACATATGGGATAAAATGATCCAAAAAATATGCTAGGTGTTACAAAGACATAAAGTCAAAAATGTAGCATAATAATTGCAAGGTATGCTTTGGACTTTTTGATATTATTAAAAATTAGATTAAATAAATTAGACATAAAATAAATAACAAGTGTGCCTATTACAATCCTAGTATGTATGGAAAGGGGAAAACTGAAAAGATGAGTTAACAATGTTGCCTAGAGAAATGAATCAACTAACAAAAATGTACAGATATACAAGAATGATAAAAATAGCAATAAACTTAGAAATAATCCACCATTACAATGAGAGGATAAGAAAAGATCTCATAGATTAGAAATATTCATTGCAGAAGGATAATGAAGGTTTTTCTCCTAGCCCCAAAGAGAAGAAAAATATCAAACAATAAATTATTACTATATTAAAAAATTATTAGCAAGTGCTCTAGAACATAAATTATTAGAGAACCATAAAATAAGGGTAGTGACTAAATTGAAAATGAAAAGATGAACAAATATAATAGCAAATTTGCACAGAGAATAACATAGCAACATGATATCCCAATCAAAAGACAAGTTACAACCACTAAAAAGATACAATCAAAGAGACATAGAAGTTCCTAAGTTGCTGCATGTCTTAGATTTTAAAATGAGCTCTAAAGAGGTAAGGGAAGAAGAGGGATGTTCAAATTCACTAGTACAAATTTGTTAACTAACAAGAAGGGAATTACAATAAATTCCAACAATAAAAAAGGTTGGAAAGTGTATGCCTTCTTATTTAACAATGAGGCAAAATCGTAGTTGCATAGATGTCTTCACACCTACATTGTCATTTAGAGAAAACGTCAAAAAAATGTTAGAAAGAAATAAAATTTAGAGTGGTAAAATAACAATAAAAGTTAAAATAAAACTTGGTAGTTTTGTGAGGGAAAAAGTTGAAGTTATTGGTTTAATGAATTTTAAAACATGACATGGCCTGATGGAAACAAAATTTACTATAAATCATAATGTGATAATTTAAGGGTATGCAATTTTTTCTATTATAGCAATGATGTAGGGGAAAGGATCGAGTAGTTGTGCACCCTAAATTTTCTCCTTTCAAAATCATGTGTAGTGGTTTTGAATGACACTCAAATTTTTATAGCAACTTAGTTGTCAAGGTCACTACTTAAATATAAGGTTTTAGGTCCACATCATGAAATATGATGCCAAATCAACATACTTTTCTTGAGGTGTCATAAAAGATCTCCAAAAATATTAAATCTACAATTGTACTTTAAGTCAAGTTTTGTTGGTGCATCCATGTAACATCACAAGATTTTGTTTCTTTTTGAATCTAATGGGCATATTTCATTCAATTATAAATAATAATGGTCAACACTAACATCTTCCAAGTGACAATTAATGGTGTTATTGTAATCAGGGATGAAATATTAAGGTGAAATGCAATAAAGCATGTAAATCAAACCCTAATAAACAATGAAGCACAAATGAGCATAAAGACATAAAATATAAAACAATATTACCAAATCTTCATGCTACCATTGATTCACCTCCATTGCACTTCTCCATTTTGCTTGAATATGATAATCGCCCTCAGATTTGAGTGTGCAATAATAAGCCTATGACAAGTGACTAGCAAAATATTGAAGATTGTTGTCTCACACTAGAATCATGTACTTGCATAATATGTGTGGATGAAGATAGATGATAATAGATAGAAATAGATGAAAAACAAGAATTATTTTGATAGCATAAGGACACTTGAAGAATCAACCCCCAAATAGCTTATGAGAGAGTTTACTTATAGAAAAGGTTTGATTTGGATTGACGGTTGAGATTGGATGTCAATAAGATGTCTTAATCAATGGCCAAGATTGAAAGTTGACAAGTGCCCTAGAATCAATGGACAAGATTCAATATGACAACCCATAATTAGGGTTAGGGCAACATTATGTCAAATTTGAAATGAATGGACATGATTGATTTTTAGAAAATCAAATCAAGGGTTGGCAATGCATGTGACAAGAGATAAGATTGGCACAGAAAAAGAGGTGGCTAGAGAATCAAATAATAATAGACATTACTTGATTTTTGGAGGAAAAAGACTATTTTGAATTAAGACTTAAATTTAATTCAAAAGGTGTGGTCACATGACAATAAATAATTAATTTAAATTACTTACTAAAAAGAGGGAAATTAGAAAGTGGGTAATTTTAAATATGATTTTATTTAAAATTAGAAAGAAAGTTGAAGAAAATGGATAGTTTTAAATAGATGATTTTATTTAAAATTAGAAAGAAAGATGGAGAGGATAAATGATTTTATTTAAAATTAGAAAGAAAGCTAGAGAGGATAATAATTAAATAAGTAATACGAATTTATTTAATTATGAGTAGACATAAATAATTAATGGCATATTAAATAAATAAATAAAGTTTATTTATTTAAATAATCAGGAGGAAGTAATGGACTAATAATAATTAAATAAATTTAAGAATTTATTTAATTATAGTGACATAAGAAATTAGCGATGTATTTAAATAAAGTTTGTTTATTTATTTAAATAGCCAGGAGTAATAAAAGACGTGAATTAATTAAATAATTAAGAATTATTTAATTAATAGTTGACATTGGATTATATGACATAATTAAATAATTTAATTATGTTGAGACGAAGCATGATATAGAAAAATGTGGTTTGCGAGTGTAGGCCATTTTTATGTGTCTATAGTTATACTATTAAAAATATATTTTTTAAAAAGTAAAAGTGGGAAAGCCACTATAATTTATTATATTTAAATAAAATGTTACAAAACCTGGTTCAAGCGAGCATACCGACATGAAAGAACCATGAAGAGAACCTCATGTTGTAGCTCGATTAGTTACAAAATATTCTTACAAAATCATCCCAATAGTGGGGACCCATAACATAGATTTTATAAAGTCATTGAAGCAAGAAGAGATCCCACCCAAAATTACAACCATCAGAGATTCTTGAACAATACAATACATGCCATAGACCAAGTGCAAGAACCAACGCACCAAAAAGTAGACAATATAGACAAATTCATAACCCACACTTAGCAAAAAGTCCTGAAATAGAAAAAAATGGGGCTCGTTCAGGCAAGATAACACCATGATCAGCGTAGGGATACCCTAACTAGCCTGCATACTAGTAGGATAAAGCAACCAAATGCATACTAAAAGACAGGTGCACAAAAAACCTCAAGCCTTGCTCTTCGCCAAAGAGGTCATATCCGTCGGTGGAGAAAAATAGTGCTCATAAAACGGGTCGTTCATTGCATGTTTAAAGAGGAATCAAATCACCATCAATGACTTTGTATCTTGTAGTTGCAACTCATATATTATGGTGATATCAATGATAAAAAAAAAATATCAATATATGTGCTCTTCATTCTTCCAACAATCTCCCCCTTTGTCTTTGATGGAAACATGTGCCAATGGCAACAACTTGAGGGAGATCTTGAAGATTGAACAAATGGCTTACAATGAGAGAATGAAATGATGTAAGTACACCTCACAGTGCAAGTTCAGTTCCTTTGAAGCTCAAGAAATTTGCATGCCAGCAGATCACAATTCGCTCTTTTCACATCCACACTTAATCCACCAACATTCGCATACATGATTCATTGTTCTTTTATCTCCAAAGATATCTTGTATATATATCTGATTTTCCCATAAGTAACAATCAGGTCGGCTCCAAGTAAACATAAAAAATTATCAAAAGCAATTCAAACGTGTGACACACTACTATATGTCAGCATGGATTGCACAAACAAGATTTAATCCATTGCACCTTCATCCACTTATTAGGTCGGCCAAAGATAGACCTAATAACAAAAATGTAAACAACAAAATGATGACATCTCAACTATTAAAATTTATCACATATGATTAATTATTAAGTATTTGACTCTGCTTATATCTTAGACTTATTAATGAATTTTAATTTCTATTTATCTTGTTGTATGTATACTTTCATACTATGAGATGCAAATATTATTTAATTAGAATAAAAATATGTTTGTGATTCATATTTTTAAATATGTTATATAAATATCACATTAATTCTACTTAGATTTTATAAATTTAATTATATATTTATTGTACAAATGAAATATCCATAAAAAATATACACAATTAAATTCAAAAGTACTCTTCAAAATTTAAATAATAAATTAATTGATTGTATTTAATTAGAAGAAAATACATTCTACAATGAAAACACAACATAATCTCACATAACATAGTCTCATGGAACTAGATGGGGTTTGAGAGGGACGCGCTCCCTAAGCCCTGGGACCAGGTGTGCATGGCGCTGATGAAGTATGTTACATTGGAAGGTAGATTTAAAACTTGTTTCTTTTATCATTTCCCTCTGTTAAATCACCTTAAACATAAGATGCTGCTCAATTTCTCATTTTTCCTTTTAATGGACCTTGAAAGTTCTGTTGACAAGTGCAAAGATTCGGCTAGCTGTAACTCCTGTGATCTCCCACCACTCCCACTCCATCATGGGTTTATCCTTAGAATGTATCACTTTCATCTTGTTCTTTGTCTGCCTAAAGCCATCACCAATGTCCGCATTGAGAACATTGAACCCCTTTCAACTGTGCATATTTCCTCGGCCGAATCCAAGAGCCCTCCTCGGAAGTCCAATTTGGACAATTTGGGGAATCCTAAAGCCAAATTTGCCACCAAAAAACTTAAGGGTGGGCTAGGCAAGGCCCATGCCAACGCGGCAGAAGGACTCCCTGAGCTAAAAGCCACTTAGGCTGACTTGGCCTTCAAGGCCACTTCAACCAAAAAAGGTAAGGAGAAATGTACATTGGCTCCGACTGCTAAGGATGGCAAGGGCATGAATGTTGTTAGGAAAGACTCCAAAGGGGATACGGTTGTGGGGAACACAGAGATGACTGGAGGGGAAAATGCTAGGAGGAGATCCGGGAGGCTGGCCAAGAATAGAAAGAAGAGGCTAATTATTGAAGACTCTGAGGAGGAGCAGTCTAACAGGAAAGGTTACAAGGAAGAAGAGTTTGAAGATGTGGAGGAAGAAAATGTGGAGAGGCCCCAGTTTACTCTGGTGGATAGCAAGCTTCCCATTGATGGCTCTGCCTCTCACTCTCTGCATCCCCTGGTGGATGAGCCTGGAGAGGTTCAAGGAGCTATGGATGTTGGGGTGGAATCGTGCAATGTGGTGAAGAGAATGGACACTCTTGACAAAAGGTTTCAAGGGTTGACCCACTTCACCATGAAGTTGGGTCACTTTGTCATGAGGACCTTGTCTAATGCTATAAAGGAGGAGTTGGAGGGGAACAACAACCAGGAAAACAAAGAATGGGTGGGTGATGAGGTGGTGGACCTCTTGATTAAAAACTGGGACAATGCCAGTTAGCTACTCCTGGTGCCTATCAATTGATTGTTACTCTGCGGTTACTGTGCTACCTTTGGGTTGTTTTTGTGGTTTTTTCCTTTAATGTTTGTTGTTTATTCTAGTTCTTTTTTGGCCCTTGTGGCTTGTTGTGAAGGGTACACCGCCCTATAAATGCTGCTTAACTTTTCAAAAATATTATTTATGTCAAATTTTTTGAAAGAAATAATAATAATTGCATCCAAGGTGTTCTTATATAAGAAAAGGGTAAATAAAATTTTAAATCATCGGCTGATAATTCCTTGCAAGACCATAAATTAAATCCTTACCATAGATAGTCAAAAAGGACAAAGCAAAATAGAAAAGATATTCTACAGTGGAACCCAACTAAAAAAATTGACATTGATGGTTACTTCAACCTATGAAACGGTATCTTACTTATTTATATAAATAAATTGAATAAAATAAATTATAGTTTCTCTAATTATTTATGTTTTGTAAATAGAAATATTCTCTTGAATGAAATTTTTAATATCTATTTAATTTAATAGAAACTTAATCATTATTAAATTTTGTAAATGAATATTGATTCCAATTTTGGTGAGCAACAATATTTTGGTACTAAGAATAGTCTTAGATTTCTCTATGGTTACCAAGTCCATGTAAGGTTTCAATAATAAAATAATAGAACAAAACAAAAAATAAATACTCGTGTTGATTCCTACCATAAAAAAGTGAAAAACATGTGTCTAGGATGAAAATTATGGACATGAAACATATAAGAATAAATATCATCTATCAATTTAATTTTATGGCAATCCTTTTTCATAGAGGGAAGGTGAGCAATTAAATTCATCTATAACGGTGAGAGATCTATTGACTTCTCAATTTAGGTGATAAGGCATGCTTTGTTTTTTGTCCAGATCAAGCTAGTCACAACATCTCTAGCATGTAAGAGAAATCAAGAACAATGGAAGGGTTTGGCAAAGGCGATGCACATTTCTTCCTAATATCTACACAACACTAAGGTCAATTTGAAGAGCTTTAAATTTGCAAATGTCAAGGTTATGCTAGAGATTTAAGAGAATGCTAGATACACAATTAATCGAGATGAAATATTTTATGTCTCCATCAAATAGGCTTTCTTGAGTTTTCCTAGTGTATATAGTATTCTTTTTAAATTATTACTTCCACTTATTTCTTGTGTATTATTAGTGTTTTTAAAAGAGTCAATCACTCAAATAACACACCCCTTGTGTGAAGGGAGAAGCAATTGCATAATAAACTCCAAAAGGAGAACCTTATAGAAGAACAACATTGTTGTCGTAATTGATAGGATTGGTATATTTTATTTTTTTGTTCTTATTGTGCATAGAGATGAGTTTACGGATGGTGGTGAGCTCCTCATCCAAGAGCCTCAAATATACCCATTGTGGGTTTCACTTTTATTATTAACAACGTGACTTTGGAATCATCATAATATTATTTATCACCACTCGGTTCTTCCAAGGATGGTGGTTACATGCCAACATCATTTGTAAATCATCTTAAAAAATATGTGTATGTTCTACTCAATGTTTATTTTTATATCATTTTTTTAATCTTGTTTTGTATGCTATATTCTCATAAGATTTCACATATTTTTGGAGCTCTTTTGGAATTCTTTTAGTGTTGTAGTATCTATACTCCTTTTGTTGGATTAATCTAATATTGTGAAATTCTCCGAGGTATGTAAATATATAGAGGTAATTCTAAATCATAAAGCTTGAAGGCCCACAAACAATTTAATTTATATTTTGTATTTTTTGGGTGGTATATCATTGATTTGTATTGTTTATGCTATTATAAAAAATAGACTACCTAATAGATTGTTGATTTAAAAGCTTAATTTCATTAATCAAAGGTCAAAATTAGTTGATTTGTCATCCAAGGCTTATAATAACCTTAAGCAACTTGATTGCTCATTTAAATTTTGAGTTGGTTATTTTAGATTCAAATATCAACCTTTCCATATTAGATTAGAATGTTGGATTAAAGTTCCCTTGTAAACAAATTCTCCAACTAGGGATTCTCACTAGTCAATAGAGTTAGACCACTCTATAAAACTAGTGATAAAACCTAATCTTGGGTGAAATCTTCCAAACCTTTCAATAATAAAATCCCAATAACATCACCATAATTTACGTAGTGCTAAAATACCATTACCCTTATGGTAGACCACCCTATAATCTAATTCCATGGGAAATATTTTGAACCTTTGAACAACAAAAGCCCAATAAACTCATCATAATATATCCAATGTGAAACTACCATTACCCTTGTAATAACACAAACTTATATAAACTCATGTCTAATATTTATCATTGGTGGATGTTATTTCAAATGTTCATTATCTATTAGTGGTGGTTGTTTTAGATAATTCAAACTTTTGTAGCCCCTTATGCTATCTATCTGAGGCTCCTTTGGTTCCTTCCTTGATGGATTGATTGATCAACTCCAATTTCACTTCACTAGATGCAACTTTTACTATTTCCAAATCCTACAATTATAAAAATGTGATGTCCATACAATGCTCGACAACATTAAATTGTGGGAGATGATTACAATTTACTCTTTTATTGGAAAATTAACAATAATTGATCAATCAAAGTAGTAACAATTTGTTCTTGTTGATAGCGATAGACTTGTGTCATTCTATTCTTTTATTCAAGTGGTGAAATGGGTTTGCATTGATCTCGACCTTCTAGAAGTTCCCAAATCCTCAAATTTTCTTTCTTTCTTTTTCTTTTTTTTCCCCTCTCAATCTACCTATGAGCAAAATGAATAAGTTTCTCTTTGGGAATCTATGTGTATGAATCAATTAAGGGTTAAAGATAACTTTTAAATGGCCCACATTGTTGGATATACAAAATTCTTATTATCAATATTCATTTTAGTATATTTGATGGCATGATGGAGCATGGAACTATAATGAATAATGATTATCTACATTAAAGTTTTGTGATGAACTCAACATATTAAAGTTGCCTCTAAGGATGAAATTCATAATTTTGTTATGTTGGTTAGATTATCCAAAATACCACTTGACATGTAACCCCTTAAAACTCTTTTCTTTGTGTTGTAGATGAAAAATAAACCCAAATTCAAATAAAAGTAATAAAAATAAAAGTGAAAGGGGGAAAATAAAAGACATCTAAATTGGTAGGAAGAAGTAATAATTCAAGGTTGCTGAGACCAACTACTCCTTAAAAATATGAAGCATGCATCCACATATCAATGTTCTATTCAGAAGAAGGATAATACAGATGTGACACTACAAAAACAAGAGGACTACTTGCTTTCAATGTTAATCACTAATAATTAATGAATCCATTTAAATAATCGCTGAAATACTCTACCTCTGTAATGTAAACAAAAGATTGTCATTGTGTTTGAATTGATACAAAATAGAATCACCGACTCTTAATTGAAGAACAGGCTATTGTGTGGTACTGATAATTAATTGGAGTTGTTCAGACATTTGAGAGGCATTTACCTAACACTAGCAAAACTTGTTGCAATTACTGTGGATGTTTCGTTGGACATGGCAGCGAAATTCTTATCCTGGCACTGTGTCGGAGATGTTGTGCAGATTCAATCCCGAGAGCTTGGAGCTCATTCCATTGAGCTCCGAATGCATGTACACAGGCCCGTACAATAACTTAAAATGGAAGGTCTCGCCGTCAGAACAACTTCTCATTATCCATTTTGAGCATGTCATACAAATCTCTCCCCAATTATCTCGGCAACGGCTACCCAGCCCCAGGAATGCACCGGGGCATGGATGCCGCATCCATGCATAAAATGGCAGCCCCACATCAACATACCTGACAACAATTATTTCTGTCAGTACGTAACCTCACGCTGTAAAAAGGAAGTATGGAAGTAAGTATTGCTTTAGTCATTTACTGCGAAATTTTTTAAGTGTTGTTTTTTAATTTATATATTATTAAATAAAATAAATAATTGTTATGTTTTATTTAGTTTTTTATTTTAAAAAAATAATTTTTAATATTTTAAAAATAAAATAAGTTTTAAATCAATTTTGTATTTATTAATATGTTTAAATGTATGTAATAAACTAAATTATTAAAAATTGATATTTTTATTAGCATAAATCATATATGTATAAAATATTTTTATTTATTTTTAAATTTAATGTAAATTAATAAAATAGAGAAAGCAAGGTTTTATTTATTTATTATTTTAAATTTTTATCTATATATACAAATGTTATGTGAAATAAAGTTATAACATTAAATTAGTTCTTTACATTTAAATAACTAAAATCTATTTAAATTTAGATTTATAGATAAAATTTAAAAAAGTTTATAGATTATTTAAATATCAAACATAAGTTATTAAAAACACTTATAAGTTATTACGTTGAAAGCGTTATACAGTGAAAGCAACAAAAGAATATTCGTAAACTTTTTGAAGCTTCATTGAAAATGACAGGCAGGTGGAAGTATGTGCTGCTTAAGAATAACAAGCACATAAAATAAATTAAAAACTTCTCAATAAATAGTTTTCAATTTAAATACTTTTCGATTAAAATTACAAACTAAAATATGTATGCTTAAATAGTTTTTTATGTATATTATTAATTAATAATATATATAAAAATAGATTTTATATATATTATTAGTTTTTAATATATTTTATTAATTAATATTATAATAAACAATGTTAAATATTGATAACTTTCAGCGTTCTTTATATATATTATTAATTAATATATGTATACTAGTTATTATTTAGATGAAATAATAGTGTCATCTAATAACTCTATAAAATATTAAAATTAAGGTATTTTTTAAAAAGATTTATAAATTTAATACAAATAAATTAATAATTATCATATATAGATTTTTTAGATGTATAACTCTTAAGTTATACATTTTTAATAATCTTTTTAAGACATTTTATATAACAATTGAGATAAATTATAGATGTTTAATTTAATTTAGAAAATTTCATTATGTTAATTTTATTTGTATTAGACATATATTTCATTTAAATAAATTTTTTTAAAAATTATGTAAAACATGATGTGTGTGGCATGTTTATCTATGTGTAGTTTATTTTTTATCTATATATTTATTATTCATTAGTAAAATTTAATTTGAGAAGGTTTTTAAAATAATTTTTAATATATTAATTTATTTTATTAAAAAAATTTAAATAAAGTTATTATTTTAAGTTAAAATAAGTAAAATTGTATGGGATGAATATATAGGTAAAAATTAAATTAGACATAGGATAAACATACATATAAATTAGATTACCCAAGCAAATAAATATATAGGTTAAAATAAGTTAAATTTAATTTAGAAGTTTTAACTTGAGTAAAATTTAAATTGAGAAGGCTTTTAAAATAATTCTTAGTATATTAATTTATTTTAGTAAACAAATTTAAATAAAGTTATTATTTTAAATTAAAATAAGTAAAATTATATGGGATAAATATATAGGTAAAAATTAAATTACACATAGGATAAACATATATAGGATAAAATATAGGTAAATTAAATTACACATAGATAAATAAATATATAGGTTAAAATTAAATTACACATAGGTAAATATGCCATATACATCATATTTTACATACATATATATTTTTTAATTTATTTAAATGAAACATATGTCTAATGTAAATAAAATTAACATAATAAATTTTCTAAATTAAAATAAACATCTAAAATTTATCTCAATTGTTATATAAAATGTCTTTAAAATATTATTAAAAATGTATAACTTGAGAGTTATACATTGAAAAAATCTATATACAATAATTATTAATTTATTTGTATTAAATTTATAAATCTTTTTTTAAAATACCTTAATTTTAATATTTTATAGAGTTATTAGATGACATTATTATTTCATCTAAATAATAATAACTTATAAGTGTTTTTAATAACTTATATTTGGTATTTAAATAATCTATAAATCTTTTTTAAAATTTTATCTATAAATCTAAATTTAAATAGATTTTAGTTACTTAAATGTAAAGAACTAATTTAATGTTATAACTTTACTTTACATAACATTTGTATATATAGATAAAAATTTAAAATAATAAATAAATAAAAACCTGCTTCCTCCATTTTATTAATTTATATTAAATTTAAAAAATAAATAAAAATATTTTATGTATATATGATTTATGCTAATAAAAATATCTATTTTTACTAATTTAATTTATTACATACATTTAAACATATTAATAAATACAAAATTGATTTAAAAACTTATTTATTTTTTAAAATATTAAATTTTAAAAAATATATATTAAAAATTATTTTAAAAAATAAAAAACGATATAAAACTTAACAATTATTTATTTTATTTAATAATATATAAATTAAAAAACAACACTTAAAAAATTTCGTAGGAAATGACTAAAGCAATAGTTACTTCCTTACTTCTTTTTTCCAACGTCAGGTTACGAGTGGTACTGGCAGTACCTTTTCATCGAATTTAGTGGAGCACCTCAAAACTTTGAACGAAACCCTAAAGCAAATACACGTGATTTATCAACTAACCCTAAAGGGGTAGTGGATGTGAATCATGTGAGTTATCAAAATTCATAAATAGTAAACTTTAAATCCCATCTTTTTATGTGTTTACTCATTACTTTTCTCTATTTATTTAGGTAGGGGACATGAGCCCATCCCGACACTTTAATTTTGGAGGTCAATGTGGATCAAAAAATTTAAAAAAATTGCACACCACTCACCCTGTCACTTGTGCATCTGTCGATTTTGTTTTTGTTTTTGTTTTTTAATTTTGAGCTCTTCGCCACTTGTCATGCATCGATTCATCCACAATGTTTCTTACGAACCCATTTTGTGGTCCACCCGACAGTGGAGCGGGTCCACCTCCTTCACCAACACAAAAAAAACTGTGTGTTGGTTCAGATAGATATGTGGCTTATGAATGCCAATGTATTTTTGTTCCATACAATGTGATTGTTTCACACAAGCACATCTTCAACCATAAAGAAATGTGGAGCAAACATTGAACACTACGAGGCCACACTAAACACTCTTTACCACAGTGTTTCCTCTTTTATTCAAATTTATCAAAAGAACTTGGAAACCAAGCACCATAAACACCATCTTAACATCTACAACACTTTTTCAATATCTCAATGACACAAGAGGTTGAACATCCACAAACATATGCTTATCAAAGCAACACTAGAGGTTGATATCAGTGCAATTACTAATGCCAACATAATACAACCAATCAAGGCATCTCCATAGGCTGACATCAATGCAACAAGAAAGATTTGTTGACATCAATGACAACACAAACTTCCAACAGATGATTAGAATGACTAGGTTATGATAATGGATGAAAATGATAGGATGAGGGCAAGATGATAGATTTTGGATGGATGTGATGCAAATGGTTGATGCTCAAGGTGAAATGATGGTTGTGGAAGGGTCTCCCAGGTCTGATCTAGGGCTATAAAAGGTCAAGATTACAAGTTGAGGTCTAAAGATGATCAAATGATGGTGAAATGACAAAATCACAACTTTAGATGATAGAGGTGCCACTTCAGGCTGTAGAGGCACAACTTCAGATGATAGAGGCGCTAATAGAGGCACATATTCAAACTATAGAGGCACAACTTCAAGCTATAGAGGTGCAGCCTCATAGAGAACTATGCAGAGACACCTCATGATGATGCAAAAGCACAAGGGATAAAAAAAATTAAAAAATGTAGGGGAACATATTGAAACATGTGAAATAGGGTTGAACATAGAAAAAGCAACACAACACTCACACTAAAAGTGGTAAAAAGATAAAGTTGGGTTAAAGTGAACCTTCAAATATGCTAGGGGTTACGAACACTAAAGTGATCCCAAAACACAAGATTATATTGTAGGGTATGCAATTTTTAATATTGAACCCACATTAGTGGATTGATGAAAATGGGTGATAAGCTATGTTAAAGTATATAAATAAAATACTCCAAGAAATAACATCAAAATGGATTATTAACAGGATATATACAAAAATTATTTGAGTGAGGATACTATGGCCCAGCCTAAGAATAGACAAAACCAGATAAAATATTAGACACAAATGTTATAAAAATATAAAACCTACAAACACACTAGAAGCATATAAACCTACATCACATATGTCAAAAGGGAAAACATAATACATGAACACATGCACAAAGGAAGATATCACATAGTAAACAAACAAATAATTTTGTGGGTCAACATGAAAGAGACTTAGATGTGAAAGGTGTCTCAATACTTTGTATCATCCTCAAAATGTAATAAAAATAAAAGAGATGATGTATAAAAATAAGGTGAATACAAATAGAGGAATTGTACAACATTGCCTTCCTATGAAACCTCCTCTAGGGTAGCATGGTCCTTGAAGGGGAACTAACATATAAACTTAACAAGAATATGCAAGGATATATAGGGCAAGAGAGATATTCAATATAGGATAAAATGCATGATTAAATGTCTAGCTTGCTTTGATGCTAAGAATCATGAGAACCAAAAAATCACTTGTACTAGTGTGTTATGTTGCTAAGTAATTTAGAGGTTTGAAAAGCTGCAAAATCACTAGGACAAGTGTACTTTATTGCTAGGTGACCCAAGATATTGAGTGGCTTGAATCAAATATTATTTTTTGATCAATTGCCATACTCATGATCAAATTTAGAAACCATGTTGATAGAATTTGTTTTCATGTTGGAATGTAGATATGTGAATTTTCACATGTGATTACAATATATTCATAACCTTAAAATATTTACATTATAATATATAAATATTTTAATGTAGTGTATAGGGGCGAGGAAGAAGAAATGGATCCTTAATAAAAATGTGTCAAACAAGAATAAGTATTACATGTCCCCCAAAATATTGGTGAGCACAACCAAGATGGATATATTCGTGTTGATACCAAAGAAGATAGATTATGGTAGAATATAAAATTGTGCCGCCCACGATATGACAACATGCACAAGTGTCACATAATGGGTAACAACACAATCTATCAAGAGAAGCCTAAATTTATACTAATAAGAAAACACAAGAAAATAAAAGAGAGTGTGATAGAAGTAGTCTCAATCTCATACATTATTAGTTGAAATGATCAACGTCATCTAAATTTCACAATAAAGGTAATCTCCACATAATAATAGTGGGGGTTTGAATAGAATAAAAAATAGAAGCTCAATGCCATAATTGATATGTTATAGAAAGGAATTAGAAGAAAAATTCTTATGTGTAATTGAACTCAACAAAGGTTAATTTTAATGTCCCATATCTAGTGAACAAGAGAAGGGTGCATCGACAGAAGGAACAAGGATAACACCTGCATCAATAATATTTTAGATTTTATCTTGAAATGCTTGAAAATGGTTAGTGGAATGTCTAAACACTCAATGATATGCATGGGATGGAAGTGTTGATTGGATATGTTTATGAAATTTCTTGCATGTTGGATGAAGAAGAGTGATCAGGTGGGATTTAAGAAGTATAGAGAGAATATGTTAAAGAGGATTAATGAGCTATCTGTAAGTTTGTTCATCTTTTTGGTGTGGAATAGAAAAAAGTTTTAATATTTTGAATGGGTTTAGAAGTAGATACAAGAGGAATTAATTTTTTCTACTAGGGAGTACAACCCATGAAAAGAATAATTCATAGAGATATCACCTAATAGACAAAGAGAGGATTTAGATAGAGGAGAAGGCCAATAACCTAAACTCATAGTAGAAATTTTTAATGTAGGTTCCATAGGGGCCTTAACTCCTTGCCTCAAGTGCCCAAGACCATTTTCAATGTACTCATGTTCAAAAAGGATTTTGAATATATACCCTAATGGTTTTATAAAGTAGGTAGAAAAGGTGGGTCCACATCACCAATCTTGTCAAAATAAGATGAATATCGCCAATTTGGAGAAGAAATAGAATAATTAATAGAAGACGAATAATTATCACATCATAAGAATGTAGGTCCATGTTCGATATAGGGCTTCCAAAGTGAATGAGGTCAACCTTATACTCACCAATGTAAAAAGGTGTGAAGTTTAAGGATCCCTATTTATCACCAAGATATGTGTTATAGAAAGAATTATTTATAAGAGGAGAAAAATAGGAGATACTAGTTGTGTCTCTGCTGTGAATAAAGTAAGAGGGACCAATATATATCAAATAGAATAACAAGAGTAGTGATGACAATCTAACCATACTAAAATGGGTCATATTGAATTTGATCATAAATTCCTTACCCCCATAAATCGAATTTATGGGTTGATAAAGATAATATGGAACTACCTCCATTGCATGAATACATGGTATACCAGGAAGAATATTCTAAGAAATATTCCCCACATGGCCTGCACTATTATAGGGAGTGTAATAGGTCCTAATGATATAGTTAAAATAATTATTCCCAAAGGATCTTGACCAACATTATCAAAATCGTTAATAGAAACATTGAATGGAGAAAGACTAGATGTATCAAATTTTAGAAATTAATTACTACAAACATTAAGACTAGAATCATTATCAATTAGTTCTCGCTTAATACACATAGAGTTAATATCAATCATAATAGAAAGAGGAATTTTTTTTTTGAACCTCATAAGAGGGAAGTTTAATAGAAGAAATGTGATTTCCATCATATTAGAAGAAATATATTTTATTAGAGTATATACTTTAGGTGGCTTAGTAGAAGAGGAATTAGGAGTCTTTTGTAGATCCTTTTTAAGCACATTGTAATAATAATGTGGTGTTTGAATCATATCTCAAAGGGATATATTAGCTTTAGTAGCTTCAAGTTACTAAATATGATCATACTCCTTGGTGTTCTTAATAAGAAGAGGAGATAAAGGAGGAAGATAAAAAGAATAAGATTGACCCATAAATTTCATTGATTTTTTGTATGTTTGTCATATGACATGAAAAATAATAAGAGAAGGATCTATAGGTGCAATCTTGGGAGAAGATAATGATGAAGAACAATAATTTACCACTGAAGAGTTACTAGACTCATTAGGAAAATTTTGAATAGTAAGAATCAAACAAGAAAGTAGGAGTGGATCACGCATACCATGCACACAAAATTTTAAAAGAATGAAAGAGGTTTCACCTTAAATTTGATGGAATTATTAAGTTCACCAAAATGAGTACAATAAGTCTATTAGTGAAGCACACATGAACATGGAGAGTTTTTGCATTAGGAATAGAAGGTGTAGAAGAAGGAGATAAATTATTATGTTTAAGATCTCTTCACCCCTCATATGATGTGGTATGAGAGTTGACATCAAACAATGTCTTATCACCAAGGGGGGAGCATTTCCATGAAGAGTAGGCAAAGTTCTTTTAAGAAAATGATCGATGTTTTCACCATTCTCTTGATCATCCTTATAAAGGAAAAGAATCTCCTCTTTAAAAAGAGAACAAGTGGAGAAAGAAGGGAAGGATACGTCACTAGATAAAGGATAAAATAGAGAAGATTCACTATTGGTGAGAGAGGAGCCTTTATCAAAGAGATGGTTTCCATAAATGAAAAAAATACAATGAGAATAGAAGAAAAAATTATTAGACAAGTTTACGAAGGCTACATTATTTCTCCTTTAGTACTATGGATTGAGGTTCCATGCAACACCTCATAAAAATCAAGAAATATTTTTATTTTTATTTTTTTTTTAAATGGAAAGAGAAATAAAATGTTTTGTTTCAAATCAATAGGTTCACTAAATTTAAAAAATAATTTAAGATTTAATTTTATATTTAATGAGGGGTTGTAAAAATATAATTTCCTAGAATCTAGTGAATAAAATTGAAAAACAATTTTCTAGCAAGGAAGAGGAAACCAGGAAAACTTACAAAATAAAATAAGGAACCCTAATCTATTTTCTCTGCATGGTTCACAATGAACAATGAATAACAACATCAACAAATAATGGAAATACCAAAATATATAAATATACCAAAAATATTAAATCAAACTACTTATTTCAAAATTATAGAGAAAAATATTAAGAGAGCACAAACCTTTGTTTGAAAGGAAGCTCCAATAGAAACATGAAGCTATGGATAGAAAATTTTGATGAATACTTGGGAGCTTTCCAATAATTTTCAATCACCTATTTTAGCCTTTCAATGCCCACATTTAATCAAATAGAAAACAAAAATTGGAGAATGTGTGCACTTAGCCTATGTTTGTCTAGGACAAAGAAAAACACTGATAAAGTAAATAAATATATAAGCATTAATATTTGGTATATGAGGAAAAATACCCTAGTGTGGATGGTAGGAGAAAAGAGGCAATAAATCCACAAGGCCAAAATAAATAAAGAGAAGAACCAAGAACAACACTTCACAAAGGCAACAAAGGATGCACACAATACCAAGGATGTGATATAGGATATTGGGATGTGGCAATGTGTAGAGCCAAAGAGAATGCTACAAATTATCTTACAGAACTCAAAACATACATGAGGAATAAAAAGACAACATTGGAAGAATGAGAGGGAAGACCAATAGACATTGGAACATGCAAAGGTGACTATTCAACTTCCAAAAATGGGTAGCCAATGGTTAAAAACATTTTTTTTAGAAACTAAAGGGGCATTAATATGTCAAAAAATATTGAATGATCATATATTCAAAGAGCGCTAGCACATTGTGTAGACATCAACATGTCACACTAGAATTCAAGTAAAATTCACTCGAAAACTTCACAATATGGGAACAAACCATTAAAAAATAGAACACATGGTAACACATAAAATAGGGCTAAACATAAAAAACACAACACTAACACTAGGAGTGAGTAAAAGGATAATCCGTTTAGCCCAACCTTAGGGATTTACCCACTCCTAGTTCTATTGTTGTGGTTATGTTTTTTATTTGTTTATCCTTATTTCATGTGTTGCCATGTGGTGTCCTATGTTTATTTTATTTGTTATCATCTTATGAAGTTTTTGAGTGCATTGTTCTTAGATGCTAGTGTGACATCCATACATCTTTGTGTTGCACAAGTGTCAAAGTATAATGCACTTAGAAACATCACAATATGGGAAAATTATAAAAAATATAGGGGAACACATGGAAACACATGAAATATGGTTGAACAAACAAAAATCATAACATAACACTCATAGTAGGAGCATGTAGAAGGAGAAGGATGAGATAAAATGATCCTAAAAAATATACTAGGTGTTACAAGTTCACATAAAGTCCAAAATGTGGCATAATAATTACAAGGTATGCTTTGGATTTTTTGATGTTATAAAAAATGACATTAAATAAATTAACCATACAAATAATAACAAGTGTGTGTATTACAATCCTAGTATGTATGGAAAGGGAAAAACTGAGAAGATGAGTTAACAATATTGCCTAGGTAAATGAACCAACTAACAAAAATGTAAAGATATACAAGAATGATATCACAATAAACTTAGAAATAAGATCCACCATTACCATGAGAGGATAAGAAAAGATCTCATAGATGAGAACTCTTATTTGGAGAAGGATAATGAAGGTTTTCCTCCTAGCCACAAAGAGAAGAAAAATATCAAACACTAAATCATTACTATATTAAAAAATTATTAGCAAGTGTGAACTACAACACAAATTATTAGAGAACCATAAAATAAGGATAATGACCATTTTTCAAATGACAAGATGAACAAATATAATAAAATTTTTGTACAAATAATAAGATATAAACATGATATCCCAATCAAAATAGAAGTTACAAGCACTAGAAAGATACAATCAAAGAGAGATAGAAGTTCCTAAGTTGTTGCATGTCTTAGATTTTAAAATAAGCTCTAAAGAGGTTAGGGAAGAAGAGGGATGTTCAAATTCACTAGAACAAATTTGTTAACTAACAAGAAGGGAATTACAATAGATTCCAACAATAGAAAAGGTTGGAAAGTGTATGCCTTCTTATTTTAACAATGAGGAAAAATCATAGCTGCATAGATGTCTTCGCACCTACATTGTCATTTAGAGAAAACACCAAAAAAATGTTAGAAAGCTATAAAAGTTAGAGTAGTAAAATAACAATAAAAATACATATAAAACTTGGTAGTTTGGTGAGGGAGAAAAGTTGAAGTTATTGGTTCAATGAATCTTAAAACATGTTATGGCCCGATGGACACAAAAGTTACTATAAATCATAATGTGATAATTTAAGGGTATGCAATTTTTTCTATTAA
This sequence comes from Sequoiadendron giganteum, assembly GCA_007115665.2. Classification (NCBI taxonomy): domain Eukaryota; kingdom Viridiplantae; phylum Streptophyta; class Pinopsida; order Cupressales; family Cupressaceae; genus Sequoiadendron; species Sequoiadendron giganteum. The sequence goes on along the minus strand of CM021106.1, from coordinate 652,377,585 downwards.
AATTATGATGTATGGGAAAGGAACAAATGTTTGTGCACCCTAAATTTTCTCCTTTCAAAATCATGTGTAGTGGTTTTGAATGACACTCAAATTTTTATAGCAACTTAGTTGGCAAGGTCACTGCTTAAATATAAGGTTTTAGGTCCACATCATGAAATATGATGCCAAATCAACAGACTTTTCTTGACATTTCATAGAAGATCTCCAAAAATATTAAATCTACAATTGTGCTTTAAGTCACATTTTGGTGGTGCATCCATGTGGCATCACAAGATTTTGTTGCTTTTTGGATCTAATGGGTATATTTCATTCAATTATAAGTAATAATGGTCAACAGTAACATCTTCCAAGTGACAATTAATGGTGTTATACTATTAAAAATATTGGTCTTTAAATCTATAAATGTTATCTCACCTATTAAAATTTATCACATATGCTTAATTATTAAGTATTTGACTCTACTTATATATTAGACTTATTAATGAATGCTAATTTGCATTTATCTTGTTGTATGTATACTTTCATACTATGAGATGTAAGTATTATTTAATTAGAATAAAAATATGTTTGTGATTCATATTTTTAAATATGTTATATAAATATCACATTAATTCTACTTAAATTTTATAAATTTAATTATAAATTTATTGTATAAATGAAATATCCATAAAAAAGTATACACAATTAAATTCAAAAGTACTTTTCAACATTTAAATATTAAATTAATTATTATATTTAATTTGAAAGAAAAGGCATTCTAAAATGAAAAAAAACGTAGAGTCTCACATAACATAATTTATGTCAAATGTTTTAAAATAAATAATAATAATTGCATCCAAGGCATTCTTATCTGAGAAAAGGGTAAACAATTTTTTTGATTCAAACAAGTAGCTATCTATATTAATTTATAGAGTCACTTGGGCCTAGCCTAGAAATCCAAAAACATAACTTAAAACATGAAATGGCCATCAAGCAGCTAGGGCAGTGCCAACAGAGCTGGGAGGGTCTTTTTCATCCATATTTCTTCCCCATACATCAGCGGGGTCAGGATTGATGTCAGGAGAAGGACCCCAACCATTGCCAACTTCTTTTTATTTCTCTTTATCTTCCTCATACTAGGGTGATATCGCAAGTGCCAGATGCGAGAAAATTTTACTAGAATCTGGCCAACCAAAGCTGCTACCAAACCAACTAGAGTCATTGCTAGGAGTAGTATCAGAGGGCCACCTAAAACCGCCACCACTACTCCCCGCAACTCCTCCAGAGGGCCACCCCTGTCTAGCCCGCAAAGGAGGAGAGTGAGACTGTCGAGGAGGGTGAGAACCATGCTGAGGAGGAGGCTAAGAATGGGGCGGGCAGAGCCACTCCACTACCGGCCCTGACAGGGTGACCGACTATGAGAGGAGGAGGGAGAGGCAGGCACCCGAGCCACAATACACGAGGTATTGCCCCAATGACCCATAAGCACTTGAAGGTGAGCCACCTCAAGCACAACTTTCTTTTCTTGCACTTGAATCTATAGAAGCACATTAGAAAAAATAATAGCTTTAGAATACAAAGAAACATTGATATCCATTTGAGTGTGAGAAAATATGCAGGCATTTCTATCTTTCTAGATATTGAAGAGGATTTCCACCTTGAAACTATGCCAAAGCTGGGTAGATTTAGCCAGAAGCCTGGGAAAATCACCAACAGAACCATATTCCAGGAGAAGGTTTCGACCTGAAAGGTTGAAAGAAGTCATGAATCCATGTCCAATACTGTTGAGCTCTGATGAAAAACCAAAAGAGATGCTTAAAAGACTCAGGTTGCCCACAAAAAGGGCATCAAGGGTCCTAAAGCCCCAAGTGAACAAGTCGAGACCCCACAGGAAAGCCTTGGAAAAAATACACCAAGCAGAGTGGGTGAATTTCAACTCAACACTTGCAGACCAAATGGAAGAGAATCATTTTCACTAGATATGAGTAAAGGATTATAGAAGCCATCTTTGATTAAGACTGTCAATCATTGGAAAATAAGGTGATAACCACATATAGCCAAGCCTAGGCTTGTAATTTATGAAAGGGGTCCTTGGGCACCACTTCCAGTCCTTCTACCAGGGCTTGGACCCATGAATTACTACCTTATGAAGAAAATATGTAGGAATAGCATTCTTCAGACCATCATTAGTATCATGATCATGGTTTTGAAGTTTGTAAAGCACACAAAAATCCTCCCACGGTATAATGAACATTGTGGGTTTGTGAAACAAATGTTGCAATGTTTGAATGCCTTTCTTATGAAACCTTAGCGCCTTAAGCCAAGGTGACTTGGCCAAAGTTTGACCATTACTAGCAAAGAGAGGCGACCACCAAACATTTTGTTGATTGAGAGAAAGCCCATCATGGAAATTAGATCTGGCCTAGTGGAGCCAAGGCTTAACTGCCTCCCAGACTTTCCAAATGCTCTTGGCCACGAAAGTACCCATGATTTGGAATGGTTCCTTCATGACCAAAAAGGCTTGAAATCCAATCCCCTTTCAAGAAGGTCTTTGAATAGGAAAGCTGGATTGAATGCAATGCCTGAGGAGAATCTTCCAGGCTTCATCTCTAGTAAGGGATCTAATTATCCATTTCACACACAAGGAAGCCCCTTTTCGTTGAGTGGAGAACAGACCAAGCCCTCCATAGTCTCTGGAAAGGCAGTAGAACTCCCAAGCAACATGGTGAAACCCTCTATGGGACTCCTTAGAGGCCCAAATAAAGTCTTGAAGAAAATTTTCAAGCCTGGGATAGGCAACTTTCAAAGGGGCCCAACAAGAGGAATAATAAACATGAGTAGCTACCAGAATCTTTGAGCACACTTGAGATTTTCTTGCTAGAGAGAGAGGCTTGGTTATCCAATAGGCTAGATTTTTTTTAATCCTGGAGAGAGTAGCTTGCCACAACTCAACAGGAGAATCCTAGAAGGTGAAGGGAATTCCCAATAACCGAAATATTTTCTCTGGCCCGATCCACTTCCATCCATACTGTGAAGCAAGTGAGGGGTGGGTAGAATAGATTTCTTGTAACATAGAGTTTTATTCCACTAAATGGCAGAACTATAAGCACTACAAAAAATTTAAAGGCACTCAAGAGTCGCCTTAATATTATTTTCTTCCTCTAGGAGGGTGAGGAAGGAATCATCAGTAAAATGGCCATTAACAAGTTGATCCTTGGAGTCAGGCAGGGCAATTCCTCTAACCCTCTGCTGAGAAACCACGTTGGCAAAGAGATAACCAAAGCCTTTGACAATAAGCACATAAAGAGAAGGAGCAAGCAGAAATCCTTGTCAAATAGAAGGGGAGAGGCCAAAAGGTGAGGTTTGGTGGCCATTGATGGTAATACAAGCAGAGGCGTCTGAAAAAAGAATTTGGATGACCTGAATAAAGTTGGGCCTAAACCCCAAGGCTTTCAACATGGAAAGAATGAAAGGCCACTCAATGCGGTCATAGGCTATAGAAAAATAAATTTTGAGAAAAATTGATCTCTATCCCGAATGTTTGGCCCACTCCATACCCTCCCAAATGACAATAATATTGTCAAGAATAAATCTAGATTTAATAAATCCAGTTTTCTCCGGGCACACAACTTGAGGAAAAAGATGGTGAATCTTCAAAGCTAGAGCCTTAGCAATGATTTTGTAAGAGACATTAAGGAGCGTGATGAGTCACCAATTGTAGATGTCCTCGGGATCTCCAGGTTTAGGTATGAATTTAATGTTTACCTTAAATTGATTATATTACCCAGAGTTTAAAAAAAAGCCTCAAGATAAAATTTATGTAAATTGTGGCTAACACAATCCCAAAGGGCATTGTAAAACTCAAAAGGCAAGCCATCGACACCTAGGGCCTTGTCGTCTTCCATGGTTAGAGCGGCTTCCTTCAAGTCTTCAACAGTGACCAACTGCTCACAAAAAGTTTTTTGGGCCGAAGATAGCCTATTTGGCACAACCGTAAGGCAATTCTGAAGGGCTTGTTGGCACTCCAGGGTGTAATCTTGGGTAGTGAAAACTTGCTCATAATGCCTAAAAAATGCCTAGAGAATATCAGGTTGCTCAAAAATCACCTGGATTCCATCCTTTAATTTTCTATGCCTGGGGAAGAGTGCCTAGCATGTAGGGTCGAAAAAAATTCCTTTGAGGCACTATCACCAACTTTTAACTAGTGGAATTTGGCTTTAATTTGCACACCTCTAGTAGCATAATTATCTACAACTTGATTTGTGTGTCTTAAATTTTCCACCTTGACTTGCAATGATGGAGAGACAGGGTTGGATGTAAGAGCCTCAGTATCTGAGCGCAAGTCGGTACTAGTAGCCTCATAAGACCGCTGGTGGAAAATGGCCAATTGGTGCCCATAAATATAGAGAAACCTAGTCGCGTGATGATAGAATCATTCCACCAATTAATCCATTTGTTATTATGATCTGGCCCACACTCCAAATTCTAGACTCTATGAATGTGGGCCAATGTGGGCTAATGAAAAAGTAGAGACGTGATGAAAAAGTAGAGGCATTTTTTAAAAAACTACATTTTGTAAGCCCGAGGTTGTCTTTTCTCCCATTCAATGTGAAAAGAAATGGGGAAATGATCTGACAGAGTGACATCCACTAACGAATTAACCAGAAGTGAGGAGCTATCAAAAGAGAAGAAATATTGAGCCGAGATCATGTGGCACAATCAAGGCACTTAAATATCTTCTCAGAGCCAGCCTTGTAATTACACCAAGTGTTCCAAATGGAATGTGAATGGCAGCAACCAATATTGGGATCAAAAGGGCCCAATTTATTATGCATTTAAAACCATGCCTCTCATTCACCAACTACCCATATGAATGGCAGATTTCCATCCTTATCATACACCATCTCAACCATATTGAAATCCCCACACAATAACCAAGTAGCAAATGGAAATGAATCGACAATCCAATGCCAAAGCAAGGAGCGTTCAACAACATCATTAGAGGCATATAAACATTAATAATCCCAAAAGAATTATTATCAATATTGAGAAGGATCCAAACGAGTCGATGTGTCGGGTTAAACCCATGATAAACAACATAGGAGTGCCACCATGGAGACAAAAGAGTGACAACTCTTCCACGCCCAATGTCATGAGTAGTACAATACATATGGTTGGCTGGCCAAATAGAATGACACGCTGAAGCAAGCAAAAATCTATAAATATTAACTTATTGGAGACAAAGCACTTCAATACCAACATATTTCTGCAAAGTATCCCGAACATAATACTTCCTGGAGAGGTCCGTTAAACCTCAAACATTCCATGAGAGGAAATTTATGAGTGAAACTCCTCCATATCGTTGGAGTCTAGCTCCTCCTCATTGAGAGTGGATAAGCGATTCTGCAAAAAATTAGGTGGGACAGACCTAATTTGAATAGACGGAGAAGACAATCTCCATTTTTCTTGCACATATTCTCCTTCTTCTAATGGCAGTGAAGGACTATGAGTCTATGAGACTGTCATTGAGCTCCTGAAATAGGAGAATAAAATTTTGGATGTAACATTATAACGATAGTAGGCTGAGGCATAGCCTTCGGCCTAGGCCACACCAAAGTGTTATCAGCCCCTATCGGGACCTCTTTCCCCTTCACTAAAGGGTTTGAAACAACTTTAGTTGGCTCGGGGCCTTTGGAAACCGACCCAAAGCCATTGGGCTTGTTCTTACGGTTCATAGTTGTGGTCCATTTTTCATCAAGTTTGGCAACAAAAGTATCTGCTTGACGAGACTTATCAGGTTCGCGCGACAAAGGAGTATTAGGCACTACCAAAGGGTAGTCCTTGATCTACATACTAGCATCTATAAGACGTGTTCGACATGTTAAAATAGGTAACCTTCTGGGTATGCTGAAAATTTCCAATTTGAATGTCAATGGATTCTTTCAAATCATGAGAAAGAGAAACTTCAACACACACCTTTTTTGGGGTCAAGCTTGGAAAAACCTATATGGATCAATACAAATGACCTTCCTAGAGAGGAAGCAATATGGCTCAAAAAAGGCACACAAGGCAAGGGTAATCCTGAAAACTCAATCTAGACCGAGACCCGCAACTTGGTGTCATCCGAGATAGCAAAGTCCTGGGTCCATGATTGGAAAACCAACAAAGAAGACCTGACATACTAGGGACCATGTTCCAGGATTTCTTGGACATGACTGACCTCCACAAAACAGAATAGAAAAAATCCCTTGGTTAAATTTTGGACCATATCAAGGCAGACCCCATGAGGGACCTAGGCCTTGTTGACCCATTCTTTAAGCACACTTTCAAGGGGAGTCCTCCCAACAAAATAACCAACAAGGATATTTCGTTCAAGCCATTTGCAAGCACAATCAAATTCAAGCAAAGTTAAAACCACATCAGTCGGGGAGTCAAAAGACTTACCTCGTGAAACACTTTCAAAACAAATTTTTGAGGTCGTTTGTTTAGTAGAGGAGCCATTGAGCAGATCCATCGAACCACCAACACCAGCATGAATTGCTAGGTTAGAGCTGGTTGAAGGCATATTATTAAAAAAAACCACAGTAAATGTGGTTGTACACACAAGAAAAGAGGAAATTCTTATGCAAAGAGCACAATATGACACAAGAGGGGTCAAGAATGACTAGAGACATACGAAAACCCACATAGAGCTCATCGTAAATAATTTTAAAAATCATTGGATGGTAATTCCTTGCAATACCATAAATTAAATCCCTACCATGGATAATAAAAAAAGACAAGGCAGAGGTCGACTCTTCTCCAAAGAAGGCATGCTCAAAATTGTTGTGTGTAAACAATGTAATTGTTGCCTTGAAAATGGAAAATATATTCTACAGTGGAACCCAACTAAGAAAATTAACCTCGATGGTTATTTCCACCTATGAAATTATATCTTCCTTATTTATATAAATAAATTGATTAAAATAAATTATAGTTTCTCTAATTATTAATATTTTGAAAGTAGAAATATTCTCTTGAATTAGATTACAATATTCTCATGTTATTTAATATAAATTTAATCATTATTAAATTATGTAAATGAATATGGATCCCAATTTTGGTGGGCAACAATATTTTGGTTTTAAGAATAGTCTTAGATTTCTCTATGGTTACTAGGTCAATTTGATTTTATGAAAATCCTTTTTTCATAGAGGGAAGGTGAGTAATTAAATTCATCTATAATGGTGGGAGATCTATTGACTTCTCAATGTAGGTGATAAGGCATGCTTTTTTTGTCCAGATCAAGCTAGTGGCAACATCTCTAGCATGTAAGAAAAATAAAGAACAATGGAAGGGTTTGGCAAAGGCGATGCACATTTCTTCCTAATATCTACACGACACTAAGGTCCATTTAAAGAGCTTTAAAAATTGCAAATGTCAAGGTTATGCTAGAGATTTAAGAGAATGCTAGGTACACAATTAATCAAGTTGAAAGATTTTATGTTTCCATAAAATATGCTTTCTTGAAGTTTCCTAGTGTATATATAGTATTATTTCTAGATTATTACTTCCACTTATTTCTTATGTGCTATTAGTGTTTTTAAAAGAGTCAATCAGTCAAATAACACACCCCTTGTGTGAAGGGAGAAGCAATTGCATAATAAACTCCAAAAGGAGAGCCTTATAGAAGAACAACATTTTTGTCACAATTGATAGGATTGGCATATTTTATTTTCTTGTTCTTATTGTGCATAGAGATGGTTTTACGAATGGTGGTGAGCTCCTCATCCAAGATCCTCATATATACCCATTGTGGGTTTCACTTTTATTGTTGATAACATGACTTTGGCATTATCATACTATTATTTATCACCACTAGGTTCTTCCAAGGGTGGTGGTTACATGCCAACATCATTTGTAAACCATCTTGAAAAAAAATATGTGTATGTTCTACTCGATGTTTATTTTTATGTCGATTTTTTAATCTTGTTTTGTATGTTATATTCTCATAAGATTTCACATATTTTTGGAGCTCTTGTGGAATTCTTTTAGTGTTGTAGTATCTATACTCCTTTTGTTGGATTAATCTAATATTGTAAAATTCCCTGAGGTATGTAAATATATAGATGTAATTCTAAATCATAAAGCTTGAAGGCCCATAAACAATTTAATTTATTTTTTAGATTTTTAGGGTGGTACATCATTGATTTGTATTGTTTATGCTATTATAAAAAATACAACTATCTAATAGATTGTTGATTTAAAAGCTTAATTTCATTAATCAAACGTCAAAATTAGTTGACTTGTCATCCAAGGCTTATAATAACCTTAAAAAACTTGATTGCTCATTTAAATTTTGAGTTGGTTTTTTTAGATTCAAACATCAACCTTTCCATATTAGATTAGAATGTTTGGATTAAAGTTCCCTTGTAAAGAAATTCTCCAACTAGGGATTTTTAGTAGTCACTAGAGTTGGACCACTCTATAAAACTAGTGATAAAACCTAATCTTAGGTGAAATCTCCCAAACCTTTGAATACTAAAATCCCAATAAAGTCATCATAATTTACCTAGTGTTAAAATACCATTACCTTCATGGTAGACCAACCTATAATCTAATTCCATGCAAAATATTTTGAACCTTTGAACAATAATAGCCCAATAAACTCATCATAATATATCCAATGTGAAACTACCATTACCCTTGTAATAACACAAACTTATATAAACTCATGTCTAATATTTATCATTGGTCGATGATATTTCAAATGTTCATTATCTATTAGAGGTGGCCTCTTTGGATTATTCAAACTTTTGTAGTCCCCTATGCTATCTATCTAAGGATCCTTTGGTTGATGGGTTGATTGATCAACTCCAATTTCACTTCACTAGATGCAACTTCTACTATTTCTAAATCCTACAATAATATAAATGTGATGTCTATACAATGCTCGACAACATTAAATTGTGGGAGATGATGATTACAATTTACTCTTTTATTGGAAAATTAACAATAATTGATCAATCAAAGTAGTAACAATTTGTTCTTGTTGATACGGATAGACTTGTGTCATTCTATTCTTTTATTCAAGTGGTGAAATGGGTTTACATTGATTTCGACCTTTTAGAAATTCCCAAATCCTCAAATTTTCTTTCTTTCTTTTTATTTTTTTCCTCTCAAGCTACCTATGAGCAAAATGGATGAGTTTTTCTTTGGGAATCTATGTGTATGAATCAATTAGGAGTTAATGATAACTTTTAAATGGCCCACATTGTTGGATATAAAAAATTCTCATTATCAATATTCATTTTAGTATAATTGATGGCACGATGGAGCATGGGGCTACAATGAATATTGATTATCTATATTGACAAAGTTTTGTGATGAACTCAACACATTAGGACTGCCTCTAAGGATGAAATTCATAATTTTGTTATGCTGGATAGATTATCAAAAAATACTACTTGGCATGCAACTCCTTAAAGCTCTTTTCTTTTTATCCCAAATTCAAATAAAGGTAGTAAAAATAAAAGTGAAAGGGAGAAAATAAAAGGCATATAAACTGGTAGGAAAAAATAATAATTTAAGATTGATGAGACCAACTACTCCTTAAAATAACAAAAACAAGAGGACTACTTGCTTTCAATGTTAATCACTAATAATTAATGTAATACTCCACCTCTGTAATGTAAACAAAAGATTGTCATTGTGTTTGAATTGAAAAACAGGCTATCTTGTAGTACTGATAATTAATTGGAGTTGTTCAGACATTTGAGAGGCATTTACCTAACACTGGAAAAACTTGTTGCCATTACTGTGGATGTTGTGCAGAGCTTGGAGTTCATTAGAGCTCTGAATGCATGTACACAGGCCCGTACAATAACTTTGACAGGAAATTTGTTCAATTTTTTCGATTTGATGTTATCATGACTTAAAATGGAAGGTCTCGTCGTCAGAACATTCACACAAATCTCTCGCCGATTATCTCGCCATTCACCATCTCTTCATACACGAGTCGGCGAAAAATTATGAGCGCAGACAGTGCTTTTTCATCAAATTTAATGAAGCGCCTCAAAAATTTGAACCAAACCCTAAATCAAACACACGTGATTTATCAACCAACCCTAAAGGGATAGTGGATGGGAATCATGCAAGTTATCAAAATTCATAAATAGTAAACTTTAAATCCCATCTTTTTATGTTTTTACTCATTACTTTTCCCTTCTTTACTTTTCCCTACTTATTTAGGTAGGGCTTCTTTACTTTTCCCTATTTATTTAGGTAGGGAAGGGGAGCCCATATTGGCGCACTTTTTTTTTTGGAGGTTCACATGGACCAAAAAACTAAAAAAAAATTGCCCACCACTCACAATGTCACTTGTGCATCAGTCAATTTTCTTCTTTTATAAAAATAAATAAATTTGAGCTCCTCGCCACCTGTCACGCACCAATTCATCCACGGTGTTCCTTAAGGGCCCATTTTGGGGTTCGTCCGACAGTGGAGCGGGTCCACCTCCTTTGCCAACACAAAAAGAATGTGTGTTGGTTTAGACGGACATGTGGCTTATGAATGTCAATGCATTTTTGTTCCATACAATGTGATTGTTTCACACAAGAAGATCTTCAACCATGAAGAAATGCAAAGCAAAACATTGAACACTACTCTACCACACTAAACACTCTTTACCACAGGGTTTCCTCTTTTATTCAAATTTCTCAAAAGAACTTGGAAACCAAGCACCACAAATACCATCTCAACGTCTGCAACACTTTCTTAGCATCTCAACAACACAAAAGGTTGAACATCCACAAACCTATGCTTATCAAAGCAACACTAGAGGTTGATATCAATGAGACTACTAATGACAATGAAATGCAGCCAATCAAAGCATCTCCATAGGTTCACATCAATGCAACAACAAAGATCTCAATCTAATTAGATTTCCACAATCCATATGAATTTAAATCTACTTGCTTCTGGATTTGATTAGATGAAAAACTAGCACACAATCAAATCCAAAAGCAAGTAGATTTAAACAAAGATCTGTTGACATCAATGACAAAACAAACTTCCAACAGATGATTGGAATGACTAGGTTATGATAATGGATGAAAATGACAAGATGATAGATTTTGGATGGATATGATGCAAATGGTTGGTGCTTAAGGTGAAATGATGGTTGAGGAAGGGTCTCCCAAGTGATCTAGGGCTATAAAACATCAAGATTACAAGTTGAGGTTTAAAGATGCTCAAATGATGGTGAAATGATAAAATCATAGCTTCGGATGATAGAGCCACCACTTCAAGTTGTAGAGGCACAACTTCAGATGATAAAGGTGTCACTTTAGGCTATAGAGGCACAACTTCAAACTGTAGCTCAGAGCAAATTCAGGCTATAGAGGTGCAACTTCATAGAGAACTATGCAGAGACACCTCATGATGATGCAAAAGTGTAAGGGATAAAAAAAAACTGTAGGGGAACATATTGAAACATGTGAAATAGAGTTGAACATAGAAAAGGCAACAAAACACTCACACTAAAAGTGGGTAAAAAGATAAAGTTGGGTTAAAATGTACCTATAGATATGCTAGGGGTTACAAACACTAAAGTGATCCCAAAACATAACATGATATTCTAGGGTATCCAATTTTTAATATTGACCCCACATTAGTGGGTTGATGAAAATGAGTGATAAGCTATGTTAAAGTATATAAATAAAATACTCAAAGAAGTAACATCAAAACAAATTATTAAAGGGATATATACAATATTTATCTGAGTGAGGATACTATGGCCAAGCCTAAGAATATACAAAACCAACTAAAATATTAGACACCTACAAAAGTATAAAACCTACAAACACACTAGGAGCATATAAACCTACATCACATATGTCAAAAAAAAAAACATAATACATGAACACATGCACAAAGGAAGAAATCACATAGTAAACAAACAAATAATTTTGTGGGTCAACATGAAAGAGACTTAGATGTGAAAGGCGTCTCAATACTTTGTATCATCCTCAAAATGTAATAAAAATAAAAGAGATGATGTATATAAATAAGGTGGATACAAATAGAGGAATGGTACAACATTTCCTTCCTATGAAACCTCCTCTAGGGTGGCATGGGTCCTTCAAGGGGTACTAACATATAAACCTAACAAGAATACTCAAGGATATAGAGGACAAGAGAGATTTTCAATATAGAAGAAAATGCATGATTAAATGTCTAGCTTGCTTTGATGCTAAGAATCATGAGAACCAAAAAATCACTTGTACTAGTGTGCTATGTTGCTAAGAAATTTAGAGGTTTGAAAAACTGCAAGATCACTCGGACAAGTGTACTTTATTGCTAGGTGATCCAAGAGATATAGTGGCAAATCAAACATTCTTTTTTGATCAATCACCATACTCATGATCAAATTTAGAAACCATGTTGATAGAATTTGTTTTCATGTTTGAATGTACATATATGTGAATTTTCACATGTGATTACAATATATTCATAACATTAAAATACTTACATTATAATATATAAATATTTTAATGTAGTGTATAGGGCGAGGGAAGAAGAAATGGATCCTTAAGAAAAATATGTGAAACACGAATAAGTAGTCCATGTTTCCCAAAATGTTGGTGAGCACAACAAAGATGGATATGCTACTATTCATAACAAATAAGATAGATTATGGTGGAATATGAAATTTTGTCGCCCGTAATATGACAACATGCACAAGTGTCACATAATAGGTAACAACACAATATATCAAGAGAAGCCTAAATACTAATTATAAGAAGAAAAAAATGAAAGAGAGAGTGATAGAAATAGTCTCAATCTCATACATTATTAGTTGAAATGATCAATCTCATCTCAATGTCACAATAAAGGTATTCTTCGGATAATAATAGTGGGGGTTTGAATAGAATAACAAATAGAAGCTCAATGCCATAATTGATATGGTATAGAAAGGAATAAGAAGAAAAATGCTTATGTGTAATTGAACTCAACAAAAGGTGAATCTTAATGTCCCATATCTAGTGAACAAGAGAAGGATGCATCGATAGAAGGAGCAAGGATACCACTTACATCAATAATATTTTAGATTTTATCTTGAAATGCTTGAAAATGGTTAGTGGAATGTCCAAACACTCAATGATGTGCATGGGATGGAAGTGTTGATTGGATATATTTATGAAATTTCTTGCATGTTGGATGAAGAAGAGTGACCAAGTGGGATTTAAGAAGTATAGAGAGAATGTGTTAAAGAGGATTAATAATATATGTGTAAGATTGTTCATCTTTTTGGGGTGGAATAGAAAAAAGTTTTCATATTTTGAATGGGTATAGAAATAGATACAAGAGGGATTATTTTTTCCTACTAGGGAGAAAGGTGTAACCCATGAAAAGAATAATTCATCGAGATATTACTTGATGGACAAAGTGATGATTTAAATAAAGGAGAAGTCCAATAACCTAAACTCATAGTAGAAACATGTTTAATGTAGGTTCTATAGGGGCCTTAACTCCTTGCCCCAAGTGCCCAAGACCATTTCCAATGTACTCATGTTCAAAATGAATTTTGAATATATACCCTCATGGTTTTTTAATTTAGGTAGAGAAGATGTGTCCACATCACCAATCTTGTCAAAATAAGATATATATCACAAATTTAGAGAAGAAATAGAATAATTGATAGAAGAAGAATAATTATCACATTGTAGGAATATAGTTCCATGTTTGATATAGGGCTTCCAAAGTGAATGAGGTCAGCCTTATATTCACCAATGTAAGAAGGTGTGATGTTTAAGGATCCTTAATCATTACCAAGACATGTGTTATAGAAAGAATGATCTATGAGAGGTGAAAAATAGGAGATAATAGTGGTGTCTCCACTGTGAATAAAGTAAGAGGGACCAATATATCAGATAGAATAGCAATATTAGTGATGACAATCTAACAATACTGAAATGGGTCACTATTGACTTTGATCATAAAGTCCTTGCCTCCACAAATCAACTTTATGGGCTGATAAAGACAATATGGAACTACCTCCATTGCATGAATACATGGTATACTAGGAATAATGTTGTAAGAAATATTCCCCAGCATGACATGCACTATTATAGGGAGGGTGACAGGTCCTAATGATATAGTTAAAATAATTATTTCCAAAGGATCTCGACCAACATTATCAAAACTATTGATGGAAACATTGAAGTGAGAAAGACTAGATGTATCAAATTTTAGAAAATAATCACTACAAACATTAAGGATAGAATCATTATCAGTTAGTGCCTGCTTAATGCACATAGAGTTAATATCAATCATGATAGAAAGAGGAAGATTTTTTTGTTGAACCTCATAAGAAGGAAGTTTAATAGAAGAAATGTGATTTCCATCATATTAGAAGAAGTAAAGCACATGAATTTTAATCTATCAATTGGTCAATTTGATCCTTGTAAGGATCAAATTATTTCAATTTATTCTTTACAACACGTCATTCATGAATAGTATGTCCAAATAATATATGATATGCATAGTAAGATGTATTTGTTTTTATTTATTATCTTTTCATTCATGCGTAGGTGGTAGTATAATTAGTCTCATGTTTAAAAGTATAGCTAGATTACTCTCAGTCTTTAATAAAGGATGCAAATTAGGTAACACACCTTTCTTAATATGACCATGGACTTTGTATTGTTTAGTTGGTGGAACAAATGTTTGATGTAAAGGAGGACCTTGGAAACCTATCCCTTTTATGTCTTCAAATGGTTCTTGTTCCAAAATGGAATGGATTTCATGTTCATTCTTTACGTCACATCCTTGATTTATCAAGATCTTAAAGCCTTTTCCATAGATAACTACTCTAAGTTAACATGTGTGCTTGTAAATTTGTTCTCATATGATGGGATATTATGAGGTGGTATCTTTTCCTTGAGATTGTTACTAATAGGTAATTCCACGTGCATTGGTTGAGGTATGTGGTGGAACCCCTAAAAATTTCCTAGTTCCATTGAATTTCATGTTCAAATCTTGATAGCTCAAGTCTTAATTGTCACTAGGGTTGGGGTTTTAAAGGTCCTATTCATGTTTATACCCTTTTTTGGCCCTCAAACTTCTAATTTTATGTTGACTGGTTGTATCTAGTAACCAGTCACTTCATAATCCTTTTATGGCCTCAAGCCCCATCATTTTACTGGCCCCAACATTAGTCCCCCCTTCGCGGCTAGGATGCTCCTCTTTTAAAACAACTTTAAACCCACGTTCTTTATGGTATCTTACATCAAGCCCTGAGTGGTCTATCGCTCATCGCATGTTCATCTGAAAAATACCCATGTGTAACCCGTGATGAGCGATATAACATTCGTTCCACCATTTGGTCGA
Organism: Sequoiadendron giganteum; assembly: GCA_007115665.2. Classification (NCBI taxonomy): domain Eukaryota; kingdom Viridiplantae; phylum Streptophyta; class Pinopsida; order Cupressales; family Cupressaceae; genus Sequoiadendron; species Sequoiadendron giganteum. The sequence continues at coordinate 652,362,234 of CM021106.1, read as the reverse complement.
CATTTCCCTTCGCATGTCTGGTTACCGTCGCTAGGAAGCAACGCCTGATGAGCGATGTAGTTAATCTTTTAACTCATTGTTGGCTCTTTAACTATCATCGGTTGTCTTTTGCAGACTACAGGTGAACCCACAACCGCTGATGTGTGCATTATTTCTCATCATGTGGGGATAAGGCCTTGTCGGTTGCGATCGACCAAGGAGAGGATAAGGTACGATGAGTGATGAAAACTATAGCTAGCAGCCAAGAGTCTTCTATGATTAAAATTGATTGCCTTTATTTCATCCTTGGCCTTCCCACTATCATTGGTTGCCTTCTATTTTTCAAAGTGGAACCCATGACCACTGATGGGTAGAGTGCCTTCCCATCATGCAGGCTCGGTCAGTCGTAGGTTAGGGTCGCTCAGTCTTGAGTAAATATGCGATGGGCACTGTGAGTGACAATCATTAATCATGATCCTTCTATGATTGAAATCAATGGCCGATTCCTCATCATTAGCTTCACTGCTATCACTTGATGAGGCTCCAAACTGGTAATGGAAGGTGTGATGAGTGATGTGATTGGATTTGTGGCCCAGATCTTCCCGTGATTATCAAGATCGACGAAGTGTGTGTTGAGGATGATGAGGTAAAGACACAGATGGGTACGTGGCAGTTTTAAGGCATCTCCTCGCTATTTATAAGTATGATTGATAAAGCAAGTGGCGATCCTTAATGGGTCTCATTGATCGAGTTTTAAATCCTAGGTGATCACCGACTAAGATTAGACATGCAGTGATTGATTTTTTTCTCACGCGAGCGAACGAGGATGGCCATTAATTGCAGCATGCTTTCAAATCCTCTACTTAATGAGGATCTTTTGTAGTTGTTTGATCATCTACATTTATCTAGGCCCAAAAATAATTTTCACAAGTGTTGGAGGAGTAGATTGTGGGTGCTTAAGGAGATCTCATGAAGGTGGTTGTTTGTTTTCTCTTGATGTATGTGGTTTGGTTGCCATAGTTTAGTGATTTTTTGTGTCTGGTACTTTTGGGGAGCTCATTGTTTAAGCATGGGGGTTTTTTTTGAGGTTCATAGCTAGTGTTTGTCCTATACAATCGGCTCTAGTTAGTATTGGTTATAAGAATGAGTGTGAAAATTTTTCTGGACAATACACTAGTCTGTAGGTCAAGAAGATTGAGTTTGCAAGAATCGTTAGCGTATGTACCTGAAGAAAAACCCATTATGGCGGAGATGCCAATTATTCCAAAGGCTAAGAGGATTGTTCATAGAAAGGTTGAGAGAACCACTGTAAAGAGCACCTACAATCTCAAAACAAGGACCATTTCAGAAGAATTGATCAAGTTTAAAGGAAAAGGTCCTGCGGAATTTGTGAAAGAATTAACTAGGCTGAATGCAGGTCTTAGGGTTTGTTCAAAAAATCTCGATGCTCTGGTTATAATTTTTTATAGTTCTTCAGGAGAGGGAGGAGGAGGCGGCCCTAGCGCTAGCCATTTCCCTATTTCTCTGGTGCCATATACTGACTTAGACGATGAAGCAATCGTTGGAAATCCACTCTTTATCAAGGAGCCTGATGAGGGTGTCTACTCGATGGCTGACAAGGCCAGGTGACACCTGTGTTTCTCTTTTTATTGGTTTCTGATTTTTGGGTGCTATGGTGATTTAACTCCTACATTGCTGATTTGATGGTTTTTGTTGTTGATGGTGATGGTGATTTTCTCTAGTCTTGAATAACATGCTAATTTTGGTGACATCACCTTTTAGAAGGCTTGCATGGCATCTTCAACAAATGGCTTGGTGTTCTTTTTGTCATTTTTCCTTTTTTCTTTCCTATCGTGTGTGAATGACTAATTGTAATGGTTCGAGAATGGGACTAAATGAAGTGAAATTAATTTTGAAATTATCATAAAATGTAACTATAATGAGCCCGACGAGTTTTGCTCTCTTCTGTTATAAAAGAGATTTCAAGGCTCATTACAAGGGTTAGAATTTTGAATCTAGATGACCTAGGTAGAATACAGTGAACAAATGTAATACAAAATGCCTGATAGATATGCTAGTAAATTGTGTTGGGTATGAGTTTTGTATTTGATAATATCAAATAGTTTTGCACATATTACTAATATCGAAGCAAATTTGCAAAACTAAAGTATGTACTCTCCTATATGCGGTTGTTGCAAATTATAAATGGGAATATCAAGTGTCTTTTCATTGATCTTCAATGGATTGATTGAATGTATGATTATGTTCTTGCTTAACTCAAAGGGTTAATTAAATACTTGAAGAGAATTGTAGATTTGTAGGAACTTGCACATGATTTTTGATACTTTAGATACTATGATTTTTTGTGATGTAAGGCATTATAAAAATAGTCCACCTATTTTAGGGTTAAACAATTCATGTGTTACAGAATATTTCATACTTGACTCCATTTATCCAATTGATGAGGCACTGGCCTGTTTGTTATGAATTCTTGTAATCTGATGAATTAACTAAAATGCCTAGCCATGGATTCACAATAATCACAATGTTTAATCAAATTCTATCGATTTTGAGGCGTAGTTCCAAAATTTACCCTTTGTTCCTAGAAAATGAATGGTTATTTGTGTAAAGGTTGGCCAAACCTTTTGTGAGTAATGTCTATTTGCACTCGATAGGAACTTGTCTGTGAATAAGTGTTCTCCATTTTAGCATAATCAATGTGAACACAATTGGGAAATACCCTCCCTATCCCCATAGAGCCTAAAGTAGGGGTGAAAGGTTTGAAAACCTTTTCCTGTTGAGTTGGCCATTCATCTTTAGGATTCTTGATCATTAAGGTTGGTTGCCTTTTAGAGTTTTCCTAAGGTGTACTGGAAAAACACCAACAAAATGGCAACTCCGTTGGGGAAAAATTGCATTCTCCAGATGCAGATCCCTGTATCACAAAGTCAAATGGTGGGATTAGTATGAGCATTTTTTTCATACTTTGAAGAATTCTTGAGCCTGGTCAAAGATTTGATTGCAGTAAAATTTGAAGGATCTGAAAGTGACTTCATTGTGGAGCCAAAGCCAGAACGTGTTTTATTTGACAAAAACTCCATCTCATTTGAAGTTTGTTCCTCACAATGGGATGTGGCAACTCTGACTAAATAATTTGAGGAAAGATACATTGAAGCTCCAGATCCACAGGCCTAGAGATAGAGCTAGGGGACTGTTGTAAAAGGGCCAAGTATTTTCATGTTATTAAAGAAAATTTGATCATATTTGTAAGCAAGTTATGAGAATTCTCTTGGATTTAGAATATAAATGTTTCCCAATTGAGTGGAATAGCACTAATTAGGGGAAGATTGGTTGAAATTTTGCATGTTTCTAAAAGTATAATGTGAAATTTTAAATTATTGTTTAAGGAACATGTTGTATTCTCGATCTTAAGAAAATTATACAAAAAGCTTGTGGCTTGAAAAAGACTCAAGATATTGCTTGTGAAAGAACCTGAATGTCCCTTGTGAGAAATTTGGCAAGGCTTGCAAAGGTATGACAAGATGTCTTTTCAGACTATGCCTTTTGATGAAGATTTAAATAGTGGGTGTCCCGTATCACATCAGGGGGTTTTAATAGTGAAAGAGACAATGCCCTAGATTTTAGTGGTATCTATGATTATCCAAATACTGTACCACACAATATTATGGATAAGATACCAAGATTTAGAGGTGAACAAACTAAATCAACAAATCAACATTTGCAGGAGTTTGTTGATGTGATGGGAGATTATGAAGTGGTTTTTGAAGATGTAGTTATGAAACTATTTGTTCAATCCTTAAAGGGAGACACAAGAGATTGGATCTCTTACCTCCCAGTATCTTCCATGCATTCATGGAATGGTTTTAAACTAGGGTTTATGGAACAATTTGGAGAAAGGATTGATCCAGTATTGGTTAGGCAAAAATTTATGGATATGGAAAAAGAAGAAAATGAGTTAGTCCCTTCTTTTAATCTCATGTTCTCAAAGGTAATAAGAGATATACCTGCAAGCATAAGACCAAATGATGTTGAATGTTTAGTGGTATACTTGGGTGAATTCGACAATAATGTGAGTTATTTGTTGAGAGATAAAGAGCCTACAACACTGCAACAAGCATATCACATTGCTATAGACATTGAGAATAATTTAAAGTATTCAATGAGGAAGGGATGCTTGAATACTCATGTTGGTTGTCCTAGCACATCTCATGTTAGTGCTATCAATGTACCAATCAGTAAAGAATCATGCCAAGGGGGTGAAATCCTTGTTATTCCAAATTCTCCATTGACACGATGTGAGGATCATAATGAGCATGCAAGGACATATATGCATGAGTAGAGAAAAGATGATCAAGTAATTGCAATCAAAAGATTGTATGATATACAAAGGTATGAAGGGGAATCCCTTGATCATCTGTTATGCAGATTTACAGATTCCTTATTAAAAATACCTAGTAATGTCAGTCCAAAAATTCTAGCATACATTGATTTATTTTGTGAAGTTTACCAATCTAGATTGAGTACTTTACTAAAGGAATTGAAGCATCACGCCTTAAGCCAATTCATTGATTAGATAAGGGTTGTTGAGGGAGATAATAATGAATACACTAGACAAGTGTAATCTCAGAGTGTTACCAATGGTGCGCCCCATTATGAGGAGGATCAAGAGTCTCTACAATTGGGTCAAGATGATGTGTCAAAGCATGAACAACTGATTGATGACTGTTGTTGTTTTACAAGTAACATGGTTGAAGATACACAATATGAAGATAAAGAGGTGGTGCATGATCTCCACCCTTGGGATGTCATGGATGGTGGGAAAATTTAGGGGATGCAAAGGGAAGTACTGTATTTTGGTATGATAAGAGGCAATGACAAACCAGTAACCATGATGATGAAGTTGAGTTAGATTAGTATTTTGCTGGTTATAACTCATCCTATGACATGGAAATGGAATCTATGGCCTCGAGTAGAGGATATGTTGACAATATTGAAAGGGCACACTTGATTGGGGATGAACAGTTTTCTTCATGTGATGAGTTTTCAGAAGGTGGATCCATAATTTTGAATATAAATGATGAAGATTGTTTTGAAAATATTTCCTTTTACTTTTCAAGGGATTACGATGACTTCCATTGCACTGAAGGATGTGATCCACGTACTAGAGAGGCAGGGGTGAATGTGACTACAATGAGGATATGACAAAACCCCCGATATGATGAACCTTCACCAGCCTGCAGGGTGACAGGTAGTGATCCTTACTGGTGTAGGAGCAATCCACTATTTGTTGCAAATTTTGGTGATTTCTTGACAAATACCTTTTGAAGAATATTGGAGATGAGGCAGCAAGAGATGAAAATCAAATTGGTGTCAATTTTTTTGATTCCATCCTCACAGATGTTGACCTAGATTTAGTAGTTTTCTAGTCACATAAGGGATGCAGTGACAAGAGTGTCGGTACTATCACTTGATCGTAAGTGAGGAAGCGGGATGTTGTTGATGACTGCCTAAAATGTAATCTAGGTAGGTTGTCAAATGATCAGGGTGGTGATTTGTGTGATGAATGGACTAAAGTAAAGAATTCCATCTCTTGTGATGATGATACTAGGTGCAACACCACTGTTGATGAAACTTTCGAGGGTAAGGCAATGAGTGTCCACTGTGGTGAAGTAAGAATTGGTGAATGTGCTCATACCCATGTAGTTCAGGATGATTGTTGTGAAGTAGCGAATGATTCAAGTTAACCTTTCATATAAAGGAAACTGATACACACCCTAGCAAAGGGAGAGGTCCACCTTTGTGTGATCAGGTTATGGATCCTGAATTGGTCTTACTATGTGTTGGTAGGAAGGGACATTTTTATGAACCCTTACATTATGTGGATGTTGCAGGGTAGTTCAACTTAAGCGAAGAGAAATTTCAGGGTGATAAAAACATGGGGTATGGTGTTGACCAGTATGAATATGCACCTGAATTCTTTGTTGATACCCCTCATCTTTTAGATCTTATCACATGATTTCTCCCATCTTATGGGGATAATACTCATGTCAACTACAAGGAGGATGTTGAGGGATTATAGTTCGATCTGCAAGAGAAATGTGATGTCCAAATTCATGATCAAGAATAATATGAATGTTGTACTACCCCAGTTCAATATGACAGGCTCTGGGTGTAGGAGGTTGGTGAAAGGGGCAACATTATACTAGATGGGATCAAGAGTGTCAATTATAATGATGCATTCTTTTCTAAGGTACTCAACTCACTTGTGTACCCACTGAAATTAAAATAGGAAAAGGTTTTTGATAGAGGAAAGAATTGATTCTCCTTTCTATTTGGTGGCTTGGGGCCACCAAATTAAAGGGGAGATTATGTGCATGAGCTATTTGGGGTCACCCAATGGATAAAGAATTTGGTTAGCTTTTACCAGAGATTTGAGATCTTTCTATTATTGTAGGAGGCATACATCCCTAGTTGGAGCCACTAGTGGAATCACTACAATTTTCCTAGTTCCACTAAATTTTATGTTCAAATCCTGATAGCTCAAGTCTTAATTGTCACTAGGGTTTGGGTTTTAAAGGTCCTATTCACATTTATGCCCTTGGTTGGCCCTCAAACTTCTAATTATGTGTTGATCAGCTATATCTAGTTATCGATCGTTTCATAATCCTTTTATGGCCTCAAGCCCCATCGTTTTACCAACCCCAACATTAGTCCCCCCATCGTGGCTAGGAGGCCCCTCTTTTAAAAAAAAATTAAATCCACATGCTTTAAGGTATCTTAAGTCAAGCCCTAAGTGGTCTATTTCCCATTGTATGTTCATCTAAAAATACCCATGTGTAGCTCATGATGAGCGATATAGCATTCTTTCCACCATTTGGCTGTCATTCCCCTTCGCATGTTCGGTTACCGTCGTTAGGAAGCAACACCCGATGAGCGATGCAGTTAATCTTTTAACTCATCGCTCATTGTCTTGTGCATACTACAGGCAAACCCACGACCGCCGATGTGTGAGTTATTTCCCATCATGTGGGGATAAGGCCTCACTTGTTGTGATTGGCCAAGGAGAGGATAATGTGTGATGAGCGATGAAAAGTATAGCCAGTGGCTAAGAGTCTTCTGCAATAAAAATTGATGACCTATATTTCATCGCTGGCCTTCCCACTATCATTGGCTTCCTTCTATTTTTCAAAGTGGAATCTGCGACCGCAGATGGGTAGAGTGCCTCCCCATTGCGCGGGCTTGATCTTATGTGGGTTAGGGTCGCTCGATCTTGAGTAAACATGCGATGGGCAATGCGAGTGACAATCTTCGATTAGGATCTTTCTATGATTAAATTGATAGTTGATTCCTCATCATTGGCTTCACTATTATCGCTCGATGAGGCTCAAAAGCAGTAATGGAAGGTGCAATGAGCGATGTGATTGTGTTTGTGGCCCATGTCTTCCCACGATTATCAAGATCAATGGCGTGCATGTTGAGGATGATGAGGTAAAGATGTCGATGGGTAAGTGGTAGTTTTAAGGTCTCTCCTTGCTATACAAATGTAATACAAAATGCCTAATAGATATTCTAGTAAATTGTCTTGGGTATGAGTTTTGTATGTGATAATCTAAAATAGTTTTGCACGAATTATTGATATCGAAGAAAATATACAAAACTAAAGTATGTACTCTCCTGTATGCGGTTGTTACAAATTATAAATGGAAATATTAAGTGTATTTTCATTTATCTTCAATGGCTTGATTGAATATATGATTTTGTTCTTGTTTTAACTCAAAGGGTTAATTAAATACTTGAAGAGAGTTGTAGGTCTGTAGGAACTTGCACATGATTTTGTTAATAATTAATACTTTAGGTACTATGAGTTTTTGTGATGTAAGGAATTATGAAAATAGTCCACCTATTTCATGGTTAACCAATTTGTGTGTTACTGACTATTTCATGTACTTGACCCCATTTACCCAATTAATGAGGTACTGGCTTGTTTGTCATGAATTCTTGTAATATGATGAATTAGCTAAAATACCTAGCCATAGATTCACAATAATGACAATGCTTAATCAAATTCTATCGATTTTGAGATGTAAGTTTGAAATGTACCCTTTGTTCCTAGCAAATAAATGGTTATTTATGTAAAGGTCGGCCAAACCTTTGGTGAGTAATGTCTATGTGCACTCAACAGGAAATTATTTATGAAGAAGTGTTCTCCATTTTAGCATAATCAGTGTGAACACAATTGGGAAATACCCTCCTTGACCCCACAGAGCCTAAAGTGTAGGGGTGAAAGGTTTGAGAACCTTTGCCCATTGAGTTGGCCATTCATCTTTAGGATTCTTGGTCATGAAGGTTGGTTTCCTTTAAGATTTTTCCTAAGGTGTACTAGAAAAACACCAACAATACATGGATTGTAAGTGACTTTCCTTATGCAATGTGTAAACATTTCAAGTGGTGGTATGGTAGGTGGATTTGATTGTTGATATGGATGATTAGGCCATTCTATTAAAGGATGAAAGGTTGCATTGCTCTCAAGATTACACAAAGAATTATGTATGAATTCGTTCATGCTTTCCTCATCTTGTCCCAAGATATCTTCATTATGAGGACATGTGTTGGGAGGTGAAGGATCATGAATATCCTCATTTGAATTAGGGTCATCACAAAAAACACAACTTGAAACATCAACCAAGGATTTCAAAGAAGTCAACATATTACCAAAACATTGATCCATCACGATGATATGATGCTTTTACTAAGGTTTAGACTGTTATGCAACAAGTTACTAGAAAATAGACAACAAATCTAGATAAAATAATTTAGATAAGTATCTATCATAGAAATATAGGCCAAAAAAAGGAAAGAGTATGATGCCTAGGGCACATATGTCCTAGGCAAACTTATAAAAAATTTGGTTGTCTAAACGTTATGGTTTTAGAATTTTGTGTTTATGTGCAAACAGGTCTGACAACGAATATTTTTCCATAATTTTCTCAATTTATGATAATGAAATTCAAAATCTAAGTGTGCAAGAATGCTGAAAATTCTTGAGCAATAAATGAAAATTATAAATTCAGATCTAATATGTAAAAATTGACTAATTCAAATATGATAAATCTAAAAATGATGATGCTTTTCAAAGAAAAGGAAGCAATTTTTCACTTTTTAGCTATATGCAAGATACCTAAATGAATGCAACGACACTTTCAAATTTTGGTTTCATATTTTAAATGACCTAATTCATATTTATGAATTTAATTTGAATGTAGATCTGACCTTAAATGACTAAAATTAACCTTATTGCAACCTATGATGCAATATGATATGCCAAATTCTTTAATTTCATTGTTTATATGATGCAAAAATGAATTCCTAATTGAATAATGCAAAGTGATGCAATGTAAAACCTAGATATAAGGTAATTTTTTATAAGGTATATAATGTTAACAGGTCGAGTTCACCAAAATGAAACAAAGGGAAAGGGAAACCTTGTAGCTTTGATCTTAGGATTTGAACACGATTCCCTAATTTTATTTGAGAAATGAGGATGAAATGTGCATGCGATGGAATGAATGGGGGTTTGATGGATTTGGGAAAAAGTATATGATTGAATTATAACCTAACAGGTGATTCAACCAACCCTTAACCAAATCTAGAAATGTCCTAAGGATGAAATCCAATGATCTAATTGACAGTAATGATGCAAATTATTGTTCTAATGCAAATATAGAAGATCTAAGAAATCACAGACAAAAATAGACTACAAAAATGAGCTAAGTAGGACACTGTGCACCTGTGATTCAAATATGGGGTTGAAAAGACAAGACATAAGTGCCTCATGTGCCATTGTATTTGTAGGGAAAACTTAGATATGTTTTCATAGTCCTCTGATGTCGTGTTTGACATTTCATTTTGCACTGTCTAATCATAGTCGAATAATTTTGTAACTGAGTTTTTGTGAGCTATCAAGGAGTTGGGTTTCAATAGAAACAAATAATTGACCTTCAAAATTCCTTTAATCCTCTTCAGATCTAAAACCTGAACATTCAAAGAGAGAAGAAAGGTTTTTCCATTTAGGGGTTTGCCTTGGTCAAACCCCATGTTAGTGTTTCCACTTCCATAATGGCTATCATTGATAAATGATAGGAAGGAATGATGAATCCACAAAGTGATACAACTCACCACCCTTTAATGGCTCCCTTGAAGGACTAAAATCATACAAATATCCTTAAGGCTTGGATCTTCCTTGCTTGATTTGTTTGATTTGCTTGGAGACTTACAAAGGATTAGCCTTCACAGACAATATGAAAATATAAACATGAAAACACTCACATACATTTTGACATGATGTTTGAATCTTGAATTGTTGCAATAAATCCTCTAATGGCTGCTCTTGACTTGCTTGATAATTCTCTTGTCAATAATTTCTCTAATAATTTCCTAGATGATTTCACTTAGTTTTCAAATGATGCAATAACTAGGTATTTATATGCAATTATTCTAATTTCCCTAAAATTAAATCCCAAAAATTGACTTTAGATATTTGAATTTTAAATGATAAAAAAAACATTGACATATTTGAATTTGGAGCCAAAATAGGGGGGCATAGGCACCCTAGGCACTAGTGTCCCATGCCTATTTTTGAAGTTTAAGGAGTCGGGGGCAAAGTATTATATGAGAGCATGTTTTTTATGCCTTCAAATTATCAGAAAATGTTTAAAATAAGTTGTGGAATGCATAATTTAGAAAATTAAGTGTTCAATTAGGTCTAATAACTTAAGGGGGGGCAAAGAATAGTGTGAATTTACGATGCTACACAACATAATCTAGTTTAATAGTTAAGGGTTAATTTTGGCCAATAATAATAGGATAAATATTTACCACCTTTTGATAAGAATGCAATGTAAATTTTCTTATCATGTTGGGGATTCTTATTTAAAATAAATCCATTTTCATCTGTCATGTTGTAGTTTTACCCATTTCAAAGGTTTTAATTTATTTTTTGAGTCAAGTTCTCCAACTTTGTCTAATAAGACGTAGCCAACCATTTCCATATAAATCTGCATAATTGATATGTAACAGTATAGTATGCATATTAAAGCATGTGCTTTTAGACCACCTAACAAGAAACACTATACCATTTAACTTTACTTCTACATGTAGCGCCCAACAAATATCTTTTGGAACTCTAAATTTCCTTTCTTTCATTTTTTGAACTTTACAATACAATCTCCCTCTCATATACAACAATCTATATGAAAGAGCTAGATGAAATTGATGCACTTTCTAGATAAAATGTTGGCAAAAAAATCAATTGTAGTATGTAAGAAATTAACAACACTGTTGCAATTAAATGTATTGTTTCTATGTTGCATAAAAAAGTTTCTTCAAGCAATAGTTGCATCATACTAGACTATACATTTTATTTTCTCATGTAGTACTCTACAATAAGAACTATAAGATTCCATCATCAATCGAGATTCATGCACATGTAAACAAATAAAAGTTGAAGATAAGAAAAAAAAGTAACAAATAAAAACACAAAAATATTGATAGCTTAACCAAACTACTAATATATAATCAAATGCTAATTTTCAAACACAATCAAAAGAATACTAATCACTACACAATACTCATTCAAATTAATACAAAATTATTTGAATAGTATAATTGTTCTCTTGGCTTTGACGATTCTATAGGACTCTTACGACGGCATATTAATATACTTCCTTTTTTAATAGATAATAGGAGGACGGCATATTAATATACTTCCTTTTTTAAGAAATAATAAAAGGCTTCCATGTGCATGTTCATGGGCTGGTGAAGTTAGCAACCTCTATTTCTAAGGTATATATTCATTATAGCTCCACATACTCTAAATACTTGAGGGGTCGTACAGTGTTTTTTAAGGTGGGAAATGAAAGGTGTTAAAAGAGATTTAAGACGAACGGTTGTAGTTGGTGAATTGAAGTCATTAGGAAGATATTAGGTATGTTGCATTTAAGCTTTCTCTTCTGTTTGGGATTTTCTCATTTATTGCTACTACCCACTCTTCCCTTCACACTTACACAGTTTACCACGTAGATTATATATCAGAAACAATACCCAGGGTTGAGAACTTGCAGTGGGTGATAAAAAATGGCTGACATTTTACAAGCAATCGGTGCCCTATCAATTGTGGTAGCTATCATCATTATTTCCTTCCTCTTGTCCATATGGAAACCTTCCACTCATGTTCGAAGTCTGCAAAACAAGCATGTACTTATAACAGGTGCATCAAGTGGCATTGGCTTTGAGATTGCCAAAGAAGCTATTGCCCAAGGATCTTATGTCACATTGATAGCAAGAAATTCTCACAAACTTAAGGAAGCTGCTGATCAAATCCTACAAGAGCTTCAATGTGACAAGAGTAGGATAAACATCAAGGTATGGAAGTGAATGAAATGAATGTTTAGGAAGATTATAATTGGATTAAAACTAGCCCAGTATACTTCTAGTGCCAGATCATCTACAGCTCTTTTGTTCTTTTGGCAGGTTGCAGATGTAAGAGACTATACAGCCATATCTGCAGCTATCAAAGAATCCTTTCAATGGATGCCAGTTGATGTGCTTATTTGCAATGCCGGAACTGGTAGTGCTGGGTTTCTGGATCAGATGTCAACTGAGTGGATTGATGCTATTGTGGGTACGAACGTTATAGGGACACTCCACACTTTGAAAGTGGCTCTTCCATTAATGAAGGAGAGGAGCTTCAAGTATCCCTCGGCTCTTGTGCTAGTTGGCTCTATTGCTTCTATGGTAAAAACAAAAACTCAAACACTAGATATATACACACTCTGAATGCTGAAAACTTAGATAATATGCTGGCACAATGGATTAGTGGTTTGTAGGATCTATCTAATTGGGTATATTTTGTTGTGCAGTTTTAAAATGAAACTTTCAAGGTTTATTTTGTGTCGTCTACCAGCTTGTTGTGACAACAAATTACTATGCATTCATTCTGTACTTGATTTGAGTTGCACTTGCTCACTAATTCAGTGCTTCCACTTTGTTTTAGATAGATTCATTATGTTATTATAAGTTTTACACAAAGTAAAAACTTGAAGTTGTTGATCTAACAATGCTAATGGACATCTTGAACTTTGCAATGATACTAGTATCCTTTGTATGGTGGTGGGGTTTACACTGCTACCAAGTATGCACTCAAAGGGCTTGCAGAGAATCTAAGGCTTGAGCTGTTTCCTTATAAAATTGGAGTTAGTTTGGTATGTCCAGGATTTGTAGAAACTCCCCTACTAAGCGAAATGGAAGGTGGGTATTTCAAAAGTTTGAAGGTTCTTCATATCTTTATTCTTTCTTTCTCCCATGCATTGCACCTTAAGGTCTTCATGTCTTTTGAGGAGCTCTGACTATACTTCTGTTGGATTATGTAGATAGTGTAACCGATCCAGGGCTGGCAGAGGTAGCCCAAAAAGTCACCTTCTATGACAGAAGTAAAGCAGATAATCCTAGGGATGTGGCAAGGGTTGTTCTGGGTGCTGTTACACAAGGACAATCTTTTGTGACAAGTGGGCAGGCTGGTAAAATGCTCTCAGTATTATCTGCTGGGATTCTGCCTGCTGATTCTTTTGCAAATGCTGTAATCGACTTGGTTGCACTCATACCCCTAAAGATAGTAGGATATTTTATGATTGGATATGTATATGCAGTCATATGGCTCAACCATAGGACCAGGACCATCCCAGTTAAACCTGCTGCAGATAAATTATAGATCGTCATAGAAATGAATAACAATATGGGATTGAGTTCATCTTCCCTGATTCTGCAAGCTTTATGTTAGAGTTCAATTCATATAAGCTATTTTGTATTTGGGTTTATGCCGAGTTTTCAATAAAATGAAAGAGTATATGGGGTTCTCTATTCTTGTATGTCTTAAATTTAAAATGTTGAAAGTGTAAGAGCTTCATTGATCAGTCCTTCAGATCCATATGAGTTCAACTTTGCAGGATATTTTGTAGATTATTAATGATGGAATCAATCTCTGAGCATTAATCTTTCATTCCTTTCCACTCCACACGCATTAATGGGACCCTCGTTTACTTTATTTCTATTATAAGCAATCTTATCTACTCTCTTTGGACTGTCGTCTGAGAACCAAAACACCTTAATGGGACACATTGAATGGCATTAAAGCAGAGTGTTAAAAGGCAGCTAGTACAGCGGTTCAGTAGTACATGGTCCATTAAATATATTTTTAGAAATGGAATGGCATATCCAAAGCTTGGTAAAGAGTTCAAAAAATTAGAAATTTTAACAATTTTCTTAATAAGGTTTATCTAAAACCTAGATTGGGGTACTAGGCTATGAAGTGACCAGTCTACTTTATGGAAAATGTTTTGTATTTTTAATTGGATGAAAATATTTTTTGCATCTTGATGATGGATTAGGGAGTGTGATCCAAAACATTGATAGAAAAAACTTTCACACAATCCAATCCAGAAGCAACAAAATTACATTCATGATGGATTGTAGAAATCTCATATCATGAATGGATGAAAAGTAAAACCATTTGATTAAAGGTAAAATTACTTTTCCTTAATTTGGATTTTCTACTACATGAAAATTATCATCTAAAATAAAATAATTTAAAACTTGTTAAATGTTGTAAGGTCAGTTAAGATGCTCACAATTTTGTGGCTTTAAAAAAAAAAAACAATACAGATTAAAAAAAAACAATGCAATTAAAAACCGCAATATAAAACTATACATAAAACACAGAATGCAAAACTGGGACAGCAACGTGCCACGTTACAGTAGCTAAGACTGTCAACACGATTTTGTGGTTTATGTATTGCTCATCTTTTTGGAGCTGTTTTTTTTGTTATGGCCAATGACATTTCTTGGCATTGATGGTTTTTATTGTAAATTTTACAAGGCTATCTCGGAACACGTTGACAAAGATATTTATATAAAGTTTATCTGGAGGTTTTTCATTTTAAGTTTTTACATTAAGTTTAGTGATTTTGAGAATATTTGTAATTAGAGGTCAATTATTTTGTTTTATATTTTTTAAATGATAATAGTTAAGGTTCTTGTATTATATTTGTTGTTATTTTTCTTTTCAAATTGGATGGTTAGAATATATAGGGGAGGGGACCCATTACATGAGCATGTTTCAATAGTTGTGATAGTAGTTGTTTATATAATGTTCAACATTTTTTTCAAATTTTTGACCAATAGTTGTGACTTTAAAGTTGTTAGTGTTGATGATGACTACCCATAATTAAACAAAATGTATTCTTTTGATCTAAAAAGTAACTAATCATGTGATTCCACATTAGCGCTCAATAAAACATGCTGTGAATGCACAAGTATTGGTCTCACTTTTTTTGGGGCTTTTTTGGACACCTTGACAAAACACATGCTGATGTGGCCTTGAAACCTTAGTTATAAGCAGGGGACTTGCCAAGTAAGCTGCTGTAAAAAATTGGGAGTGATTTAAAATTTCCACATAGGATAATTAGAAGCGTGAAGTTAGGGTGCACAACTATTGGGTCCTCTCCCCTATTTTGAATAATATTAGTGTAGACATTTAAAATTAATCATTACATTTGATCAATTTTACTTTATCTTATATTGGATCCTCCATATTAATTAAATCATATTTTAATTATTTAATTGATATTCTTTATTTTCATGATTAATTTTTATTTTTTTACACCTATCCTTATTCCTCCCTTGCTTCTAAAAATTAAATAAATAAATTATATTTATTTTATTTTTGCCCTTACATGTTACATGTCATTGTTGGTGTAAATAGGTATTTTACTTAACTACTTCATTAGTGGGTCTTATTTACAAATTAAGTTTACTTAGGTCCTAAGAGGAAATGTTTCTAGAAGGTTGTTAGTTGTCATAAGATTTTATATTATGTTTTGACATTTAATAATTGTTATTTAAGTCATTTCTGACTAAAATATCTTCCACAAGAGAGAAAATGACAGAATAGCTTGCTATGATTATGGATGCAAGATTACACGATTGAATATATAATGTACATACGATGCCTTGCTTATAAATACAAGTTATGAGTAGGATTAGACAAGATCATGAAACATGTGTTTTAATCTTGTACAATGATACAACTACCTCAACAATATTGAAACACCTATATTACAATCATTAAATGTCAAAAGATTTAAGATGAGATTTCATAACAACTAACAATCTTCTAGAAAAAATTTCTCCTACGACTTAAGTAAAGTTAACATGTAAATATGATCCACTAATGAACTAGTTAGGTAAAATACCTATTTACACCAACAATCACATCCTTCACTACTTTTTATTATAACTTAATCTCCACCTAACCCACCTCCCTAATCATATACACATACTTAGGTCAATTTATTTCCATTATTCTTCGCCCACTTTTTCTTTCCTTCATATATCCTCCCCCTTTTGGAAAAGACCCCATGTCCTTGGACACATGAGTCTTTCTTCCAAAATTACCCAAAGGAATGAATTTTTTCTTTATTTTCCTCATCTTTTCCCCTTGAACAAAAATTTGATTTTATGACAAACCTTCCCAAGGTACTATCCAAGTACCATTTTCCCTCTCATTCATGCTCCTTGCACCACTTGGCACAATCCCATGAGTTGAAAGATCACACTCAATCTCCACCCTTGATCTTTATCTTCCAACATCAACCCTAAATTCTTATCCATTGCAAAATCTATATATCATTCCAACACTTGGCCATTTTTATCACCCACCTTTGCATGAAAGCATCGTTATGCTACCAAAATTTTGAGTGAGCATGCATTGAACCAATCACATGGGTAAATAATGTACAATAGGGAGTTTGTTGTAGTTCATTTTCATTAAATATTAAATTCTTGTTTAGACTTTCTAGGCCTAATCCGAGTGTTTGTATGCTTTTTTTTTTTTTGTTCGATTTTTATTGCTATTATCGTTCATGTGGGCACATTTTTCTGTACATATTTTTGGCACACCTATTGGGACTCACATCATGGTTGACTAACAAAATATGATATTTTTAGTGTTCACATGTTGCATATGCAAAATGGAAAATACTTGTTTGGATTGGCGAAAACATTATGCGTATCAATGAATGCATGACAAAATGGTGAATCTGTGACTTGAGGATGCAAATTGATAAATCAATAATTTTTACATGTAATCAAATTGGTACATACCATTGCTAGCCCCAGATGTTGGAGCTCATTGCCCAAGACACCATTACATTATGTATATGTTTGTACATTGTGGTATCATCCATATACCAATCATACCAAAAAGTTTCAAAATGTATGGCTTCAGTTCTAGATTTTGTCTACCCTAAAAATGCAAAGAAACAAATAAAAATATTGGAGCTATTTAGGGTTTTACCTTAGTTATTTACCCCATTTTGATATTTTAATTGTCATAGACAACCAAGATAAAAAGATTGATAAAACATTACAATATGCCTTTGTACTCCTATGTGCATTAAGGAAAAAATAGTAGTGACATGAATGTGAATATGATAATGGTGTGAACCCTAGTCTATGGGGAAAATTATTTATGCAAATACATAATAACCATAAAAGGTTTCTATTTCACACTAGAGAGGTTGTCCACAAATCAAGAACAATAAATTATAGTAAATAACTAATATTACTGATAAAATAACACTATTGCTAGCAATAGGAAGAATTTTCAATGGATTTGGAAGATAAGAAAGCTATATATATTCCTTATGAGATCTTCAATTCATTGGGAGCAGCGAGCTCAAGTGTTAATAAGAATGTAAAAGAGCTTCAATGGAGATTTTAATTTTTTTTTCCAAAGGTTTGCAAGAAGAGAGTAATGGAGTTATAGAAAAGAAAAATTCTAAAAGTCCCTTAAAATGGGAAGGTAGCTAGTTTTGTTTGCTCAGATGGGAAAGAAAGATGCATTACTTTCTCAGTGAGAATTACCATAGGTGTCACAAATAAGTCACACAGAAAGTAAATTTTTTTAATTTCAAGAATATTTGGGATGCCAACACATCACATGATTTTTTTTGTGTAACACTACCATCCAAAGATATTCTTTAGAAAGTTTGCATGTTTTTTCATAGGAATAAGTAAAATGATATATCACTCTTAAAAATGGGAAAAATGTTTAGTGCATAAAGATTAAATATTATGCTAATAAAATAGATACTAAAGAAGGCTCAAAATGTTCTACAAATAAACACAATTACTACCATTATTATAGTATTTTAAATTGAGAATAATATAATTAGTGATCATAGAATTAGCGTTGTATTATAATAATAGTTATGGGTAAACAAATTAAAAATATATTACTATCACAATATGATATAAGAGAATTTTATTATGAAAATTAATAATTTATTATTTTAATAACCCTCATTCATGGGGCCATGAGGGTTCATTTTCATCCTTTAGAGATGTCACAAGTAAAATAGGAGCTCTTTCAAACCAAATCCTAAAGATAAACCTTTATGAAGCCTATAGAGGTAATTTAGGCCCCTCAAGTGCTAGTTTTTTAGTTAAGGATTTGTAAGATTTTGTTATATTCACAACTTTAAAAAGCTCAAGGATGGTACCAACAAAAAAGTGATACCCTAGAACACGATCTTGTTCCTTTCTTTGGCTACACAATTCCCTTTGATAGACCTCATCATCAAGGGGGACTCAATGATCATTATAAACACAATTAATAAAAAGAATAATACTAATTGGAGGTCATGTACAATATTTTTCAATAAGCTTGGAGCTTACTAGATGGCATTGTCAATTGTTGGATCTTACATTGCTTTAGAGAAGAAAATAATATAGTAGATAGACTAGCTAATTTCACCATCAATGACAATTGTGAGATAGTAATTGCAAATAATTGGCCCCTTGATGAGGAGACTTGGAGAATGTAATATGTGTTTGACAATAAGTGATGATGAGGGAAGATTGTACCATGATTACATAAGAGCGTACCCAAGCAATTATTTAATTGCATTTGAGCCAACTCATTGTGAATGTGAAACAATACTTGTTGGTGACTTGGTGGTTCTCATCCATTGTTCTTGTTCCTTATTTTTGTTTGTTTCTCTTGGCTCTAATAGCTTTTATTCAATTGTACATAGATAAGCAAGAGATTACCTTCAAAGGTTGGGGTGGTAAGGGCTTTTTGTTTTTTTATTTTTCATGTAGTTTGCATTAATAGTAGTTGTATGGGGCTTGTATACAAATGTCTATAATGTTTTTACTAGTATTATTTTGAAATGGTTGCTTGACCTTCTAGATCAAGTGGGTGATAGATATGAATAAATAATTTTTTTAATGTTTGAAACAAAGCTCTAATTTTTTATTTTCAAATATATATTATAGTAATATAATAAATATACTACCGACTCACAATATAATGATTATAATTAATTAAGTATAAATATCATTATTAATGATATTATAATTATAAGTATAAATATTATAATAATTAAATTAAATTATAAAATATATTTTAATTGAAAATATTTTTCTCTCTTATAAAAAGAAGTAAAGTTATGTGGCTATTTACTTAAGACACTCATGAGGAAGATGGTTGGTTGTTATCTCCATTTATTAACTTTCTCTATAACCGAAGATGGTTTAATCTAACAAAATTATATATTAAAAAATTATTTTATCCACCATGGTGGCTTTCAAAGTCTTTCATTTCCCCCCTCTCTCTATGTCATTATGAATTGCATTGATAATTATTGTCGTTTTTCCTTCAAATTTTATATCTTCATTTAATTTTATCTTATTTTATTTATTTATTTTTATTTAAAAAATATTATTTTAATTTTATATATAATTTTTTAATTTTAGTTTTGAAAAATATAATATAAATAATTATCTTAAAAATAAATAAGTAATAAAAAATAAATCAATAAAATCTTGAAAACAACCCCTAGCACATAAACATATATTTTTTCACTAATTAGATGCAAACAACTCTCATAAGAAATCAAGAAAGAGAAAATTGGGGTCCTTTCATAAACGTTCATGAAGAAAAACTTCTCTCTTTGAAGGATGGTGATCATCTGGGGGTGTTCGTGGTAGCAAGCTAGGGTTTCTTTCAGGCGGTGGTCATGGGGGGGCAAGGCCCTCCCACACAAAGGTTTGTGTTTTTTGTAGGTCCCTGTACACCCCTTGTATTTACCCTTATTTAATTCCTTATGTGGTTGCATGGTGGATTTAGTATTTCACATGCGTGTGTGAGTTCTCTCTATTATTGCATTTATGTTTTGGTGTTTTAGTGCTACTTCATTTTTTGTGGGCTTTAATGGAGAGGGGGTATGAACCCCCCAACTCCCACGCAAGTGTATTAGAGACTATGAATGGTAGTAATCACCATTCTAGGTCATTCATAGATGTTATGGTAGGAGAAAATCTATCTTGTTTGGCAGGCACAAAATTCAACACTATGTGTAGTGGTGTTAGTGAGGGTTTCGACGTTGATGGAGAGGAATAAGGTAAGTGCTCCTCTGACTTTCCCAAAAAATTAGTTATTGCTCCCAACGTTGAAATGAATGAATATCTATAATGAAAGAGAGGTTAATTGGTGTTGTCATTTTCATGGCGATTGTTGATTCCTAAAAATTACCTACTAGGAAATATCTAGATGGGTGGTTCATCAATGTGTGGCAAAAAAATTAGGGGTTTAGGTTTCATTTTATAGAATGTTCCAATGGGACCTATTCCTAATTTTCTTAAAATATCATCAAATGTAGGAAAAAATCTTTAAAAAACCTACTGGAGTGTAGGAAAATGTATTTTTAGGGCCCTCGCATGGTCACCCAAAGTCAACAAAGAGGAGATAATAGCATTGTCGTGCCCTAGGTGGGTGCTTTTAAAAAATGTACCCCTGGATCTCTAGTATTTTAGCCCTCAAATTCTGGCACCTTTTGGAAACGTGATTAGGGTTGATAGAGCAAGGGTTTCACTTCCTAATATGAATGATTGGGCATTGGTATCTATAACCTTAGGGGTTGAATTCTCAAAGTCCTTCGAAATTAATCTTGATGGATCGCCACACTCATGTCAATTAGAAATCCTGGGTGGTATAAACACTTGTTATCTTTGTAGGAGGGAAGGTCACATTTGAAAGAATTGCCCCATTATCCACAAAAACCCTAGCAGACCTATCTAGACTAGGCTAAATGTTAAGGGCAATATTGTCTCTCAAAGTGTTGAATTGGGAAACCCTAAACAAGAAAAGGGAAACACACTCTTAGTCAACCCAATTAAGGAAAATAATGCCTCGATCATTAAACATTCATCCCCATTAAGGAATTCTGGGGGTCTGGATCCAAACCAAATGAATTTTGAACATTTAACCATGAAGGGGGAGTGATAACCTCTCACCAAGCAAGTACAATGAAACTTCAGATTCCACCTTTAGGGAAATGTAAGGGAAGGTTATCTCCCTCCTTGGAGACCATGCTAGAATTAGCATGGAAAACACTTTTGATCCTCTCCTAGGAGAGGAGGATCAAGTTGATATAACAAAAAACACTCAAAAACCCCAATGGGGAACATGGGAAACTTTTCCAAATAGTGCACCACAACTGCAAAAAATAATGGATCGGTGTTTGTGAAATGGAATGCACAACAATTAGTGATGGAATAAAAAAAAAAAATTGAACTAACTAACCAATCAAAAGATGAAAACAAGAGTAGATTCATTGAGGAATCCAAGGAAGTTGAAGTCTGTTTAAGAGGGGTGAAGCTTAATAACACCTCAAAAGATCCCAAAACAAGACAAAACTCAATAGAAGAGGATTTCGCTAAGTAATTCAACAAAGGACCATATTTGTTGAAGAACATTATCTCTGAAATTGAACACAAAGAACAAAATATTAGTAACCCATAAAGTACTAGCACTGAAATGGAGATATACAACCCTAACAAAGGAAAAGTTCCAATTGAGAAATAAAAAAATATGGAATTTATAGACCAGATGGATGCTAATACCTTGGGGGCTCCTAATAAGATGATGGAAGAAAATGAGAATGCAACAACAAGTGACAAACCAAATAATAATGATAAGAGACTAGAGTCTAAGGAGGAAATGGTATCTAAAAAGAATACAAATAGTAAAGAAAGTAATATAGTTTTATACAATAATATTGAGGGGCCCTCTTACCCTATGGTTTAGATCCCACACCTAACCATGGGAACAATAAGGCCCAATTTTTGAAGGATAACTTGGAAACAATAATTGAAATGATTAATAAATGGAATGTGGAAAAAAATGGAAGTGAAGAAAGATCTATTGAAGAACCGAGCAACATCATTAAACCTACATAATATATTGGGTGCCTTGATAAAGAGATGACCACTGAAAAAAAGCATGATCTTTGCCCAAGTCCCCCCTTTGGGCCAAAAAGAAGGGAAAGAAAGAAAGGAAATATTATCTCTCAGTAGAGGTAGTCTTACTATTGGAAAGAGTAAAAGAAAGAAAACGAGTATTGTCAGGTCCCCATACCCACTTCAAAGAGACTAGAAGTTGAAGAAAAGGTTCCTAAATACTTTAAAGCTATTTAGGAACAAGAAAGAGCCCCCTCCAAAACTTGATAATAGATGAATCTTAACTGCACTTCATGGAATGCAAGGGGTTTGGAATTCCCAAACAAAAAGTACATTGTTAAAAGATTCCTCAATTTGTAAAAACAAGGATTTTGTCTTTCTTCAAGAAGTTAAAGAAATTGGATTTACTCTTAAAACTAGCTTGAGGTCTATCTAAAACAACTCCTCCCACCTTGTCACCAATCATGAAAAAGGAGGGGGGACTACCATTCTCATGGCCAAAGACTGGAATCAAAATATAACAAACACTAGAACTTCCCCATGTAACAAAATTATTTGGGCTACCTTCGAGAAAGGGAGCTCTAGATTTGGCATCTTCTCAGTCTTATGTCGAATGAATACAAAGAAAGAATTGAATTATGGAAATGGATATTCAGTCTACCTGATATCCCCTAGATCCTAGTGGGTGACTTTAATATGGTAGAAAATGAAGAGGACAAGAAAGGGGGACTTGACATGGACTAGAAGGGAAGCGAAAAGTACTATTGACATAGGTTGAAATCAAAACTTAACCTCTTTGACCCCTTGGAAGGGATGAAAAAATGCAACAATAGAATTTGGTACACCTGGTGCAATGCACAAAAAGGTGGGAAAGGATTTACTATAGGCTAGATAGATTCTATGCCAATAGGGATTTTTTTCAGCTTTGACCCCATAGTGAAGGTAGTAGAGTGATGGTATATCCATATAACCTCTTTGACCATCATCCAATTAAGGCCACCATTATTCTAAATAGTGGCAGGAAGAAGGAATCAAAGAAAGGGGATAATTTCATCCTTAACACAAATTTGTTGAAGGAAAATTATTGTAAGGCAACCATAATTAATTTGAGGGAAATCAAGAAATGGATGCTAAAAGGTCTAAGTGCAATTGAGAGGTGGAACATAATGTAAACGGTTGGAAGATTCTATTCCAAACCATAGGCCAAAAGCAGACCATGAATAGGAGGGTGGAAAACTGTCTCCAAGATGAATTGTTAATGGCTGAAACTAAAGTCCAAAATGAATCATTAAATGAGAAACTTTATGAAGAGCTTAATCTAGCAAAAAAACCCCTAGGAAGGCTCCAAGTAAATAAGATACAAGGTCTAAAAATTAGAGCCAAGATAAATTGGTTGAGCAATGGCGACAAAGGTATGGAGTTCTTTAGATACATCAAAGAGAAATAAATTAAAGAGAAAATTGATCAAATTTGGCATGATGGTTCCCTCCTCTCAAATCAAGAAGAGATCCTAAACCAATTCTTTCTTTTATACAAGGAACTATTCACTTTTGAAGGAAACAATGAGGAAGGTCGCAAGGCCAGATCCTTCAATAAACAAATGATTCCAAAAAAATATCCAAAGAAGATGCAATAAGATTATTTGAAGGTATATCCAAAGATGAAATCACAAAAGCCATTAACTTTATGAATAATGATAAGTCTTGTAGGGAAAATGGATTATTTGTTGCATTCTACAAAACATTCATTGATTGGATTTTTGATGACTTTCACCAAGTGTACATGGAAGCCATAAATAAAGGGTCACTTGGAAATAACATAAACAAGGGGCTCATAAAACTATTGCCCAAGGAAGGAGACAAAACCATTATAAAGAAATGGAGGCCAATCACATTGTTGAATGTGTTCTACAATATTCTGGAAAAAAAATAGCTATGAGGCTAATTAATATCATGCCCAAATTTATAAGCAATATACACAAACTAGATTTATCAAGGGGAGGTATATTCTTGAGAACCTGATTACGATCTGGGAGGCTATGGATTGGGCAAGACACTCCATGCAAAACTCAACCATGCTCTTGCTGGATTTCAAAAAGGCCTATGAAAGGCTTGAATGGGCCTTCCTAAGAACAAAACTAGAAGCATTTGGATTTCCCAAGACATTTATAACATGGTAGATACTCTATTGAAGGATGTATCCACTCAAGTAGAAGTAAATGGTTCCCTCTCTGAGGTGTTCAAGCTTGAAAGGTCTATCGGGTAGGGGCACCCCTAGCCCCTGCTCTATTTGGTATTGCCTTTGATGCAGTGCATTACTTGTTGAGAGAATCTTGTATCCCCCCAAAGTCAGGGGTTTGATACTCCTTGACCACAATCAACTATTAAACATCCAATTTGCAGATGATACTGCAATATTTGTGGAACTAGAAGAAGGGAACATAAATAATCTAATGCACAAGCTCAATTTTTTTTGCACGGCCTCTGGGACAAGAGCATCCAGTGCAAAGTGCATTATGCTAGGATGGGCAGAGTCCCCCTTGATTGGCTACGAAATTTTGAATTTCAATGGGGAATCCCCCACAAGCAAGTTAGATACTTGGGGATCCCCTTTGTAGTCAACCCTAATTTAAAAGAGATGTGGTTGTGGATGAAGACAAAAATTGAAAATAAAATTGATGGATGGAACAGACAATACCTATCCATAGCAGGTAGGATCCAAGTATGTCTACAAAATATGTCATCTTACACTATCTACTTTATCTATGTGTGATTCTTAATTAACAACTATCAAATCAATCCAATTCAAAAAATGAATAGATATTTCCTATGGTTTGATGGAAAGGGAAAGAGGAAAAACACTCTATTAATTGGGACTGGTGTTTCTTGGAGAAGTTGCATGGGGGATAAGACTAAAAGACCTAAAAAACATGGCACACCACTAGCTGCCAAATGGATCATTAAGGCATTAGAAGGAAATAAACCTTGGAAAGTCCTGGTGAGGAACAATATCCAATTCTCTATGTGTAAGTAAGCAAAATCATGGAAAATGAGCTATCTTTCAGTGATCTACTCATTACCATGCACCCAATAGTTCATGTTGGTTCAATGGTGTTCATATGGAGGTCATGGGAACTAATAAAGAATAATATAAAGAATCTTCATTTCATTGAAAACAATTGCAATCTAATTCATTCCAGTAGATCCATCTAGTGGAACTTGGAACACAATGGAAAGCCACTAGCTCTCCTTCAAGGCCGTGTTGCCAAGAAGTGGGCCCAAGATGGAATCCAAACATTTGAAAATGTCAGGAGAAATGAATCTCTTAAAGGATTGGGATCTGGTGAGAGAGGAATTTGGATTGCCCCATTCAAGTCTGAGAACCTACTTTGTGCTTAAGGATGCCTACAAAGGTATTCAATTTCATACAAATTATAAGCCAAGCCATGATCTGCAAAAGGACTACATGTGGCAAGGCAACATCCCTCTATCTGATTTTAAAACCAAAATAATTTACAAAGAACTGATTCATTTTGAGCCTTTAATTGGACACTTGAACAAAACCTGGAAATTAAGTCTTGAGAACAAAGATTGGCAAAATATTTTTCAAGCCATTTGGTCTAATGTTGTGGACCCCAAAAAAAGCCTAATTTAGATGGTTCAAGCCATTTAGTCTAATGTTGTGGACCCCCAAAAAAGCCTAATTTAGATGGTTCATTCTACTTCAAAGGGTTCTTTACAAAATGAATATATTGACATTGATATTTGTAGTATTTGTAGAATTCTAGAGTCTATTGAACATATCTTCTTTGATTGTTTTTAAGTTAATGAAATCTGGAAGTTGTTTTGCAATGAGCAGTTGATATGGGGAAAATGGAAAAGTTAAATGAAAAGAAATCCTAATGAAAAATGATAAAAAATTAGACAAAGAGTTCAATTTATTTTGGGATTGCTTGTCAACTAAAATTCTTTGGCACATCTCAAAGGCAAGAAATGAAGATAAATTTAATAGTTGTAAGAGGACACTTACCGAGTCTTCAAAAAGACTCAAAGTTTAATGTCGCCCTGCAGGTAACTGTTACCATGGAGATATCTATATTCAAGTTCATGAAATTGTTGGGAGATGAAACTGTTCGGGTAAACAAGGAGGAAATCAAATATGGGCATACCTGGCACTATCAATATGAGGACTCTACAAACTTCCTGAGAGCACTTAGTGAATTCCAAAAGACCTTCAACGAAGTGGCAGCAGCTGGAAAACCAAAGAAAGACAAAGGGATGCATGGTACCAGACTTCATGTAAATGAAGGTGGATAACTCAGTAATAGAGGAAGTTAGATCCAATGAAAGAACTTTCTGAGGCGGAATCGGGCTGGAACATTCTGGAGGAGGGTAGCCAAAGTAGAAATCTATAAGCCAACTTGTTCCTTTTTGGAACACTAGGCACAGTTATAGCTACTATCATATATGATGTAATACTGTTCAGACTTTGTTATTTCAGTTTTGTATATGCGGTATATTTTGTACATGCCTTGTTACTACAGTTGTATATATGGTGACATGATGCAATGAAGCTTCAGCTGAAACGAATTACAATGTATCTTTTTTGAGCTTATACTACTATTAGTTAAAAAAAAAAACTTCTCTTTTTCTATCTAGTATTTAAGACTATTTTCGTTGAGAAGAAATTGGAGCCCACAAACCTGGAAAGACTATGCTGATTCAGATCTTGTAAGGCATTAATTCAAACTTCACAGTTTCTCCAAGTTGTTTTCGAGCGTGTTTGGTTGCAGAAGACAGACAGTACCGTACAAAGGGTATTGCCAAAGCAATGTCACATAAACAAAAAAAGTATTCTTGAACAAACGATAAACAACCTACAAAAGGGTGACAAGTAGAGAAAAAAATACAGTAATATGAACGCCATAACTACAGAAATAGTCTCATATATTTTTGGGCTTTGAACTGGCAATCACAATTTAGTGAATGAAGCATGCATATCAATGCAGGATGAATATTTGTAAACTTCTGAGGAATAAGCATATAAAAAGTTTTACCAATAACATACCAGTCCTCACAGAATGAGAACAATAGATATGAGTGTTTGAGCACTCCTCTGCTTCATCAATGGAATCCCAACATCCAGAGTATTGACAATCCCTGTCAAGTATGGCATGCAGATCTTCAATCCAGAAGTGCAGTTCTTGCCACACCAGCACATCAACAGCCCTTTATTCAAATGACTCCTTTTGAACCTTTGACAAAGTTTCATAGTCACTTACCTTTACAACCTATTAAAACATAAAAATCAGATTAGACATCAAGATTTTTTTGTCTTTCAAATAAATTTGAAATGATCAAATAAGACAAAGGCTCTTTAATATCATTTATTAATAAAATAAAATAATTATTTATCTAAAATATAAATTTAACACTAATTGTTCAACTGCTGAAGTAGATGATACTTGAATAAAAACTATTTAATGCTTACCCTCCAAAACTTACAGCCAAGGCAATGAAGTCTTTGAAATCGATCATCATTTGATGCATACACCTAAACTAATGGAATGAAATAAAGAAGCAAAGAGGAGCTTGTGATAGTTCAATTCCAGAAAGAGTCATTTATTTATGCTGCATGTGGGGAGTCGTCCTTGCATTGAATTGGGGGTCACCTTTTATCAACGTCATTAAGGCTATGAACTATTTGAGGAAGTTGTTTTAATATGTTGACTAGGATGACCAGGAGAATGTGTCTATTCAAGGACAAGTAGTGAATTCGTGACTGCAATTTTTTTATGGGGGTCATACTCATAAATAAATTTGAAAAGCTAAATTTTGGTTTCTAAAATGAATGCTTATATTTATTTGCATAGTTTTTTTAGGGAATTATTTAATGAGGTAATATTATTTTGGTTTCTAAAATGAATGTTTTTTGATATTGATAAGTGAAATTGAAGGGGTTTGAGCTCTTGTATAACAACATAGTTAAAAGACAAATCAAACATGTATTATGAGTAATGGGTCAAATCAAATCACTAAAGAAGATAAAAAATAGTGAAGTGCAATTGAAACCAAGCTACCAAAAATAAATATGTTTAGAAGATAAAACTAGGACCCCCCTTGCTCTAATTAGCCTTACACCCTTCACTCTAGCATGAGTTTTGGATAAAGATTTAGGAAGACCTTTTTTCCTTCTTCTAACAACAAACCAAGAGATATTATTCTCCAAGTCCTTAGAACAATGAGAAGTGGGGGGAATTCCCCCACAAAGAGCCCATCAAAGCGTAAAGAAGGAGCAATAGATTGAAAATGTGAAGATGAATGGTGATCCTCCATCACGAGTAATCAAAATCTAATTCAAAATCAAGGGAAAAGAAAGATAAGATATCATAGCAAGAGGTACTCCAATAAGATTTGAAGGAACATATGAAGTAGGGCTCGTAAGAGCCACACCAAAAGATAAAGTCATTCTCTTGAGAAGACTCATCATCTTGAGGAGCCATATGTCGAGGAATTAGGGGCATGAATAGTCAAGTGATCTTCATTTGTATTTTTTCACCATGTAGCCATGCCCTTGTGATAAGAGTGAGGACAACCTATGGCTAAGTAGTTAGCGGTAAAGTATCATGATCTACATCTGAAAGGGAGACCCTCATAGTCAAGCAATTGAGTCCAAGGCCTATACCGCACCATCAAAACCGCATCCCCATGAAGAGGCTTGGAGATTTCAATGTCCACTAGAATGCAAGAAAAAGTAGAATGTCCCATGTAGGAAGTGGAATCATTAGCCTTCAAGAAGTGTCTAATAGAATTACCTATGCCCTCATAGAATGAATCTTCCCAAAATTGGAGAGGGAAATTCAAAATTTTAACCCACACTAGACACACATTTAGAGGTTATGTAAGGATATTAAATAAATTTGACAAAGGCTTTATGGAAAGAGAATTATTTATGCAAGATGACAACGTACTATCAAGCAAGAAATCTATATCCTTTAAGGAGGCAAAATAAGCAATGAAGAAACCCTTTGCATAGGGGGGGAGCTCAATCTTTCCCTTGACAAGAGGCCTCCAAGAATTCAACACCCATGTGTGAAGGACAATTAGAGAAGGACAAAAATTATAGAATCTACACACTATGCCCTTATACTGATAAAAGTCCTTATTTTCTACCATATTTTTTCTATAAATCACCACCGAGGAGGATTTGGCACAAGCGATGAGTGATATTTTCTCCCTCAAAGGGAACACAATACCTTCAACACCTGCAACATTTGTAAAATACCTACGAATGTTAGGAAAAGAAGGCCAAGGATTGTAGAATATACACACCAATCCCTTATACTAACTGAAGTCCTGATTTTGAACAACATTCTAGCCACAAATCACCATCAAGGAGGATTTGGCACAAGGGATGAGTCATATTTTCTCCCCAAAAGGAAAGAAATACCCTCAACACCTGCAATATTTTCAAAAGACCTCCTACAAGAACAATAGAAGGAGCCTTTACCATACCATTGGGATTGAAAATAAAGGTAACAACATGCATAATAGGATGGACACTGTTTGAAACACAAACATCACCAATAGGGGACATAGAAGTTAAACTCAACATGTAGGGGTTTTCCATTTGAAAAAATAGGTCGAGAGTAGGGAAAACATGGTGAGATATCACTAGAGAACATAGTGAAACATGCCACAAAAGGGAAACATCATAATATTGATTAGAGGAGGAAGCCCCATGACTGCTTAGATAAAGAGAACCACCAAAAAGAGGAAAAAATACCTTGCCATGGACAAATAAGATGATTCTTGTAACAAGAAAATAAGATTATTTTAAATTCCAACAATAGGGAACAAGAGTGCATCCATAATTGTGATCTAGTAGTAACCCATTCTAAGTAGATTTTTGGCTAGCACTAGACCATTAGTGTGAACAAAAAATATATAGTTATTTAAATCTTTTAAAGTAATCATAGCTTCATCCATGTTAAGGATTTGCAAGAGGGTACCATGATTTAGATATTTATTTAGAGTCTATTGCTTAGGATGGTGAATTAGGAAGAATTAAAAATGAAGGTCTTGTGTTGGTTAGTGGATAGGTTCGGTGAGAGGGTATGAACATGGAGGTATGTGAATATGTCATGATAGCAAGGTAAGTTGTGACCAACTATTTCACATATAATCTTATATTCTGGGACATTTGGGAATTAGAAGGTTTTCAACTAATAACTCACATCACTAACTATCTTGAGACATGTCAAGAATAGATTTGGTGATGGACATGGTATATAAACTACTCCATTGTTGATATTGGGTCTTTATTTAAAATGGATGGTAGTGAAACACACTCTAAAGCTATCAACCATCCTTTTGTAGGGGATCAATTTGTCATCCTTTGATATTCATTTTGACCTATTTGATTACAATCTATGAATGTCCATAGATAAAGATATGTTGGATGTTGTGGTAGATAGCTATAGTGAGACATTGATGGGACCTTGTATTCTATGATGCTATTGGTGCACAAGAAACCCAATTTTTGACAGGTTTAGGGATAAGATTTCCTTTAGGAGTGAAAAATAATATACTAGACTCTACTCCTCTATTTGTATAGGAGCAATAAAAATAGAATTTTCATGTGGTAGCCTCATCTAATGTGAGTACATGGACTCATCTAGAAAGTTTACAACCAATGGGTGATGATCTATAATTTCTACTTCTACTAGTTGATTTTATACCACATATCCCTTGATAGATTTTCTATCCACATATTTGATATATCAATTTAATTGATTAATGTGTCCCATTTGATTATGTGACTAGTGTAGAATTGGAAATGTGATCGTAGGTCCAATTAGGTTAACTAGGATTATCTCTTTTTCAATTGACTTAACATTTAAACATAAACTAACTAGGGTTTGATGATTAGCTTGCTACCACCAGGGAGAGCCAACCTCCTATGGTTTATGTTTTATTGAGTTGCAATGATAATAAATTTGATGTGTATTTTAAAAAGCCTAATGGACATATAAGCCTAGACCTAAGAATGTAATTTAGCGGTGGGTAAACCCACAAAAGTGGTTTACAATTTGAGTGAGGAAGGAAAAGTTGACAAAAATGACCCCATGCAAAAAATATTGCTTTTAGGGGTTCAAATGAACTATTTGGTTCAAGCGAACCAAAATAAGGTTCGCTAGAACCCTAGTTCGAGCAAACCCATTTAATGATGGAACCCACCATTCTCGGAAAACAACCAAAAGTGAGGGCTTGTGGAGAGGGGGTTCGCTCGAACCATGGTTCTAGTGAATCCTGGTTCGCTCGAACCATGGTTCTAGTGAATCCTGGGTCACTCGAACCATGGTTCTAGTGAATCCTATTTCGCTCGAACCCCCTTTTCTCCCCTTCTCCCCCTCAGGCACCAAAAAAGTCTAGAATCTTATGCTTTGAAGCTCGAGTTGAGGATGAAAATGGAGGAAACTTCACAGACCCAACTGGTTGATGGTAGTCTTTTGGCTCTTTTCTGTAGCCATGCCTTTTGAGCTTGTCTTTGAAAATCATGAGATTTTGGTCTTTGATGCTTTGGTCCTTTGGTCGTGGGATTTGGTTACTTTGCAGTGTTCCTAAATGCTTGTCTTGTTTGTAAAGTGCCCCTATTTTGAGTTCCAAGTGGTCAAGGAGTCATGCAGATGTCCTCTTTGGAAGTGGGTTCCCTTTGCCTTTTGTTTGTCCTTGGTGTTTTTTCTAGGTCTTAGGAGTTGTTCTTTTCCTCCTAAGACCTTGTTTCCTCTGCTTTACGGAGGCAAGGCGCAGGATGAAACTAAACTCAGAACCTTCACAAAGTTCTTAGTTTGGTTTTTGTTCTAGTTCCGTCTCCGTTTCTTGTCTCCTTGTTTTCTTTGTTGTTTTTCTTGTGTTTGGACTTTGGGTTGGTTTCCTCCCTTGGGTCTTCTTTGGTTTTCCTTTTTCCTTTTTTTATTTTCGGAGGCGGGGCGTGGGATGAAACTAAACTCAGAACCTTCACAAAGTTCTTGGTTCGGTTTTCATTCTGGTTTCAACTTTGCTTCTTGTCTCCTTGTTTTCTTTGTTGTTTTGCTTGTGTTTGGCCTTTGGGTTGGTTTCCTCCCTTGGGTCTTCTTTGGTTTTCCTTTTTTCTTTCATCTTCGGAGGTGGGGCGCGGGATGAAACTAAACTTTGAACCTTCACAAAGTTCTTGGTTCAGTTTCCATTTCAGTTTCGGCTCCGCTTCTTGTCTCCTTGTTTTGGCCCCGACCTCGTTTGGTTTTTTTTTCCCCTCTGTCTTGTTTTTGTTTTTGGTTCCGTATAGTATTTTTTCTACTTTCGCCTAGTCTTACACATAGTTTCCTTGCCTTGGAAATTCTGATATGTTCACCAAGTTTTAATGAATCCTGTGAGTGGTTGAATCTGTGACCATGTGTTCATCATGAAAACCCAGGGTTTTATTTCAAGTTGATTGTTAGCTCACCTTGGATGAGTTAGAAATTTAAATTTATCAATGAACAACCTGAATTGAGTTGAATTCGTGCTTGAGTCCCAAATTTGTGATCGTTTGATTAATTTGGGCAAGATCCTGGTGAGATCCAAGAGTTCGGGTTTTTTTTGTCATTTCGGGGATTTCCTTCACATTTGGATTTCCCTGGATTTCCATCGCTAAGTCGTTTTCCTGAAAGAGCATAAAACAAGAAAATTAGGCTAACCGCATGAAAATCTGTTGCTCTTCGATTTCCCCGGATTTCCTTCAATCCATCGTTTCCCTGAAATATGCACAAAGCATGAAATTTGGTTGGCTTCATGAAAATCCGCCATCCTGGGATTTCTCCAAAATTCTGTTGTTCCTTCATTTTCCCAAAGTATGCTAAGTTTCACTAGTTTCGAAGATTTTCGTCCTCGATGTAATTCCTCGAGGAACTTCTAGGAGTGAAGAAATGAACGAATATATGAGTTAATGGTTAATGATTTTGCATTTACATGATTGATTTGGCTAATTTAATGATATTTATAGGCATTTCTTGATTTTTGGATGATGATTGAGCAATCTTGTGTGCTTATTGGGCTTCCCTCGCTAAAATCCGCTGGCCCGGAATTCCCCAAAATTCCTTTCTAACTAGAATTTCACGAAGAGGTGAAAATCGTTAACTTCGAGAAAGGGTGTTATAATGATATTTTAAGGGATTCTGATTGATTATTTGGATTTATTTGATGATTAGCATGTTGTTTATAATGGACTAACTTGGATTTTGATGCTATAATGGATACTTATTGTGGCCTTTTGAGTGCAAGTTGGATCAAGCAGAGTAGTTTTTGGCGGGGCCGAGGACATCAAGCAAGATATCAAAGGTTAAGCGACTCCAAGTTCGTGGGGTTTCATCACTTTCGTTCACTGCCAACGCAAAATAGGTTGAGTGTACTTTAAATATGTTTTGAGATTCGCGGGATACAACTAAGTACATTTTGTGACCATGGGGAGGTAAAACCCGCTCGTACCTAGAGGGTTAAGTCAATGAATGCTCGATGGCCATCCATCTGAGTTGGACGTGACATGGAAAATTCAAACAAGCTTGAATCGATCAGGGTCATCCAAATTCCCAACTCAGCTATTGATCGGCGACCCCTATTTGAACTCACATTGCGTGCCCATTACAATTCTTCTATTTCGCGCGGGTGAGACATTAATGCCAGAAGTGACCCATAGGGTGTTTTTAGTCTGAACCAAGATTTGTAGAGATCCAAGGCCGATCTGAAGGGGTACCTCATGCATTCATTATAGGGTGGCAATTTATTGTGAACTGTCCAAGGCTGACCTTGCTTTGTAACCTTAGCTTGGGTTGACGGGATGTAATCTCTATAAGTATGGAATTTTGCCTCTTCTAAAAAAGGTTAGAAGGTTAGTGAGCTAGTCAGTTAGAGAGTTTGACTAGGGTTAGGTAGGCTATAGAGGATTAGATTTTTAGAGTAGAAAGTTAGAATTAGTAGTTAGTTTTATTTTCAAGCAAGTGTTGTAATACAAAATATCAGAATTGTTGCTATTATTGATGATTCAATAAAAGTGAATACATTGTGCTATTATTGGTGGCTTCTTTGGATTGATTTGTCTTGCATGGTTCTTATTCCATCTTTGAAAATGCCTGAAAATAACTGAATGCATTTTAGACTTAGAGTTAAATGATTTAATGGTGCTTGTGATTTAGTGCTTGGAGTGTTGTAGTGATCTTTGGTTCATACTTTGGGTAGCTTCTTGATTTTGGGATTGCTACACAAGGTCAACTTGTACCTGATATTTTTGTGCTTAGTTCAATTCTAGGCATTTATCGAGTTCAATTGAATGAATTTCCATGATCTAAAAATCTTTAATTCCCTAGAAGATTGCATTGTTTATGTGTGATTGCAGGTATAGCCTAGGTTAAACAGAAATTAGTTTTGAGGGATTGGGTCGTTCCAAGTATTTCATCATTAGTATTGTTGATCTAGGAGTAATATTAATCTTAGGATTTCTGAGACCCTTATCTTTTTTTATTTCTTTGAACTTTGGTTAAAACTAGGGATTCAAGTATCATTTTGTTGCAAAATTTGATAAGTTTAGAGTTTCTAGCGTTTGTTTTGTAAGGTCCCTTTGTGATTACCAGCATTTTCATATTATCTCTGAGTTGTTTCACTGCATTGTCAAAACCTGACATTAGAGACCTTGGGGTTATCTCTTTGTTCATAGAGATCAACCTTTCAAGAGAGATAGAATACTACATTCTGTAAAGTTGTTGTTGTGCAAAAAACACCATCAACACAAACCTAGGCAACATAGTCTTGAAATGTAAATTTGATAGATCAACAAGTGTGGTACACTTAAACAATTGAAACTCAAGGAGAGAACAAATAGAAATGATAAACACTTCCTCAAAATTGTAAGAACACAATAACTACGAAGAAGTGCAAAGCATTTCTCATAACCTCACATTAATGTAATAGTATAGTCTTAACTCTGAATACTCAGGAAACTTTTGTGGTAACATATACAATTTGAGAATAGGAACACACACACTTCACACTTGATTTTGTCTAAACTTCAAATTTCAGGAACAAATCATAAATTGTGGAGGAATGCAAAGCATTCTTTGGAGACTTTTCAAAGCACCTTCATGGGCCACTGACTATAAGAGATATTTCTAGATAAAAATTACAACTATAGACAGTGAATGCAACATTCATAGAATCATACACGTATTCATGAGCAACAAGAAACAATTGTTATAGCAACATATATACTTAATCATCTTGATTGCATCATATATAACCATCCACATATTGCCACTTTTTTGAAAACAAAGACACGATCAACAACCCATACTGATGGCATTAATGATAACCAACAAAATCCATACTATTGACATCAATGACAACACCTGCAACATAATTGCAACAATCTCCCCCTTTGACATTGATGGAATCACCAATGAGAGCAACACCAAAAAGGTATGCAATATCTCCCCCTTTTTCCATCTTTTCTCTATCTCTCCCCCTTTCACATCAAGTAAAAAGGGCTAATGGTCTTCAACCGATATTTCCACAACATACAAGCTCCACCTATTTGTATAAAATTTAGTATTCTTCTACCTACTCCTCTTGAGAGGTGGCCTTCATCAATCTAGGGACAAAAATATTTCTTGAATTGTTCCCCCTGGATAGGTGCACCATTTATGCATCTAGTTAGAAGGAGGCATAACAACCCCTAGCTTCTAGATCTAAGATACTCAAAAGTATCCTTTGAAAGTGCCTTTGTGAAGATGTCTGCAATTTTTTCCTTTGTAGGCACATACTCCAATCTTACTTCTTGATCAACAACTTTCTCTCTTAAGAAGTGATATCTAATAGATATGTTCTTGGTTCTAGCATGCATCACTGGATTATTTGAAATATAGATGACAATCAAGTATTATCCCACAAAATTGGAATGAGATCATCATAAATGATGCAGGAGAATCTGGGTGAATGTGTAATCATGTGTCATCCAAAAAAATAATTGCTTCGAGTGATCGGTGGACCCTCTCACGAGTAGATTATTGACTTCACTTTAGATTTGATGCTAAAGATTTCATGGTAAAATACCTTCTAGTTTTGGAGAAATGATGGTTACACAACTTGCATTGGAAAATTGGTGAAACATTAAAATCTTGAGTTTCGTAACGTTTGAAGTAGAATGGCTTGATGGGAGACTGCAAGATTTTGAGTTGCACACCTCTGTAATTTTTTGTGTTTCTGACTTTTAGGGAAAAATTTATTGCAAAATTTTGTTTTTAGTTTCACTAGTTGGTGGGTGAGCCATATCATTTATGGGTAGTCGACATATTTGTTTCTTTCATATTTTTGTTGATATGTTATTTAAACTTGAATACCAATCTGAATTGGTTCGAAAATACCACAGTGAGAAAAATTTAAGACTATTTCTTTGCAAAATATGGTTTTGTAAGAGAGGGGGGCCAACTACGTCAAGGCTCCAGGTCACAGAGAGCCGAGAGTGGAGGGATGCCCTAACTTACCTCACTATAAAGGAATGCTACAAAATAAGGGACAAGAATTATGACAACTATAAGGCCCTTCTACCACTCTTCAAACCTAAAATGTAAGTCTGGGCTAGGCGAGCTACTTTTCATATTCAATATTGCACCTCAGATAGCTCTCTATCTGAGGACAAAACCGCGGTTCTAGGACAACAGTGCAACACACTGGCATCTCACAGGTGCACTACATCCATAAGGCTAGAGGATAGAAAAGGCAATATGAAACACCAAAAGATGAGTGGATGACCTAGCTAAGTACTTCTAAATGAGCAAAACAAAACTATGAAATATGACAAGTACAAGTGGAGATGATAAAGTAAATATATGAGAGCTAAAGTGACGAAGATAATCTCACTGAGGCACCAATTCACTAGCTAGCTCTGAAATAATGTCCACCTCTATAGACAACCATATATAAACAAGAGAGAAATATGCGATAAAGAAGTAAAGAAAGAAGGAATGCAAATAACGCTAGAAAATAGTAAAGATCTACTTTACCAAATCACAAAGGAAAGGAGCGAAATGTTACCACCTCCACCAAGAGCTCACTAGCCAATGGGGGAGAAAGAAGGCTTGAGTAGTCACCACAACTTTGACTATGATGAAGAGAGGTCTAACAAGACCTCAAGCCTATGCTACAATGGTCTGTTACACAATTGCTTTGTGGTGTTGATGAAGTATTCTTGCTGCAATGGAGTGTTGAAGTGTTGCTTTAGAGTGAACAGAATGCTGGAAAATACTTGAGAATTGCCAAAGAGATGAGTTCAATGAGGAAGGGATGAATTTGAAGGAGAAGAGGGAAGAATCTGCCATTTTTTGGGTCAATTGGTCGAAGAGGGACGTTACAAATTGACCCCAATCGAAAGTGTAACACCTCTGCCAACTTCAGACATAGGAATCTGTTAGGGACATAAGCGAGCCATTTGGATGTTTGCACATCACACATGTGTCTCAACATATATTCTTCTACCGACACAAAGGATAGATGCCAAGTGGAAGGAAGGTAGCTTCTTGATGTGGAATTTCACCTTCGAATTTGGTTTTCTAAGGTGAGGATGTGTAAAAGGGGAATTTGAGTGAGGGGAGAAAATTCACTCCTATACATTTTCCCCCCACTTTAGCGAGCATGAGTACTAATGATTGCTTCAGTAAAGTAGATCGAAGAGTGAGTAGGGTTATAAATGTATACCTAAACCGTCGAGGAAGCAGAATGCAATTTTGTGAGTTTGAAAGATGTTGTGTCTATAGCACACATGCCCTGTTCGAAATGGGGGCCCTCTCTTTTCGCTTGTGTCGGGTCACTTTTGCTTCACCTCATTTTACATGCCCCCTATCTTGTGTCCCAAGTGGTCGGGGAACCTTAAAAGAATCCTTAGTTGATTTCCTTCAAGTCTTTGGACTGGCGTCCTCCGGCCAATGTGGGTCCGCCCCTGAGGGCCCTCCTATGCAGATTTCTTTCATGCCTTCACCATCCTAAGCGAAGGACACCTGATGTCCTCCCACCCCATGAGAATCGCACTCAGATTTTCCCTTTTCATTGATGTTCATCCCAAATAGCTGACGCTTGACCATCATCCGCTCAGCAGACCCCGTTATTGCGAGGGTAATTTTTGAAATGACTGGAAACCAACTTTATGCATCGTCGTCCGAGCATTCAATGAAGGAATTTAATGCCATATTTCCTATAAATACCCCCGCCTGAGCTATTATTTTCACAACATTATTTTTCAGGAGAGGTATCAGAGCCCCGATCGTTGCTACCGTCGTGCCTATAGCCTCCATTCGCCGATTCAAGCAAATTTTGAGGTGTTCTCATCATCGTTCAGTGCACTAGCCGAAGGTGAGTTTTCCACTACCCTCACCATATGAATTTTTCCTTAAAATAAAAAAAATGATTAAAATTTTGTTCAATAAAATGACAAAACTAGGCAAAGAAATCACCTTCTTTGCAAAACCCACAAGTTAAAAACTTGAAAAATCCTTTAAAATGATGATTTGGGGTCGTGTGGAATTAATCTCCCTTGCTGCTATTCTTGGGTATGACAGTCATGCCTCGTAGGCCTAAATCCTTCCCAATACCATTCCTCTCCTGCATAAATGTTAAATTTTTGAAACGACTTCCACCCCTGATGGGCCTGCCTTCACAGAATGCTCCCTCCTCTTGGCTGTTCTAAACCTTGCCAAATTTCATAAAGTTCAAGGGTAGACCCTCCAACCTCCTTAGGTCCACAAACGTGGACCTCTGAATGCAATTCACCTTTTGGCTCCAGCGTCTCAAATAATTGTTTGATTTTGACCTCCTGGTGCGTGGGTCCCACCTCTACAGTTGACAAACTCAAGAGTTTCACAAGTTCAAAAAGCACGTCCTTCGACCTTTTGGGATTTGACCATGCAGAGTTCCGCTTGCCAACCACTCATCAGCTCCACCATTCCAAACGGCTTCTGTGACCCATCCTCTCACCGATCAGGCTCCACCCTCACGGTTGCTGTTTAAGACAAACTTGCAAAAATCATGAGTCCAGACTGGACGTTCATCCCATCCGAGCCTGCAGTCACAGACCTCTATCGGCGAGAAGCTGTTGCTTCCCCACCATTCTGGATGACCATTTGATACTTTCTTTCCATCCTTCGGGTGCCACATGCCTAGCTACCAACCGTGTGGCTAAGAAAAATCCCAAGTTCTGAGCAAAGCGGGTCGAGACTTGCAGAATTTCGTCTGCGGGACTCTGCCATGATTTCGCCATTCCAAATTGCCTCTGAACTCTGCCTTTCTTTTAACCAGAACTCAACTGTCTATCTGCCCTCTACAATGAAAATGCCAAATTTCATGAAGAACTCTGTCATCTCTTGTGGATCGTGACTCACAGGGAGCTGTTGCTTCCCCGCCATATCAAAATGGCCAATTGGTCACTGCCTCCCGTTGGTTGAACCTCGAGATCCCGTCTTCCCTTTTTCCCTCCAAAAATGATTAAGTCTTGATGCAGTGCAGGTTGAGTCCTGTGGATAGCAGTCCGTAGGACTTCATTTGGGATTTTCCATTCCCAAAAGCCTTTAGTCTTCATCTGCCCATGCTATGAAACCCGCCATCCTCTTTCCTGCTGGGATATTAAAACAAGATCAAATGAAGATTTGTGACTGACGCATCCTACGGGTATGACCATGCAGGTCTCCCATGTTAGAATACCATCCCATCACTGTCGTTCTGAATGGCCATCAACCTGCATCCTTCCGCCCCTCCCGGCCCGCATCCTCATTCATCATCATCCTCTGACCCCGCGAGTCTCGTATGGTAGAATTCCACTTGCGAGATGTTGCCTTGCTGCGCCATTTATCTTTGTCACCTCCAAAACAATTGTCAGCCTAGGGATGTCCAAACGAAAGACAAAGATAATTTTTAGAGGATTTTTATGATCTTTAAGTGATGAATTGTTTGATCTAACACTATTTTGCATTATTTGGGCTAGTGTTTCTCGTATTATTATGCGCGAACCATTTACTGCTCCTTTGATTGCAGGATATATGGAACTAGCTGTCAGATCCTCGGGCGCGGCCATAGTAAAAGACAAAGGAAAAATTGCCAAAGCACCTAGAGGTAAAGAAGACAAGGACCAAATGAGGTACAAGTTCCAAGGGTAACCCCTCAACTCCAAGGTCATTACAGAATGGAAGGAAATCTCAGACACCAATATGGGACACATAGACATTGTCGAATTTAAAAAGAGGGTCAAGCTCAATCCCACAATAGAGAATTCCAGAAAAATCAGAGGTAGTGGATTGGGCAAGGCTGTCGGATTCCCACTAGCTCTCATAGCCCCAAAAATTTTGATGACCTATAGGGAGGCGTACCAAGAAGACACCAGAATAATAGTTGGTAGAGATGAGAACATATTGGCTGACTTGTCTGCCAAGTCAATGGGGAGGACCTTTCACATCCCTACCTTTAGGGAAATGGAGTAGACACCCAAGGAATATGGTAAAAAAATGTGGGATGCTGATCCCCTTAAATGCAAGAAGCTCATCAATCAATATTGGCTGAAGGAGAAGAGGGGCAGTGCTAATAAGGTTCCCTAGGAGCTCTTCCGAAGTGACTTCTACGAAGATTACCATGACTTGGTACCTCTTCTGAGCAAATTTATGGGCCTTTCGACTGCAGCGTTCTTCCAAGAATGGATGTTGTATTTCATAGAAGAAATAGTCCGAGGAAGTACCAAATTCTATTGGTGGGAATGATTAGTGACTGCTTGCATGAGAAGTTTGTGGTAGTGAAGAAAAATTCAAAGTTCTACATGACGTTGTATCTTGTCTACTTGCTTGCTGACCCATGCCCAATATAGAGGATTATTTGTGGCACCAAATGCAACTCTATAAAGGGAACTAAAGGTGTACGATAAGTACTGTAAACTTCAATTTAGGAACTTCAAAAAGGACTACTGCAGAGTCAATGACGCCTTCACAAGCCATATTATAAAAAATGCTTGAGGGTGACCCTGAAAGAAGGGTCTCACATAGTGCCAATGCCTTCATTCACCGGTTCAGATTTTTGTTTATACATTTTCCAAGGTTCACCTACATCTGAGCCAAGGGTTTCTCTAAGAAGCCATATAAGCTACCTCGGTATCCAAATTACTAGCTAATATTGCTTGAAATGTCTCGACAGTTGAAATGATTGCACACTCTCTTAAGCGACACGCATAGAGTCGGGGTCCCCTATCCCCTCTCCTTCTGCCAAGGATAGTATGAACTCCGCACATCCCAATGTGTAGAATATTCTGACAAGGAGCTGAATGAATATAACTTGAAGTTCCAGACTGCTCGATCGAGGATGGATCCATATGGCAAGCTTAGGAAGTTGGTCGGGCTTGAATATGGCCACCTTCACAATGTCGAAGGCTTTTGAGCCAATTGCAAGGACAAAAAGGAGGTGTGTATGTGGTAGTACATGCGCATGATGACCTACTTCGTCAAGATAGTAAGACTATTCCCAGTACTTGAGCAAGTGGTCGAAGAGGCAAGCAAGGTGATGGACCCATAGTATGACGATGTCACCGACTTGCCACCACCATTGATCTACTAGAATGAAGAGGAGGTCAATGACCTCGATATACTGACAAAGCCTGTTGAGGTAAGGACAAGGCAGTGGGTTGATGGGTAGATTGCTCAATTGAGGCGGCAAGGAATAGCACTAACTTTCACAGAGCCCGAGGATCCACATGAAGGCGAAAGTGATGATGCCTCTACTGACACTACCCCAGTTAGAGAGAATTTTGTGTCTCCTCCCAATATGAGGTCGAAGAAGGGAAAGGAGGGTGCTGAGCATCAACCTAAATCTAAAGAGTCTTCAAAGAAGGCTTCAGAAGCTGAAACCTCCAAGAGATCAAAGAGATCGGGTAGTTTCATAGGAATGCCCACTATCCAGGATGACCCTCTCCATGAAGGGGAAGAGCAACCAAAGTTCCCACCTGTTACACTTGCTACCCCAGCTACAATTGCTTCTACTACTGTTACTCCTTTGCCTATTTCAACTCCCCCATTTTTTCTATCAAAGGAACATATCAATAAGTTAGAAAAGAGAAAGAGTTGGACCAAAGCTATTGAAGATTAGCTCCAGCAGGTCCTCTACAATAGGAACATGGGCATTGGACATGCTGTCAGGACAAAAAAAAATTCTTAGATGTGCAGAAGTATCTTGAGGATATAAGTGAAATATGTACTGACTTCTTGGAGGTATATAGGATCACGTATCCTAAAATTGAGGCAATCCTCAACATGCCCGAGAAAAGGGTAAAGAAAGAGCTTGCTCTGGTGGAGGGTGATTTGTGGCTTGTGGAAAACTAGAAATTAGGCCTCAATCACATGAAATAAATCTTAGAGCGAGTGCTCCATGAAGTAGAGCAAGATATTGATTGGGTTAAGGAGATCTAAAGTGCATGTGAAGAATACCTTAAGTTAATGACAGATTTTGACATGCGTTCCATTGAGATGGATCCAAAAAAGATAAGACCCTACTTCCATTAGAAGATGGAGAATGGAACCACGGGTGAGCTCACAACAAATTTCATTGGTTTTGCTGCTCGTGCCTTGGCCTAGTCAGAACAAGTAGCGCAAAATGTGGCCAAATGTGACAAAGATTGGGACACACTCACCCGCCGATCCAAAAAAATGAACTTCCGGGCGCTTCAATCAGACATTTTGGAGTGGGATAAGCTTCATCCCTTGATCAAAAAATTTGTGGAATATGTTACATTTTAAAAGGAGGCTGGAAAGCCTGTTATAGATGATGAGTTTCTCATTGTGTAGCGACAGCCAAAAGGGAAAACAATAATCTGCTAAAGGACAAAAGAGTTATAGTGCCTTCACAAGAATACAAAATAGAAATAAGACAAAGTTGTATTTTAAATTCCTATATATTTGGGGTAGGTGAAACCCTAATGTAAAATGAATCTGGGCCACACAATGAAAGTAAATCTTGGCCATTCATTTCACTTTTTGAAAACTATGAATAGTGGGTCTCCTCTCATTTTCAAAGAGAGTTGAGTTGTTGTAAAGACATGCTGCTAGAATATTAATAGAAATTCATCGAATTTGGTGGATTCTTGAGTTCCTTTGCATGTTTCATGATTCTTCTCCTCTTAGTTAGTGAATTTGAGTAGATTTTCTTTTTTGTTTTATGTATTTACTTTTTCTTCAGTAGATTAGTTAAATGTTGTCCATTGATGTTGGAGATTTCTACGGTGTTGACCTCTTCTTAGTTCATACTTTTGGCTGCAAATTGATTATATACAGCTGTGTAAAGTTACTCTGAACTTTACGTTATTGCTGCACTTAAAATCCATATCTTTATTCATGTTTATGGTGAATGAAAAGCTGAAATCTACAGTCCCTAGAAGATTGCACTAGTTTCATGATACTATAGGATTTCTTGGTTAAGTGGAACTAAGTCTTGGGAAGGCTGGCCTGCTGTAGCAACCTCCATTGTCACTGTTCACTGCTAGTTTTAGATCTAGGAACCTCTTCATTTCCCTGCCCTTTTCCCTTTTTTTTTAATAGTGAATTTGAAAAAGGTTCATTGCACATTGTAAAGCTAAATCTGAAGCTGGAAAAGGAGTTTTAGACTGTTGTTTGAACCTATAACAATTGTACAAAAAACTTCCCATCTTGGAACTCCATTGAATGAACCAATTCCTCCCAGTTTAACTCACATAAGTCCACCCTATGATTACCAGCAAGATCACATCTAA
Organism: Sequoiadendron giganteum; assembly: GCA_007115665.2. Lineage (NCBI taxonomy): Eukaryota > Viridiplantae > Streptophyta > Pinopsida > Cupressales > Cupressaceae > Sequoiadendron > Sequoiadendron giganteum. Next base: position 652,318,071 of record CM021106.1, on the reverse strand, counting down.
AACAACTGAGACAATCCATGCATGTCATGACTTGACACCCAAGAGACCTTGGGGTAATTTTTAGCACTTTTTGTTGAAGATTTTCTTTGAAGAGAGTTGATGCACCTATGCATTACCTGTGTTGAGAAAGTGCTAAAACACTCATCAACAAAACTAGTGCTAGAAGGAGGGCCTTATTTGTGCTAAGATGGATTGAATCGTTTCATTCTCCCTTGAAATATTTTATAGAGTTCTAAGATCAACACCAAACAAAGGGGAATATCAAGAGCTACCACCCCTACCCGAGCTAGAAGAGCTAGAAAAGGGAAAACATCTACCCCCAACACACGCAACCAACCCACTTCACCTTCATCCTCATCCTCTCCTTCCATCCACTCACCTCCAGCTTCTCCTTCACCTTTGGAAGAACATCTCTCCTCTCAACCACTCTGAATAGCCTTCCAAGCTGCTACCTCCCATAGCCTAGGCACTGCGTTCTAGCGCAACGCACCCCCATTCTTGGTTGCTATCTCATTGACTATTGCCCCTCCACTGCAACCTCGGGTTAGTTTGGCACAACCTCCTTCACCATCATCTCCCATGGCATGGCTAGGAAACAACCCGTCTTCATTTTCCTTCAGATCTACCATGATATGCCGAAGAACCTAGAGAAATTTTGCATGAAGTTCAATCCTTGGGATCCGCAAAGGACAACAGAGGAACACTTAAAGATCTTTCAAACAACCTTGAAGGATATGCAGATCATACATGAGGATGTGGCATGTTGTCTCTTCCCTTATTCCTTGGGGGAGGAGGATTTTTATTGGTACATCCACTTGCCGACAAGATCCATTAACACGTGGGACCTTCTAAAGGATGCTTTCTTACAAAATTTCAAGATCTAGGTCAGTCCCTCAGAGTTATACCAGTAGTTCATGGCAATCCAGAGGGAGATTAATGATCCAATCAGCTCTTTTAATGAAAAATTTCATAGGGCCTACATGAGACTTCAGACGTCCTATGTGGTCGATGATGCTTTCGCCCATTTGGTGTACTATGCAGCCCTAGATAGCCTCACTTTCGCATTGGTGAAAAGAATGAGCCCACCACCTGGGCAATTGATGGAGGCCTATGCGGAAGCAGTTAAGGCAAGTATATATTTGGGATAACACATTATTGGTCCGCTACCATCATTGAAGCTAGTTGCCCATCTATATCAAGTCCAGGGGATTACTCAGGCTTTGGCAAAAATAGACACCCCTGATGAATCCAATTCTGCAACTCGCAATGGTGCCCCACTTGGGACAACCATTGAATTAGATACCTCTCATGCCTCAATTCTTGCAGCCCTAGTAGCAGCAAGTGCATGCTCAACTGCCCCAAGTTTCGGTGTACCTCCATAATTATGAGTTCACCTACCCATCAAAATCAATCAGCAGTGCAATCGATCTTCCTTTAGAATTCAGCTTCGCAACAGAACAACACCAAAAAGGACCAAATTGATGAGTTAATGAAAATGATCAATAATATGTCAACTGAGATGACACACTTAAGGAACCAAACCAACCAGTTGCAAGCATCTCAAAGAAGCATCCAAGCCAACCTCAACCACAATAACTGCGACACTCGTGATGCCAGTGCCTCTTCTGGATAGAACTATGAGAGAAACCATAATTCAGGGTAGAACTTCGACACAAGGCCTTCCCAGAGATAAAATTAAACGTGGAACACGAGGCCGAACAATGGTGATGTCCCCACGCCTCTTGATCAGCCCAACAATAATGAAAATACCATGAACGGGTTATACTTGGCTGAGGCTGGCTTGTCTGGTGGGTGCCACATGCATAAGACATGCCGACATTCCGAATTGGATTGTTCGGAGTTCTAGACGGCCATTGAAATATTCTAGATAGAGGTCTAGAACGCAGTTGACAACGTAGGCTGTAGAGACATCATTTCATCTGAATCATATGATTCCTTAGTGTTGGTGGTCAACTAGGCCCCTTTCCCAAAGGTCAAGAGTAATGTGCCTGAGAAGGAGACTGTTGCTGCTTCAAGAAATGACAAGGTAGATGAGGTAAGTACTGAAAGTGCTTTGGCTCAAATTTTCAATACAGTAGATAATGGTCCAGTAGATGAGGAAGAGTCGAGAGAAGATGAAGTTCAAATTTTTCATCAAAGGACTACCCCATATGATCTAAGGAATAGGCAGGCGGGTGGTCAAGCAGGTGGTCCTTTTACCACCCCCACCCCGCCTAAGAACTTTAGCACCCCTCTTGACCCAAATGCTAGAAAATACCCAAGCTACCCACATGTGCCTAACTGGTAATTTAATAGAAATAGACAAAAAGGTCAGAACCAAAACCAACCTGCGAGTCCCTCCCAGAATGCTCCTTTTGAAGCTAAAATTGAATAAATGGGGGAATATGTGGCTGAGGAATTTAAGAATGTTAAGATAAGTTTGTCTGACTTTGAATTGCTCAAAGACCCGATAGTTAGGAACGCCTTCTTAAAAATGATCAATGGGACTCCTTAATCCAAGCTGACTGAGGAAGTACTTGCCAAAAGGGTCTCCTTTGCAGAGTGAGCCTGTCATTCGACAAGTTTTCAATAAGAAAGAAGACCCGCCTTCAAACTAGCAAGCAAACAAACAACTTGATAAGGAGTTGGATCAGACCCAAACCCAAAACAAAGGCAATGACAAAGACAAAGGTCGGGTGGCCCAAGTGGATACCTCAAGGTGACTATTTCAAGGAAAGTTGGAAACCCCTCCCTTCTTGACCACCATTAGATTATTTGGGAAAAATATGCACAATTGTTTTCTTGACTCAAGATCCTTTGCTAATGTCATGCCCCTATCACTGTGCAAAGCTTTGGGAATAGTCCCAACTCCCTCCCAATGCAAGGTGACACAACTTGATAAAACAAAGATCAACATAGTCAGTGAAATCAATAGGATCCCTATGCAAATTGTTGTAGATCCAAGGATACAACAGATGATTGAGATTCAGGTTGTTGATATCTCAGATACCTATGAAATTATCCTGGGCAGGGATTTCACATGGGCAATAAATGGATATGCCGCCACAAACTATTCTCACTTATGGTTTCCATGGAAGCGTTTGCCAAATCAGATTTGTATAGACCAGGAACCACGTATGAAATTCATGATTATGGAATACAACAACACGAATGAGGTGTTTACTAAAACAGAGCTAGGGAATTATTGCTCTGTGGCATATTCATATGAACCAGAATGCTATGAGGAGGAGACAACCAAGGAGGTCCTCCTTGTGTTATACATCTCACCTATCGGCTTGATCCACATGCCTCAGAGCACAAAAAAGTTGAATGAATCAGATGATGAGGATTCTTATGAATATGGTAACCTTGGATTTCTAGAAGGCTTCCAAGATTTCATGGAAAAGTGCATCCAAGATCAACTCAGCTTGGGAGAAAGAAAGATTTTTCAAGAACTCATGTTGCCCAGCTAGTGCATGGTACACAATGCGGCCCACTCTAAATTTGAGTGTTGCATGTTCCAAACAACAATAGAACACATTAAATGACATGTCACCCCTAGAGGAGAGGTTTGACAGGTACGACCAGATCAAAGCCACACCAGGCCTACGCCACTTCCTAAGTTTGCTGAAACAAAAATTTTGTCAGTAGTACAAATCAAGTCAGCTAATTCCAAGGTCGAGGATTCTTCCAAATTTTGGATGCTGCTCTTTGATGGGTCCAAATCCAAGCAAGGAGCTAGAGCCGGCTTTGAATTGATCAGCCCCATGGGTAAGTCATATTTCACTGCCCACAAACTTTAGTTCTATTGCACATATAATGTTGCAGAATATGAGGCATTAGTCCTTGGCCTCCTAATGGCATTAAGGAAGAAATTCAAAATGTTACAAGTCTTTGGTGACTCGGAGGTAGTCGTGAAACAAGTAAGAAAACTCTACTGCTGCTATGATTGAAGACTAACCAACTACAGGCACAGGGTATGGGATATGTTAGAGATTCTAGATGCATTTAACATTCAATTGATCCCACACTCTCAGAATTACATTGCTAATGCCTTGGCCCAAGCGGCCAGTACCCTACAACCTTTATCATTATCTGGCCTCAATAGATTCACTATTGAGCTCACCTCTATCCCATTTGTGCTAGACAATGTGGCTAACTTCCAAGTGTTTAATGATGATAAACACATCCTGGATTTCATCACTAGCTCCGATGTGTTTGCGGCCCGAATAATTGATGAAGCTGAGCTAGATATAGAAGGGGTCATCAACCTCAAGACCAAAACCATTACTAGAGGTATGGTCCAGTTAGAGAAGATATTTTATTTGAATCAGACCAAAGATCAGGATCAACAGGCAAAGAAAGACTCCATCAGTAATCAGTGTGAAACCCACAATCTTGGAACAGCCAAAGAAGCCAAGAATGTATTCATTGGTAAAGTGTGCACACCGGAAGAAACGAAAGGTATTGTTGATGCTTTATGGAAATATCATGATGTAGTTTCTTGGAGCTATGAGGATTTGAAAACCTGTGACATGTCAATCATGACACACACTATTCCTTTTAGGCCAGATGCTAGACCATTTCGACAATGACAAGACCCTATCAACGCGTTATTGGAACCAATTATTTATAAAGAGGTACAAAAGTTTCTGTCTTCCAGAATCATATTTCTTGTCTGACACTCCACGTGGGTGGAAAATTTGGTTTTGGTCAAGAAGAAGAATGGTGAAATCAGGTCGTGTGTTGATTTTCGCAATTTGAACAAAGCCCCAGAAAAGGGCAACTATCATGTGCCTTCATTGGATGAGGTTTTGAAAATTGTTAATGACTCTCAAATGATGTCCTTCTTGGATGGGTACTCTGAGTATATTCTAGTGATGGTGTAGTACAAGGATAGGCATAAAAAAAAATTCACCACCAAGTGGGGAACATTTGCATACAAAATAATTCCTTTTGGGTTGATCAACATAGGCATCGCCTTCCATCGTGTGATGGGCATTGCCTTTAAGGAAATAATTGGTAAATGTATCATTATCTATATGGATGATCTTATGGTATTTTCCAAGAAAAGGGGAGACCATGTCTCTGATCTATGTAAGGTCTTCTAGAGGTGTAAGGAATTAGATATATCCTTGAGCCCAAAGAAATGCATCTTTGGAGTTACAGAAGGCAAGCTGCTCGGGCATGTATTTCATAATGAGGAATTTCCATAGATCCTGAGCGCATCTAGTCTCTTTTGAAGATCCAACTACCAGGCAATAAAAAAGAACTGAAATTTTTCTTCAGAAAGATAAACTTTGTCAGGAAGTTCATCACAGGCTTCGCTGAAATTGTCAAGCCGATTAATACAATGCTGGAGAAAGATGCCAAGATTGAGTGGACATCAGAAGCCAAGCAGGACTTTGAGGAAATAAAAAATGGAATTGTTGATGCCCCTATGTTAGTTAGTCCAGATTACTTGAAGAAATTTTACATTTATTCCGTTGCTTCGGACCATTGTGCACCAACGTATTGACCCAAAAGGACGGTGAAGGAAATGAGCACCCAATTGCGTTCATGAGTGCTCCATTAAAAGATGTTGAGTTGTGGTATCACAATGTGGAAAAACAAGAATATGCTCTTGTCAAAGGAGCCAATAATTTCAGACACTACATCCTACGAAACAAGGTATTTGTTATAGTGTCCGACTCAATAGTGAAGACGTTGTTGATGCAAAATGAATTTGGAGAAAGAATGGAAAAATGGGTCACCTTGTTACAGGAATATGACATGGAAATACAACCAATGAAATTGGTTAGAGGGCAGGAATTCACCCAAACGATAGCTGAGGCAGCAGCCGGAGCAAGACCCGAGGTCACAGTTCAGCTAGATCAGCTTGAGGATGTCTCCCCAAGGGAATGGTATGATGATATCAAGTCTACTATTTGCTGAATCACAGGTGTCTACCTTGCTTGCAGGGAGTCCAAAAGCATGCCCTTATGTTGAAGATTAGCAGTTATATGTTGTAAGGTTCCATACTTTATAAGAAAAAACATGAGGGGCTCTACCTGAGATGCCTAGGTAAGGAGGAAGCAAAGCGTGCATTGAAATAATTCCATGATAATTTTGGCACTGGTCATGGATCGGGTCCCTCTACTGCTCATCAAATCTTGTGAGCAGGATACTATTGGCCGACGGTGTTCAAGGATGCCCATAATCATGTTCGGACTTGCCATGTTTTCTAGACCACTGCAACTAGAGAAAGGAATGTTGCGGTCTTGTTGCAACCTGTCTTAGAGGTAAGACCGTTCACGCAATGGGGTCTTGACTTCATTGGTCCGGTAAGCCCACCATCTTCTATGGGTCACAGGTAAATTCTAACCACCTTTGATTATTGTACTAGATGGACATAATCTATTGCATGTAGGCAATTTACCACCAAGGTAGTTATTGATTTCCTTGAAATTTTTATTGTAAATCATTTCGGTAGCCCCTATGCTCTCATCTATGACAATGATCATGCTTTTACCTCACTAAAATTTTCTAGTTGGGCCTTCGATCATGGCATCACCCTTAAGTTCTCATCCAACTACTATCCCCAAGGAAATGGCCTTGCTGAATCAACCAATAAGAACCTAATTACTATCATTAAGAAGCTTCTTGATAGGAATTCCAAGGACTCGCATAACCAACTCTATTTTTCTCTTTGGGTAGATTGTACACATCATAAGGCCACCTTGGGAGATTCTCCATTCCACCTCGTATATGGCCTAGAGCCTATGTTTCTGATTCAACTCAAAATCTCTACCCTACAATTCATCAATAGTTTCTATGAAGAAGGGGACCGAAGGGAGGCTCGCTTAGCTAAGCTACTCCACTTGGAAGAAGTATGCGACCATGCTATTGAAAATTTCTCCAAACATCAGGGTGTAGTCAAAACATGGTTCAACTGTCGAGCCAAAGTAAAAGCCTTTAGAATCATTGATCTGGTCCTATGCTGGGACAAGGCCCATGAGAAGAAAGGGGGACATGAAAAATTTGACAAGCTATGGCTTGGCCCCTTTCAGATTGAAGAAATCCTTAGACATAATTCTTTTCACTTAAAGACCTTAAATGGTGAAGACGTCCCATTGCCTGTCAATGGGTAGCACCTTAAGCATTATTTCCTCCCCTGAGCTACTACAACTCAACCCTTGTAAATATATGTAGATAGGTTAGGTTAGGTTTCCTTTGTTTTGTTATTTTTTCCTGCTTTTATTTTGTTTGTTTCTCGACTATTTTGGCTTTGTTGAGGGTTTCTTTGTTCTTGGTGCGGTTGCCATGCTCGGTTTGATGAACGATTCATTCTTTTGCCCACTCTTGTTTGTTCTCTGGATAAGCCTTTATTCCCAACTATCGATTTCTAAATGCCTTCGAGAATTGGTTTCCTTCTTTGAACTCTGAACTAACCTAGGATTTCATCCTTGTTTGATTCTTTTTACACTTATCATGGATTATACACAAAACATAATTTAAATGTTTCTGAGGAATTGTGTGGTAATTTCTAGGAGGGTTGGACAAGTGAAAAATCTTAAGTTTGCTCCAGTGACCATTATGATTCCCAAACCCATTGTAAGCTTTAGTGCTAACACAATTGAGAAAAAGAAAAGAACGTACTACAAAGAAACATCAAAAGAGAAAAGAAAAGAAAGGTCAAAAATCGTGCAACTGTATGGGTGTACGAATAACTCTACTAGGGCTATGGATGCCTAGCTGGCTGTAGAGCTATGTTTGTGGGGTCACAACGATAACTCTATCAGGGCTATGGATGCTTGACTGGTAGCAAAGCAATGTCTAGGTTACTTTTGGGGTCAGATAACTTATGTAGCTTTCCCTTGCCCGATTAGTGGTCTTCTACACAATCTTCGAGGAAAGGAAATGAACTCATCTTGCACACACTTCCATTATGATCCTGTAACCTCATTCAACCAAGGATCCTGTCCTTAACCTACCTCTTAGTTTACTTTTGGAAACTGGCCCTTGGTCTGTGAGACCAAAGATTCTGGGTTCTGAATGAATATTTATCCTTAACAATGCCAAGAGCATTCTCCCTAGCAGAGTCACCATTTGTTGTGCCTATAGCACACATGCCCCATTCAGAATGGGGACCCTCTCTTTTCTCTTGTGTCGGGTCACTTTTGTTTCACCTCATTTTGTGTGCCCCCTATTTTGTGTCCCAAGTGGTCAGGGAACCTTAGAAGAATCATTTGGAATCGACCATATTTTTTTACCCTCAAATTGTCTAAGTCTTGGGTCTTCACAAGATTTCCTTGGCTAATTGCCTTCAAGTCTTTGGACTGAAATCCTTCGGCCAGTGTGGGTTCGCCCTTGCAGGCTGTCCTTTGCAAATTTATCTGATGCCTTCGCCATCCTGAATGACAGACACTCGATGTCCTCCCACCCCACGGGACCTGCACTCGGATCTTCCCTTTTCACCAACATCATCCCAAATAACCGACGCTTGATCATCATCTGCTCAGCGAACCTCACTGCCTCGAGGGTCATTTTTGAAATGATTGGCAACCAACTTTATGTATCGCCATACAAGAATTCAATGAATTCATTTAATGCCATATTTCCTATAAATACCCCTACCTAAGCTATCATTTTCACAACATTCTTTTGTAGAAGAGTTACCACAGCCCTAGCCGTTGCCGTCATCATGCCCGCAGCCTCCATTCATTGATTCAAGCAACTTTCAAGGTTTTCTCATCATCATTCAGTGCGAGAGCTGAAGGTGAGTTTTCTGCCACCCTTGCCATATGAATTTTTCCTTAAAATAGAAAATGATTAAATGTTTGTTCAATAAAATGATGAAACTAGGCAAAGAAATCACCTTCTCTGCAAAACCCACAAGTTAAAAACCTAAAAAATCCCTTAAAATGATTATTTGGGGCCGTGACGAATCAATCGCCCTTACCGTTGTTCTTGGGCATGGAATTTGTGCCCCGCAGGCCCGCATCTTGCCCAACGTCATTCCTCTCCTCACAAATGTTAACTTTTTAAAACAACTTCCACCCCTGATGGACCTGCCTTCGCTTAATGCTCCCTCCTCTTAGCTGTTCTAAACCTTGCCAAATTTCATAAAGTTCAAGGGTGGATCCTCCAACCTCCCCAGGTCCTTGAATGTAGACCTCCAAATGCAATTCACCTTTTGGCTCTATCATCTCAAATTGATGTTTGACTCTGCTCTTCGGGTGCGCGGCTCTCACCTCTACGGTCGACAAACTCAAGAGTTTCACAAGTTTGAAAAGAACATCCTTTGACCCTATTGGATCTGACCATGCGGGCTTCCACTTGCCAAACACTCATGGGCTTTGTCGTTCCAAATTACTTATGTGACCCATCCTCCCACCGATCAGGCTCCACCCTCATGGCTGTCATTTAAGAAAAACTTGCAAAAATCATGAGTCCTGACTGGCCTTTCGTCCCATCCAAGCCTGCAGTTGCATACCTCCGTCCGTGGGAAGTCGTTGCTTCCCTATCATTCTAGACGGCTATTTGATACCTTCTTTCCATCCTCTTGGTCTCAGATGCTTGGCTGCTGACCGTGTGGCTACGAAAAATGCCAAGTTCTGAGCAAAGCGGGCTAAGCCCTGCAGACTTTCATTTGTGGGACTCTGTTTTGATTTCACCATTCCAAATGGCCTTCGAACTCCGACTTTTCGCTTACTAAAACTCGAATGTATATCCGCCCTCTACTATCAAAATGAGGAATTTCATGAAGACTGTCATCACCTCTTGTAGATAATGACTCATAGGAAGCCATTACTTCCTCACCATCTCAAAACGGCCAATTTGTCACTGGCTCCCGTCGGTCAGAACCTGAGATCCCGTCTTCCATTTTTCCCTCTGAAAATGATTAATTCTTGATGTAGTGCGGGTTGAGTCCTGCAGATTGCCATTCGTAGGACTCCATTTGGATTTGGCTGTTCCAAATGGCCTTCAGTCTCCGTCTCCCCACGCTACGGAACTCGTCGTCCCCCTCGCCGCTGGGCTAGGATAATAAAACAAGATCAAATGAAGATTCATGACCGATGCATCCTACGGGTCTAACCATGTGGGTCTCCCATGTCGGACAACCATCCATCATTGTCATTCTGAATGACCATCATCACGCGTCCTTCCGCACCTCTCGGCCTGCATCGTGATTGACCGTCGTCCTTCGACCTCGCGGGTCCTACATGATGGAATGCTGCTTGCAGGATGCCACCTTGCTAGCACCATGTGTATCTGCTACCTCCAAAACAAGTGCCATCCTAGGGAAGTTCGCACCCTTGGGTCCACATTGCCCAAGTTCCTCCAAATGAAAGACAAAGATAATCTTTAGAGGATTTTTATGATATTTAAGTGATGAATCATTTGATCTAATGCTGTTATGCAGGATGTTGGCTAACATTCCTCGTATTATTATGATTGAATCATTTACTACTTCTTTGATTGCAGGATATATGGAATCGGCTGTTGGATCCTCAGGGGTGGCCACAAAAAAAGACAAAGGGAAGAAGATCACCAAAGAACCTAGAGGCAAAGAAGACAAGGATCAAATGAGGTACAAGTTCCAAGAGGAACTGCTCAACTCCAAGGTCATTAGAGAATGGAAGGAAATTTATGACACCAATCTAGGACACATAGACATTGGGGAATTTAAATAGAGGGTCAGGCTCAATCCAACAACAAGGAATGCTAGAAAAATTAGGGGAAGTGGATTGGCCAAGCCTTTCGGATTCCCACCATCTCTCATAGCCCACAAAAATTGTGATGGCCTATAGGGAGGCATACCAAGAAGACACCAAAATAATAGTTGACAGAGATGGGAACATATTGGCTGACTTGTCTGCCAAGTCAATAGGGAGGACCTTTCACATCCCTACCTTCAACGAAATGGAGCAGACACACAGGGAATATGGTAAAAAAATGTGGGACACTGATCCACTTAAATTCAAGAAGCTCATCAATCAATATTGGCTAAAGGAGAAGAGGGGCAGTGCTAATAAGGTGCCCCAGGGGCTCTTTTGAAGTGCCTTCTACAAAGATTACCATGAATTGGTAACTCTTTTGAGTAGATTTATGGGCCTTCTGACAATGACTTTCTTCCAAGAATGGATGTTGTATTTCATAGAAGAAATAGTCCAAGGAAGTGCAAAATTCCATTTGGTAGGAATGATTAGTGACTGCTTGCATGAGCAGTTTGTTACAATGAAGAAAACTTCAAAGTTCTACATGACGTTGTATCTTGTCTACTTGCTTGCCGACCATGCCCAATATAGGGGATTATTTATGACACTAAATCCAACTCCAGAAAGGGAACTAAAGGTTTACGATAAGTACCCTCAACTTCAATACAGGAACTTCAAAAGGGACTACTGCAGATTCAATGATGCCTTCACATTCCACATTATCAGAATGCTTGGGGGTGACCTGAAAGAAGAGTCTCACATAGTGCCAACACCTTCATCCGCTAGTTCATATTTTTGTTTATATAGTTTCCTACATTCACCTACATCCGAGCTGAGGGTTTCTCTAAGAAGCCATATAAGTTGCCTCGGTATCCAAATGACTTGCTAATATTGCTTGAAATTTTTTGGTAGCTGCAGCGATCGCACACTCTTTTAAGTGACAAGCATAGAGACATGGTCCCCTATCCCCTCTCCTTCGGCCAAGGACAATATGAACTCCACACATCGCAATGTGCAAAATATTCTAGCAAGGAGCTGAATGAATATAACTTCAAGTTCCACATTGCTCGACCAAGGATGGATCCATATGGAAAGCTTAGGAAGTTGGTCAGACTTGAATATGCCCACCTTCACAATGTCGAAGACTTTTGGGCCAATTGCAAGGATGAAAAGGAGGTGCATATGTAGCAGTATATGCACATGACAAACTATTTCATCAAGATAGTAAAACTATTCCCATTACTTGAGCAAGTGGTCAGAGAGGAAAGCATGGTAGTGGACCCATTGTATGACATTGTCACCAGCTGTCCACTGCCACTAATCAACTAGAATGAAGAGGAGGTCAATGAACTCGATATATTGAAAAATCTTGTTGAGGTAAGGACAAGGCAGTGGGTTGATGGGTAGATTGCTCAATTGAGGTGGTAGGGAATAGTGCTAACTTTCGTAGAGCCCGAGGATCCACATGAAGGTAAAACTGATGATGCCTCTATCAACACTACCCTAGTCGAAGAGACTTCTATGTCTCCTCCCAATACAAGGTCGAAGAAGAGAAAGGAGGTGCTGAGCATCAGTCTAAATCTAAGGATTCTTCAAAGAAGGCTTCAGAAACTGAAACCTCCAAGAGATCAAAGAGATCGAGCAGTTTCACAAGAATTCCCACTATCAAGAGGACCCACTCCATGAAGGGGAAGAGAAACCAAATTCCCCACTTGTTACACTTACTTCCCTAGCTATAATTGATGCTACTACTATTACACGTCCACCTATTTCACAGGCAGTAGTTGCCACCTCTCCACCCACAGTGGACATTTCAATCCACCTTGCTTCTACTTCTTCTATGGCTCAGGTTATAACTTTATATTCTTCATCTTCCATCACTTCTCTACTCTCCTCCTCGTCTATGTATCCATCCTTGTCTCTTTGAACTACCACTACAACAACCACAATGCCCACTTTCACCCTTCCAGAGGCTTTCACCATATACATGTAAAATATGGCATTAGAGATTTATGGAATGTTTGCAAACCTTGCAGTGCAGGCTGCCTTAGCTCATGCCATAACTGGTCTTCCTATCCCTCCTCCTCCTACTAATCCTCCCTTGATGGAAGCGACAATTTAAATTTCTGAAGAATTGGACAAGCAACAAAAGGAAGGAGCCAAGAAATTAGAGGAAGAAGCAGATGATTATCATGACCATCTTCCATACCAGCATCTAGTAATTGATGAAGTCATCCACGAAGAAGAGGAAACAAAATCCTCCAAGGAAGTTGATGATGAGCTGAAGTATATCGTGGAGACCTTTCATCCTAACCTTAAGGAAGAGTTGTCTTCGCAGCTCAAAGATGTTGAGGAGGAAGAGACTAAAAAGGTGTTGATATAGAAATGGAGGACACTGAAACTCCGATACGGGAGCAAGATCAAGGCTCCAAACATGATGAGCAAATGCCTCTTCCTAAATATCAAGAAGAGGGAGAGAAAGAAAAGAAAGAAAAAGACAAGCCTAAAAATGAGGCTGAAATGAGAAAAAGCCCAGAATTAGAACACCATGAAGAACACGGGCATGAGCAGGAAGAAGAAGAGATTTTTTTTGAGAAAGAATACGGCCCCAAGCAGCGCATAGCAACTAAGTCCCCAAAAAAGGTGACTTCTTTTATTCAATATTCAAATGAAGAACGAGGGTAAAACCCAAAACAAGAGACCTCGGGTGGAAAGACATTGCAAATCTAGCATGCCCGTGAAGAGGTAGGTGATCACGAATCATCGAAAGGGGAAGCTCAGATGCCTGAATGGCTTGAGAAGCAACTATAAAAGAAGACCCCAACTCCAACAGATCAGAAGGCAATGCTAGAGGCCATCTTGTCTTGAGCCCAGATCAACACAAAGAAGAAAAAGAAACCAAAGGTCAGATCTCAACTGACTATGGATGCATCTAGATCGAGAACAGTACAAATTGCAACCTCGGTAATGGGTGAGGAAGGGGTTAGCTACAAAATTTCTACCATTGACCTAGGGATAGCGAGGAGAGAGAAAAGGATTGACCATCTTCAGGGATCTGTCGCCACCATTGTGCGCCAAATGAATAAGGATAAGACCTCTAAGGAGGAGTTAAAAGCACAGGTGGTGGATCTAATGACATATATTCAATAATGGTCTTGAATGGAAGAGCTCCCTACTACATCATCAGCTCCCCCATTACTGCTATCAGAGGAACATATCAATAAGTTAGAAAAGAGAAAGAGCTAGACCAAAGCTACTAAAGATTCGCTCTGACAGATCCTCTACAATGGGAGCATGGGCATTAGACATGCTGTTAGGATAAAAAACAAATTCGTAGATGTCCAAAAGTATCTTGAGGATATAAGGAAAATATGTATCGACTTCTCAAAGGTATATAGGATCACGTATCCTAAAATTGAGGCAATCCTCAAGATGCCCAAGAAAACTGTAAAGAAAGATCTTGCTTTAGTGGAGGGTGATTTTTGGCTTGTGGAAAACTAGAAATTAGGCCTCGATCATAGGAAATAAATCTTAGAGCAGGTGCTCCATGAAGTAGTGCAAGATATTGATTGGGTTAAGGAGATCAAAACGACATGTGAAGAATACCTTAAGTTAATGACAAATTTTGACATGCCTACCATTGAGATGGATCCAAAAAAGATAAGACCCTACTTCCATAAGAAGATGGAGAATGGAACCACGGGCAAGCTCACAACGGATTTCATGGGTTTTTTTGTTTGTGCCTTCATCGAGTCAAAAAAAGTAGCACAAAATGCATCCAAATGTGACAAAGATTGGGACACACTCACCCGTCGATCCAAAAAATTGAACTTCTAGGTGCTCCAATCTAATATTTTGGAGTGAGATAAGCTTCATCGCTTGATCGGAAAATTTGTGGAATATGCTACATTACAAAAGGAGGCTGGAAAGCCTATTATAGATGATGAGTTTCTCATTGTGTAGTTGTAGCCAAAAGGGAAAACAACAATCTACTAAAGGAAAAAAGAGCTATAGTGCCGTCACAAGAAGACAAAATAGGAATAAGACAAAGTTGTATTTTAAATTCATATATATTTGGGGGTAGGTGAAACCCTAATATAAAATGAATCTAGTGAACACAATGAAAGTGAATCTTGGCCATTCATTTCACTTTTTGAGAACTATAAATAGGGGGTCTCCTCTCATTTTCAAAGAGAGTTGAGTTGTTGTAAAGACATGCTACTGGAATATTAATAGAAATTCATCGACTGTGGTGGATTCTTGAGTTCCTTTGCATGTTTCATGATTCTTCTCCTCTTAGTTAGTGAATTTGAGTAGATTTTCTTCGCTGTTTTATATATTTAAGTTTGCTTCAGTAGATTAGTTAAATGATTTCCATTGATGCTAGAGATTGCTATGGTGTTTACCTCTTCTTAGTTCATAATTTTGGCTGCATATTGATGATATACAGTTGTGAAAAGTTAGTTTGAACTTTATGTTATTACTGCACTTAAAACTCGTCTCTTTATTCATGTTTATGGTGAATGAAAAGCTGAAATCTGCAATCCCTAGAAGATTGCACTAGTTTCATATTACTGTAGGCTTTCTTGGTTAAGTGGAACTAAGTCTTGGGAAGGCTGGCCCATTGTAGAAACCTCCATTGTCACTATTCACTACTAGTTTAAGATCTAGGAACCTCTTCACTTCCCTGCCCTTTTCCATTTTTTTTAATAGTGACTTTGAAGAAGGTTAATTGCACATTGTAAAGCCAAATCTGAAGCTAAAAAGGGAGTTTTAAACTGTTGTTTGAACCTACAACAATTGTACAACAAACTTCCCATCTTCAAAATCCATTGAATGAACCAATTCCTCATAGTTTAACTCACATAAGTCTTCCATGTGATTACCAATAAGATCACATCTAAAACAACTAAGACAATCCATGCATGTCATAACCTGACACCTGAGAGACCTTGGGGTAATTTTCAACATTTGTTGTTAAAGATTTCCTTATGAGAGAGGCGATGCACCTATGCATTACCTATGTTGAGAAAGTGCTAAAACACTCATCAAAAAAAGCGTAGGACAGAAGAAAAGACTCCATAGCCTCGTAGAAATATGAAGGTACACAAAGTACATCGAAGGCCCTCAGATCAACGATGGAAAAATCCCACAAGATGAAAGCACCTTATAGGCTCGCAGACTTGAAAGAAGGTATCCATTTAGATCTCTCACAAGAAGGAAACCCAAAGAATTAAGTTTCTCATAGGCCCATGGACCTTTCAAGGAGGCAACCCCCAAGATCTCTCACATAAAGGAAGCCTCATGAAGTATGTTCCTTACAAGCGCACAAACTTGTAAGAAGGTATCCCCCAAGATCTCTCACATGAAGGAAACCTAGATGAAAGTGCCTTATAGGCCCACAGACCTACAAGGAGTCATCCCACAAGATATCTTGCATGGAGGAAACCCAAAGGAAAGAGCATCTCACAAACCCACAGACCTGCAAGGAGGTGTCCCACAAGATCTCTCACATGGAGGAAACCCAAAGGAAAGGGACTCCGCAGAGTTGAATTGGAAAGCGGCTTTATAGGTGCACTTGTAAATCAACATGTTTACCCATAGATAAAGCATGCCAAGAACAAAGTGGCCATGCAGGTAGTTAAGCAAATAGTCACATAGATTGTCAATAAATTACAAAGAATTCAAAGGGGTCCCTCGAGAACCCAAGGTGAAGAGGGGTTCCACTCAAGGGACATGCTATTTGAAAACACAAGAAAGATGTTCTCAAATCGATCCATCATCAAGGAATCCTTTCAAAAGATGTTCACTTCATTTAGGAATTCGAAAGGAAGAAAGTGCCCACTCGCAAGGGGAAGGTAAAAGCTAATTCCACCTTGGAGGAAAGTTCTCAAGTTATTTCTTTATGAACCCATGATGGAGGAAACACGTTCTTTTAGGGTTTCAAGTCAAGAATGCAAATTTCAAATAGGTCTGCAAATATTCTCAAGAAAACAAAATTTGGCAAAAAAATGCATTTTTCGAAAATCAAACTATTATAGAAAGGCATTGTCACACATGCGAGGGACAACTCAAGCAAAGAAGAGAGAAGGATAAGAAAAAATGAAAGGGAAAAAACAAGTTAGTAAATAAGAGACACAAGGGTGATATATGATATTTCAGGGTCAGAGCTGCTTATAAATATTTATATACAAGTATAATAGTAGTATATAAATGAACTGTCATCAACACCTACTATATTAGACCATGTAAAGAATGCACGAGAAGACAAAGTAAAAATAAAAAAATGGGTCAATATGAAAGGGGAGCCTAAATGCCCCCAACGCTTTGCATTGTCCCCAATTTTCTGAAATTCAAACACAAACATGGAAGAATGACGATACGAATAGAATAAGGTTTATGACACAAAAAATCACTCATGTACCCAAGCACCAACAAGGGTGACAAGGGTCATCCAAGAACACATAGCATGATTATGGGTAACACATCACAACACACACACATCTATTCTAAAGATAAAGAAAAGGCAAAACCCTAACATTGATCGACAAAGAGGTTGTCCGCTTCCCACTCTAGGTCATCATAAGGGGAAGGAGGACAAGCCTAGAGTTGTGGAATATTAAGGGGAGGAGCTTTTTACCCTCCCACAACAAGGGCTAAGAAAGAAGCCCCCACAAGGTCTTCTCCGCTAAGCTCTTGTGGAGCTAGGGTCAATGATTTTGCAAAGATCACTAACAAGGCTGGAACCTCATCCAAAGAGTTAAACATGCACTTTACTGCAGTGTCATGTTGTACCTTAATGAATGGAGAGGGTTGTGCCTGAGATTCACCGCTAGGCTCACCAAGTGATTCAAGAGCAGTAACGAACCCAAGAGAAGCTAGATCTGGCTCCGTCACTAGGACAAACAAAGCTAGTGTGGGACCACCTTTCAAATAAGGTGGGCTCCTCTTATATCCTCCATTACTGGAATGACCAATCTCTACCTTCAGTTCCATTGGGGATGTGAACTCCCCACAGATGAGGCAAGAGGCGTAGAAGAAAAGGAGGAGGAGAAAACCATATCGGATACCACTGAAGTATTCGACATATCTACATGTTTCGAAGGAGGGATGTCTTGAAGGGACATCAACAAGCGCAGCTCAACTGAAGGGGTGATAAACACCTGCACCCTTTTTGGGTCGAGCGCACTCACAAAAGGAGACAAAAGCGATATGGAGCTCGATTGAATGAAAGTAGAGGGGAAGAGAGAGGAGGACATAGCAGGAGGTCCTAAAATAGGGGCAATCATCTCCTCATCCTTTCTCTGCAAAGCATATTTCTTAACTACGAGAGACTTTCGCCCGCACTTGCGTTCACATGTAAGGCAGTTTTTGCAACTCTTCCAACTAGAAGCTGGAAGCTATAAAGGGACTAATGGATCTTGCTCATCCATAGGAGTGTCTACCACAACTATTTCTAGTTGAGGGATGAACTCCTGGATGGGAGTAGGAGGAGTAGGTTGAGAAACAACTAGAGGAATAAGCTCTAGTGCCTCGGTAGTGGGCCTCTTCCCGTTTATTGCCTTGGGAGCAGAAGCGGTGGGAGATCACAAAGGATGAGACATAGATGATTCTCCTTGGGGTTCTTTTTTCCTACCATACAAGTAGTACTAAGGTCCAAAAGGCTTGGTAGGGAGATCCGATATCCAAACCTTGGGTTTTTGCCAAGCTGGTATCATCAGAATCAGAGGGTAAAAACTAGGCATATTCATCCAAAACTCTTCTCTGGAAAGGGGAGTAAGAGAACCATCCAATGAATGGGGAAACTTCTCTTTTCCCTTTCGAGAAGAGGAAGTAACTTGCTATTGTGCTACTAGGAAGGTCAAATTTGGCTTTTCTTTGCCCCAAGTTTTATACTTCACATAAGTTTTATAAAGTAGGTTTGTCCTTAGGGGAAGCAGACCAATCGGGGTGGGCCAAACATGATCTAATGAATATCCCCCATGGGATACTAGAGGCTAGTACCAGTGTCATGCACTACATGCACAATACATTTATGGGAGAACTTTAAACATTTGTGAATGATGGAGGTGATTTCATTCATGGAAGCTAGGCAACGTATGCCTAGCTTCACTCTAAACAAATCCAACTGCAGAATAACATCAAAAACTACATCTACAGTCCTAGGTCCAACTAGGAAATACAAAGTTATTGAACTATAAGGTTTAAGAGCAATGCCATCATGCGTACGGCTGATGGACTTTGTTTCTTTGTACTTCTCCCTATGCAATGAATTAAGCCACAATATCTCTTCTATAATGGCATTCACTCGGCTCACATGGTCAAATAGGACCTTTCTAATATTTCCATTGAGGCAAGCAAGAATATAAAAGGGAGAGGGCTTGTTGTTCAAGGGCATAGCCAGCGATGTGAATGTCATGTCCGGAAAGTCGGTCCTAGGTTGTGTAGAGGGAGTAATGGTAGCCATGTTAACATACGCATTAGGCTGAGTGATAGAATCAGAGGGATCAATAATCATGTTGGTAGAATGTGATGGAAATGGGTTTGTATATATCTGCAACTCACTATTCACTTTTTTTATCGATTTGTTTGCATTTGTTTTTGCTTCCATCAAGATGAATAGTACCATCCTTGATGCAATCCTATATCTCATGAAACATGCACATACAACGTTCAGTATCATGTTCTTTAAATCGATGGTATTAACAGAAGGTATTCACATCGTACTAACTAGGGTAAGGTTCCTTGAGCGGCATAGGGTTCTTCAAGGTTATGATCTTGTATTTCAACAACCTTTGTAGGATGGAAGAATAGGATTCTTCCAGCTTGGTGAAATTTTTATTGCATTTGAGGCCATTATCATTCGTAGCGGCTACTACATTTGCAACAGCCTTACACTTTCCAAATATTGATACAATGGACTTCCCTTTTGAATGGGAGTGTGAGGAGGATCCTCCAAACTAGACTACCGTCTATTGATATTCTCATAGTGTTGCACACAAATGTGTGAAAGAAGGGTATTTCATAAGGGAAAAATTCTCTTTTCGAGGCCTCTACAAGTTCACTATGAATACCTTATGTACATTAGAATCGAGCAATGGATACAAGATATGTGAAAAGAGCGCTTGGTATTGTGCTATGAAATCAATAATCTTTTCATTATCCCCTTGTTTGCATCGGATGAGATCTAAAAAGGTCATCTTCGACCCGATGTTAGCTTAGAATTGTCGTTAGAATTGGTTCACAAGTTGATCAAATAAGAAATTAGAGTTATCTAGCAAGGAATAGTACCACTCGAGTGTTGTATGCTTGAGAGATTAAGGGAATAGCTTCACCATAAATGCGTTGTGATGGAAGAAATCTATACATAGGGCGTTAAAGGTGGACACACATGTTTGTGGGTCCCCTTTGCCACCATATTTTTCAAATTTGGGAATCTTTGGGTTCCTTGCCGAAAAGGAGTACTTAGAATTGCTACCAATAGTGGGCTATTCTAGAAGAAGGGCTGAAAGATCGGTTGGGTAAAGGCTTGGGAGAGACTTGCCAGCTGGCTTTGCATGTTTCCCATATTCTAAAGAAAGGTGTTTAAAATAGGGTCATTAGATGACATAGCACTAGTGGAACCTCCTCCAGAGCCACCGCCAGAGCCATCTCTGGAACCACCAACATGGCCACTGCTGGAACCACTACCGGAGCCACTGCCACCAATAGGGCCTCCACTAGAGCCACCTCCACTTCTGAAGCCACCACCATAGCCTCCACTAGAACCACCTCCAACAACACCATCCTCGTTGCCAAAACCACCACAATTACCAAAGCTCCCACCACTCAACCCGCAATAACCTCCACTGCTAGAGGTGATAGGAGGGGTGAAACTAAAACCTAAGGGTATTCTATTTACTTTGATAGTTTCAGATTTCTCAAAGGCCAGGGGGACACTAATCGAAGGGACTGTGTCTGCCATGTATAGAGATGTGGGAGGCATCAAGACTCCTAATTGTCTCTCATGTTCCTCAAAAGTGGCCCCTTGTACAAGGTTAACATTGTTTGAAGGGGCACAGGCTTCAATCAGAGTAGAGAGGCTAGCTAGGAGCTCTATACCTGTTCGATCTCTTCCCACCATATACTTGATTTTTCTAATAACCTTAGTGGCTCTAGCCAACTTCCTTTCCTTTTCCAAGTGATTCTCCGAGTCTCTTAACCCTTTGCTAAGGGTAGTGATATATTATGAAGGAATGTGAATAGCTTCGTGCTCATCTACTGAAGATGGTGTAGGAGATGAAGGAGTGGGGATGTGGCCAGTCTCATCAAAGAATCATAATTTTTCCCATGACAATTGCTTCTAGGTAGAAAGACCAATCAGAAGTCCAAAAAAGAAACCAGTAGAGAAACTAGAAGTAACCCTCATCTTCTCCATTGGAAGATGTCATACACTTCTCCTAACAATATACCCAAATTTTAAGGACTAGGTTGTGATGCTCATAAAACTTCACAACAGTCAGGGGCATGATGGCCACAAGGTACAAGGGAAAAGCTTCAACACCAACGAATGGGCAGATGTTGTTTCACGTCGGGTTCACCAAAAATGTAAGAGTCGGGGGACCAACCACATCAAGGCTCCAGGTCACAAAGAGCCGAGAGTGGAGGGCTTCCCTAACTTATCTCACTCTAAAGGAATGCTGTGAAACAAGGGATGAGAATGATGAGGACTATAAGGTCCTTATACCACTCTTCAGACCCAAAATCTAAGTCTAGGCTAGGTGAGCTAGTTTTTAGATTCAATATTGCACCTCATATAGCTCTCTATCCGAGGACAAAAGCATAGTTCTGGGATGACAGCGTGACGTGTTGGCGTCTCACAAGTGCGTTGGCATCCGTATGACTAGAGGATAAAAAAGGAAATATGAACCACCAGAAAATGAGATGAAGGCCTAGCTAAGTACTTCTATATGAACAAAACATAACTATGAAATATGACAAGTACAAGCGAAGATGATAAAGTAAATATACGAGAGTTAAAGTGACGAAGATAATCTCACTGAGGTGCCAGTTTTCCAGCTAGCTCCAAAAGCATGCCCACCTACACATAAGAAAGAGGGGAAATTTTTTGGGGCTGTATAGGGGTTTCCCTTAGTCAGACCCCCATTTTGGTGTTTCCACCTCCATGAAAAGCCACATATCAACAAGAGATAAATATGTGATAAAGAAGTAAGAAAGAAGGAATGCAAATAACACTTCAAAATAGTAAAGAGATACTCTACCAAATCACAAAGGAGAGGAGCAAAATGTTACCACCTCCACCAAGATCTCACTAGCCAATGGGGGAGAAAGAAGGCTTGAGCAGCCACCATAGGCTCAACTATGATGAAGGGAGGTCTCAAAATACCTCAAGCCTATGCTATAATGGCTTGCTTCACACTTGCTTTGTAGAGTTGACGGAGTGTTGTTGTTGTAATGGAGTGTTGAAGTGTTGCTTGAGAGTGAAGAGAATGCTAGAAAATGCTTGAGAATTTCCAAAGAGATGAGTTGAATGAGGAAGGGATGAATTTGAAGGAGAAGAGGGAAAAATCTACCATTTTTAAAATCAGTTGGTCGAAGAGGGATGTTACAAATCGAACCCAATCAAAATCTTAAGGCCTCTACCAACTTCAGATGTAGGAATCCATCAAGGATGTAAGCGCTTCATGCAGATATCTATGCATCATGCGCATCCTTGAAAAATATTATTCTACCGAAACAAAGGACATATGCCAAGTGGAAGGAAGGAAGCTTTCTGATGTGGAATTTTTCCTTCGGATTTGTTTTTCTAAGGTGAGGATGTGTAAAAGGGGAATTTGTGTGAGGGGTGTGAATTCGCTCCTATATAGGTTTAAACCGAATGTTATTGGAATACAAAAGGAAGGAAAATCATTTTGAAAACAATCTATTAACATGCCAATTGAAGAGGCAACACCTTATCTTCTCGATTTAGCAAAGGAACATTAGTTTAAACACATGGTATTCCAAATGAGGGGGCAGTTGGAGGAGATAGAGGACCTATTTAAGAAATAAAAATAAGCAGAGACCTCCACTTAGCTATGCCAGGGAGATGAAGGTTGAGCATCGAAGAAACGTTTCCAAGGTAAAAGATTCATGTAGGTTGTAGCATTCTGCAATAAGAGAGTAATGTATGGTTCTAAAAGGCTGCAAAGGATCATAAATTTATTTCACTTTGAATTTTTAATTTCATGAAATATTTCTACTTGAGAAGGGGGCACAAAAATGTCCAACGAATGCCTTTGCACAAAGGAAATCAATTCGTAAGATGAGAGGGAAGGGCGACGTTTAAAATTCATGTTGCAATGAAGAAGTGTCAGGAAGGGGGGCACGGTGTTGGGTCAAGAATTTACAATCATCTATATTTTGTATTATTTTCCAAAAGAAGTTGCCAAGGGAGGTATAGAGGGGTAGTACTGGAAAAGTGGAGAAGGAGGCTACAATTTGGAAAAGAAGACAACCATGGGGGAGTCATGGAATTTCAAAGTTGAGTTGCAAATAGAATGCATAATGTAAGGGATAGAAAATCCACACTGTTGGGAGAATAATAAAATAAAAAAGGCATATTTAGAGGGAGGTGTGTTGTCCTAGCAAAGAGACTTTGAATTGAGAAAATAACCAATGTGAAATGTAAGATTAAGTGCACAGAGAATGGTGTATAATGTATGTTGGAAAATATAGAAGGGTCACACTAGAGTGATAGAGGAGGTACAACTAAAGTTGATCATTTTCTACAAGAAAAAACAAAGAGGGGGCAATATAGGAAATCTAGAGGAGGTAATGGAGTTTTCTAAAATGCATAAATGAATGTTTTCATGAAATTAGAATAAATGATTGAATTTGTTTTACTTTTCAAATTTGAGTAATGTGTCGTGCTATTGCGAATTGATTTAAATCGACACAAGTAATTGTTGATTTTGAGTTAATCATCATTGTAGTCTTTTGTAATATGGTTTTATTAATTTGAATGAGAAATCAAAAGGGTGAGTTTCTTCTTCATCAATTGGTATCAAAGCTAGAGGTTCTGAGCATTCAAATAGAGTCCTGACTATGAGGTAGTCTAAACTAGGACCTATGAGTGGAGAGGGAAGTGAGCAGAGGTTCTGGGTACATAAGTAGACCACCGAACATTAGGCACCTTATGTCAAAACCTGTGTATTGAGGAAGCATGATTGAGGAGCTAAAAAGTATCAATGTAGGTGTGTGAAGTATTGAGAGGTTGAGGGCTAGAAAGCCCAAGGAAAGTTGTTGTGGAAGTGGAAAATTATAGTAGATGAAGTGGGATCTTTATGAGGATCGAGGTATGATTGTAAGCAATCTAGTGTGAAGAGGTTACAAGGGTTGAGTATAGTGAAGACATGCCAAGAGGAGGGCATGGAGAGAGGAAGAGAAGGTATTTGGAAGAGGAGGTTGGGCTATCAATAATGGAGTTTGTTGTATATTTTTCACAATATTAAAGGGTGATTCTATCACCTAAATCCACATTTGTGAGCCCATTTTCATAAATTTCTTACCTAACATGTCTAATATAAGCATATTCAGGTGAACACACAATCTTGTGTCATCCAAAAATAAAATTTCTTTGAGTGATCAGTGAGCTTTCATGGTGAACCCTCTCACAAGTATATTGTTGACTTCACTTTAGATTTGATTCTAAAGATTTTATGGTCAAATGCATTCCGATTTTGGAGAAATGATGGTTACATGAGTTGCACTAGAATATTGGTAAAACATTAAAATATTAAGTTTCATAAGGTTTTAAGTACAATGAATTGATAGGAGGCTACAAGATGTTGAGTTGCACACATTTGTAAGTTGTCATGAGTTTTCAACTTCTTGCGAAAAAGTTATTGTAAAAGTTGGTTTTTAGCTTCAATAATTGGTGGATGACTCATCATTTAGGGTTAGTCGACATATTTGTTTCTTTCATATTTTTGTGGATATGCTATGTAAACTTGAATACCAATCTGAATTGGTTCCAAAATACCATGGTGAGAAAAGTGTAAGACTATTTCTTTGCAAAATATTGTTTAAACCAAACATTATTGGAATACAAAAAGAAGGAAAACTATTCAAAAAGAAACGATTAACATGCTAGTTGAAGAGACAACACCTCATCTTCCTTATTTAGCAAAGGAAAATTATTTTAAACACATGGTATGTCAAATGAGGGGGGTAGTTGGAGGAGATAGGGGGTCTGCGTAAGAAATAAAAATAAGAAGAAACCTCCACTTAGCCACACTAGGGAGATGAAGGTCGCGAATCAAAGGAATGTTGCAAAGGTAGAAGATTCATGTAGGTCATAGCATGTTGCAATAAGAGAGTAATACATGGTTCTAAAATTCTACAAACGATCATAAATTTATTTTACTTTGAATTTTTAATTTCATGACATATTTCTACTTTAGAAAGGGGCACAAAAATGTCCAATGAATTCCTTTACCTAAATGAAATAAATGCATAAAATGAGAGGGAAGAGAGACATTTAAAATTCATGTTGCAATGAAGAAGTTCCAGATAAAATTGTTTGAAATTCATCGTGCTAGGTCAAGAATTTACAGTCATCTAGATTTTGTATTGTTTTCCAAAAGAAGTCGCCAAGTGAGGTATAGATGGGTAGCGCTAGAAAAGTGGAGGAGGTTGTGATTTGGAAAAGAAGACAACCATGAGAGAGTCATGGAATTTCAAATTTTGAGCTATAAATATAATGCATAATGTAAGGGATAGAAAACCTATGCAATTCGGAGAATAATAAAAGACAAAAGGAATATTTAGAGGGAGGTGTGTTGTCTTGGCAAATACACTTTTGAATTGAGCAAATAACCAATGTGAAATGGCAGATTAAGTGCACAAATTGTTGGGTCTCAAAAATGCAGGTTTGAACCATGAGAGGTTGCCAAGCTCTCACAACGTTATTGGCCAACTAACAAGGCCAACCAGTACAATTGAACCTTCTCCTCTTAAGGCTCTGCTAAACCTAGGTGGGTGTACCTATATGAATGCTACAGATTTTGAACTAGGCTTCTACTTGACTAAACTATCTAGAATGGCAAATTGATAGTGGAGAGATATAATCTAAATTTGATATAAATTGTATATGTAGTATCAGATAAATTTGGTATAAATAGTGTATGCAATATGAAAGTGAAGTTTGAATGTTCAGTTAACAGATGTCAAATGAAATGAATAAAACTAATGAAAGTAAGGGAGACCAGTGCCTTGTTGGGTAAAACAGAGTCAAATGAAAGTTCCAGATGAGTGGTTTCTATCTAGTAAGTTCTCTAATTGTTTGGCATACAAATATGAGTTTATAACTGGTATAAACATGCAAGAATGTGATTGACAGACCCTACTTGAGGCAAAATATCAATCCTAACTATTTGATTCTTCTTATTGATCCAAATAACACTCCCCGATTACTGTAATTGATTGAAAGGAATTTAATTCTTCTTTATAAAACCCAATTAATCAAATCACACAGATACAACAAATGTGCACTAATAAATTGAGCATATACTTGATATCTCAACTTAAATAACCAAGAAACATCAGATTGGAGACAATCAAATAATTGCAGAAATCTAACAAACAACTGATAGCGGAATGAAGCCACCAAATCAACAGTCTTTCATTATCTTCCTCAAATATTATACATGCAACATACTCTTCTTGAATGCAAACATTCTGAAAATATTATGCTTGCCGCAATCTATCCTATTCTAATCTCTTGTCCTCCCCTTTCTTATTGATTTTTACAAGTATTTTATACATTACATTTCAAGAGTCACAACTCTTCAATTTCTGTTACAGCCGTTTAAATTCCTTAACAGCAATTAAAATATTTAATTGTGTTTCCTTATCGGCAAATTAAATATTTTTACATAGTTATGTGTTCGATTTTGTTTTAATACTTTACCGGCCTTCAATATTTCATTTTAAACCTTACTATTCTTTACACTTTATTTTCCCGTGGCCTTTATCATTTTATTGCCTTGACTTTGACTGGTCCCACCACTATCTACTGCGTTACCACAGTCTCTATTTTTCCCCGTCGTGGTATAGCAGTTGGCATTTACTGTCTCCATTGGTCAGCGTTGACTCTCCACTGCATCACCGCGGTCACCGTGATAACCACCAACGGTACTTCGGTGGCATCCCAGACCATCACCTTTGCTGCTATCCACCATCTACCATGACCACCGTGGTCTATGTTTAGACCATGGGTGGTATAGAGGTAACCGCTTACCAACCACTACGTTGCCAATGCCTTCCGGTTATCTCATCACCACCGCTATGTCGCGGTCAATGAATTGACCGCACATGGTGTGGCGGTAAGAACTTTATGTCCGCCTGTTTAACCACTACCGCCATACCGCGAGCCCATTTTGGGAGGCCACGGTAAAGCGGTAAGTGATATAAAACTGAATATAAAGGCAGCGGTAAAGGTTATAATCTATTTTAAAAGGTAGTGAATGATTTTTTCATGAAAAGATAGGAAAATGAGGGGTTTAAAATGGGCAAATCGCTTAGGTTTTTGATGAAATTTTGGGTTCTAACACAAATAACAGTGTATAATGTATGCTAGAAAAGATAGAGGGGTTGTGTTAGAGTGAGAGGAGATACAATTGAAGTTGATCATTTGCTACAAGCAAAACAAAGAGGGGGCAATATAGACTATCCAAAGGAGGCAATGGAGTTGTTAGAAATTTATAAATGTACGTTTTCACAAAATTAAAATAAATTATTGAATTTTATTTTCTTTTCAAATTTGATTAATGTGTGGTGTTGTTGTGAATCGATTTAAATCGACACAATTTATTGTTGATTTTGAGTTAATCGTCATCATATTCTTTTTTAATCTAGGTTTTATGAATTTGAGTGAGAAATCGGAAGGGTGAGTTTCTTCTTCATCAATAAATCACTTTGATGTCCTTCAAATTTTGGTTCATCCAAAACACTTGAGTACAACAAGATATTTCACTTTTGTTGCTAAGGACATTGATTCATGCTTCTTACTAAACTAAGAGACCAATTTTTCTCCCAAAAAAAAAGATCCATCATTGGTGCTCCTTCTGTCATCAACCCTACCAACCCAATCAAAATTAGTATATACACTCAAAAAAAATGCATTACCCTTTTGATACGACAATCCATATTCCAAAGTGCTCGTCAAATATCTGAAAAATCCTTTTGAAAACTTTTACATGAGTTCCTTTTGGATCAGCTTGAAATCTTCCAACCAAGCAAATTGTTTGCATAATATTAGGCCTTGAAGTAGTTAATAACAATAGGCCTCCAATCATAGAAATATAAAAAGTATAATGGGCCTTAGGTTACACATCATCCTTACTCAAATGACAACCAGTTACCATTGGAGTACTCGCTGGTTTAAAGTCTTCTATGTACAAATTATTTTTTGTGGTACCTTTCTTGAATCCTTGCTAAATCAGGTACTTGTCCAATCTTGCATACCAAGCCTTGTGGGATTGTTTGAAACCCTACACAACCTTCTTAAGTATGAAAACCATTCCTAGATCTTCTAGTAGCTGAAATCCATTAGGTTATTCTATGTATACTTCTTCTAACTCACCATTCAGGAATGAAGATTTCACAACCATCTGATAACCTTAAAGTTCTTGTGCAGAAAAAATGCAAGAAATATTATGATGGCCTCCATTCTTGCAATCAAATAATTTTTTAATTCAAATTCAATTCCTTCCACCTGTGAATATCCTTTACAAACCAATATTTATTTATTTATTACAACCTCTCTATCTTCATTCAGTTTGTTCGTCAACACCCATTTTGTTCTAAAATTGTACTCTTATCTGTAGGCTTTGGAACCAATTCCAAGTCTGATTATTCTCAATATTATTTATCTCTTCTTCCATTGATTGTATCCATCCTTCATCTTTGTTAACAGTATAAAAAGTCTTTCATTCTATTCTTGATAGCAAAGAAAAGTTCATTTGTGCATTTATTTTTTTAAACCTTCTTGTCTCCACTCCTTCATTTTTATCTCCAATGATCTAATCTTCTAAATGATTCCTTTGAACATAATTGGAAAGATTCTTAGGGACTTTCTCCCAAGCTTCCTCTTATTCTGCATCTTCTTCTTGTTCCTCAGTGTAGGTAAATTCATCAGTCCAACAATCTTCTTACTCATGTGTGCTTTGATGAAATCCTTCATCCACTCTGACATTTGCACTTTCAACTACTTTTATCAATCTCTTATTTTATAATTTATAGGATTTTCTCTTGGTTGGATACCCAAGAAAGATTCCTTCATTTGATCTTGAATAAAACTTCCCCAATCCTTCTTCACCTCTCCTAATAAAGCATTTGCTTCCAAATTTTTTGATATTTGATAGTAGCTAGTCTCCCATGCCAAAACTCATAGGGAGTTTTGGTGCTATCCACACTTAGCTAGCCTCTATCTAGAATGTAGATAGCGATATGGAGTGCTTCTTTCCATTACACATCAAAAAATTTGGCTTCATTCAACATTATTCTTGCCATCTCATGAACAATTCTATTCTTTCTTTTTACTACATTTTGTTGAGGAGTTCTAGCAGTAGAATAGTGTCTCTTTATCCCATGCTCTCCATAGAATTATTCAAATTCACTTGATGTAAACTCACCACCTCTATCAGATCTTAGACAATTGATTCTATCATTCATTTCATTCTCAACCATTGACTTAAATATCTTAAATCTACTAAAAGCTTTTGATTTTTATTTTAAGAATGCAACCCATGCTATTATAGAGAAATCATCAATGGTTAACATAAAATGTGGTATTTGTAGCTCTTTTGGACAAGTAGAACTTTCCTGGTTTGCTTGCTCCTTTTATAGTAGGTTTGTTGATTATCTTCTTGAGTGTTGCAGGCTTTTTGGTTTTGAACCTTTTTTATTGATGGGAGTGAGTTCAAAGTTTATTTTGATGGCCTTGTTGCTTATGTTGCCCACTGTGGCTAGGAATTTTCTATCCACTAGTGTTTGTGCAGTCTTCTAGGCTTTGCATTTTGTGTCTCCTATGGAGGTGGATAGTGGTTATGTGGGTGTGGTGGTTTGTTCATGCTTATGCAACTAGTCTTCTCCCTTGGAAGTCCTATTGAGGTGGACCCCACTCCTATTGAAGTGAATTTTTGGTAGCTGTGAGAGTCTTTGTTACAGTGGTCAGAGTTATCTTTGTTACTTCTTATATAAAGGTGGAGGGGTTTTTTAGTGGATGGGGTTTCTTGGCTCCATCAAGACCACCTAAAATTTTGACTTAGAGATTGGATCCAAAAGTGAAAGGATTGTTGTTGTCTAGTTGTTGTGCACCCTTGGGGTGAAAGCTATTAAGGTTGACATTGTTTGATCTTGGTGTGATTGATTTGTTGTAGGATGGTTGTCTCTAGGAGAGTGGATGTGATCAATTTTTCTCTCTTTTTTTTTTTTGCTTTGGGGATGGCCTATTGGCCTGTTCTATTGGTCGCATGTCCTTGTTTCTGGTCCCATGTGTCCTATCTTGTTTTCTATCGGGCTTATCTGGAAGGATGATGGAAGATAGTTTTGATCCTCACTTCATCCTCTCTTATAGAGGGGAGCTCTCTCTTATTGAGGTTGAGATTGAGTTGGTGTGTTGGGTGGAGTGGTGCTTTAAGCTGCCATTGGCTCCTTAGTGCTTTGATTTTCTCATCAACTCCCTAATTATGGTAGGGATTCTAGATGTGTTGGACCTATGATTATTCATGAGCTATTGTTTTAATGGTGTTGTTTTTTGGAAGATGTCACTTCATTGTGGCCTTGATGTTTAGGTCATCTTGGCAACCTTGGGGGTGGATGTTGTTAAGGGATGATGTTATTTTAGCTTTATGGGTGGCTTGCAGGCCTATTATGTTAGTTTTTCTCTGGATTTAGGCACAAAGTTGGTGATCCAATTCAGGGGACAGTGTTCTACAATTGTTTTTTTTTTGAGTGGTACTGCTTTTAGGATATGCTTTCTCCTAAAAAGGTGGAAAGGCAAGTAGATTGAAGGGGGCTCTCTTCCCCATCAGTGCTAATGTGGTTTTTGGTTATGATTGGCTTGCTTTAAGTAACATGATCGATGTGGGATGGTTCTATCAAGGAGTGTTGTTGGGATTAGATGTTTTCTAGTGGTTTGGATTTTAGGATCCTCTTAATATTGCTAGTATGTAGTGGAAGTACAATTTTTCTTACCCATGCTTGGGGTGGTTGTTGTTTCAAGCTATTATTTTGTCAGCTTGGAGGGTAGCCTGTTGGCCTGTTTTGTTGACTGTAAGGCCTGGTTTGAAATTTTAAGATGAAATTGCTTAGAGTGACTTTGTGTCCCAATCTGGTGAAAATTGGATGTTTTTTGCTTTGGTCAAATGTGTGCTCTAAAAATTTTGGTGCTTAGTGGTATTGTCTCGGACTGCTATTTCTTGATAGCTTTGTTATGGTTTCATACTTGTTGGACTTTGGTTAATGTCATAAATGGTCTGCGTACCATTTCGTGGATTAATATGGGGATTTGATTTTTGATTATGATGATAATGGTTATGTGGTTGCAATTCTGGTTACTTGGCATGCACGCCTTTTTAGGATCTGGTTTGGTTTGTCTACTACTTATTTTTGGCCTGTCATAATCAACCGAGAAGAAGAAACTGCCAGATGCCTAAATCTGATAGCTCACAATCTAATCTAGACCTTGACTAGATCACAAAAATATTCACTAATAAAGCCTTAACTACCTCATTAATGGTTCCAAATATTTTGTGAAGATATATTGTCATTAGAATATCAGATCCTAGATTGATCGTATAAGCACAATCTGATCAACCATGGCGAGTGATCACACTATCCCATAAGGCCATTCCCAAAATAAAATACTTTTCCCCGTTGTCTGATAAACTCCACCTAAAAGAAAATACATTTGTGGTTGACACAACCCGCCCGATGAAACTGCTCACATGGCGAGCTAGCGGGTGATTTTAGAATTTGTGAGAACAACTTCATGGAAATCCTCACTGATCAGACATGTGTCCCAACTCGAGCTCAAAATAAAATGATATGTATAAAGCCAAAGAAATACCACATGGAGCATTGTGCACCTTTATGCGAGAGTAGTCTTTGTCCTTCAGGTGTAGATCCATCCCAAAGTTACAAAGAAGTAAGGGCCGAAAACCAAAAATTTTGAAGGAAAAAATTGTTCCATAGAACTCAAAGATAAAGAATAGAACAATAGAAAAACACAATATCTTACGGTTATTGGAAATAACTTATCTTATGGTTTGTGCATAAGAATGTAAGGAAATTTGTGGCTATGCATGGTAGCTTTCCTATTAGTATTATTATGCATGATTTCCTCTAAGGCCTCGCTGAAGTCATTGAAGTAGAAACATGGGATATAACATTGCTTAGGGAGCAATATTAAGATCATTAAATAATTAAAGTAACAAAACTTTCCTCCTTCCATCATTTTTAAAATCTATATTTTTATTTCATTTCATTGCCATTGCATCAACCCAGAAGCCTAGATGATTCAAATGCCATTTTTATAATATCTTGTAAACATAAGTCATCAATTTTTCTTGTCATTGAACTTCTTTCTCATCTTGGATTTCTACTAAAACAAAATGATGAGATAGTTGTTGGTGACATTGAATCTTGATATATAATTGTCAATATTCTTGTCATCATAGATATCTTTATAAGTGAGGACATAAGATGCATCGGTGGATAACATGGTAGAAGGAATGGATAAAGACATTGATTTTGGATGCAGAGCAAAAGAAATGTCCCTCTCTTACACACACATAATCATCAAGGATTTTTTATGTTGTCTCTCCTTTCATGTGATATAGCCTTCCTAAAAATTTAATTATATTTTATGTTTAAGATAATTAAAATATAAACATACAATTATCAAACTCATACTTTAAATGTATAGGGGTAAAATTATAGAATCATATCACACTTTTAACCAACAAAATAGTTTTAGGTAAAATAATTTCACTCAAAACTACTTGACATATAGAATTTTAGGAATTTTTTTGCACAAAACCACTAAATAAGTATAATTTTGTTGAGCTTCTCTTTTGGTATTTGTCCTTGATGACAATATTGTGTTTCAGATTGACATCTTTGTGGTTGATTATCATTTGCACTATTTATATTTTGTCTTGGCATTCTTACTTCAAAATTATGATGTTGGCTTTGATGGCACTGATCCCTTGACTCCATGTGCAAATTACAAGGAATCTTGTTTATAGGATAATGTTTCCATGTTCAGGTGGTATAATTCTGGTTTGACATTTTGTGCTACTCGACTACAGTGATCTACGAGTTTATGTGGTTTTGACATGTTCAAATTTCTAACATCATGACATTGACAATGTTCTTGAACTACATCAAAGTTGTATTTTTTCTATTCAGCCTCATTCCGGTAATGCTTTTAGTTAACTTGATTTTTGGAATCTTCAAATAGTGTTGGTTTTTATTTTTAAGAAAACCCTATCAGACTTCCTTAATCAATTGACATTGGCATGGGTATATGGTACATTGATATTGGCATAGAATTAGACCTTATTAAATTTCAAAAGGCATTGGGTATATCGAGCTTTATGTCATGGAAAATAAAGGTCATATATGATATCGGGTCTAATGTTTGATAATTCAGTAGGGCTTAAGGCTGAAAACAGGTATGAGAAAATTGGTGTCAAGTCACTTGGAAAGTGACTGACTTCGACCCTTAATTATTTTGTCTTGATGATTAAGGAATTCATCATGTTGTTAAGACAAGGAAATTATTGTAATGTTTTAATTATGGTGTTGATTTATTGCATGGATGAAAGTGATTAAGTCAAATTGCATTTTCCACGGACTTGAAATGATCTTATGACTTGGAAAATTCATCGATTACCTTGCTAAATGAAATTAGGTAATTCTTTTGTGCTTCTCTAGCTTGAGGGTTTGGAACCCTATCTTGGCCGCCATCATAGAGATCTTCTCACAGCCATTACTCAGTCTTTTTTGGCTTACTGCAACTCTTTGACAATGAACAGGGGCATCTACAAGATCATTGCCTTGGTCAATGTTTGTTTCAGCTACTTGTCTTTGGGTGAAGGCTCGAAATTGGAAGAAGCTTCATTGTTTTTGTCTTATAGATGGGTTGGTAAAATTCTCCATGATAGTCTCTCTCACACTCCTCAGGTATTCACATCATCATCTGATTTTTGATGAACCATTACTTCTATTGGCACAAAAATTTAAGACAAGTGCTTGCTTCTTTCTGAAAAATAGTCAAATGGGTTTAATTTTTGTGGTCAGAAATGTTGCATTTTAGATTTCTCATAATCTAATATTGATACCCCAATATTTTATCATATCATTTTTTTCTCCTTCCTTAAGGGGCTGTGTTTTCTTTAGTAGGTAATCATGCTTTCTACAAATCATTTCAGTGTTTCACTTGGATTCGGTGATAGTTGTTTTTGAGTGTACAAAAATGGGGTTTCAGTTACATTGTTGTTGTAGAAGTATTCAAGGGTATTGTGTACATGGAATATATTTTTTTTTAATGCTATTTCAGTTAGCATTGCCTATGCAGGCTCCTTGTGTGGACAGGGTTCAACCTTCTTTCTAAAAATGCATATTCCTTGAGCTCTTTGTCAGAAGCAATCCTCCATGCTGAACATTTTCTCAAAATCACTGCAATACCTAGCAATATGGTTTGACTGAAAGTGGGTACTTTAAAATTTACCTCTGTTGTTTTGAAACATGAGAAAATAAGTTATTGTGTTGTAATTTCTTGAGAGGTAATGAAGAAATATATGTAAGAAGAAAAATAGAGTGAGGAGAGTTTTTTTGAGATTTATGAAAAATAGAGAGAAAGTCTTAACTATTTTTCAGAACTATGAGAAATGACTGTGAAATATAGTAAAAACTAGTGTGAGTGCATCATAGCCATTGTATTGGAGAAATGTTGAGTTTTGAGATTGAAAATCTGGAATATATGTTTAATATCAAGTTGTCTTAAGACTTGATAATGGCTGGAATTTTGAAGGTTCACTCTTGAACCTTGAGGATTTTAGGCATTGTCTATCAAGAGGCTCTTGAGAGAAAAGAAAGAAACAAAGAGATCCTATGTATCATTGTATGTCTTACTAAAAATAGAAAAGGGGTTGGTGCTCCTTGAAATTGGTGTTTCAAACTAAGAGGTTGGTGCTCAGAAATCAGCCTATAAGGCATTGTTAAACGTGGTTATTAAAATAAAATCCTAGAAAGGCAACAGTTTAGGAGTGGTTTTTCTACCTCAGGAGGGTTTTCCACTTGGCATATCTTGTGTAATTTTTCTTATCTTTGGTTCATCTTATTCATTGCATGAATGCTTTAATATGCTATGTTTCACTATCATATTTCTCATTTAAGTTATATGTGATTGCATTCAATACATGAATGAGTTTATCATTGATAAATGAGAGCATAAATCTATTTTATTTCAGTTTTAGTAAAATTTGTCAAAACAGTTAATGACATTGATTCACGCCCCCCCTCTCAGTGTCTTTTTCACTCCAACAATTGGTATCCGAGCATAGGGTCCTCTGATAGGTCTATCCAACCTAGGATTGATTCTGGCCTTGGAGTCTGTTCAAAATGTCTCAAGTTCATGAAGGCACATCCATGACTAGAGCTCCATTATTTTATGGAATTGATTATGTATTCTAGAAAATTAGAATGGAGACTTATTTAACTTCTATTGACCTTGATGTGTGGAGCATAGTGTTAACAGGGTACATTGTACTAGCTACTTTGCCCACAACTTCTGATGAAAAGAAAAGATATGAAACTAATGCAAGAGAAAAACATGCTCTCCTATGTGCTCTGACTAAAAATGTCTTTATCAAAGTCATGCACTGCAACTCTACTAGGGATATCTAGATTAAACTTGAAACTATCTATGAAGGAAACGATAAAGTTAAATAGTCAAAAGTCCTCACTCTAAAACACCAGTTTGAAGAAATAAAAATGAGGGACGATGAAAAATTAGCTGATTACTTTTTGAGAGTTGATGAAATTGTCAATGCTATGAAGGGTCTGGGAGAAGAAGTAAAAGAATTTGATGTTGTAGCTAAGGTCATCAGAACCTTACCGACAAAATTTGAAGCTAAAGTCTCTACTCTAGAAGAGAAGAAACACTTTGACTAGCTTACCCTAGACAACCTACAAGGCACTCTGACTACCTATGAAATGAGAATCAGTAAAAATAATTCCTCTGCAAAAGAAACTGCCTTTAATATTGAAAGGAAAGAAAAATATGAGGCTACTGAATTAGAATTTTCTAATTCCAAAGAATCCCATTTTGTTAGAAAGCTCAAAAAGGGATCTGAAAAATATAAGGGAAAACTTCCCTTCAAATGTTTTAACTGTGGTAAATTAGGCCACTTTTCAAAGTGCCCCTATTGTGATCTGAATAGTGACAATGAGAAATCTGAAAAACTACCTAAGAAAAAGGCCTATAGACCTAAACACAAATTCAACTTCAAAAAGAAGAAGAGTTTGTTCAGCAAAAATGAAATAGACACGGAATCTGAAGATCTTTAGATGAAGAAGATGAAAAGATATTCATGGATGAAATCATTTAGCAAGAAGATACTAACAAAAATGATGCTGAAGTTGGAGAAGTGGATCTTGAAGGTGAATTGAAATGTGCATTAAAAGAGATAAGAAAACTTAAAAAACAAATGTGTGCTCAAGAACAAAATTCTGCTTAAGATCTTGCACAAGAGAAAATCATAAATCAAGAGATAGTCTCCTTGAAGAATCAACTTGAAGAAGCCAAGAGAGTTGAGGATTGTCTTCATATTGGCTTAAATCATAAGGATCAAGAAATTCAAAAACTTGAACATGAAATTGTTGATCTTAGGAAGACCATTGAGAAGTATGAGAGTACTCAAAAACTGAATGACATGCTCAGTTAGCAAAAATTGAACAAGAACAAAAAAAGTATTGGATTCATGAAGGGTGAATGTTCAAATGATAGTGCAAAGGATAATATTATTACTCGAAACAAATGTTCTGAATCTAATCATCTCGATTCTGATAAGGATCATGTTCATCATTTTAGGAATAACAAAATATCATATAATTCTCACCCTTTCTTTTATGGGTATTGTTATTTCTTCAATATATTTGGCCACAAAGTGAGCTCTTGCAGGTTTATGAATCCTAGAACATCTAGATTTGGTCATAGGAAAAATCTTGGCTTTGCTAGATAGGTTAGATGCTTCAAATGCAATTTTGTGGGTCATTCTACTAAGCAATGCGAAGCTGATCTACAAAATAAATAGCAGAAAACCAAAAAGGTTTGGAAACTTAAAACTGTCAACAACATAGAACAAACTATGTTAGTTCAAACAAATTTCCATTCCAAGAAAAAGGACTTATGGGTCCTGGACAGTGGTTGTTCAAACCACATGACTGGTGACAAAGAAAAAATCACTAATCTTGAAGATTATGTAGGTGGATATGTGAAGTTTGGAGATAATTCAAGTATACAAATCAAAGGTAGAGGGTCACTTCTTCTGAATGAGAACACTCATGTCTACAATGTGTATTAAGTAGAAGGTTTAAAGCACAATCTTCTAAGTGTCAGTCAAATCTGTGAAAGTGGCTATAATGTCTTGTTCACTTCACAGGGATGTGAGATTAAAAATAAGCTTGGAAAGGCTATTTCTGCTAGAAGAAGGACTAAGGGAAACATTTACAATCTTCTTGACACATCTAGAAATGAAAAAAATCAAGGTATGTGCTTAATGAGTCAAGTTGAAGAAAGTTGGATGTAGCACAAGAGACTAGGTCACATTAACTTTGACAATATGGTTAGGATCAACAAAAATCAGAATGTAAGAGGTCTAACTATTTTAAGAAAACCTGAAAATGTAATTTGTAAAGAATGTCTCAAAGGCAAGCAAACAAAGGTAAGCTTTGAATCTAAAGAACGTTCTTCTACTAGACCTCTGCAACTTGTTCATACATACTTATGTGGTCCTACAAGGACTAGATCTATCAATGGTGAGAAATATTTCATGCTATTTGTTGATGACTACTCGCGTATGGTATGGGTTACTTTTCTCAAGCATAAATCTGAAGCTTTTGAACACTTTAAAGTCTTTAGAAAAATGGTTGAAAGGGAGTCAAATTTAAAATTGAAATGTCTAAGATCTGACAAAGGTGGTGAATTCACCTCATAAGAATT
Source organism: Sequoiadendron giganteum (assembly GCA_007115665.2). Classification (NCBI taxonomy): domain Eukaryota; kingdom Viridiplantae; phylum Streptophyta; class Pinopsida; order Cupressales; family Cupressaceae; genus Sequoiadendron; species Sequoiadendron giganteum. Next base: position 652,280,094 of record CM021106.1, on the reverse strand, counting down.
CATTGACTACTATGAATCACATGGCATAAAAAGACAATATGTTGCTTCTAGAACACCTCAAAAGAATGGAGTTGTTGAGAGAAAGAAAAAAACTGTAAAAGAGATGGAAAGGACTATGTTGGATGAAGCAAAATTGTCAAACATGTACTTGAAAGAAGGTGTTCATATAGCTGTCTATATCTTGAATAGAGTACAAATTAGAGTGAAATCCAATTTCACTCCATATGAACTATGGTATGGCAAACCTGCCTCAATTAAATATTTCAGAATATTTGGTTGTAAATGTTTTATCAAGAGAGATGATGATAACTTAGGAAGCTTTCAATCTAAGTCTGATGAAGGTATCGTTTTAGGATACTCTACTCATAGAAAAGCCTATAAATGCTTTAACAATAGGCTGAATAAGATTATTGAATTTGTCAATGTCAAATTTGATGAAAATCTACTTTTACATGCTGAACCTATGTAGGATGATGAGGAAAAAGAATTGGAACTTGAAATAAATTCAAAAGGCTTTAAAACACCAAAGCCTGAAGAAAATTCTAAAAATGCTCAAACAAGTTCTGAAAAATGTGTAACAAAAACACCTTCAAAATCTCCTGCTAGAAACCATCCTAAAGATCTGATTATTGGAGATAAATCTATAGGAGTTCAAACAAGAAGAATAACTGTTAGCTTTGATGAAAAAATTCACATAGTTGAGCTTACTGCTTTCTGTTTAATTACATAGTTTGAGCCCAAATTTTTTCATGAAGCCCTAACTAATGAATGTTGGCTTGATGCAATGCAAGAAGAAATTGATTAAATTGAGAAAAATCATACTTGGGAGCTAGTCCCAAGACCAGATGACAAAAATGTCATAGGGGGAAAATGGATGTAGACATGAAAAATGTACAATTTCGGTTCGACACACTTGATCCTGATTACTGATGACATTTCCTCCTAAATCATACTCTCAGCATTTCATCATATTTTGTCTCTTAATTTAAATAAATCATTATTTATTTGATTAAGTCTTTCTCCTCCAGTGATTAAATTAATCAATTTAATTTAATTAACCTTATGTCTCTGTTTAATTAAATAAATCATTTTATTTGATTAAAGTCTCTTAAATCCTTTTATTAAATTAAATAAATTAAACCTTATTTGATTTAATCTAACATTTTCCCACTTAGTTAAATAAATCAAAATCATTTATTTAATTAATCATTTCCTGTCAATTCTGATTTAAATCAATTCATCAATTTAAGTCAAAATTGTCAAATCATCTAATCTCTCATTAAATTAATCAAAATCTTGATTAAGTTAATCTCTCTCACTAAAATCCTCTAGAGTATGCAACTTGCACATGAAAATAGATTTAATTCATTTATTAAATCTCTATTTTCCCTCACATGGCATCAAAAGGGAATATTCCCTCAATTTGAATTCAAAAAGTCCAAGTGGACTTGTACATCCAACAAGGCATTCACTCCTCTTACATATCCTTGTGCATTGAGCCAAGTGGCATTTATTTCATTCTTTTTTCCCTTTCACATGTCATTTCTTCAAATTCAGATTCCATCTAATTGCATTTATTGGCACTTTGACCAAAATGTGCACAACCATCAACCATTCACATGGTGACAAGTGTCATTCAACCATTGGGTGAAATTTAGTCCCACATTGCCCAAATATTGCCTTCTCTTCCAAATTCAAATCTATAAATTGGAGGCTTATCTCCTCATTATTCATCCACAATTTCATGCAAAGTTAGTCTCTTAACATTGAGAGCCAATTTTGTGCACATCACTCCATACTTCACCATTTTCATAGCTAGGTCATGCTCAAATCTCATCATGATGATTTGATCAATCTACAACCATCCACATTACAACTTAGGAGTTGGGAAAAGGGCCAATTTCAACATTCAATTGGCACCAATTCCCCCATGGAATCACTAGTTTGCTCACTTAATTAGGATTTACATGTTTTTTTTACATTTGATCTTCATTTTCCTAGTTTAAGTTACTAGAAAATGGATTTCATGGGGAATCCTTCATTCTTGTTTGCATTTGATCTAATACATTAATTTTTTTGTTGTTCTTGTGCAATTGCAAGTTTAGGGGTTCACATTTTGGTGCTAGAAGGAGGGCTTCTATCTTTTTAAATCACGTTTTTCATAAATTCCATGTTTTTTCCAACAATTTTTGTGTACACAGGAAACTGCATTGCTAACAGTTTGTGCGGTGCTATATTGCACTGCTTTCAGAGGCGTGGCGCTATATAGCACCGCCTCTATTCCAAACTGCACCGCATTTGCTAACTGTGTTGCACCTGTAGATTTTTTGATTTTTTTTTTATGCAGGAACTTCCCGAGGTCATAACTTTTGACTCGGATGTGGGTTTTGGCTGAAATTTTACAAGCAATTTCTTTATGAGGTGGCATGTGGATTCCCAAGTGACTAAAAGTCCATTGGATCCCAGTTTGACACATTTTTCGCTCCTCAAACTTTCATCTTAACCCTCAAAATCATAATTTAGCATTTTTTTTTCTAGTTTTCTAGTTTTTGAAAAATCATTTTCATTAATAACTCAGAATGCATGTCTCAGATTTAAGATGTTAGTTGGCAATTCATCTTATCTTAGTATTGGGTATTTTTTGGGAAAAAATAGGACTCTCAAAGTCATGGATGTAGATTTACCAAAAATAGAAAAAACTAACAATTGTTGAAATCTACCAAAAAAAAAAAATTATTGATCAAAAGTGAAGGAAGGAAAATGAAGGCCAAGGGTTCTTTATGAATTTGTCATCTCATTGTATCAAGTTTTTTTAAACACTTTGGGAGAACTTATAATCCTTGTCTAAGGATTTGTTTACTTTATGCTTTAGGAAACACTAAATTTCATTTGGGTCCTAAAAAGAACATTACAAATTCTTTCAAATTTTTGTTGCGAACAAAGGGCTTAAAAAAGAACCTTAGAAACAATCTTACTAGATTTGGTTGAGGTTTAAAAATTGAACAAGGCAACTCCCACACTTAAATTTGGTGCTCTAAAAATAATTCATTTTGTTTTGTAGGATTAAAATGAACAAGTGTTATTTTTTTTTGTAATTGTTTATTCAAGTTAATATCATCAAAAGGGCGTATGTGCTTCTCTCGCGCCTCACGATGATCTTGAGAATCAAAATTTATTTTGGTGATCTTAAGTTGAATAAAATAATTGCCTCCACATTTCATTTTTGGAATTAAAATTGAGCCAAACATGTGAGTGTGAGCACAGTATATTGCGAGTGTTCTCCCTTTATTTTTCAATAAAGGTTGATTGAACTATGGGATATGATAGCTTGCTATTGTTTATCTTAAAGGGCCTGCCTTGTGGGAAAAATTACTCACCCAAGGGAATGACCCAACCAATAACACGCTAAAGCCAAGCAACTTCCAACCGGTATATAAGTGTGGAATCTTGAGGAAAGTTCAAGAATCACGAGGATTATTCCGACAAGAAGGGAAACAATGGTCTCTCACCGCATGGATAGTCCCCCATGAATGGAATGCCCAAATTAAAACTCTTGTTTAGCAAAGACCAAAATCCTTAACTATTTGTTGGTGCAAAAGGTCATGTCCTTTGAGGCCGGCCCACGTATACATGCGGTTTTGTTGTAGAGATGAAAAGTATGCCATGGGAGATTCATGGGTACTGATGCCTGGATGACCTGAGAAGTGAGTGCACTGTAAGGGGGAGTTTGTGTGGTCAAACATATAGTCATCCGCATTGAATATGCACAACTGGATTCGTCCAAGTGGGAACTCAACAAATACTGTCTTTTTAGCCTAGGGTTGTGCATGTTATTTAAATCAAAACACCTTGCTTGGTTCTAAAACATTGAGAAACAAACATTCACAAAAGCTTTGAAATTTCAAACCATTTAAGGAAACAAATATCCTTTGACGAATCTAAGTGCTTTTGCTTTCCCTAGGGATTATATCCTTAGAGGTTTCTAAGTACTTGGGTTTAATCATAATTTTTTTTCACCAAAGTCAACTCTAGGAAACCTTTGCCTTGATTTCCTTGATTTCAACATAATGCACTTTGTGGGATGAAAGAAAACTAGGATATTGGACATTTAGTTTGAAAAACTAAGCAAGAAGTGTTTGTGGTAAAAAGAACCAAACCTAAGCAAGATAAAAGATAGTTGAACCACACATGTGCTTGGTCACTTTTCAGTCATTTGGTTTTCATGCAAACAATGGTCTTTTGGTTTGAACCACTTTTAGGGAAAAACATTTTCTTCAATATCTTGGTCTAGTAAACAAGTCCTCTTAGGTTCATTTAGGATCAAGTTTAGCACTTCACCCCATCCAAACATTTATCAAAATTTCATTTCACCAACAACTTTTGGAACTTTGAAAACATCACTTATGCTAGATTTTTAGGAAATATCGACATCACCTTGTTTGGCTTAACACACCTATCCAAATTATCCTCTTGTGTGCGAGTTTGATCTATGATAACACAACTTCTTAGGTTTTACAAGTAAATTATCAACATCATCCTATTTGGCTTAACACGCCTAGCCAAATTATCATCTGGTGTACACGTTTTCTTTAGGATAACACAACTTCCTAGATTTTACAAGTGCATTATCACTTTTTTTGACTTAACACACTTAGTCAAACTATCCTCAAAATCAAAATCAAACCAAGTCCTAAAGTCTAGCATTGATCCAAAGTTCCTAAAAGTTTAAACACCAATATCATTCACCCCTTTCATCCTTCATCTCATCATTGGTCCTAAACCCCTAAGAGGTCAACAAGGTCAAAACACAAGAGGAACATGGAATATAAACTTGATTCATCCATCATGAGTAATCCGATCCAACCAAACTATCCAAGTCTTACAATGTCAATTGATTTTCAAAACTTGCATTTGTACAATCCATACATGGGATCATTATCTCCTACAAACCTTAATGGTACAACAAATGTGAGTTTTCCGAATCTAAATTTTGGAACACCTTTCCCTTTGGTAGATTTAAATCAAAGTCAAAACTTACAAATATATCAACCAAACAATCAAGGCATGAGCCTTCCCCCTTTACCAGCCATCAATCAACCAAATCCAAGCAACACTCCAATCATAAACAAAAGCATCATATCAAATCCTCTTGCTGCACCATGGATATCACAACAACAGATGACAACCATCCAAGCAACCCCAATTATCAATACAATTGCTCCTTTCACCACAATGGTCAAAACCATTCCCAATCCACCGCCACCACTACCACCACTGCCAAAACACAACATGACAAATTCATTCTCCATCATGTTGCAAGCCACTCGACAAGCTTCCCGCCAAAAGATGCTCCAAAACCAACAAGCTGCACAGCTAGCTGCTCAGCAAGCACAAGCGGCTCAAGTATCCCAACAAGATCAAGCCCAACACCAAGCTCGACAAGTGCAAGCATAATTTTGGGCACTATTGCCAGCAATCCATCAACAAGTAGCTCAACAGCAAGCCTAGCAACAAGCATTGTTAGCACAACAACAACACGACCAACAACAAGCGTTGTTTGCTCAGTAGAAAACACAAACATTACTCGCTCGACAAAGCTTGCAATAGATTCCCATCACAATCGTTGAAAATGATGATCAAGATCCTTCGACTAATGATCATATTGAGAATGTCTCTACATCACCTAATGAGTTAGAGGACATATCTCAAGAATTTATTCCAAAGCACGATCAACATCTTTCACCAAGGTCTAGCAATGATCCTTTCCAAAACATATGGACATCCTTTGACCTCATGACATTTGAGAAACTTCCTATTCCTAATGAAGATATCCAAGAACACAATCCATTCCTTGAAATTGACCCATGTCAAGAACTTGATCCAAAGCATGTCGAAAGCAATTCCGAAATCATTTGAGATCAAGAATTTGTATCTCCAAGCTACTACAATGATATAATGGACACTCTCCTATCTATACAAGATGATCACATCCACATAGAACATACTCCTCCATCTACCCATGAGATGATTTATTTGGATGGACACATAGATGATCAACATTCAGAACATGATTCCTTTACTCCTAACATTATTACACAAAAAGAGCAAGTTATTGATTCCTATAGTCAAACTGAATTGTCAACATCAGGATCAGATATATCCCAAATTTAGTTTGAGGACGTCATGTATGAATATATCCAACATTATCCACTCAAGGAAACAGGACAGAATGAACAAGATATTCCAGAGTTAGCATAGCAGCAAATTGGAATAACGTCATCTACAGTGGTCATTTGTCAAAGAATGCATTATGAACAAAACATCTCAAAACAAGGAGAATCAAAGAACAAAGGTGCTACTATAACCATATTGGGGGAAACTTCATCTCAAGCAAGCATCAACATAGGGAGCACGAAGAATCCTTATGATGAAACCAATGCCATACTACAACCCGCCATGTCATGAATCTTCATCCACCCATCACCCCATTCGTGAATTGGCACCATCATTTAAATAAAGCACAAAGAATGTTATCAAAGAAAAAAGAAGAAGCTAAGAAGTATGAATGACAAGTCAAATACATATGGATACCAAAAAATACAAAGAAAAATGATCCCTATCATACTCCATTAGTCAAAAAAACTATGGGGAAAATTAAAAAAGGGAAAAGTATCCATCAAAGATATCCATAAAGGAAAAAACAAGCTTCTCAATCAACATACAAAGTGTATCAAGCAGTTGGTCCTAATTCCATGCACACTTCCCTATCCACTCATTATTGCTCATCTTCCCAAGTTTGGAGAATCAAAGGTTCTAAACTGCCAACCAATCCATCTTTTATTCCTAAACACACTCCACCATCCATGCATCCACGCATAATATCCAATTCTCACATTGACCATGTGTTGGCAATGACCCTTCATCATAAGGATTCAGAAGGCACTCTCCCAGGATGTGCGCACAAAGACAAAGTTAATTCCAGTATCAGCGAAGCAAATCATAAATCTTGAAAGTTGCATTCAACTGCATGTATCTTGGCAAAGCAACTTCTTCAATCAGGATATCAATGACACATTATGACAAAAGAATCAATGTTAGTAGTACTAGGTGATTCAACATCAACTTACAATTTCTCAAAAAATACAAAAAAAAAAATCAGAAAAAAGATTGAAAATAGTAAAGAGAAAAATTGTCCTCTAGTGAAAACCACTATGGTGGCACTTTAGGCAAGTACCATGATGAATACCTGGCAAACAGGCATCATGTGTAGAATCGAGCATCTACGTGCGCCATTTCAAGAGAAAGCATCTCATCCCATCCATAATAAAGCCAACATTCCATCCATCTTAAATTCGTTCATCCACGAACCATTTATCCAATCCATTTTCATCCATCTGCATCCATACTCCAAGTTATCTTGATCTTGGAAAATTTTGGTGCACACTTTACACTTGCTTATGTTAGTCATCTTGACATGGGTCATTTTCATTGCTCCTATCCAATCCAACATTATCTGAGCCATGAAGCACTATCCAAATGAGCATTCCTCTATTCAAACCCCTTATCTTATTGCAAGATAATCCTTGGCATCCTTTGCATGCTTAACATATCTATCCATCCACACACTTATCCAAGAATCCACCCGTGGTCGTTCAAACATTGCTAGACACTAGGGGTAGATATTTGCATCTTGCTTCGGAAATAAATCTTGATATATATCATCCAACTTATGTGGTGATCTGAATATTGGAAAACATGAAATCAAATTGATCAAACATTTGTGAGCCAAGATCCAAATCACTAGCCCATGGCATATTTTGACAAGACGATGTTCTTTATCAAGCTTTATCTTTCATTGAACATCAATCCAAACAATTATATTAGTCGCATCTAATGTGTACTTCAGCATCACATCAAATCATCAAAAAAAAATTGTTCGAAATCAAGCTTCATCAAATCTTGAGCAATCGAATCCAATCAATTATCACCTTGTTTGACTTAACACACTTTGTCAAACTACCCTCTTGTGCACGAGTTTACTCTAGGATAACACAACTTCCTAGAGTTTACAAGTGCATTATCATCTTATTTGACTTAAGACACTTAGTCAAGTTATCCAATCCATCATCAACTTGTTTGACTTAACACACTTAGTCAAACTACCCCCTCTTGTATGAGTTTACTCTAGGGTAACACAACTTCCTAGAGTTTACAATTGCATTATCACTTTTGTTTGAATTAACACACTTAGTCAAACTATCAATCCATTAATCCGATCGATCAATCTTAGCTTGGTTTTCAACAAAATCCCAAAATAGAGCACTGATATCATCGCATATCCACATCCAAATCATCAAAATCATGCAAAAATCCAAAAATATCCAAATCATTCAAAATCTAAAACATGTCAAAATCAAAAGAATCAAAAAAATAGAGTCATCGACCAAACTACGTCATCTCTGAGCTTGAACGTAGGAAAGGTTGATCTTTGATCATCCACTGAGACATTTTAGGTTAGTCCTTTAGGCATCCGTCATAATGGCAATCCGTTTGCCCATCTTTTTCACAGTTTAGGTCAGTCCTTAGGCATCTGTCGGAAGTTGGCAATCTCTTTTCCCATCTATCTCATTATCAGTCAAGTCAATTATCAGTCGAACTATGTTGTCTCTGAGCTTAAACATAGGCAAGGCCATCCTTGATCGGCCCCTAAGACACAAAATCCAAAAACATTTGTAAAAAAATTCAAAATACCAAAATAGCCTCAAAATATCTGAAAAAACCCAAAATGGTGCATCCATCTCATCTCGCTTTCACCCATGACTTTCATCATTCCTAATAAATCAATTGTCACCTTCATCCTTTGGTGAGTTAGTCAGAAGCAAGTCTAGCAGGTTCAAAAGTGAACACCCTAATCGTTAGAGTCTCAAAAGTCTAAGTAAGTAAGCAAGTTAATCAACTCGGAATATCAATAGTTTATCATACAATCAGTCCCATCAAAACCCTGATCACAACATGTCCTAGGATGAATCCTTCCCATGATGGACATAAGCATCAGGTACCCCGCAGTAGTTAGTCTTGGCCAACGGTATGAAAAACATTAGCTTGTTTGTTTACTTTATCTAGTCTTTTTGACTTATCTTATTTTGTGCTCATTCCAAGGACCTATTGATGATGCCTAAACAAAACAAGTTTAGAGAGAAAGGAATGGGGAAATGATCATTATTTTTTTTATGGATATTCTTGTAAAATAACTTGGTGAATACTTGCTTTGTTAGGTCCGTCCTAGCAAGGTTTTCGTATGTCAAGTGTGAACAGGAATAATCCTATCTGATTGTCGAGTCAAAGTCCATCACACTAGGTACAATGACATCTTGGTTCTTTATACCTTGATGCATCGTACCTACGTGTGTTATCAAACATAAAGTAATTAGCCCTTTGAAAATCTCAACTCTTGGTAAGAAAATCATCATCATCATTCATAGTGTAGGCTTGTTGGATCCTCCTTCCATCATCATCTTATTCTTCTTATTCTTGTATCTTTACTAACATTTCTATCTAAAATTGGTGTGTTGTATCAAAATATACACGAGGCTACCCATGGCCGTTGACTATCTATACATCATTAGAATTGTCTACATCAAAGAATTATCTTTCGTCCTTTGATCAATATAACCACTTCTCTTGCATTTTATCGCGATATCGATCAGAAAATTAGCATTTTTGCCCGATCTCTGGAGGGGGTAGTATACCGGCATAATCCTTCTGTTGGGGCAATAGTGGGGCATTTGAAAAAATCAAAGAATTTTTGAACTTTGATCACAACAGTTTATTCTTTGATTCAATGCAACAAGTACATTGTTTCAAAGAGGGGCAAAATGTAGACATGAAAAGTATACAATTCAATCAGACACATTGGATCCTGATTTACTAACACCATTTCATCCTGGATCATCTCCTTTGCTAGTCATTTAATCGAATAATCTACATTTGATTAAATTCATCACTCTTCATCTCTTAATTAAATAAATCAACTTTATTTAATTAAGTCGTCATCTCCTATTAATTAAATAAATCAATTTTATTTAATTATTTTTGTAATCCCCTTTTTAATTAAATAAATCATTTTATTTAATTAATCCCTAAAGTCATCTCATTTAAATTAAATAAATCTTTATTTGGTTTAAATCCAACATCATCCCTCTTTAATTAAATAAATTAAATCTTTATTTAATTAAGTCTTTAATCATTTTCCTCTCATTTTGATTTAAATCAATCCTAAAATTTGAGCCAAAATTGTCAAATCACCTAATCTCTCATTAAATTGATCAAATCTTGATTAATTTGATCTCAATCACTAAAATCCTCTAGAGAATGCAACTTGCACAATACATCAATTACTTTGATTTATTTAATTGCCTATTTTCTCTCAACATGGAATAAAAGGGGAATATTCCTTCAAATTTGAATTCAAATTTAAATGGGCTTGGTCCTTCCAACAAGGCATTTAATGTCTCTTACATGTCCTTTGCATTGAGCCAAGTGACATTAACTCCATTTCCCTTCCCTCTAAACATGTCACATTCAAATTTTAAATTTGAATCTCATGGCATTTATCATGCACATTGACCAAAATGTGCTCATTCCTCCTCCAATCACATGTGGACAAGTGGCCTCTTCTCATTGGTTGGTCTTTTGTCTTACATTGCTCAATTTCACTCTCTCTTCCATTTTGGAAATCTATAAATGAGAGACTCTCCCTCTCATTCAAACATCCACAACTTGAGTAAACTTACTCTACTCAACTTCATCCTCAATGCAAGATCTTAGCTAGGTTATTACAGGTTTTCTCAAGAACTCATCTTGTTCTTCATCAACAAAGTGGATCAATCACTCATCAAATCACAAAGCTTACAAAGGAGTTGGGAAAGGGTTAATTTTGACATATCAATTGGCACCAACTCCCCCATGGGATCAAGAGTTTTCTTAGTTTAAATAGATTTAATTTGGTTATTGCATACTGTTCTTCATGTCTTTTCTATCTAAGTTTAGCAAATGGATTTCATGGGGAATCCTTGTTTCACCTTGCATATGATCAAATATTGTGTTTGTTTTTTGCTTATGTGCAGGTTTGGAACCAGGGTTTACAATGGATATTCAGAAACAAACATGATGAAAATGGCCATGTTGTTCACAACAAGGCTGGGTATGTCTGCAAAGGATAGGCTCAGCAAGAAGTTATTGACTTTGGTGAAACCTTTGCATCTGTAGCTAGACTTGAATCTATTAGAATATTCTTGGCTTATTCTGTTTTCAAGAACTTTACAATATATCAAATGGATGTCAAAACTGCTTTTTTGAATGGTTATTTGGGTGAATAATTTTATATAGAACAACCTGAAGGGTTCATTTGCAAAAAAAAGCCTAATCATGTTTACAGGCTGAAAAAAGGCTTTATATGGCGTAAAACAAGCTCCTAGAGCTTGGTACTCCAGATTGGACAGTCATTTAATTTCAAAAGGTTTTATTAAAGGAGGTGTAGACAACAATCTTTATGTTAAGATTGAAGGATCTAATATTTTGTTTGTTGAAATCTATGTTGATGATACTATCTTTGGCTGCAACAATATTGCTTTGAGTAAAAAATTCTCACAAATTATGGAATATGAGTTTGAAATGTCAATGTTGGGAGAACTAACCTTCTTCTTAGGTCTTCAAATCTCTCAACTTGAAACTGGTATTTTTCTCTCTCAAACAAAATATGCAAGAGAGATGCTAAAGAAATTTCAAATGGATGAATGTCATCCAATTAGCACTCCAATGGTTACCGGCTGCAAACTCAGCAAGGTTGATGATTCTCCTGCTATAAATCCAATTGCGTATAGGTCAATGATAGGTAGCCTATTATATCTAATAGCCTCTAGACCTGACATAATGCAGGCAGTTTGCATGGTTGCAAGATTTTAGTCATCTTCTAAGGAATCTCATAGTAGTGTTGTTAGAAGGATTCTTAAATATGTTCACGACACTCTTGATTATGGAATCTGGTATCCTAGAAGCAATGATTTTTCATTAATTGCATATACTGATGTGGACTGGGTTGGTTGTCTAGATGATAGGAAAATCACCAGCGGTGCTGCTTTCTTTCTTGGTGATCGTTTAGTGACATGGCACAACAAAAAAAAGAATTAGTTTCACTCTCCACTGCTAAAGGAGAATATATAGCTGACACCTCTTGTTGTACTCAAGTAATCTAGATGTCACAAACTCTATCTGACATGGGTATTGAAATTCATAAACCTATTTCTATTTTGTGTGACAATACTAGCACGATTAATATCTCCAAAAATCTTGTTATGCACTCTCACACTAAACACATTGCTATTAAATTTCACTTTCTTCATGAAAAGGTGTTGGCTAATGAGGTTTATGTGCAATATGTTCCTACAAAAGCACAAGTAGCTGACATCTTTACTAAGCCTTTGGCTAAAGAGGTATTTGAAAGGCTTCGGTCTAGATTAGGAGTTGTCTCTCAATAGGGGGAGTTGGTCATCTCTCTTTGCAACTCAGACTTTGCTACTCCATTGCTATATCTGCAACTTCATGGAATTTCACTATTGTCTTCTCTTTATCCTTGTGACAAAAAGGGGGAGAATTATGAGCTCATGGTTCTAGTTCAGTATTTCGGTTTAGTGGCTCAATTTTTTCCATCAAAGACAAAGGGAGAGTTTTTTGAGCTTCTCTTTTTGTATTTGGTAGTAGTGTAATCAAATATATGTGTCTGCGTGTGTGTGTGCAAGTTAAAAATGTATGGCACACTAAAGGAGAGAATATTCTCCAAGAGGGTATTTTTTAAATGAGAAAAAATAGATAAAGTTGACATATGATATTTTGATTAAGTTAGCAAAAAGAAAAACCTAGATGAAACTCCAAGTGAGTATTAAGTTAGATCATGACAAGTGTCATCATCCTATGTTATGAGACAACATGACCTATAATTAGCTTAATATAATAATAAAAATCAATTCTTAAGCTTAGCTTAAGTAATTAAAATAAAAGATGTGTAATAATTAATCAATGATTAAGTAATTATTAATTGATTACTTATTTATTAAAAAATAAAATTCATCAAAAATAATTTGTTTTCCATGATTTTCAAATTATTTATGTGGAGTTAAGAAAAATAGAGAAAAAATTGCTCATTTTTGCAATGTCCTAGTATTGACTTCATTTTATTAAATATTTTTTCAATAATTAAAATTCTCGTCTTAAATTTTATTTAAAAAATTCCAATTAATTTTTAAAAATTAATGATAAGAAATTTCCACAATCCATATTACTATATGGTATGTTTCTAGATTTGATTGTGTTGAAACTTTTTTCATCAACGTTTCAAATAACAGTTCGTGATCCATCATCAAGACAGTAGATACTAAGAGGAGAAAAAGGTTGATTGTAGACTTAGAGCAACTGAAAAGAGAGAGGCAGGAGAGGGGAAGGTTACACACTATTTGAGGTTCAAGGTCAAATCAAGGAAAAGATTACCCCAAAAAATGGCAATAAAAAACCACATTAATGCTAACCAATGAACAAAGCTAATTGCAACAACCTAAATAAAACTAAACAATAAGAAAATAAAAATTAATAACTATTTTGTCTAGGTTGTCAATAGTTATTAATTTTTATTTTCCTATTGTTTAGTTCTATTTAGATTGTTTTTACAATTGACTTTGTTCATTGGTTAGCATTAATGTGGTTTTTTCTTGCCAATTTTGGGGGTAATATTTTCCTTGATTTGACCTTGAACCTCGTATAGTGTGTAACCTTCCCCTCTCCCTTCTCTCTATTTTCAACTTCTCTAAGTTTGCAGACAACCATTTTTTCCTCTTGCTCTCTACCATCCTGATGATGGATCACATAGTGTGATCCGAAACGTTAATGAAAAAATATTCAACACAATCAAATCCAGAAAAAAACTATACAAGTTTTTAAAAAATAAAAAATTATAAACATAGACTGTACATTAAGAGTTTATATTTCATTAGTCTACATCATTTTAAAATTTGACACATAAATTCCACTTTTAGAAAGCAAAATTTGTAAAACTATAATTGTGCTAGTCATTTCCTTTATAAAAGTGTGTCATAGTTTTAAAATTTTCCTCGTAGAGTTTGAAATGCATGTACACTTTTGTATACAAGAGCTATTTGGAATATTTTAGCAATTTTAATTGATACATAAGATATTCAACATGAAACAGAGGGAAAGGGAAACCTTGTAGCTTTCACCTTGGGGTTTGAACACCTTTCCCTAATTTTATTTGAGAAATTATGTGGGGATGAAATGCGGATGTGATGGAATGGATGGGGGTTTGATGGATTTGGACAAAGTATATGATCGACTTACAGCCTGATAGGTGAGTCAACCAACCCTTAACCAAATTTTGAAGTGTCCCAAGGATGAAATGCAATGATCCAACTAACCTAATGATGCAAATTACTATTTTGATCCAAATACATAAGATCTAAGAAATCACAGATAAAAATAGATTATAGAAACAGGTTGAGTAGGACACTATGCACCTGTGATTCAAACCTAGAGCTGAAAAGGTGGGACATAGACACCCTAAATGCCACTCTTTGTAGGGAAAATTTAGATATGTTTTTATAGTCCTCTGATGTCGGATTTGAGCTTCCATTTATTGCTTGTTACACTGTGAGATCACAATTGGATAATTCTTTAAGTGAGTTTTCACGAGTTCTCAAGGTGTTGGGTTTCAAAATTGCAACAAATAACTGACCTTCAAACTTCTTTGAATCCTTTTCAAACTTGAAATCTACACATTCATAGAGTGAAGAAAGGTTGTAGTACCATTTAGGGGCTTGCCACGATCAAACCTCGTATTAGTGTTCCCACTTCCATAATGGAAATGTTTTTGGGAAATCATGTCTCAACTTCCAGCTTTGAGCCTCAGACAAAAGGACTTGGCAAAAAAATTTATGTTTTTTCCCTTTACCACTTTACCGTGGCAGTTGTGTTTGCTCCTGGCAGTACCATAGTGATAGTGTGGGTGGTTACCGCCATACCATGTGTGGTGATTTCTCTCACCACAGGCGGTAAAGTCGCCAGTGACCTATTCTAGCAGTTACTGCTATACCGCAGGCTGTGGGTCCTCTCACCGTGGTGGCCGCGGTGAGATCACCTGCGATTTGTCTTGCGTTCACCACCCTACTGTAGGTGCCCTGGCGGCCTCCATGGTAACGCGGTGTGATCGCTAGCAGTCTGCCTGGGTGGTCACCGCTCTACCGCCATGAGACCGGGTGGTCTCTGCGGTAGAGTGGTGAGACCACTGATAGTCTGTCTACCAGTTACTGCTTCACCGCGGTTAGGTCGGACAAGGCAGTGATAGCATGGGTAAGGTCGGGGTGAGCCTAGATGAGCTCATCGCCATACCGTGGGGCGACTTGGATAGGGCAGTGGTAGAGCGGGTAAGGTCGAGGTGAGCTCGGATGAGCTCACTACCATACCGCGAGGCGACTCGGGTAGGGCTGCGATAGCGCGAGGAAGTCTAGGTGAGCTCGGATGAGCTCACCGCTATACATTGGCAAGTGGATGTGAGCTCGACGGTAGCATGGTAGGAGATGGGGAAAGCTCGGAGCTCAGTTGACCGAGCTGGACCGAAGGTCAAAGCACACAATGAATGAAAGGACACATGGCTCAGTGACAGCGATCTGATTGGCCAAAGACCGAAATGGTAAAGGTAATTATTGCAGGTTATTCTTTTAGCTGATGACAGAACCCGATTAAGGTGATGAAGTTATTGCATCGGTGGCTCGATGCAATTTGAGCAGATCGATTGCTTGCTTGAATGTTTGATGCATGAACCTAGAGGCCATGGGATTGGTTGAAAGTGTAAATGTGATGCAAGACTTGTATAGTCAATATGAGGTTGATGGATATGTACATGTAAGTTGCAAGTCAATGAAAGTGAGTAGTGTGAATTCATTGTATACTTTGTGAGAAGTATTGTAACAGTGAGAGATTAACTGGAGAGCTGTTTTGAGCTGATCAGAGAGTGAAGACTGAACATTGTATGTAATTGTTTATTACTATAATACAATTGTCTTTGCTTGGTATGGTGGGTTTTTTACCTGAAAAGGTTTTCCCATGTAAATACTTGTGTCAATCTGTGAATGCATTTTTTGTGTTATCTCTTTTATGTTGTATGTATTCATCTCAGTATTTTTAAGAAGCTTTTAGAACTTGTTTTTTGCACCTCTCTCTTGTGGTATTAGTGTTTAAGGGAAGGTATTTTGCGTGTTGTTGTCTTTCCCTTCAAATGTTAATGATGAATGGATAAATGATAGGAAGCAATGATGAATCCACAAAGTGATACAACTCACCACCCTTTAATGGCTCCCTCGAAGGAATGAGTCATACACATCTCCTCAAGGCTTGGATCTTGATTGCTTGATTTGCTTGAATTTCTTGGAGACCTGCAAAGGATTATCCTTCACAAACAATATGAAAACATAAACATGAACACACTGACATACATTTTTACATGATGTTTGGATCTTGAATAGCTGCAATAAACCCTCTAATGGTTTCTCTTGACTTGCTTAATAATGCTCTTGTCAATAATTTCTAGATGATTTCACTTAGGTATTTATATGCAATTATTCTAATTTCCTAAAAATTAAATCTCGATAGCGACTTTAGATATTTAAATTTCAAATTATAAAATATTGACATTGAAATATTTGAATTTGGAGCCAAAATAAGGGGACATATGCACCCTAGGCATAGTGTCCCAGACCTATTTTTCAAAGTTTAGGGAGTTAGGGGCAAAGAATTAAATGAGATCATTTTATTTATGCTTGCAAATTATCATAAAATATTTAAAATAATCTGTGGAATGTATAAATTAGAAAATTAAGTGTTCAATTAGGTTCAATAACTTAAGGGGGAGCAAAACATAGTGTGAAATTGTCAAGGGTGACAATTTATGATGCTACATTTAGCCCCCACTTTAGTGAGAGTATGAACTTACACTTAGACTCACACTAAACTAGAAAAATCTATGTCAAGAGGGGTCCGATTTTCCAAATGTTGAAGAGATATGATGACTAAGGATCTAGGGGAGTGCATAAGCCCCTAGGATCTAAGATCCCATGGAAAACCACCATGAGCACAAGTGAACACACATGTATGTGATGAAGCAAGACAACATACACAAGCTACATGTTGGAAAACACAAAGCATACATGATGAAAACATATGACATAACATAACATATAGATGTTCAAATGAAATGAACACAAAAATGATGTAAAAATGGAGAAAACACACAAAAGACACACAACAAAACACAAGGTTAGTACTAAAATGATTCAAGTTGATAAGGCAAAGAGACCCCAATCTTAAATTGTCTCAAATACCAAATATCATCCATGAAATAAATGTTAGTCAAAGGAATGCATGCTCCCATGAGGGCTAGCAAGCTAAGTTATGCCAAATCACTCATGAGCCACATGGATCCACTATCTAGCAAGATGCTTTATGCTAGGTGTCCATGCAATATGATGGGTTCCACAAGGCTGGCAAGGTGTGTTATTCCAAACTCTCATGAAACATATATCTCTACTATCAAGAAAGTTATGTTATTCTTGGTGGTCATGTTAATGGCAAGGGGCTTCCACAAGGCTAGAAAGCTATGTTATGCAAGACACTCATGAAACACATATCTCTACTATCAAGAAAGTTGTTTTAAGCTCAAAACCATGTTAATGTGATGGGTTCCATCAGGCTAGCAAGCTATGTCATGCTAGAAATTGATGAAACACATAGCTCTATTGTCAAGCAAGTTGTGTTATGCTCGACGACGATGTAAAAAAGGGTGCTCAAGTTCACAACCCAACAAGCTTTTTTATGATGAATCCATGAACTATCTTGCCAAAACCTCACCTCAAGGGGTGCATAAACTTGCCTATGAAGGCACAAAACAAACTAGCCTATGAAGGTGCATAAATGATGAACTTTCCTATGAAGGTGAAAAAAGAACAAACACACCTATGAAGATGCAAAACTCACCTAAAAAGGTGCATAAGACAAGGCCAAAACCTCAAGGGGTGTTATAAACAACACCACCACAAAAGGTGCTTTAAAAAATTACAAAGGGGCATTGCTCAGTACATGAAGGATCACACCATAGGGAATATCACACATAACATCACCACTAAGACATGACAAATTGGGGAATAAAAGCTCACACCGTAGGGAATACTAGCCATATCATTACCACAAAGGGGAACATCATACAACAAAAAATGTCACACACTTAGAAGATATCATGCCCAATATCACCACAAAGGAGACACAACATAGATTGAGAAGGCCACACTTCCATTGACAAGGTCACACTTTCTAGGAGATGTATACCATCATCACTAAAATGGGACCAACTCTTATGCAAATAATGAGCAGGACCATATGCCCCCTTAAAATGTTAGTGTACTTGCTACACTAACATTCTAAGGAGATACATAAGGATCCCTTTCTAGAACGAATGTGCCTAACACAAGGCTACCTAACGCCTTGCCCCCATGATTAGGGACAAAGATGAGCCAAAAATGGATGATGATGATGTGTTGCTACTTGTGAGATAAAATATGATTGCATAAATCCTATTTTATACCATTATGCATGGTAGTTAGTATGTTATGATACTACAACGACCACATGGCAAGGAGTAAAGAGCATGAATGTTAATCTATCATTTGTTCAATTTGATCCCTGTAGGATCAAATTATTTCAATTTATTCTTTACAACACATCATTCATTAGTAGTATGTCCAAATAATCTATGATATGCATAGTAAGATGTATTTGTATTTTTTATTTATTATCTTTTCGTTCATACACAGGTGGTAGTATAATTAGTCCCATGTTTAAAATTGTAGCTAGATTACTCTTAGTCATTGATAAAGGATGCAAATTAGGTAACACACCTTTCTTAATAGGACTGGATAGACTTTGTATTGTTTGGTTGGTGGAATAAATGTTTGATGTAAAGGAGGAGGACCTTGGTAACCTATCCCTTTTGTGTCTTCAAATGGTGCTTTTTTGAAAAGGGAATGGATTTCATGTTCATTCTTTATGTCACATCCTTGTTTTATCAAGATATTAAAGCCTTGTCCATAGCTTTGCTCTAAGTTAATAGGTGTGCTTGTAACTTTGTTCTCATATGATGGGATATTATGACGTGGTATGTTTTCCTTGTGATTGTTACTAATAGGTACTTCCATGTGCATTGGTTGAGGTATGGATTGTAAATCATTTTCCTTATGAAATACATGGGAAACATTTCAAGTGGTGGTATGGTAGGTGGAGCTGATTCCTGATATGGATGATTAGGCCATTCTATTGAAGGATAAAAGGATACATTATTCTCAAGGTTACACAAATAATTATGTATAAATTCATTCATGCTTTCCTCATATTGTCCCAAGATATCTTCATTATGAGGACATGCGTTGGGAGGTGAAGGATCATGAATATCCTCATTTGAATTAGGGTCATCACCAAACACACAACTTGAAACATCGACCAAGGATTTCTCAAAGAAGTACAAATCTTACTAAAACATTGATCCATCATGATGATATGATGCTTTTACTAAGGTTCAAATTATTATGCAATAGGTGAGTAGAAAATAGACAACAAATCTAGAAAAATAATTCAGAGAAGTCTTTATCATAGAAATCTGGGCCAAAAAAAGAAAAGACTATGACGCCTAGGGTGCCTATGTCCTAGGCAGAATTGTAAAATAAAATGGTTGGTTTTCTATGATATGGTTTTAGGCTTTTGTGTCTATTTGCAAACAGGTCTGACAATGAATATTTTTCTATAATTTTCTCAATTTATGATAATGTAATTCAAAATCTAAGTGTGTAAGAATGTTGAAAATGCTTGAAGAATAAATGATAGCTGTAAATGCAATTTCTAGATCTAAGATGTAAAAAATGACTGATTCTAATATGCTAAATTTGAAAATGATGATGCTTTTTATGCTTTTGAAAGAAAAGGATACAATTTTTCACTTTTTAGATATATGCAAGATATCTAAATGAATGCAATGACAATTTTAAATTTGGTTTTCATATTTTAAATGACCTAATTCATATTTATGAATTTCATTTGAATGTAGATCTGACCTAAATGACTGAAATTAATCTTATTGCAACCTATGATGCAATATGATATGCCAAGTTTTTGAATTTTGTGCTTTTTATGATGAAAAATGAATTCCTAATTGAATAATGCAAAGTGGTGTAATATAAAACCTATATCAAGGTGAATTTTTAGAAGGTATATAATGTTCATAGGTCGATTTCACCAAAATAAAATAGAGGGAAAGGGAAACCTTGTAGCTTTCACCTTAGGGTTTGAACACCTTTCCCTAATTTTATTTGAGAAATGTGGGGATGAAATGTGGATGTGATGGAATGGATTGGGGTTTGATAGATTTGGAAAAAGTATAGGATTGACTTACAACCTAACAGGTGAGTCAACCAACCCTTAACCAAATCTAGAAATTTCCTAAGGATGAAATGCAATGATCTAATTGACCTAGTGATGAAAATTATTGTTTTGATGTAAATATAGAAAATCTGAGAAATCATAGACAAAAATGGACTAAAAAAATGGGCTAAGTAGGACACTGTGCACCTATGATTCAAATCTGGGGCTAAAAAGTTAGGAAATTTAAGCTTCGTAGGTGCCATTGTCTTTGTAGGGAAAATTTAGATATATTTTCATAGTCATCTGATGTTGTATCCGACCTTCCATTTCCCGCTTGTCACACTGTCTAATCACAGTCAAATAATTTTGTAACTGCTCAAGTTTTCATGAGTTGTCAAGGTGTTGGGTTTTAATAGCAACACATAATTGACCTTCAAACTTCCTTCAATCCTCTTCAGACCTAAAACCTGCTCTTTCAAAGAGAGAAGAAAGGTTGTGCCATTTAGGGGTTTTCCTTGGTCAAACCCCATGTTAGTGTTTTCATTTCCACAATGCAATGCCAATGATAAATTGATAAATGATAGGAAGGAATGATGAATCCACAAAGTGTTACAACTCACCACCCTTTAATGGCTTCCTTAATGGATTGAGCCTATACACATCTCCTTAAGGCTTGGATCTTTCTTGCTTAATTTTCTTGAATTGCTTGGACCTACAAAGGATTAGCCTTCACAAACAATATGAAAACATAAACATGAACACACTCACATATATTTTGACATGATTTCTGGATCTTGAAATGTTGCAATAAATATTTTAATGGTTGCTCTTGACTTGCTTAATAATGCTCTAGCCAATAATTTCTCTAATAATTTCCTAGATGATTTCACTTAGTTTTCAAATGATGCAATAACTAGGTATTTATATGCAATTATTCTAATTTCCCAAAAATTAAATCCTGACAATCGACTTTAGATATTTGATTTTGAAATGAGAAAATGTTGACATTGACATATTTGAATTTTGAGTCAAAATATGGGGACATAGGCACCCTAGGTTCCAGTTTCCTAGGCCCACTCTCTGAAGCTTAAGGAGTCAAGGGCAAAGTATTAAATGAGAACATTTGTTTTATGCTTTTAAATTGTCAAAAAATGTTTAAAATAAGGTGTGGAATGCATACTTTAGGAAAATAAGTGTTCAATTAGGTCCAATAACTTAAGGGGGAGCAAGACATAGTGTGAAATTGTCAAGGGTGACAATTTACAACGCTACACAACATAATCCAGTTTAACAATTGAAGGTTAATTTTGACCAATAGTAATAAGATAAATATTTAGCACTTTTTGATAACAATGTAATGTAAATTTTATTTTCATGTTGGGGATTCTTATTGAAAATAAATCCATTTTCATTACTTGTCATGTTTGGTTTTACCCATTTTAAAGGTTTTAATTTCTTTTTAATTTCTTTTTGAGTCAAGTTCTCCAACTTTTCCTAATAAGACTTAGCTAACCATTTCCATATAAATTTGCATAATTGATATGTAATAATATAGTATGCATATTAAAGCTTGTGCGTTTAGACCACCTAACAAGCAACGATCAAACATTTAACATTACTTCTACATGTAGTGCCCAACAAATATCTTTTGGAACTCTAAATTTCCTTTCTTTCATTTTCTGAACTTTACAATACAATCTCCCTCTCATATATACAATAATCTATATGAAAGAGCTAGATGAAATTGATGCACTTTCTAGATAAAATGTGAGCAAAAAAAATCAGTTGTAGTTTTTGTCAATGTAAGAAATTAAAAACACTATTATAATTAAATGCAGTGTTTCTATGTTGCTTAAAAAAGTTTCGTCAAGCAATAGTTGCATCATACTAGGCTCTACATTTTATTTTCTCATGTAATACTCTACAATTAGAGCTACACGATTCTATCATCAATCAAGATTTATGTACATGTAAACAAATAAAAAATGATGATGCAAAAAAAAAACACAAACATATTGATAGCTTAACAAAACTACTAACATATAATCAAATGATAATTTTCAAACACAATCAATTACAAACACTAATCACTACACAATATTCATTCAAATTAATAAAAAAATGAATTGAATAGTATAATTATATATCCTACCTAAAAATCCACATTAAAGATATTATAATTGTTACAGATCTCTTAGGACGACATATTTTAATATATGTCTTTTTTAAAGAAATAATAAAAAACTTCCATGGACATGTTAAGAAAAAAGCATCTAATAATTGTAATGTACAAAAGCTTTCATGCACATGTTCATGGATTGGTGAAGTTAGCAACCTCTATTTATGAGGTATATATTTATTACAGCTCCAAATACTTAAAATACTTGAAGGGATGTTATGATTCGTAGAGTTTTATTTCTAAGTGAGAAATTGAAGGTGTTAGGTAAAAGAGATTTAAGATGAATGTTTGGAGTTGGTGAATGGATGTCATTCGTAAGGCTACGATTATTCATCTTAATATCAGAATAGGTGAGTCGCATTTAAGCTTTCTCTTCTATTTGGATTTTTTTCATTTAATGCGACTACTTACTCTTCCCTTCACACCCACATAGTTTTCGACGTAGATTATATATCAGAAACAATACCAAGGTTGAGAACATGAAGTGGGTGATAAAAAATGACTGACATTTTGCAAGCAATTGGTGCCGTGTCTATTGTAGCTGCTATCATCATTATTTCCTTACTCTTGTCCATATGGAAACCTCACACTCATGTTCGAAGTCTGCAAAACAAGCATGTACTTATAACAGGTGCATCAAGTGGCATTGGCCTTGAGATTGCCAAAGAAGCTATTGCCCAAGGATCTTATGTCACATTGATAGCAAGAAATTTTCACAAACTCAAGGAAGCTGCTGATCAAATCCTACAGGAACTTCAATGTGACAAGAGTAGGATAAACATCAAGGTATGGAAGTCAATGAAATGAATGTTTAAGAAGATTATAATTGGATTAAAACTAGCCCAGTATACTTCTAGTGCCAGATCATCTACAGGTCTTTTGTTCTTTTGGCAGGTTGCAGATGTAAGAGACTATACAGCCATATCTGCAGCTATCAAAGAATCCTTTCAATGGATGCCAGTTGATGTGCTTATTTGCAATGCCGGAACTGGTAGTGCTGGGTTTCTGGATCAGATGTCAACTGAGTGGATTGATGCTATTGTGGGTACGAACGTTATAGGGACACTCCACACTTTGAAAGTGGCTCTTCCATTAATGAAGGAGAGGAGCTTCAAGTATCCCTCGGCTCTTGTGCTTGTTGGCTCTATGGCTTCTATGGTAAAAACAAAAACTCAAACACTAGATATATACACACTCTGAATGCTGAAAACTTAGATAATATGCTGGCACAATTGATTAGTGGTTTGTAGGATCTATCTAATTGGGTATGTTTTGTTGTGCAGTTTTAAAATGAAACTTTCAAGGTTTATTTTGTGTCATCTACCAGCTTGTTGTGACAACAAATTATTATGCATTCATTCTATACTTGATTTGAGTTGCACCCACTCACTAATTCAGTGCTTCCACTTTGTTTTAGATAGATTCATTATGTTATTATAAGTTTTACACAAAATAAAAATTTGAAGTTGTTGATCTAACAATGATAATGGACATCTTGAACTTTGCAATGATACTAGTATCCTTTGTATGGTGGTGGGGTTTACACTGCTACCAAGTATGCACTCAAAGGGCTTGCAGAGAATCTAAGGCTTGAGCTGTTTCCTTATAAAATTGGAGTTAGTTTGGTATGTCCAGGATTTGTAGAAACTCCCCTACTAAGCGAAATGGAAGGTGGGTATTTCAAAATTTTGAAGGTTCTTCATATCTTTATTCTTTCTTGTAAGATCGCATTTTTATCATTTCTTTCTCCCATGCATTGCACCTTAAGGTCTTCATGTCTTCTAAGGAGCTCTGACTATACTTCTGTTGGATTATGTAGATAGTGTAACCGATCCATGGCTGGCAGAGGTAGCCCAAAAAGTCACCTTCTATGACAGAACTAAAGCAGAGAATCCTAGGAATGTGGCAAGGGTTGTTCTGGGTGCTGTTACACAAGGACAATCTTGTGTGGCAAGTGGGCAGGGTGGTAAAATGCTGACAATATTATCTGCTGGGATTCTGCCTGCTGATTCTTTTGCAAATGCTGTGATCGACCTGGTTGCACTCGTACCCCTAAAGATACTAGGATATTTTATGATTGGATATATATATGCAGTCATATGGCTCAACCATAGGACCAGGACCATCCCAGTTAAACCTGCTGCAGATAAATTATAGATCGTCATAGAAATGAATAACAATATGGGATTGAGTTCATCTTCTCTGATTCTGCAAGCTTTGTGTTGGAGCTCAATTCTTATAGGCTATTTTGTGTTTGGGTTTATGCCGAGTTTTCGATAAAATGAAAGAGTATATGTGGTTCTCTTTACTTGTATGCCTTAAATTTAAAATGTTTTAAAATACAAGAGCTTCTGATCAGTCATTCAGACCCATATGAGTTATAATTTGCAGGATGATTGGTAGATTATTAATGATGTAATCAATCTCTGAGGATTAAACTGTCATTCATTTTCCCTGCACACGCATTGATGGGAACCTCGTTTACTCTACTTCTATTATAAGAAAATGTTATCTACTATCTTTCGACTGTCCTCTGAGAACTGAAACCCTGAATGGGACACGTTGCATGGAATGTGTTAAAGGCCGGTAGTACAGCGATTCAGTAGTACTTGGTCCATTAAATATATATTTAGAAATAGAATGGATATCCAAAGCTTGGTAAACAGTTAAGAAATTATAAATTTTTAACAATTTTCTTAATAAGGTTTATCTAAAACCTAGATTGAGGTACTAGGATATGAAGTGACCAGTACCTTCCACGTTCATGGAAAATGTTTTGAATTTTTAACTGGATGAAAATAATTATACATAAGAAGTGTAAAAATCATATTATTAAAGGTAAAGTTATTTTTTTCTATGGCATGAAAATTATCATCTAAAATAAAACAAGAGCTCTCTTGAGCTGGAGTCCTTGTCAAAGGGAAAAAAAATTGCTTATGGATATTTGCAATTGAATGTGAAATTAACATCAATTTAAATGGGAATACAAATATTTTAGAAATAAAGTGACTAACTAGAAATCATCTCATAAAGTTTATAATCTTTAGTCAATTACTATAATATGTATATATATACATACATACACACACACACATATATATTTATATATGTGTGTGTTTGTATAAACCCATACATACATGTATATAATATACATGTATACATATATATAGTAATGACAAACACACACACACACACACACACACACACACACACACACACACACATATATACATACATATATGTATACATATGTACATATACATACATAGATATATACATCAATACATACAAGCATACATGCATACATACATACATACATACATACATACATACATATATACATACACATATACATACATTGAAAATAGTAAAAAAGAAACAATGTTGGATTTGAAACAAAAAGGTTATAGCGCACACATCGCATGAGAGATAGTTGAGAATATTAGTGGCAATACAAAATATCATCAATATTTGAATCAAAATTTGAGTGCAAAACCAATGAGCAAAAAAATGCACATAACCTAACGTATGATGGTAGCAGGAACAAAATGCTCATTATCACTTTGTCCATAAGATGGTTGTTGGTGGTAGAGTCACAATATAGAAGAATGACACTTTGCTTAATACTGTGGATTTTTTCAGTAAGCCAATGATTAGATATAAGTTAAATTGTTGGTGTAGATCTAGGCTATGCATCTTTCATCTTGTAGCACTTGATTCATCATTTTTAATTTTCTCATTGTGCCTTTACAATCCGAATGTTAAGTGAGAAAATGTTAGGAAATTAGGTGTACGATTCATCTTGTAACTTTTATGTCTTGATTACTCATATTTAAGCATCCAGATGATAAACAATTTATGATCTTCAAACATCATGAGATGTGGACATAATTTATTCTTTGAAATAATTGGAATACTGTGGGGGAAGGTATTGAATACAGACGTTACATTAAAATATCAAAAGGTAGTAGTTATAGAACATCCCCCGAATTAAATACTATCATGGAGTGCATAGATTTGAGAAACTATTCATTTTGATTGTTATGAGACAATTTATGATATATAAAGACGTGTAAGAGGATTTACTTTCTAATCTAGGATGTTGATCATGACCATGTGGCTTTGGAACTTTACATCTTTTGATAAAATTTATAATGTTGACTCAAGTATTATAATATGTATATACATATATATATGTATGTGTATGTATATACACTCATATATATATATATATATATATATATATATATATATATATATATATATATATATATATTATGGATGTATAGATATATATGTATTGTAATGACATAAACATACATATAGATGTTTATATATAGATACGTACATATATACATATTTATATACCTATTATCTATAGATGCACTATAGATGTATATGTATGTATGTATAGATATATACATACATACATACATATATAGTATTCATATTTTTTGAATAGTTATGCTCACTTCTCCACCATGTCATTAATCTTTATGGTTTGATTACATGTTTGATTAGATTGGAAAACTTGATTGTTAATGTTTTTTGTTCCATTGACCATATATTCAATAAGCATGTAAGGTAGAGTGTGAAGATGCATACGACACATGTGAATAGTGAGACAAAGAGAGAGAAATATGATCATTAGGAGATATAGGAAAAATACTTAAGTTAAAATATTAGATAAATAAATAATGGGTGTAAGATAATTTTATTGTTTGAAGGATTGCTTAAGGTACTGAGCACTAGAAGAATAAAGAAATGAAGTAGCAATGCACATTAATTAAGGTCACATCGAAAGATGCAAATAATAGTAACCATGAAATAATATATGATAGCAGGATATAGGATGAAATTATAAAAATTTCTCAAGTGTCTATATGGAAACATGAAAGGACATTCCAATGCAATAAGGTGAAATCAAACAAACATCATATGAATAGCTATATTAAGAAATCTTTGAACACAAATCTGATAAGATAACTTTTGTTTGAAATAAATTTGATCAAAATGAGTATAAATATCCTTGAATGATTCGTCCAAATCAAGAAGGTGATATTCGATAGATTACAATGAATTATGAAATATGTAATTTATAGAATTTCAAATAGTTTTATGTACATTGAATCAGTCAAACTGATGCATGTGGAAATAGTAATTTCATTGTGATCATAGCAACATGGATATCAATGAGCGCCAATTGAGTTGCCTTTTCAAATTTCATTGCTTTAGGTAACTATATTGAGAAAATTGAAAGTAGGAATTAGTTGACGAAAGAATAGTTAAAAGAAAAAACCATGAAAAAGAGAGGCAAGATGCAAAAAATATTACAATTGTCAATTCAAGTGCTTTTGATAGGGTATCAAGGCCAAGAACTTGTTGTGTGCTTACATATGAGAGATCAATACCTGTAAAAGAAGAAGATCTTGAATTAAAGTTGTTTAATTTTAAAGCTAACCAGTGAAAAAAAGAGAAAATATATAAAATTATGAATCTAATCATATTGAAGAACAAGATGTCCGCAAAAGAAAATTGCATATTGATGAAATATTGCAGATTTTACACTGTCTAATTTTGCACTTATCTAGACCTAATTTTAATTTAACAGATTGAAGTGTGGCTAGCATGCATGTGTCAGAGACAAAATATTAGTTGCATTTTTAATGGTGGTGAACAGAGAACTCGACATTTATGAATTATGGTGTTCAGTCTTTAAATGAACAACAATCATCAAACCATAAAAGCAGGCGATAGATATAAACAATGTAGGAAAAATAGTGTAAAAGATATAGGGAATTACAACTGCCTCCTTCTTTGACAAATTTCATCGTCATTAAGTAATTTGTGCAAATGATAAACAACACAAATAATCTTAAGGCTTGACACAATAATCCATTGATGATAACTATGGTTTAGTCCACTGACAATAAAGAAGAATTCCATGAAATATAAATCCAATAGCAACAAAACATTACCAATTGATAAAATTATTTTGATAGATTGAAGTGCACCTGGCATGGATGCGTGGAGAGAAAATATTAGTTCCATTCTTAGTTGTGGGCAGCAAAGAAGTCAACATTAATGAAAAATTGTGTTAAGTATCTAACTAAACAACAAACACTAACCCATAAAGGCACTCAAAGACAAGGAAGAATAGACATTAACCCATAAAATAGAGAGAACAACAAACAATAGATATTAACCTATAAAATGTAGAGAACAAAAAACAATAGATATTAACCTAGAAAATGTAGAGATTTAAAAAACTATTAAATGACACTATAAAAGATATAGGAACTAGACAAACATAACTCTTCAGATTCTTCTACTCATGCGTACTATCAAGAAATTATATTGAAACTGTGAAGAAGTAGAGTTTAATTTGTGTCTAAAATTAACCACTTCATTCAAGTAGGAAAAACAATATAAGGTGTAGATAAGGTTTTTTGGACATGATTTAAACTCCACTTCAAATTTTTAGTAGAATATCTCTACAATACCCATAAAGAAATAATAGATAAACCTATAGAGAAGCTATGATTCATGGAGTTGGGATCTTCTACAACTCAGTTTTTTAATTCTAGACTTAAACTATATGATAACAATGAAAGTGACACATATTTGAAAGTTCTATACAGAAAAGGGAAAGGAAAATGCAGGTCCCAACACTATTAGTTGGCAATTCATTATGATGGAAAACAACAACATGGAAATGTAAAAATTAGCCACTATTATGTGTCCCATCACTATAGCATGGTATTGCACATTTAAATCATGATATGATGCCTCAGACATGCAATTTTGTGTGGAGAATAAACTTCCTCATGGAATGGTATTGTATATTTTTTTTATATATTAAGTAGCATTTATAGGGTGTTGTACCCTTTACACAACAAGCCACAAGGGCCAAAAAGGATCAGTTCCAGAGAATCAAAACACCAACCAACAAAAAGAAAAAAAATAGAAATACCGAACAAACAACAAACAACCAATGACCCATTAAACAAGACACAACAACAACAGACTAACTAGCACCCTCCCAATTCTAAGAGAGGAGGTTAATAGCATCCTCCCCAACCCAGTTGGGGCCCTCCTCCATTGTTCTCATCCTTGAGCATAGTGGATAGGGTACCAGCTGCACAATGGATCATCTTGACAGTGAACCGAGACAAACCCGTGAATTTATTCTTGAGCTTCTCCACCCTCTCGAGTAGCTTGTTATAGTCCTTTGCTTTATTCATAGTCTTTGCATTATCTTCTTCCATAGCTTGGGGTTTTGAGGACTGGGCTGTCACATCATCTTTGAGCATCTTGTTAAAGTTGAAAAAGTGACTAGGCCCTTCAACAAATTCCTCCTCCTCCTCTTTTGTGTCTTCCTCCTTCCTCTTGCCTTTACTGCTAGACTGCTCCTCATCACAAGAAATTTAATTAACCGAGACTTTCTTACTATTTTTTGCCAACCTATGGGATCTCCTAATGCTGGTGTTCTCTAACCTTGTCTCCACAGTAGCTGCCACCATAGTGTCCCCCTTGGAATCTTTACCAACAATATTCTTCCCTTCACTGTCATTGGCTGGTAGCTCCACCTAGCCTTTCCCCTCCTCTTTCACTTTTTATTTAGCAGTAGGTTTGTTGTCCATCTTGCAGCCCTAAGCAACTTTGATCTCACAAAGCCCTGCCACCACTTTTGATTGAGCATTCCCCGCACCACCTTTTTTCTTTTTGGCAAGATGTTTAGGCCTGGGGGTTTCAATTTTCATCGTAGAGGTTTTTCTTTCGGGGCCTTTAGACTTAGTTGGAGAGGGATTCACATTGGAGGGTATGTGCAGGATCATGGGGGTCTAAACTAGGCCTCTAAGTGGCAATGAAAATTCAAAAAATAAGAGTTAGGCAACTTGACATAAAAATTTGAATAGGTTATTAACATAATTTGAAAAATATGTAAGAACAAAAGTTGTAGAAAATTGAATGTAGTTTCTAGGCTACTAGTCCTTTTTGGGAAAAATAAATTGTTTTGAAAAAAATAATTTGAAATTTCAATGCAATCCAGTACTAAACTTTTAGGAAAAGATAAGAAGCAAGTGTATGTCTAACCACCCTAAGTGCAAGAATTTTTATTTTTTTATTTTTAATCTCTCAATATGAGTAGAAGACAGATGCTCGGATGTGCCGAATATTTTTTTTGTAATTTTCGTCATGTAAATAATTAGTTATGATTTTTTTATTATCTTTTTACAATTATTAAAATATTTGTGTTTGACCACCATAACTTGGTCAAAAATTTATGAAATTCAATTCTTTTTCTATCCTATCATATGCAAATCATAGAATGTGGTTCATCTTGTAGGTTCAAAAAATGTTAAGTAGTTTGAAAGTTATAGAAGTTTTTCAATCAGCCTATCAATTAGGACTTTAGACGTAATGTAGGTAGAAAATCATTAATAATTATTTATTAAACTCAAAATAAGGAAAAACTTATATTGGTGGAAAACTGACAAATTTTCTATAAA
Organism: Sequoiadendron giganteum; assembly: GCA_007115665.2. NCBI lineage: Eukaryota > Viridiplantae > Streptophyta > Pinopsida > Cupressales > Cupressaceae > Sequoiadendron > Sequoiadendron giganteum. The sequence goes on along the minus strand of CM021106.1, from coordinate 652,248,882 downwards.
CCCTTTTTGTTTGATAAAATTTGGATTAAAAAAAAGTCATCAACCACAAGGGCGAACTTCGGAAAACTAAGCAAATTTTCAAAAACATGTTTTTTGGGTTGGCTTTCCAAGGTGATCCCACAATACGGGTTTACAATTTTTGGCCAAACTGGACAGTGAACTGATTTTTTCCAACTAAATCTTCACTTTCTGGCACCTATAGCGGCTAAACTGTGAAGAATTCCAAAATGATGCAGACTAGTGATTTGTGACATTTTGTTTGTAGATTCTAAATAACTTTTTTCAAAAAATTTGGAATCAAATTGCACTTCTTTTTCCATCTCCTTTGAAAAATAGTTTTTTTAGTAAACACCATTTTTAAGGAGTGATGCTCATCATATACAACATAACTTTTTTTCCATGAAGGATAAAATGAGAATTTTTTAAAATTTAAATATATAACTACGATATCTAGCGCTTTCATTTGGTTTCATAGTGTTTTATTGAATATTTTTTCCTTAATCAAGTCTCAAAGTCAAACCAAATATAATTCAAACATAGGTGGACCATATACAACATAACTTTTATGTATGTATCGAAATTAAATTTATTTTTTGTTGGGTCAAGGACTTCAATATCTAGTGCACTAGTTAATATTTTTTTTTGATAATCTGCTATTTTTCCACATGTGCAGAACATAGATCTTGATTTTTGATGAAAAACCTACATTCACTAGAAATAAAAAATAAATATAATAATCAATTTAAATTTATTTAAAATTATACTTTTTGGGAAGCTTATAATAAGGACTACATACATAAAAAAATAAAATTTAAATGAATTCATTTGATCCTCCAAAAGGTAAATCAAAAGTGGTTTTTTATCAGCATTTTGATAGGTGTAAAGGAGACTCTGTTATAGGTATGGTTTAAAACTAGTGACGTTTTATCTAAGGGGTTTTGATCTAAGGTGGTTTTATCAAACCCTCTTCAATTGGAATATTTTAGATGAAACTTTTCAAGGGTAAAATTATTATATTTTCTAAAAATATGCAATTTCAGCAAAAATCAGGATCTCCAAGAATTGTAAACGAGTATTATGGCAACACCCTCCAGGTCAGGCAATCATGAACCAAATCCTGAGCCAATATTCATTTTGGTTTGGTAATGCAACACTGAAACAAATATCTGTTTCAAAATGGATATATCCATTTTGTTTTACAAAACGGATATCTGGTTTGGAAAGCGGGAATCCATTTTTTTGAAAAACAAAATGGAAACAGATATCTGTTTTGAAAAAAAAAAATGGAAACGGATATCTATTTTGAAAAACAAAACAAAAATGGATATCTGGTTTGAAAATCAAAACGGATATCTATTTTGAAGACCTAAAAACCATCTTTAGCAAAATAGGCATAACTTTTGTGTTTCTTATCAAAATTTTAATTTTTTATGGGCATTGGAAGGGTGATTGAGAGCTCTATGCAATGGAATAGGTGGTGTTTCTCTATTGTACATGAAAAAATAATTATAATCATTTGAACTTTATATTTCATTTTTGAAACATCAAATGCTCACTACTTTTGCATGCAAATTCTCTTTTTCATGATTTTTTTGTAACACTCATCTCAAAATACTTGAAACTTTAGAAAAATTAATGAATAATGAAATATTATATTTATTGTAGTAAAGATATGAAAAAATATTCATAAATCATCTTATCTCTCTATCCCTTTCCCTACCTCTCTATATATCACTATGTCTCCCCTTAAACTTTGGACCTATCCCTCCCTGCTTTCTTTGCATACCTATCTTTCTCTATCTCTCTCCTTGAGCTCTAAACCTATCTTTCTACCTCTATCTCCATCCTTCCTTATCTCTCTCTCTCAGGTCCCTCCCTCTCCCTCTCCCTCTCCCTCTCCCTCTCTCTCTCCCTCCCTTTGAAGTCTCTCATCCTACTAAGTATCTCTCCCTCTTAGGTCTCTCTCTTAGGTCTCTCAAACTCCCTCTCTCCCTCTTAGGTATCTCTCTCTCTCAAGTCTCTCCCACTCCCTCTCTCTCTCTCAATCTCTCACTCTCACTCACAATCTCTCCCTCTCAGGTCCCTCTCTACCACTATCCCTCTCAAGTCTCTCTCCCTCTCCCTCTCCCTCCCTCTATCTCCCTCTCTCCCTCTCCCTCCCTCTATCTCCCTCTCTCCCTCTCAAATCTCTCTCTCTCTCTAGTCCCTACCACTCCTCTCCCTCCTCTCCTCTCCTCCTCTCTCTCCTCTCTCCCTCTCTCCCTCTCTATCTCTCTATCTCTTTGAAGTCTCTCTCTTTCTCCATCTCCATCTCAGGTCTATCTCCCACTCTCTCTCTCCTCTCCCCCTCCCTCCCCCTCCCTCTCTCTATTTCTTTCTCTCCCTCCCTCCCTTCCCCCCTCTCTCTCTCTCTTAGGTCTCTTCCACTCCCTCCTCTCTCTTTCTTTCTCTCAGGTCTCTCCCACTCCCTCTCTCTCTTCTCTCACATCTCTCTCTCTTACTCACACTCTCCATCTTTCTCTCAAGTCTCTCTATTCCACTCTCTCTCCCACACACACACATACACTATCTCTCTCTCTCTCTTCATCTCCCTCTCAGGTCTCTCTCTCCCACTCACTCTCTCCCTCTGTCCTTCCCTCTCTCTCTCTCTCTCTCTCTCCCACTCTCTCTCTCGCTCTTAGGTCCCTCCCACTCCCTTTCTCTCTCCCTCTTCATATCCATATCTCCCTCTCTTTGAAATATATATATCTCTCTCTCTCTTATGTCTCTCCCACTCCCTCTTCGGTCTCTCTCTCTCTCGGGTCTCTCCCACTCTCTCTCTCCTTTCTCTCTCACAAACTCACACTCTCAAGTCTCTTTCTCTCCCTCTCTCCCTCCCTCTATCCCTCTCAAGATTCTCTCTCTCTCTCCCTCTCAAGTCTCTTTCTCCCTCTCCCTCTCTCTCTCCCTCTCCCTCACTCTATCTCTCTCTCTCTCCCTCTTCCTCTCCCTCTCCCAATCTCCCACTCACACTCATAATCTCTCTCTTAGGTATCTCTCTCCCACTCTCTCTCCCTCCCTCCCTCTCAAGTCTCTCTCCCTCTCCCTCCCTCTATCTCCCTCTCTCCCTCTCAAGTCTCTCTCTCTCTCTCAGGTCCCTACCACTCCCTCTCCCTCTCTCTCCCTCTCCATCTCCCTCTCACTCTCCAACTCCCTCTCTCCCTCTCTCTCTCACACACACTCTCTCTCTCCATCTCCATCTCAGGTCTCTCTCTCTCTACCACTCTCTCTCTCCTCTCTCCTCTCTCTCCAGGTCTCTCTCTCTCTCTCCCTCTCCCTCCTCTCCCTCTGCCTCCCTCCCCCCTCTCTTAGGTCTCTCCCACTCCCTCCTCTCTCTCTCTCTCCCTCTCTCTCTTTCTCTCTCTTAGGTCTCTCCCACTCCCTTTGTCTTTTCTCACATGTCTCTTTCTCTTACTCACACTCTCCATCTCTCTCTCAGGTCTCTCTCTCACATATACACTATATCTCTCTCTCTCTCTCCATCTCCCTCTTAGGTATCTCTCTCTCCCACTCACTCTCTCCCTCTCTCCTTGCCTCTCTCCATATCAACTCTCTCTCTCTCTATCTCTCTCTCCCACTCCCTCTCTCTATCCCTCTTCATATCCCTCTCTTTGAAGTCTTTATCTCTCTCTCTTAAGTCTCTCCCACTCCCTCTCAGGTCTCTCTCTCTCTCTCTCTCTCGGGTCTCACCCACTCTCTCTCTCTCTCACACTCACACTCTCAAGTATCTTTCTCTCCCTCTCTATCTCCCTCTATCACTCTCAAGTCTCTCTCTCCTACTCCCTCTCTCTCTCTCTCTCAGGTTTATCCTTCCCACCACAACTAGATCTCTCTCTCTCTCTCTCCCTCTCTCTCTCCCAATCTCTCTCTCAAGTCTCTTTCTCTCTCTCTCCCCCTCCCTCTCTCCCTCTCCCTCTCTTTGTCTCTCTCTCGCCCTCTCTCCCTCTCAAGTCTCTCTCTCTCCCTCCCTCCCTCTATCTCTCTCTCCCTCTCCATCTCCCTCTCACTTTCCATCTCCCTCTCTCCCTCTCTCTCCCCCTCCATTTGAAGTCTCCCTCCCTCTTAAGTCTCTCTCTTAGGTATCTCCCACTCCCTCTCTCTCCCTTACTCTCTATTTCTCTCTCTTAGGTCTCTCCCACTCCCTCTCTCTCTCTTACTCACACTCACACTCTCCATCTCCCTCTTAGGTCTCTCTCAAGCATCTCTCCCTCTCCCTCCCTCTATCTCTCTCTCTCCCTCTCTCCCTCTCAATTCTCTCTCTCTCTCCCTCCCTCTCCATCTCCCTCTCTCCCTCTCTCTCTCCCCCTCCATTTGAAGCCTCTCTCCCTCTTAAGTCTCTCTCTCTTAGGTCTCTCCCTCTCCTCCCTCTCTCTCTCTCTCTTACTCACACTCATGCTCTCCATCTCCCTTTCATGTCTCTCTCTCTCTCTTAGGTCTCTCCCACTCCTCCCTCTCTTTCTCTCTTACTCACACTCACGCTCTCCATCTCCCTTTCATGTCTCTCTCTCTCCCACTCTCTCTCTCAAGTCTCTCTCTCTCTCACACACACACACACACTCTATCTCTCTCTATCTCTCTCTCTTCATCTCCCTCTCAGGTCTCTCTCTCCCACACTCTCTCTCTCCCTCTCTAATTCCCTCTCTCCCTCTCAAGTCACTCTCCCTCCCTCTCTATCAGCTCTCTCTTACACACAAACACACACATACACACTCTCCCTCTCCCTCTCAGGTCTCTCTCTCTCACTCTCTCTCAAGTCTCTCTCTCTCTCACACAAAGACACTCTATCTCTCTCTTCACATCTCCCTCTCAAGTCTCTCTCTCTCCCACTCTCTCTCTCCCTCTCTCATTCCCTCTCTCTCTCTATCATCTCTCTCTATTGGCTCTCTCTCTCTCTCTCATAGGTCTCTCCCACTCCCTCTCTCTCTCTCTCTTTCTCTCTCTTAGGTCTCTCTCACTCCCTCTCTCTTATCTCATCTCTCTCTCTCGCTCTCTCTCTTACACTCACACTCTCCATCTCCCTCTCAGCTCTCTTTCCCTTCCTCCTCCCCTCTCTCTTTGGTCCCTCACACTCCCTCTCTCTCTCCCTCTCTCCCCCTCACTCTCACTCTCCATATCCCTCTTTCCCTCTCTCTCCCTCTTAGGTCTCTCATTGCCTCTCACTCTCTCTCACTCACTCACTTTCCACCTCCCTCTCAGGTCTCTCTCTCTCTCTCTCTAAGGTGTCTCCTTCCCACCCTAACTAGATAACTTTCTCTCCCCTATATCTCTCCCTCCCTCCCTCTCTCTCTCTCTTTCTTAGAAGTAACTTGAGATGGGGAGAGAGAGAGGGAGAGTGTCTTGAGATGGAGAGAGAGAGAGTGGGAGAGAGAGACCTAAGAGGGATATGAAGAGATAGAGATAGAGAGAGAGAGACAGAGAGATAGAGTGGGAGAGAGAAACCTTAGAGGGAGATGAAAAGTGTGACTAAGAGAGAGAGAGTAAAATAAAGAAATGAGAGAAGAGAGAGAGGGGGTGGGAGATACCTGGGAGAGAGAATGAGAGAGAGGGAGAGGAAGAGTGAGAGAAAGAGGGAGTGGGAGAGGCCTAAGAGAGAGACTTCAAAGGGAGGAGAGAGAGAGGGAGAGGGGTGATGGAGAGTGAGAGGGATATGGAGAGGAGAGGGAATGGGAGAGATGGAGAGAGAGGGGGTGAGGGAGGGAGAGGGAAAGGGAATTGAGAGGGAAAGAGCTTGGAGGGAGAGAGGAGAGAGTGGGAGAGAGAGACTTGAGATGGAGATGGATAGAGAGAGAGAGAGAGACCTAAGAGGGAGAGAGACTTCAAAGGGATGAAGAGAGAGGGAGGGAGAGAGGGAGATGGAGAGTGAGAGGGAGTGATAGAGACTAGAGAGAGAGAGACTTGAGAGGGAGATGGAGAGTGAGAGAGATAGGGAGAGAGAGATAGAGACTTGCGAGGGAGATGGAGAGTGAGAGAGATACTTGAGAGGGAGAGAGGGAGAGAGATATAGAGGGAGTGAGAGAGATACTTAGAGGGAGAGGGTATGTGCACGATCATGATGGGCCAAAAAGTGGCAATATCTAAGTGATATGATGGCCCATGTGGCTGACGACTTTTTTTTAACCCAAAATTGATGGAACAAAAAAGGTTTTTAAAGGATATTCTCAGCTTTCCACCAATATAAATTATGCTTTACTTTGAATTTAATAAATAATTATTATTCATTTTCTATTTGAATTATGACTAAAGTCTTGATTGATAGGCTGATTGAAAAACATCTATAACTATCAAACGGTATCACAGTTTTTGAATCCGAAATATGCATCACATTCTATGCTTCACATAATATAGGATTAAAAAAAAAATTGAATTTCATGAATTTTTGACCAAGTTAAGGTGGTTAGACATACAATTTTTAATATTTTTTAAAATTTGTAATAAAAAAATCATAATTAATTATTTACTTGGAAACAAATTATAAAAAAATATGCATCACATCAGGACATGAGTCCCCTACTTATATCTAAAATATTATAAAAAAATATTATCATTTTATTGTGGTTAGGGTGGTTAGACAGACACCTACTTCTTATTTTCTCCCTGAATAAGTACTACTGCATTGAAATTTTAAAATTTCACCAAATAGATTTAAAAAATAAAAAAATAAACCTATTATTTTAGAAACTACATCCATTTTTTTACAAATTCTATTCTTACATATTTTTGAAATAATATAGATAACTTATTCAAATTTTGAAGTTGCCTAAATCTGATTTTCTGAATTTTATTGCCACTTAAGGGCCTGTTTTTTCCATGCTGATCCTGCACATACCCGAGAGAGAGTGGGAGAGAGAGTGTGAGTGTGAGTGATACATTAAGAGAGAGAGGGAGTGGGAGAGACTTGAGAGAGACACCTAAGAGGGAGAGAGGGAGTTAGAAAGACTTGAGAGAGAGACCTAAGAGGGAGATAGACTTAAGAGGAAGAGAGAATTCAAAGGGAGGGAGAGAGAGGGAGAGGGAGAGGGGAGAGGGAGAGGGAGAGGGAGAGGGAGAAGGAGTGGGAGGGACTTAAGAGAGAGGGAGTGAGCGAGAGAGAGAAGGAAGGAAGGATGGAGAGAGAGGCAGAGAGATATGTCTAGAGCTCAAGGAGAGAGAGTGAGAAAGATAGGTATAAAAAGGGACAAAGAGAGAAGAAAGGAGGGAGTGATAGGTCTAGAGCTTAAGGGGAGACATAGTGATATATAGAGAGGTAGAGAGAGGGATAGAGAGATATGATGATTTATGAAGATTTATTCATCTCCTTGCTACAAAAAATATAAATATTTCATTATTCATTATTTTTTTTAATGTTCCAAGTATTTTGAGATGAGTGTTACAAAAAAATCATGAAAAAGACTTTGCATGTGAAAGTACTGAGCATTTGATGTTTCAAAAATGAAATATGAAGTTGAAATGATTATAATTATTTTTTGTGCATAATATAGAAACACCACCTATTCCATTATGTATAGCTCTCAATCACCTTTCCAATGCCTGTAATAATTCGAAATTTCGTTAAGAAATACAAAAGTTATGCCCATTTTACTAAAGATGGTTTTTTTGGTCTTCAAAACGGATATCCGTTTTCATTTTTCAAAAAAATGGATTCTCGCTTTCCAGAAAAAGTATTCTATGATGGATATCCATTTTAGTTTGGTATTACCAAACCAAAACAAATATTGTACCCAAGCCTACAAAAAGTCAAAGGCGAAAATTTCACATTTTTGGGCGTGTTAAAAATGCCTTTTTTTCATATTGTCACTTTTTGGACCCCCATGATCTTGCATAGGCCTTGGACTACATAGGGGTTTTGACTTCCTCAATACAAACAAAAAAAATGAGTTTGGGTGGGCAGAGAGCCAAATGGAAATGATAAGCCTTAGGATGAGGCCCTAGTGGAGCGGAAGGGGCAGAGTTTCTTAAGGGTTTTAAGTAGTAAAGTCTAAACATTTCTCAATATAAATTTCTAGATCAGTAAGTAAGAAGGAAAACTCACAAGAATTTTGTGGTCGAGATGATTTAAAAGAGGTAGGTGATAAAAAAAGAAAACCTTATATCTACCCTTCAGAGTCACATACTTCATTAGAGCAGGACAAACTTGGTCCCACGGTCGACGTAGAGCTTCTTTTTCAAACCCATACTAGGTGCGGATAGATTTTTCATTTTCTTTAAAGAAAGCACCGAGGCTTTCATTTTCCTAGGCCTTAGTGTGCTTAGCATACTTATTTTTGGTGCAAGAGAGCCTAGCCGCTTGAGAAATTATCTCCTCATTGACCTCGAAGGAGATACCTCCCATCGTAGCCCTTCTATCTTTTCATGAGCTCACGAGCTGCATCGATATCCTCAGATCATGACCAACCAAGCATTCCATTAACGATGCTAGCCCACCTTCGACACAGATATGCCAGACTAGAGGATCCTTTTAGAACTCCTCACAATTATTCGTCTCCATCCTCACCTTGTCACATCCCATTTACCGCACTTCACTCTGAGAGCCGAGTAATCCTGTGAGAGAAAGATGTTAAAATGTCTATCAAAATTATAGGTCACCCAAAAAACCCTTCTTAAAAGCCAGCCAAGATAAATCTAAGTAATCAAGACGATCTTCACATTACACACTTCAGGAGTTATTTCCGAAAAGGAAATCTTTGCGGGTCCATTATTGTAAATCTTTAAACACTTGCGGTAATGTTTGTAAAAGATGATGACAATGAAAGGTCCACCTTCCAAGTTGCATTTGCACAAGTACCAAATATAAATGGTTGTGGGGCCAAATTTAGTTTTCCCTAAATCTCTACCTTTTGGCATGATTAACTTTTTAGCGGTGTCAATGGACTAAGCATAAACTCCATTCGATAAGAAATAGTCATATCAAATTTGAAATTAGAAATCTATAATAATTTACAGGGGATATGACAAGACCACAAATTAAATTTATGTATGGCCCAACCACACTTAGCCATTAACCCTTTGTACTTCCCATCACTCCTCATTATTAGCTTCGTAATCACAACCTTCACCCCATAATTCAAATCCTGCCATGTAATTAACACCTCATCATCCATTTTCGTCCACATCAGCCAAAGGACAAATATGTGGACCACCTAAAAAGCCTTGGCAATCACAATGAAATATATATGTTAGAGTCATGTTACAATGAAATAATATTTGAAATTTATATATTATTGGCCACTAATAACCAAATTAGAAAAGTACAATAGTTGTACTAGGCCGCCGATAAGAGAGAAAACAACTAGATAGACTGATATAGAATTTTACAGGTTACAAAACTCATTAAAAAATTCAAAGTAAAATATTGTTCAAATGATGCATCCCCCAAACCTAAAAAAGAGACCATGTTATTTGTGATATTTTAAACTACTTGGCGAAATCTAGGGTTTCATAACCACTATCACATATATTGTTGAAATCCCCCACTTGAGAAGCATGCAATGCAGATTATATTTCATATACAAAGAACGCATCTTTCTGAAAGAGCCTATTTGTAAAGAAACAGAGTAAGATGAATTTATTTCAACACTAAAAAGTGTCATAGCCTAAACAAGGACTCAAATGTATCCTTACCTGCCACTCAGATGCTTTATGCCACCCACCTCTCATTGAACTGAAAAAACAACAAACCCACAAGTTAAGAAAATCAAAACCTAAAATTTAAAAAAAATAAAAAAATAAGAAGTATAGTATGTGTATTTGAATTAATACCAATGCTAGCCAGTAAAAGCATGCATTCATAGGCATGTAGCTGTGATCATTCAATAGATGACTTCAATCATGTATACACATTGATAGGTCCTGTGAAAAATTTTGGCCTAGTTAAAATTCCTCGCCATATAGTAATGAGAACTAATGCATATGATACAATACATGTTGGGTATATGAAGTCCAACGGACATCTGTGTCTCTTCATTTTTCTCTTTGACCTTTCGTATTTCCTCTTGAAGGAATATTATATATATGATGTTGTAGCATAATGTATAGTGAAGAACAGAGATTAATAAATCTATTCCCCTGCTTCCCGTGGATGTAGCCTTTATGGTGAACCACGTAAACTCTTTGTGTTATGTGTACTTTCTGCTGTTATTGTTTATTTTTTCTGCACTTCATTTTTAACAATTGGTATTAGAGCTCGGTGAAGGAGCGATCGAGAAATTGTGATAATTTCTAGAGAAAATGAAGAAGTAGAGAGCAGGGAACGAAGAGGAGGAAAGAGGAAGCAGGAAAGAGGAAGCTGTTTTTGACAAGAGGGATGGATCTTAGTTGGATTTGCTGTCTGTAAGTGAAACCTCGCAGGAGCCTTTGCCGGAAGCAAAGGATGATATAAATTCTGCTCATTCTCTTAGTGTTGAGACAACATATATCAACCAAAACTTTTCGCAGCAAGTTCTAGTTAGAGATGGCAATAAGGTGGAGTTTGAGGAACCCAATCTGTTTGCCTCAGAGGGTGAGGAGGTTGCATTTGTTGCTTATCATTATAGGCATTGGAAATTGGATGAAGATATATCATTGGTTGCAAGGTGTGAGGTTCATAGTGTTATGGATTTAAGGGGCCAAACACAGTTTCTCACTTTGAATGCTCTGAATGAATTTGATCCTAAGTTTTCTGGAAGTTGATGGCCATTCCTGGACAAGTGTTCTTGGAATTTATTCCATCAGTGATTTGATTCCTGGCTCCATGATTGCACACAAGGTAGAGGAAGATGATGTGGAATGAGAGTGACGATGAGGTTGTTCTTCCCATGTTTGAGCAAGATGGGTATTCCAATAAACTTGCTCTACATTGCTTGGAGTTTTGTTTGGTTCAACTGTCAGAGCAGCTGAAGAGTTTTCTGTAGACGCTTTGTTGGGGATTAATAGTGTAGGTGTTATTGTTCAGTGTGTGGTGAAGGATTAGGGCAGGAGTACAATGAAGAATGTTAGAAGCAATCTAATAGGAAGAAGAAATGGGCAGCTCTTGAGACGCTCATTGTTGTAGTGGAGATGGCTACAACAGTAGTGGTGGCTTATGGTTGAGTCACTTTTGTTAGAGAAGGTTGGGGTGCCACTTGTGATGGTGTCTTGTTGGCTGGAATGTTAACGAAGTGACGCGAGTAATGCGCTCATTCTAGATATGCATTCATCCGGACATTGTTCATGCAGTGGGAGTATTGAGCAATCCGATGGATGTATTGACAAAGAAAGTCTAATGGGAGAAGTTCAAGCAGGTGTGCAGCTGGAATGCTAATGAAGTGACGCAGTGAATGTGCTCATTCTAGTTGTGATGGAGGTCTTGGTGTTTGGCTTTCAAGATGAAGTTGGATTTCTCTCGGTATTGTCAAGATGTGACAATGGGAGAAAAGTAGGGGAATGCCTGATATGTTGTAGCAGCTGTTGGACTTCAAGTGGGAGATTGTTGGGTATATGAAGCCCAATGGACATCTATGTCTCTTCATTTTTCTCTTTGACCTTTCGTATTTCCTCTTGAAGGAATATTATATATATGCTGCTGTAGCATAATGTATAGTGAAGAATAGAGATTAATAAATCTATTCCCCTGCTTCCCGTGGATGTAGCCTTTATGGTGAACCACGTAAACTCTTTGTGTTATGTGTACTTTTTGTTGTTATTGTTTATTTTTTTTGCACTTCATTTTTAACAATACAAGACCCTCAACCATAATTTATCCATTTCCCTTAGGCTTTAGTGATGTCATAAATTGAAGATTCTATGCATATGTGATAATTAGTTTTTCAATTACTCAAATACCACCCCTATCAGCTGAAATCTTTCAATTATATTTCACAAAATATATTGAACATTGAATCTCATAACAACAACAGTAAATACTCTTAGAAGCAGGAAAAATTGCCTTGCACTTTACTATTCAATGATGTTAATTTGAAAGGCATCTAAAGTCTCAACAACCGTTTTTGCAATTTCTAACTTTTCTGAACCTTTTTCTCATAAAGTAAATTAGAATTTTATTTTTTTTAAAAGGTGTGCGAATGGTGCAGAAAAACTTGAAACATCAAATTCTTTCTCAAGAGAGCGTTGGACTAAGTGCTAAATCTGGCAAGGAAATGGCTGGCTAAGGCAATTGCCTTTCCTTATGGTGAAGAAGAGCAGCTCGCCAACTCCATAGAATAGAGTGAATTTTCTGGCAATTTACAATATAATAAAATGACAAAATGGAAATTTTTTGGATTGAAGTTTAAAAGGTCACGTGTTTCACACCTAAGGCATTTGCGGAGTGACGACATGGTCACATTTAAAGGGAGAAAATATGTTCTAAAGCATTCTGCCAAATACTTCACCTTCCTTGTCTATGCTTGCACATTTGGCATACATTACTACCAAGGCAGTTGAAACATCTAAAAAAACCCCTTTGATATATGTTCATACCTTGTTTCAAAAGCCTTGTTCTACCACGAGCAGAGAAGATGCTAGCAAAGGTCAAGGAATTTGTCTTTACACTTGACAATTGCATACCCCTTTTCCTTTATCCTTTGATATATGTTCATACCTTGTTTCAAAACCCTTGTTCTACCACGAGCAGAGAAGATGCTAGCAAAGGTCAAGGAATTTGTCTTTACACTTGAAAATTGCATTTGTTTGAGAGTTTCTATAGCCTTTGCAAAAAAATCCAACTTAGGCATACTATCTAGTTCCTCTTTCTCTATTTGTCAGCAAAAGGGCAACAGTCAAATTACATAAATTAGTAGAGAGAATATCCAATCAAAACATTATTAGAATAACCCTCAATCTAGATATAAAATCTTAAAGATGGAATCTAATTAGAACATGCACTGCCTGAATTGGATAACAACATGTTGCTTGCTACATGAAGGATGGTCTGTTGGAATATCTACCACCCTCCATTCTCTTCCAAATAGATAACAAGTTTCATGATGAATGTACAAAGGCTATACACATCATGCAAAATAATGAAATAAAAGAAATCCACATGTGCCCATAACAAAAAATGACAATGACTTGCAAACAAAAGCAACAACGTGCATACTAGATTCCACTGCAGACCAGAGAAGTGAAGATGTGTTTGCAATGAATCAACAACCCTAACAAGGATGCGACATGATCCAAGTTGTACCACTACCCTACAATACTATGAATGCAATTCTTAGTATTGCAGCCTAGCTAGCATACAACAATAGAACCATTCAAAGATTCAAAAGTAAAAGCATCTATGTTGGAAATTTTGAAGAACAAAATTTTAGATCTCAAAAAAATCTATATTGGATAGTGTTCTCAGATCTATCAAGCATGAGTAAATGATAGCTTATGTAGCTGTGTAAATTATCATCACTGCTAGGTCAAAGTGAAAAATCATCATCATAAACAGATCAACCATCATTGTTTTTGCATTCCACGTACAAAGCCATAGAATTTTGTTGACATGGTGAAATTGGATGTTACAACCATTGAATAGTTGCTTCTGAGCAATGGTATTCCATCTATAAATTTTCTATAACTAGATCTTCATTGGTGACACCAGAATCTTCTTGAGGTCTTGAAATATTTTAGGTAAATATGTAATAGTTCTGCACATAGTGGATGTGTCCATACAAAAACAAATACAGGTTCCAAAAAATGCAAAATATGTTTGGGCAAATAAATTTGGTTAAAAAGAAGATCTAAAACCCTTTTCTTTAGAGTCAATTATGATTACAAAGAGTGTCAAATAGGCCTCCTCTCCAAACAAGTGAGTGTTATATGTACAACCCCCAAAAAATGTGATTGCTTTGCAATTTATTGAGTTTTTGCTACTATGTTTTTGTACATTATGGATGCAACTGCATGATGCATAAACTAGTGCCAAGAATTGTCTACGTAATTTTGGCTAAGTTGTATTTTTCTATCCCAAAAATGAAAAAATGGATACGTCTACAGCTCTGAAGATGATAAAAGTGTCACTTGCACACTATATAGTTAAGGGTAAAATCTAAATCCATAAAATTGATGATTATGTAGTGAAAAGTATCCTATTGACTGACAACCTCCAAAAAGGATAATTATCTTGGAAAAACCAATATCCCAAGTTTGTATGCATTATTGAAACTGCAGATAGAAAAACAGTCAAGTAGAATATATATACATCACATAGAATCCCTCTTTGTTATAAATAAATTTGTTAAAAGGTAGAGTCCAACTTTTCAAAGCATATATATAATTGGGCATTTTCTAATCTGGAATGTTCAAAGTGAATAGAAAGGAGTTGTATGGACATTGAAAGTGACAATCTCTAGATATGCAAGCTGCCATATCTATGTTCTTACACAAGAAGTTCACGATAAATGAAATTTTCTTTTGAATGATATGTATATGGCTATGCCAATATTTTTAAAGGAAATTTCCAATCAACTTGTGTGATTCCTCAATGGAAAAATATCTTTGGAATCACTTAAGCATGTCTTTTGGCTCTATCCCTTTTCCTGTAACATCTGGTCTACCATCTTTTCTTCTCTACCCATGGTGTTTAGGCACAAACTATCTTGGAAAGCTACTTTAATATGATTCTCTATTTCTCATAATTTTGTTAATGAAACTTGTGGACAAATTATTATCAAGATTCAAGCACATATACAAATCAAGATGTTTAGCAGTATTTTTAGATCTTGTATATCTTCGTGAAGTTGGTATTCAACTACTTTACTCTAAACTCAATCTCAGATCTTGCCAAAGGTTACACACATTCAGGAGTAGCTCAAACAACTAGAAACATATCAAGATGGACTGAACAAAAAGATAGAAGCTCTCAGAACTGCTCTTAGCAAGCTGTCTAATCTAGGATGTCTAATCTAGGAGCTACCTTAAATAACGAAGGTAGGCTTAAGCAAACAAACTACCAGTACATTTAAAAAGTTAGCAAACACTGAATTAGATCACTGATAGAGTGAATATAGATACCAAAAAATAAATTATTGAGGAGTTTGAATGGTAGATGTTTAGGTTGGTTTTGTTGCTAACTCTACCAGATTGGCCTTTTGTTGCCCTTAGTTATCTTATGTACACTTTATGTATGATGTTAGTTTCATAGCTATGAATCACTCTTTGCTCTCAATTTATTTTATGACAAATGGCACTCTTCTACAATATTTCCTTAATTTGATTATTCAAAAAATAGTATTAGACAGCTTAAAAAATTAGAAATAGTTTATCCAATGGTAAGCGTAGTCCCAATATGATTAAACAAAAAAATTCAAACAACCCCACTTCATTTATATTCAAATTTACCATGGTACACACATTTCACCGTCGGTGTTCAAACTAAGGGTGGGACTGGATAGCCATACATCAAAGGTTATCATTGAACATACAAAACAAGATAAAACTAGTGGATTTTATATGTTTGAGTAGTCATATATTAATGAAAATATGCAATTTAAAAGTGGAGAAATATAAAAGATCCCACTTATAGATTATAGTGATTAAATGCATTGGCTGCACCATTCTTTACTAGTGGAGATAGATTAATTATATATTACCTATCATCCTTAAAGTGGAATTGACGGGTACTACTGCTAGTATACAAAGAAAGCATAGAAGATGGTTCAATGCAACTTGAATAAATGTGTTTAAATTATTAGTATGGGGTATATTCTCCAGGGTATTATTTCATGGAAAAGTGTAATGGATTTGAGCAAGAATAAAACTATGTGGACTCTTGCTACGAGAAGGAACAAAATTTATAATGGGCCACATTCATGTTGTTGGTTAGTTTTATTGTAACCAGGTTGATCTTCTAATCTACCTATGGAATTAACAATTCCTATCAAGCGCAGCTCGAAGGACCGGGACCAACTGACGAGGATTTTAAAGACCTCCTGCACTTTGGGCTTTGCAAGACCCGAGAGGGTGATCCCTTAATGTGTTTACAACTTCTGCACCATTATCATAAACAACATTAATAATAATTACAACAATACTTCACAGTAAAAGATAGTCATTAATTTTCAATTTGTAGCAAGCTCCAGGTGAACACAAACAAATACTGAATCACAAAGAACAAATGCAACTTAGATCAGTGCCTTACTTCTATTGTGGGAGTCAAATCCATAAATACCCAAGGGTTTATAACCGATTCAACACATAGTATATAAGATCTTTGATAATATTCCCTTACAATATCACCAATATGTAACCCTAACTCAATACTACTTATTAGATCCTTGTACATAACATATCAACCTACAGCTGTCTGACAGCTGTTTTTGGTTGTTTCTTGTGAAGGGTAGAACACCCTGAAAATACTGCTTAACTTTTCAAAAACATATCAACCTACAACCTCATTTAAGCATTTTAATTAATTCCTTGAATTAAAGATAAAATAAGAATTGTACACACCATAACAGTGAGATGAACAAAATAACCCTTGATCAATTTATTCAAAATTCAAATATGCGTGTACACAAGAGAAACATGAACTTGAATTTACTAGTCTAATTCAAATGCTAGTACTGTTATAAAACATTAAATCTCCATGAATTCAAAACCTACAACAAAATGACTCAAAACCTAACTTGCATTTTCTCAATAACTATGAGACTTTACATTTTGTTTTGCAACTTCACCTAGACTCAACCAAAATTTTCTAACTTGCTAACTCCTTACAATGAGAGAAGAAGAGAAGATAAAGAGAATAGAAGAAAACAAGAGCAGCCCAGAAGAATATTTGAAAATGCCATCTGGCAGCTCCGTTCTCATTGATCCACAAATCTGCAAAGCCTCTCTCCTCTCTCTGCAACAAACTTATTCTGCCTCCAAAACTGCTTTGCCCAAGTTGCTCTCCAACAGAAAATATGCCTATATGATAAATTCCTCCATTTACTTGCAATTGAAAGAAAATATCTCTACCTTGTTTTCTGTGAAAACATTTTATCTCTATTTTTCAGCTCTTTATTGTGTTTCCTTTACTTTATTTCCTAGCAAAGTAAAATATTTCACCACAAAGTGAATATTAAATTCACTTCACAAAATTCCCTCTTGCACTTTCATATGCATTTTTCCCAGCAAAGGTCCCCACATAGTAAATATATTTATTCACCCTACAAATATTCACCTAAGCAAATAACATATTTACCCGTGCACATTTAGCCTTCACTATATATTTAAAAAAAAATTATTTCTATAAACTTCGGGAGCACCCACTTTTTAAATCTTTACTATTTTTAAAACACGTTGGCAAAATATTATATCGGGCCCCTCTAAGACATTTAAAACCTTTATTATGGCCATAGTTTACCTTCTAAATGTTTTACTTTTGAAAGAAAAAGAACATTTAAAAAAATATCAAATGGTCGACCCCTTTAAAATTCTTAACCCCTGCGCAGAGACCTTGGGCCCCACCTGCCACGTGTCACCCTCTTGCCATCTCGTGGTAATTAAAAATTGGGTAGTTTGTGATCACGATCTAGTGGGCGATGGTGAGGATCATGTTGCATTCAATCCTCCTTTCTCCACCATAGATCTCCCTTTTGCTTCATTTTGTTGACATAATCTCCCTTTGTTCATTCATTTACGAGCTCTGCTTCTATGACGACACCTGCAACAAAATGTTTTACCTCTTCAATAGCTCGAGTGTGAGCACAGACTGCAATCATCGCATTCAAATTTTCTTCAAAACTGTGACACATCAGTGGTGATCTCCATGAAAATCTCAAGCAATATCAACAAATACCCTTTGCTTGGCATGGATCTAAAGCATGGTAAATTTTAACCAGTGTCATTGATGAATTTTCTCACACAAGTAAGCCCCCATCTATTGTTTGATATCACCACATAAACATAGAAACAATTATGGGAATGTGTCCTCTTTCAGCTGGTGCAGGAGTTGCCAAATAAATTTGCTTAAAAGTTTTTGATGGTTTTCAACAATTCACACTGGGTGTACACAACCATAACGACATTCTCCATTCCTGATGCTCTGATGGATTGATGTCCGAAGCACTTGATTGAAAGCTACTGAAGACTTTTAAACAAATCCATTTAGTGCACATAAACAAATGTTCCCCTTGTTGCATTTTCATTCGAACTGAAAATAATGACAATGTGATTGCAGTTTGAGACAAAATTTCCTCAAACAATTTTGATACATTTCACTGTGTTAGATTTCCTACCGCCCTGGGTGCGGCTTTGCGGGCTGGATAGATGGCAGTGTAAATGCCAATTGCATTGACTTAAGAATTTCTAAAGAATTTTTATTAATTGCATTTTCCATGTTGTTGGTGCCATTTCCCATTCACCTGGTGCATCTCCATCCTCTATGATGAGGCTGACCCTTTCAATGGGTGTGACAATTGCTAATACATTCCTCTATTTTCCATCAGTCCAACTCAATATTCTTTATCTATGCATGATATTCCTGTTGCAATGGCATTCCATCAAGCAATTAAATTATGCACTGTATCTTTTACAATATTAAGTTTTCTTATTTCAAATGGCACACTAGCCCTCAGCATAATAAACAGATACAATGATCCTATCCATACATCGGGCATATCTGAACCAAGGCATTTTATTACTTATATGTAGGCGAGGTGGGGAGGACACTGCCACAAGGTCTACATATAGTTTGTCAAAGATCTGCTTAAAAGTTTCTAAGACTGTCCACAATTCCACATTGTTATGTTGCAACCATGGCACTTCATGGAAACACATGTTTGGAATCTCATGCTTTCAAATAGGTTCATGTGCCTTGTTTCAACGCCAAAGCTTCACTGTTTAGTCCTCCAAGATGCATTGCCTTATTCTTTGATTCCCCAATCTCACCTCAAAAACTGCAAAGTGATCCCACCTTACAACTGAAATGTCCACAAAAGGACTCTTCATACAAAACCAAACCCTCCATGATGCACAAATGAATTTTCTTTTTAGTAATCAGCATTGTTACTGACATTGCTAAAGTTCTCTCTCTATGCATTTTCATCGAGCATCCCTTTGACCACAATAGTTGCTAGGTGGAGTTATAAATCAAATATAATTATGTACTCATTATGACAACAAGAAGCCAATTTCCTCTTCACCATAGCACTCAAAAGATAATCATTATATAATCATGTCTTTGGTGTCTTCATTGTCATTTCACTCATGCATTCAAAGTCAGAGCAATAAGAGGGCATCTTGTATGCTTTGAATATTTCTAAAGTGTTTTAAACAAATCCCATTTCGTTTACCTTTTCTCCAAGCCCTTTAGCTTAATGCTTCGAGAGTTTGATAGAGTCCTAGCTGCAAGTTGTACAATTACCTCTTAATACTTTTGTGAGAAAATCTTTATTTTGATTCTCCACTTTTCCTGAATGTCTTCAGATACTCTAAAATGATTCATTTAATGCCATATGATGGTGGTTTACATATTAATTATGCCTGTTGAATTCAGGTTGCCCCATTGTCCCCAAATCACTTGCATATGATGCCTCTGCAATTGAACTCGACTCACACTGATTATCGTTTGCAAAAGAGTGCTAGTCTTCATTCATTCAACGACAAGAATGTCATGAATGTAAACATGAAACTTCAATACCACTACCCTGTCCAAAGTAACTCATTTGAAATGACTGCAATATTACAACACTTGCAATCTCACAACTGGGCAAGGCCTGTCGGGCCCCAAGTGGGCCTGACTAAATTTTTTTTCGTTTTCAAACAATTTTTAGCCTCAATTGATTTGGGACAACTTCAGAGTGTATTTGGCATGAAGATCTGAAATCGGTTTTTACTAAAACTCATTTTCAAGCATGTTTGCAAAATAGTGAAAGCTGGCCATGTGAGCTCTGGAATCACCTCTGAAAACTGGGCAAATGACCTCCTGAAGCTATAAAAACTTACAAGCATGTAGACGTTGGTCTAGAGAATGTAATGCAAAAGATGGATTAGAGAAATAAATCATGAGGAAAAATATATTAATTTTCAAAGTTGTCTACTTGAACTTTCTGCAACAACAACCTATTTTGAACCAATTGAAACTAATGAAATCACCTCATCGGAAAAATACCAAATTGATTCCTGGCAAGCTGCCAATGGACATAGTAGTTCATCTTGGTACCCTGAGTATGTGTACACAAGGGAGCTACTTGAAACATCACTGATCAAAAGATATTAGTGTCGAAGTTGACCACCCTGAAAGGTTTCAGGATATGCAGATGCAAAACTGAATAAATTGCATTTAGTTTTGATCTATTAAAAATAGAAAATCAGATCACGAGACTCTGAAACCTAACACACGAGCTCATTTAAGTGGGGAGAATGCAGAAAAAAAATCATTTTGGCATGACAATCAACCAATTGCAAAATGCAAGCTCAAACAGGAGGCCACTTTGTGAAACTGAACATTTGCAAATAGTAGAAAAGTGCAAAAACCCTCCAGCTTTGCTTTTCAAAACCCTATCAAAACTCATCATGGAAAACTGAAAAATTGACACATGTTCACGTATGTCAATTGAATATGTCTACCAATGGGTTTTGCACCAAAAACAACAAGCTTCAAACTATGACTCTCAAAAGTAGGTCATTCAGGAAAATTCATCAAGTGCGCTTTTGAAAGTGCAGAGGCAAATTTTTTGAAATGGGCACTTTGAGAGTGCCATCACATGTTATTCTTAGTACAACAAGGAATTAACTGCAAAAATAATAGTAATCAAAAATTTGAGCTATGTGTAGGCAATACCGATTGTAAAATAGTACATGCAAGGTAAATAATAGAAATTGAGCAGAGGATGAGACATACCAAAGTAAAAATAGGGAAAAAATGAAGGGTATCAACAAGGTAAAAATAGTGCGCAGTGAATGCAATACCAAACATAATGGCCAGAATGAAGCTCCAAGAATGTGATACCTACAAAAAGTAATACACCTCAAAAGATAATGCACCAGATACATCACTTAGTTGTGTCCATATCGTTGGTGTGGGAAACAATAATGCATGTGTAAAGTATTACATGTATAAAATAAAAGAAACGGGACATGTAGTTTTATCGCCATGAAATGAGGCAAATAAATTTCATCCTAAATATTGCAAAACCCTCATGATAATCATTTTTTTCTGATTTAAAACTATTTTATTGCATTAAATCACAATTTTATTCTACGGCATTATAGGTCTCTCTCCTGGAACCATCAACAACAAAAGATAATTAAAATGTTAAGAAAGCATATATGATAAAATCAAAAGGGAAAAGTTGTGGTGGAAAAAATGATAACAGTGCCAGGCTTGTCCCTATAAGTAGAAAAGAAGAATAAATAACCACCATATTTTTTGCAATACTTGTTGCCAATAAAACCCTAAAAGCTATTTGAAGACAAATGATATCGAAGGAAAATTAAATACTATCATACACGAGGGCAACCCACTCTTACTAAGGCTTAAATTTAACCATCTACCAATCCCTCACATAAGTTTGTAGAAACCATTGACAAAAATGAAAAAAACAAAAATTACAAAATAATTTAAATTATAAAATCTTTCATCAAAAACAATTCAAACCTTGAAAATTGAGGGGACCATTAAATACAAAAGCATGTGGTTCTTCACAAATATGTCGAATGTCTCCCTTGTACAACCAAATGGTGGAAATTCGGGCAAACTTCTCAAAATCAGAGGAAGATCTACATGAGACTATTTGCAATATATTATTGTTAGAACACCAAAAATAAAATAAAATGAATAAACAATGCAAAAATGACAATGTAAAAGATATAGGAGCTTACAAACCTCCTTTGTTGCTTCCAATACGATAGATATAAACCCTCTAATAGATACAAATTTCACTCTCATCAAACAATCTGAGCAAATGAATAAACAACACAAATAATCCTTTGCTCCAATCTAAGCAAATGAATAAACAACACAAATAATCCTTTGCTCGACAAAATTAAAAATTTACACCATAAGCCATTAATGATGCCTGCACTTTAGTCTATTCACAATAAATGAAAATGTGCTAATAGTAAATGCACAATGTCCTCGCTCAAACACCATGCATCAATAGAAACATTGGGCATGAAGACACGACTACATCAAAGAACATTACAAAGTCATAAAATATTTTTGATAGCAACAAAACATTAGGAATTCATTAAACTAATTTGAAAAATTAAATTGACTAGAAAAACACAAAACCATGAGGAAAATCACAACAAACAATGAAAAAATTGCAAAGAAAAGAAAAAAAATGCCTTTTAATAAAATAATCCTAGAAACATTAGTAGGCCCAAAATAAAACATTCTTTGCATGTTTCTTGAGGCCAAAAAATGTATTGATGATAAATGCACAATGTCCTCGCTCAAATGCCACACGTCGACAAAAACACTGGGCCAAAAGACACAACTACATCAAAGAACATTACAAACTCATGAAATATTTTTGATAGCAACAAAAAATTAGGAATTCGTTAAACTAATTTGAAAAATTAAATTGATTAAGAAAACACAAAACTACGAGGAAAATTGTGACAACCAATGACAAAATTGCAAAGAAAATCCGAAAATTGTCTTTTAATAAAATAATCTTGAAAACAGGGGATGACCCTGTAGTGTGATAGGAAGTCACAAGCCCTATTGAGAGGGCGGTCACTTGTTCAAACCTCACCACCTATAGGAACGAAGGACCCACAGATTGAGGGCATGTTGGATGAGGAAAAAATGTGGGTCACAGGTCACCGTACGGAGGCATTGGACAAAGGGAAGGCTAGAGATTGAAGTGACTGTAGAAAAATATCATGGAAAAGGAGGCTAGTGGAACTAGAAGATCCAATGGCTAGGTGCAGTCGAAGAGATAAGGAGGCGCTGCCACCACCGGAGGAAGAATGGAGGAAGGAGATGTGGTGGAGAGCTAAGGAGGCTATAGAGAGAAGAATGTGGTGGAGAGATAAGGGAGGCGGGTGGAGAGATAAGGAGGCTGCAGAGAGATAAGGGAGGTGGGTGGAGAGATAAGGAGGCTACAGAGAGATAAGGGAGGCGGGTGGAGAGATAAGAAGGTTGTGGAGAGATAAGGAAAGACAAAGAGATAAGGAAGTTGCAGAGAGATAAGGGACGACAGAGAGATAAGGAGGCAATAAGGACGCTGGAGTGATAAGGTGGTTGTGGTCAGGTGCTTGAATCAGGAGCTAGATGCACAATCGTCTCACCCATTGACAGTTGTTGAAGATAGTTGCTGGAGAACCATGACACATGGTGTGTCGGTGTGAAAAAAAAAGAACAAAAAAGCCGTAGAAGAAAAATCAACGAGAAAAAAAATGATGGGGATGAGGCCCCCCAAGAAATGTGGCCTCATTGGTTTATAGCTCCAGTCAAAAGTGCTTATGGATCAATAATAATAATAATAATAATAATAATCATAAAAACATTAGAAAGACCAAAATAAAACATTCTCTGCACGTTGCTTGAGGCCAAAAAATGTGTTGATAGTAAATGCACAATATCCACGCCCAAACGCCATGCATCAACAAAAACACTAGGCCCGAAGACACGACTATATCAAAGAACATTACAAAATCATGAAATATTTTCGATAGCAACAAAAAATTAGGAATTCATTAAACTAATTTGAAAAATTAAATTGATTAAAAAAACATAAAACCATGAAGAAAATCATGATAGCCAATGACAAAATTACAAAGAAAAGCCGAAAATTGCTTTTTAATAAAATAATCTTGAAAACATTAGCAGGCCCAAAATAAAACATTGTCTGTGTGACTCCTGAGGAAGCAACTAATAAATAAAGGAAATATCAAATTCACATTAAGTTTAGTGATTTTAAGAATATTTATAATTAGAGGTCATTTATTTTGTTTAATGTTTCTTATATGATAATAGCTAAGGTTCTTGCATTAAAGTTGTCATTTTTCTTTTCAATTTGTATTGTTTGAATAGGGGAAAGGCCTTAAAATCCCACTAATAAATTTCAAATGTACCTATTATCAATCAAATATGCACCCTATGCTAAGCTTACAAAAGACTTAGCTATTTGTTGAAACATGGAAACCCTCTTCAAATGTGGGTGATCTGTGTGATGAGAGAATCTTCAGAGTGAGTTGGTTCTCCGAATGAAATTTCCTACTCCAAATCACTTTATGGGAAAAGGGATAGAAAGATGGACATGGAATTTAAAACTCTAATCTAAGATGATTTTCCATAACTTAATGATGACTTTGATGTTCTATCCACAAACAATTCTCAGAAAACAACCATAATTTCACAATCTCTCATGAACACACAACACATAATTGATTTGCATGAAGGTTTGGATTCAAACACAACATACATCTTATATCGTATGAACTTTATGTACCAATAATCTGCAATAATAGGACATAAAAAAGGATCTATAAACAGAATCACAATGGAAACATCATACTAAGATTACAAAAGAGACATAAATTGGAGATAAGAATGTTGCTTTTATTAAACTGAAGGAGTATGCCAAAAACTGAGTACAAATATTAAGCTTACAAAAACTCTTTGCATGAACAAGAGAGGAAGAAGCAACAAATCTGAACTGAGAAAAACTAAGTTTTTCTCCAAACTATAAGTATCATAAGATCTCCAATCCATTTCTGAGCTCAAGAGAAAAGATGAGAAAAAGCCTCCAAAACTACTCCATACTAAGTAATAAAAGCGGAAATTTCCCACTTTCTGCATGTCCATCCAAAAAGCTTCCAAAATTAGGCTCAATTTGCTTTAAAACTGGAAACAACAAATCCAGTTTGTTGTCATCTTTTCAAACTCACCCAGGAAATTTCAACATCAAGATACTAGCCACCTTTCTTTGCTTTCATTAAACTACTAAAAATAGCAAGACATAAAAATAATTTATAAAAACATTGCTTTATCTTTGATTTACACTTTTCAGTTTTATTACAAGATAAACCTCAATTTCTTAACCTCTCAATTCACCCTAATTTTTTGCAATTAAGATTTTTAGAAAATCTTTACAAAAAATAAACTCTTTTAAATATCTCTATTACAATTGATTTTTCTCTTAAAAAATCATAAAAATATAAGACATCTCAAAGATATGAAGTGACTTCTATAAAATCAAAAAATATGAAAGGCTAAGGTATTATAAATTAAACAAAATACCATAAAGGTATTTTAAGCCTTGAAGATTAAATAATTCCTAGCAAAGAAAATACCCTAAGTCGTCCTAAGTAAATGACTTTTCAGCCAAGGTAATAGTTGAGAGTTCAATTTTAAACATTTGCAAAAATCTCCTAAGTCGAATTAGCGAAAGGCTGAAACGCTAATGACAAAACTAGGGCTTCCCACCTTATCTCATTTCATTCTTATTGGCCAAGATGGAAAAATGGGGCTTTGTTGGGTGCTACTATGGATAGTAGGGTTTGGAGCATGAAAATTCATCATTTTGCAACTTCTGGGACTTTTCTTTCAATGATTCTGAAAATAAAAGAAGAGGTACAAGTTGTTTTGTCGCCATATTGAGCATCGACCCCTCCTTTTTGATGACTTTTTGGCCTTCTTGGCCATGGCCATAGCATGCATTTTTTGATATATTTTGTGCTTTTATCCTTTGTTAATGCCCTTGCATGTTATGAGGCTACCATAGAGTGGTGTCAATTGAGATTTGAGAGCTTTTGTATGTGGCTTTGATGGGTTTCTTCTACTACAGCAACAAGGGTAAGCTCTCCAATAGTCGAGCTCTATATTCCTCTCCATTTTTGGTTATCAAGAAAGATCGATTTGATCCCAAGGGATATAAAAATGATAAAAAATTTGTGTTTTTCTATATGTCTTAATATTTGCTTATCCGTCACTTCTATTCCACAGTCTTGTGTCTGTGAATATCCCAATGTATATGTCCCTGGTTTGAAGCTCGTACCTCTCTCCTGAAGCTCCATTCTTCCACAAATTTAATATGTGTTGCCTTTGCTCTTCAAGACCTTAAGAGGGTTTGAATAAAAATTGATTTCACTTTGTATATCTACATCTTCCATTTGGAAAACCATGGCCTGAACTTGCATTTCTCTTATTTTTTGGGCTTGACCCATATTGTAAAATGATAAGAGCCTTCTACATTTGCATTTTCTATCAAAACCCTCATGTGGGTATATGATATTCGAGAGGAAAAATGCCTCCATGGCGTGACCATACTGTGTAAACTAGCTTTTTTGGAACATGTCACATTTCAATGAATGTATGATGAAACTTAATGAAACCCCTATGAGCAACAATAGTCTTTTATCTTTAACTTGTAGCTTTAAATAAAAACCCCAAATGGGTTTCACTTTGTGACAAGAAAAACATGCTTCAGGCTATGGCCATTAAAACTAGAAATGAGTATAAAGAAAAAGATGCAAATATAATTCTTTCATTTTATTGCACTTTATGATTTTTTGGAAATGGTTTACTAACCCTCAATAATTTAAAATCACTTCTTGTAGTAGTATGGCTCCTTGAATTGAATCATATTATTTTTCTAAAAACTAAACACTGCATTCTTACTTCATTAAAAATGGTGTGTCCCTTTATTTTGACTGACTAATTGAATCTCTATTTTTAGCATTTTACTGTTCCATTATTGTGATAATAAATTGAACAACACAATTGTCCTTTATAATTGTTCCTGTAGCAAAAGAAATCCCATAGCTCCATACTTGATAGATACCATAGCTTTATGCTACTCTTCATGCATTTTTGTAATCTTTATGAGAGCAAATGTTAAGCATGAAATTTTGGGTTTTTGCATAGAAGATTCTGAAATATACCATGATGAAATGGTTTTGAAACTCTCTCAAATTGCCTCAGTTTCTTATTGATAATTTGTAAACAAGGAATTATGTATGATTCTTCACTATCACTCCTCATGGTAATGAAATACTTGTTCCATTCAGTGTGAACTTTTAAAACAACACTACTAGCATGGATAAACACTCTTATGACAACCATATGTACTCCTTGTATTTGTATAAGCAATTGATCATTTATGATTTTCAATTCACTGCACTTCTTGTCTTGACAGTCCTAGATGATACATTACTTAGGCATTTACAATAGCTATGATATACTCCTCCAGATGTATCTTCCTTTTGAGAAATTTTGAATTGTTTCCCTTCACAAAAAACCCTAATTGATTGCTAAAGGGTAGCATGTCGAGCTCAACCCTTGTGGGAGCCCGTTTTACACCACATGCTTTAAATCTCCAAAACATAATATCAACATGGCTTTTCCTATACCTACATAGGAAACAAACAATGTTAGCATAAAAACAATGAAGCTTAAGTACCTCTGTGACATTTCATTTTCTAGCTCTCATTGTTGTACTCTTCATTTTTTAGTTGATTCAATGCATTGTGAGCAATGGATTATATCTTTGTTGGTAGAGCACATAGTTTAGTCCATATCTGGAGCTCTAATAGTCCCTTTTTTATGATGCAGGTTCACTTAAAAGCGGTAGCAAGGATGAGACAGTTGCAAGGACAATCAATTGAAGACACAAACAAGCAATGATGGATATTCCCTACGTTATATGCTTTTCTTTTTTAATATCTTCAGTTGTATGATTCATTTCTCATGATACATTGTTCTAGCTATTCCCATGGCTTGTGTGGGGCATTTAATTCATCTTTTCACTTTTATTGAAAATAAATGTAACAATTGCAATTTATACAATTCATTTGTATTTTCAAAACAAATGAAATATTGTAATATGAATGAACTTTGTAAAATAAATGAAAGAAACAATTATGCTTAATCATTTACCCATTCTCTTTTGTACTCCATTTATGTTGTGAGGCATTGAATAATAACTCTGAAACTCAACCTACTTAAAACAATTACAATCCAAAGCTGAACCTTGATAAAAGCTAATATGAACAGTAGCTTAAGCAATGCAGAAATTAAACTAAAATTTTCACTTTAAAATGAATCAAAACTAATCAGCTCTTCCAATTGAGTTGTAGTGAAAATCGGTAATAGTGCCAATAATTGTCAACTTTATATCTAGTAGTTACAAAAAAGCTACTTAATTGGAGGAATCGTGCAACTTTATTGGTACCAATAGTGCACGATTATTAGGGAATTTGTGCATATGTATTGGATCAACTGTACAAATTTTGTGGTGGTCAAAGTGAACAATTATTAGGGCATTAGAATATGTATTAGACGTCAACTTGAAATTACCACTTTTTGGCCTTTGTGTACATAATGAATCCTCTTATGTTCGTTGTAACTACCCAAAAGCCGAAACAATAGCTATAAGATCTTAAGTCGCATACAAATAAACCTAACAAAAATTGTCAATATCTGACATACCATTTAGGAGCTTAGCATGCACGAAGTTAGCTATAACAACTACTCATACCCTTCCCCTAAACATGTTTGATTAAATTTACATATATTTTGAATAATATTAGTGTAGACATCTAAAATTAATCATTACATTTGATCAATTTTACTCTAATTTATCTTATATTCGATACTCCATATTAATTAAACAATATTTTAATTAATTAATTAATATTCTTTATTTCCATTGTCTCCTAATCTATTTTCCTAATTCCTAGCTTATAATAAATAAATAATTTCTTTTTTTTAACACCTACCCTTATTCCTCCCTTGCTTCTAAAAAATAAATCATTTATATTTATATAATTTTCTCCCTTACATGTTACATTTCATTGTTGGTGTAAATAGGTATTTTACTTAACTGCTTCATTAGTGGGTTCTATTTACAAATTTTATTTAGGTCCTAGGAGGAAATATTTCGAGAAGTTTTATCACCTATACTTTGTCAGCTAATGATAAAATGGGTTTTAGGGCCTCCTCTTGGCTACATTATGTACAACCTAAATAGAGGGGGCTTGGGCTTTTTGGATCCCAAGACACAAGTGATTTTCTTAGTAGCTAAGTGGATTATAAGGGTTATGTCAGTAGAAGAACAATGAATTTTTTTGGTAAGATCATATTTAACAACATGTGGTAGAATGTGGGATGGTTGGATAAAATTCTAATTGGTCCTTTTTTTCGTGTTAAAGCATCCTTTCCTCCACAATCCATATGGAAGGCTTGGAAAAATGTATGTAAATTTTTAAATTGGAGGAAAGACTCTTTACAACACGGTTTCAACTAAGTTGCTACCTCTTCTATTTCATGGAATAAGCTTGTTCGATATCATGGGCAGCCACTTGTAGTCACCTTTCCTAGAATATCTCATTATCTATTCAATAAAGGGGTACAATATTTTGGTGATATTTGGGACTTCAATTCCCTTGACTGAACCAACTACCAAGATTCCAAGCAAGCCTTTAATTTAAATAACATGCCTAAAGGATTCATGACCTTTGTGAAATCATTTGTTCCTATAGAGCTCCTTATGGAAATTTTCACCTCTTTACATTGCAACGTCTTCAAGAATTGGTTGTGGCTTGACAAATACCCTTTCTTATGGTTCCCTTTGAAGAAAATTTATTTTAAGATTCTTTTGAAGATGAAGCTAAATCTGAGATATAATAGGAAATGGAGTTGTAATTTTCAAGAAAGGAAATGTAGAATTTTAAGTGCTCAAATTTGGAAGTCCAAGGCAGAGGCAAATGCCCAAATTTTAGCCTAGAAAATTTTACATAATGAATTGCCTATATGAGATAGAATAAAATATTTAAAGATTCAAGTCTAGCCAAGTGTCCTTTTTGTTAGCACAATGAAAACTTAAACATATTTTTTGAGACTATTATAGAGAAAAAAAGAAAATGGAATATTATATTTGACCATTTCCTTGCTATTTTTGATCATACCCTACGATAGAAAGAAGCAATCTTTAGTATTAGACTACATAAAAATTTAATTGTTGATTCTATGAGACAATGTGTTTTGTTGTATGTATGGAAAAGAAAACGTTTAGCAATGTTTTCTAATCATATTTGCATTAGGAAACATACATTCTAAAGTTTTACTCAGACATAATGTTTCAATTTGAATCTTTCTATGTTCTCAGCTAAAGAGGGGGCACAAAGGAGATGTTGATGACAATAAATGTCTTGAGGCAATCAAACACAAATTTTATAGTGCCATGAAGGGGAACTTTGTTATGCCAAATAGATGCAAAAAAATTCAAGTTTAAAGTGCAATAATGCTATTGACACTATATGTCATGAGTTTGCTAATTGTAATGCTAGTTGTATTAGTCCTCCTTGATATTATAAGAACATTGTTGGGTTTGTTAGCAAGTTATTTTTGTGATCTATTATTCACTTGTTGTCCTTAGTACTTTTTTATTCATTTCATTCACAATCATCTTTTGGGACTGCATTCTTTTCTTTGCAATCTTTTCAACTTTGATCAATATATATATATATATATATATATAGAAGGTTGTTAGTTTTCATAAGATCTTATCTATTGACAATTAATGACTCTTATTTAGGTTGTTCAATATTATTGAGGCAGTGGTTTATTGTATAGGATTAAAACACATCACGATCTTGTTAATCCTATCTCACAACTTGTCTTTATAAGCAAGACACCATATGTACATTATATATTCAATATTGTAATTTTGTATCCATAATCATAGTAATTTATTCTTGCTATTTTTTCTCTTGTAGAAAATGTTTTGGTTTTGGTTTAGTAGCTTTGATCAAAATATCTTCCACAAGAGAGAAAATGACAAGAATAGCTTACTATGATTATGGATGCAAGATTACAAGATTGAATATATAATGTACATATGATCCCTTCCTTATAAATATAAGTTGTGAGATAGGATTAGACAAGAACATGAACACATGTGTGCTTCAATCTTGTATAGTGATACAACTAGTTCAACAATATTGAAATACCTAGATAGCAATCATTAAATGTCAAAATATTTAAGATGAGATCTTATGACAACTAACAATCTTCTAGAAAGATTCCCTCCTAGGACCTAAGTAAAGTTAGTATACATATATGACCCAAAAATAAACTAGTAGGGTAAAACACCTATTTACACTAATAGTCACATCCTCCACTACTTTTTATTAACACCTAATCTCCACCTAACCCACCTCCCTAATAATGTACACACACTTAGGTCAATTTATTTCCATTATTCTTCACCCACTTTTGTCTTCCCTTCATAAATCCTCTCCCTTTTGAAAAATACACCATGTCCTTGGACACATGGGTCTTTCTTCCAAAAGTACCCAAAGAAATTAAAAATTTCTTTATTTTCCTCATCTTTTCCCCTTGAACAAAATTTTATTTTATGGAAAATATTCTCAAAGTACTATCCAAGTACCATTTCCCCTCTCATTCATGCTCCTTGTGCCACTTGACACAATCTCGTGAGCTGAGAGATCACACTCAATCTCCACCCTTAATATTTATCTTCCAACATCAACCCTCAATTCCTATCCATATCCCAAAATCTATATCATTCCAACATTTAGCCACTTTTATCACTCACCTTTGCATGAAAGCATCATTATGCTACCAAAATTTTGAGTGAGCATGCATCGAACCAATCGCATGGGAAAATCATGTACAATAGGGAGTCTAACATATTTCATTTCCATTAAATTTTATGCTTGTTTAGACTTTCTAGGCCTAATTTGAGTGTTTGTATGATTTTTTGTTTATTCAATTTTCATTGTTATCATCATCCATTTGGGCACATTTTTTTGTACATATTTTTGACACGCCCATTGGGACTCACATCATGGGTCGACTAACAAAAATACACTATTTTTAGTGTTCATGTGTTGCATATACAAAATGGAAAATATGTATTTGGGTTGGTGAAAACATTATTTGTATTGACAAACGCATGAAAAATTGGTGAATGTGTGACTTGAGGGTGCAGATAGATAAATTGATCAACACATAATCAAATTGGTACACCATTCTTGACCCCATATGCTGGAGCTCATTGACCAGGAAACCATTGCATTATGTATATGTTTGTACATTGTGCTATCATCCATATACCAATCGTACCAACAAGTTTGAGAATGTATGACTTTAGTTATATATTTTATCTAACCTATAAATGCAAAGAAACAAAGAAAAATGTTGGGGCTATTTAGGGTTTTGCCTTAGTAAAACTTCAATTTGATATTTCAGCTGTCATAGTCAACCAAGATAGAAAGATTGATAAAAAATTGTATGCCTTTACTCCTAAGCGCATTAAGGAATAAATAGTAGTGACATGAATGTGAATATGATAATGGTGTGAACCCTATTCTATGGGGAAAACCAACTATGCAAATAGATAATAACCATAAAAGGTTTCAATTTCACACCAAAGAGGTTGTCCAACAAATGAAGAACAATAAATTATAATAAATAACTAATATTACTAATAAAATTGCACTATCACTAGCAACAAGAATATTTTTAATGGATTTGAAAGATAGGAAAGCTATATATAGTCCTTTTGATATCTTCAAGTCATCGGGAGGAACGAGAGAGTGCCAATAAGAGTGTAAAATAGCTTCAATGGAGATTCTGGAAAAGTTTCTCAAATGTTGCAAGAAGAGAATAATGGAGTTATATAAGAGAAAAAAAGCTAAAAGTGCCTTAAAATGGGAAGGTAGCTAGTTTTGTTTTCTTAGATGGGAAAGAAAGAGGCATCACTTTCTCGGATGAGAATTATCATAGGTGTCGCAAATAAGCCACCTAGAAAGTACATTTTTTGAATTTTGAGAATCTTTGGGATGCTAACACATCACATGGATGTTGTTTGTAAAATTACCATCCAAAGAATATTAGATTTAGAAATTTTACACATGTGTTTTCATAGGAATAAGTAAAATGACATATCACTTTTCAAAAATGGGCAAAATGTTTAGTGCAAAAAGATAAAAAAAATATGCTAATAAAATAAATACTAAAGTAGGCTCAAAATGCTCTAGATTACAATTACTACCATTATTCTAGTATATTAATATGAGAATAATATATTTAGTGATCATAGTATTAGTATTGTATTATAATAAGATTTATTAGTAAAAAAATTAAAAATATATTACTATCACAATATGGTATATAAGAGAATTCTATTAAGAAAATTAATAAATTATTATTTTAATAACCCTCATTCATGGGGACATGAGGGTTCATTTTCCTCCTTTAGACATGTAAAAAGTAAAATAAGAGCTCTTCTAGATCCTAAAGATAGACTTTTATTGAGCCTCTAGGGGTAATTTAGGCCCCTCAAGTGTTGGTTGTTTAGTTAAGGATTTGTAAGATTTTGTTATATTTACAACTTTAAAAAATCTTCAGGATGATATGAATAAAACAGTGATAGCCTAGACCATGATCTTGTTCCTTTCTTTGGCTACACAATTCCCTTCGATGAGCCTAATCATCATGGGGAACTCAATGACCATTATAAACACAATTAATAACAAGAATACTACTAATTGTCTAGAGGTTGTGTACAATATTTTTCAATAATCTTGGAACCTACTAGATGTCATCCTCAACTATTGGATTTCACATTGCTTTAGAGAAGAGAATAATATGGTAGATAGATTTGCTAATTTCGCCATCAATGACAATTGCAAGATAGTAATCTCAAATATTTTGTCCCTTGATGAGGAGATTTGGGGAATGTAATATGTGTTTGAAAATAAGTGATGATGATGTATGATTGTCCCATGATTACATAAGAGCATATCCAAGAAATTATTTCATTGCATTTGAGATAACTCATTTGTGCATGTGAAACAATACTTGTTGTTGACTTGGTGGTTCTCATTCATTGTTCTTGTTCCTTGATTTTGTCTATTACTTTTGGCTTTAATAGCTTCTATTCAATTGCTCATAGATAAGCAAGAGATGGCCTTCAAAGGTTGGGGGTGGTAAGGTTTTTTTTTTTCCATGTAGTTTGCACTAATAGTAGTTGTATGTGGCTTGTATACAAATGTCTATAATGTTTTTGCTAGTATTATTTTAGATGTGCATGTCATTGTGTTTGGTCTTGCTTCATTTTTTATATTTTTAAAATGCTTGCTTGATCTTCTAGACTAAGTGGGTGATAGATATGGCTAAATATTTTTCTTAATGTTTGAAACAATGCTCTATTTTTTTTATTTGAGATATTTTATATTAATATAATAAATATAATACCTATTCATTTATTTTATCCACCACGGTGGCTTTCAAAGTCTTTCATTCCTCCCCTCTCTCTATATCATTCTTAATTGCATTGATAATTATGGTTGAATTTTCTTCAATTTCTATATCTTCATTAAATTTTATCTTATCTATTTATTTATTTTTGATTCATAAGCGATTTTTTAGATTGGAGCTATGAATCAAAGAGGCCACAAATAGGGGACTACAGGTCAAACTTGCAAGCACATTGGATTAGTGAATACATAGTGCCTGCCATCACAATAACCCAACAAAGACTTGAATCTTGATTACCACCACAACAATGCCACCACTTAATCATCACTATTTATTTTTATTTTAAAAATTTATTTTAACTTTATATATAATTTTTAAATTTTAATTTTAAAAAATATAATATAAATAATTATCTTAAAAATAAAAAGAGCCCTAGCACATAAACATGTATTTTTTCACTAATTATGAACCGTGGAAGCTTGGAAACTCATATGTAAACAACTCATAAGAAATCAAGACAAAGCAAATTGGGGTCCTTTCATAAACGTTCATGAAGAAAAACTTATCTCTTTATATATAGTAGTAAAATCCAAGACTATTTTCATTGAGAAGAAATTGGAGCCCACAAACCTGGAAAGACTATGCTGATTCAAATCTTGTAAGGTATTAATTCAAACTTGAGAGTTTCTCCAAGTTCTTTTCGAGTGTGTTTGGTTGCAGAAGACACATAGTACCATACAAAAGGTACTGTCAAAACAATGTCACATACAAATCTATATTTTTAAACAAACGATAAACAATCTACAAAAGGATGAAAAGTTGATTAACAGAGTGTGATCGAAATGTTGATAGAAAAAATTTCACACAATCAAATCCAGAAATCATTAACCTAAAAAACCACTGAAAAATTGATCACTTTTTTGGATATGATAATTAGAGAAAACACACAGTACCATACAAAGGGTACTGCCAAAACAATGTCACATAATTTTATTTTATTTTGGAATAAACAATAAACAATCTATAAAAGAATGAAAAGTTGATAAATGAAATATGATCTGAAATGTTGATGCAAAAATTCTTACACAATCAAATCTAAAAATCATTGCAAAAGAACAATATGAATTGTAGAAACTTGATATCATTAACTTACAAAAGATGAAAAATTTGATCACTTTTTAAAATATGATAATTAGAAAAAAAATACAGTAATATGAATGCCATAATTACAGCAATAATCTCATATATTTTTGGACTTTGAACTTGCAATCACAATTTAGTGAATCAAGCGTGCATATCAATGCAGGATGAATATTTGTAAACTTCTGAGCAATAAGCATATAAATTTTTTTACCAATAACATACCAGTTCTGACAGAGAATTCATGAGAACAATAAATATGGGTGTTTGAGCACTCCTCTGCTTCATCAATGGAATCCCAACATGCAAAGTATTGACAACACCTGTCAAGTTAGTCTGAATAATATATTTACCTGAAATATAAATTTAATATTAATTGTTTAACTGTTGAACTAGATGATACTTGAATAAAAACTATTTAATGCTTACCCTCCAAAACTTGAAGTATTTGAAATCGATCATTTGATGCATACACCTAAACTAATGGAATGAAATAAAGAAGAAAAGAGGAGCTTGTGATAGCTTAATTCCAGACACGGTCATTTATTTATGCTGCAGGTGGAGAGTTCTCCTTGCATTGAATTGGGGGCCACCTTTTCTCAATGTTGTTATTTTCATTAAGGCTATGGACTATTAGAGCAAGTCGTTTTAATATGTTGACTAGGATGACCAAGAGAGAATAGAAAATGTGTATATTCAAGGACTAGGAATTTGTGACTACAATTTTTGGTTTTTATGGGGGTCATACTCATGCATAAATGTTGAAAAACTAAATTTTGGTTTTTGAATTTTTATATTTATTTGCAAAGTTTTTTTAAAATTATTTTATGAGGTCATATTATTTTGGTTTCTAAAATGAATTTTTTATATTGATAAGTGAAATTGAAGGGGTTTGAGTTCTTTTATAACAACATAGTTAAAAGAAAAATCAAACATGTACCATGAGTAATGGATCAAATCAAATCATTCAAGAAGACCAAAAAGAGTGAATTGCAATTGAAGCCAAGTTACCAAAACTAAATATGTTTAGAAGATAAAATTAGGACCTCCCTTGTTCTAATTAGCCTTACACCCTTCACTCTAGCATGAGTTTTGGATGAAGATTTAGGAAGACCTTTCTTCCTTCTTCTAACAACAAACCAAGAGATATTATTCTCCAAGTCCTTAGAACAATGAGAAGTGAGGGGAATTCCCCCACAAAGAGCCCATCAAAGTGTAAAGAAGGAGCAATGGATTGAAAATGTGAAGACGAATGGTGATCCTCCATCACGAGTAATCGAAATCTAATTCAAAGTCAAAGGCAAAGAAATATAACATATCATAGAAAGAGGTACTCCAATGGGATTTGAAGGAACGTATGGAGTAGGGCACATAAGAGCCACACCAAAAGATAAAGTCATTCTCTTGAGAAGACTCATCATCTTGAGAGGAGCCATATGTCAAGGAATCAGGGGCATGAATAGTCAAGTGATCTTAATTTGTATTTTTTCACCATGTAGCCATGCCCTTGTGATGAGAGAAACGACAACCTATGGCTAAGTAGTTAGTGGTAAAGTATCATCTACATTTGAAAGGGAGACCCTCATAGTCGAGCAATTGAGTCCAAGGCAGATATCCCACCATCAAAACCGCATCCCCATGAAGAGGCTTGGAGATTTCAATGTCCACTAGAATGCGAGAAAAAGTAGAATTTCCCATATAGGAAGTGGAATCATCAACCTTTAAGAAGTGTCTAATATAATTGCATATGCCCTCATAGAATGGATCGTCCCAAAATTGGAGAGGGAAATTCAAAATTTTAACCCACACAAGACGCACATTTAGAGGTTATGTAAGGAGATTAAATAAATTTGAGAAAGGCTTTATGGAGAGAGAATTCTTTATGCAAGATGACAATGTACTATCAAGCACCAAACCTATATCCTTTAAGGAGGCAAAAGAAGCAATGAAAAAACGCTTTGCATAGGGGGAGAGCTCAATATTTCCCTTGACAAGAGGCCTCCAAGAATCCAAAACCCATGTGTGGAGGCCAATTAGAGAAGGAAAAAAATTATATAATCTACATACCATGCCCTTATACTGATAAAAGTTCTCATTTTCTACCATATTTTTGCCAGAAATCACCATTGAGGAGGATTTGGCACAAGGGATGAGTCATATTTTCTCCCTCAAAGGGAAAGCAATACCTTCAACACCTACAGAGTTTGTAAAAGACCTATGAATTTTAGGAAAAGAAGGCCAAGGATTGTAAAATCTAAACACCAATCCCTTATGCTAATAGAAGTCCTCATTTTGAACACCATTCTAGCCACAAATCACCATCAAGGGGTATTTTGCACAAGGGATGAGTCATATTTTCTCCCTCAAAGGAAAGAAATACCTTCAACACCTGCAATATTTTCAAAAGACCTCCTACAAGAACATTATAAGGAGCCTTTATACCATTGGGAATGACAACAAAGGTAACAACATGCATAAGAGGAGGGACATTGTTTGAAACACAAACATCACCAATAGTAGACATAGGAGTCAAACTTAGCTTGTAGGGGTTTTCCATTTGAAAAACTAGGTTGAGAGTAGAGAAAACATGGTGTGATATCACTAGAGAACATAGTGAAACATGCCACAAAATGAAAACATCATAATATTGATTAGAAGTGGAAGACCCATGACTGCTTAGATAAAGAGAACCACCAAAAAGAGGTAAAAATACCTTGCCATGGACAAACAAGATGATTCTTGTAACAAGAAAAATAAGATTATTTTAAATTCCAACAATAGGGAACAAGAGTGCATCCATAATTGTGATCTAGTAGTAACCCATTCTAAGTAAATTTTTGGCTAACACTAGACCATTGGCATGAAAATAAAAGATATAGTTATTTAAATCTTTTAAAGTAATCATAGCTTCATTCATGTTAAGGATTTGCAAGAGGGTACCATCGTTTAGATATTTATTTAGAGTCTATTGCTTAGGATGATGAATTAAGAAGAATTAAAAATGAAGGTCTTTTGTTGGTTAGTGGATAGGTTCGTTGAGAGGGTATGAACATGGAGGTATGTGAATATGTCATGATAGAAAGGTGAGTTGTGACCAACTATTTCACATACAATCTCATATTTTGGGACATTTGGGAATTAGAAGGTTTTCATCTAATAACTCACATCACTAACTATATTGAGACCTGTCAAGAAGAGATTTGGTGATGGACATGGTACATAAACTACTCCAATTGTTGATATTGGGTCTTTACTTAAAATGGATGGTAGTGAAACACACTCTAAAGCTATCAACCATCCTTTTGTAGGGGATCAATTTTTCATCCTTTGATATTCATTTTTTACCTATTTGATTACAATCTATGAATCTTCGTAGATAAAGATATGTTGGATGTTGCGGTAGATAGCTATAGTGAGACATTGATGGGGGCCTTGTATTCTATGATGCTATTGGTGCACAAGAGACCCAATTTTTGATAGATTTAGGGATAAGATTTCCTTTTGGAGTGAAATATACTGGACTCTAGTCCTTTATTTGTATAGGAGCAACAAAAATAGAATTTTCATGCGGTAACCTCATCTAATGTGAGTATGGACTCATCTAGAAAGTTGACAACCAATGGGTGATGATCTATAATTTCTACTTCTACTAGTTGATTTTATACCACATATCCCTTGATAGATTTTCTATCCACATATTTGATATATCAATTTAATTGATTAATGTGTCCCATTTCATTATGTGAGTGGTGTAGAGTAGTAAATGAGATCCTAGATCTAATTAGGTTAACTAGTATTATCTCTTTTTCACTTGACTCAACATTTAAACATAAACTAACTAGGGTTTGATGATTAGCTTTCTACCACAAGGGAGAGCCAAGCTCCTATGGTTTATGTTGTATTGAGTTGTGACGATAATAAATTTATGTGTGTTTTAAAAATCCTAATTGACATATAACCCTAGACCTAAGAATGTAATTTAGAGAACAAACAAAAATGAAAAGTTATAGAACTGAAATAGATATGAGAAATGATAATAGTTAGGAAC
This sequence comes from Sequoiadendron giganteum, assembly GCA_007115665.2. Lineage (NCBI taxonomy): Eukaryota > Viridiplantae > Streptophyta > Pinopsida > Cupressales > Cupressaceae > Sequoiadendron > Sequoiadendron giganteum. The sequence continues at coordinate 652,209,544 of CM021106.1, read as the reverse complement.
TTGCATTATGAATTTGAGCATGAATTTGTTGGACTAGGGCATGATACATCATATATTGGGACTTTCTTTTCTAGATATGAAAGTTTTGAGATGTGGATTAAGGCTTGCACTTTGTTTCTTGATACTATCACATGTTGAAACCTCTAGATCTAACTTGCACACATAAAAATAGGGGAAAAGGTTGTGCTATATAAGGGCTTACCTATTGCAAAACCCATTTTGGTATTTATACCTCCACATAAATTGATTGATGATAATCAAGAGAGCATGCCCTAGGCTGGGCAAAGGCCAAAACAATAATAATTGACTAAAATTGAGAAATGACAAATTTGATAATATTACCTTTATATGAAAACCCTTGAAGAAGAGATGGCACACACAAGTTGATTGATGGATGCCTTGATTGCTTGATAGACTTGTAAAAGGTTGTCTCACATACACAATAGATAGTTGAAGGTAGCATGTAGAGGATAACTCAATACTTCTCCATGATTTCCTTCTAATTGACCCCCCTCTCTCTAAATTGATTTCAGATGTTGAAAATGAGAGAAAAATAAGTTTATATATGCATTTTAATTAATCATTTTGGGTAGAGACCACTATGGGGTCATTTTCAAATCATAAAAGCTAACCAGTCAAAATTTCAAACATTCCAAAATTTATTTTTTGGTTTAGGGCTCCCTGCATGCATGACTAGTAATTTTTGGCTCAAATTTCTAGGGATGTGAGGGATTTAAATACATTTTATTGATCTAGTGCCAAAATGAATAAATTATTATTAAAATTAATGTGATAAGAAAAATAGGGTGTGAAGGTAGTGTGAAATTGTCAAGGGTGATTTAAGTTTTTGATGTTACATTTAGCCCCCACTTTAGTGAGAATATGATCTTGTTAGAACACATAGATATACTAAGAGGGGGGTGAATTAGTATACCCCTTAAATCATTTCAATTTCAAATTATCAATCAAAATTTAAGACTGCCTTAATTATATAACACATTCAAAGAAAGAGCATAGAAACATAACACCAAATTTATGTGGAAAACCCAATAAGGGAAAAACCATGGTGAGAAAAGTTTCTTGGAGTTACTATCCAAATCCAGCCTCACAAATGAATCAATAGTTACAATAGATTTAAGGTCTTTAACCTAAGGAAGTTACAACTCCCTATTGGAAAATATGCCTCAACTTGTTGGCTTGAATGTCTCTTAAAGGCTTGGCGTTTTTCCCTTTGTTGGCCTTCATTTTTGGACTATCGCTAAAATCCAGAACCTTGAAACCTAAGTCGCGGGGTTCTAAAAGTTCATAACTTGGCGACACTAAGCTTCCCTTTATTATCGCCATGTTGCGGGTTTTGGAAAATTCCTAACCTTCAATGGAGGTTGTGAAGTTCGGGCTTCTCCTGACTTGGCGACATCGTTATCGGCATGTTGTGGGTTTTAGGAAATTCCTAACCTTCGATGGAGGTTGTGAAGTTCAAGTTTCCCTTGACTTGGCGACATTGTTATCAGCATGTTGCAAGTTTCAAGAATTTCCTAACCTCCGATAAAAAGTTTTGAAGTTCGGGTTTCTCCCGACTTGGTGACATAGTGACATCATATGAGATTGGTCAATGGTAATGACTTTGACATCATGTTGATAGTGCGATGACATATTTATTGATCAACAATTGTGATTAACTTAATCCAACGATGCTGTCTAACCCCACGCCTCTTGTGGTGGGTCCCGAGTGACTCCCGTGGGGTGTGTGGGCTTTGGACATGTGTCTTGGTGGACTTGACCAGTACCAAGATGTTGATCGGTTGACTCGGTAACTTGTGAAGGCATATGGTTGGACCTGATAGGTTGATAAGGATGGATGATGGCATATATGAGTAGATGGAGATTATTGATTGGATGATCGAGAAATTCACATCCTTGTTGTGAATTGAGTGGTTGTCGTCAGTGTGAATGCGGGTAGTTCACCTAGTAATCGATATTGGAGGGAAAAATCAATTAAACAACTACTCCAACAACAAATTAAATGAAGATTTGATCTTCATGATGGTAGCACAGTTTTTTGAGGTGATCGAGATCAAATCAGATTAGATGAATAGCAGGATGCATTGAATTCATAATTAAAATCCTTTGTATCAAAATTAAATGGTGTGCGACTCGATGAAGGTGGTGGTTGAGTGGTTCTACATTGTATGCTTTATGAGCATTATAAAAGAGTGAGGAGAACTATAATCAGTGAGTGAGTGAGGTCAAGGGATTGTATTCCTACTGTGGGTTTAACACTTGAGAGTGAAGTTTGTAACTTTGTATATAATCTATTTACTGTAATACAAAGTGGCTTTACTTGGTGTGTGGGTTTTTCTCCTGTAAGGGTTTTTCCATGTAAATTTGGTGTTCAATTTTGTGTGTGTTGTTTGATCAATATACTCTATTAACGTGTTCTCTTAATATTGTGTAACTCGATTTAGTTTTCTCTGCACTTCTTCACCGATAATTTTGCATTAGGAAGGCATTTATGCACTAAGCTTTCCTTATAAGTGGTATTTGATCCTGGCCAATTGTGTTATCCTTGTAGTTAGGGTTAGTTTTTGTGCTAATTCTATTCAATGGGAATTTTTTGTGGGAAAAAATATGATTTCCTTGTTTACAATTTGAGATGGCAAGCACATCACAAAGGGTAGAAATTGAAAAGTTCAATGGCAGCAATTTTGAGTTGTGGAAACTCAAAATGGAAGACCTGTTGGTGGATAGAGGCCTATGGATTATTGTGTCTGGAACTATGCCCCAAGGCATGAAGCAAGAAGATTGGGACCTCGTAGATAGGAAGGCCAAACATGAGTAATAAGGCTTTGTCTGGAAGACTCTGTTCTCCTAAATGTCCATGTGGAGAAGACTACATCTTCATTATGGAAGAAAATTGGTGACATTTATCAGGGGAAGTCTTTGGTGAATAAGTTATTCCTGAGGAAGAATTTATACTCCTTGAAGATGGAAGAAGGTGCATCTATAGTAGACCATCTGAATTCATTTAATATGATTGTTGCTCAGTTAGCCTTTGTGGGTGTGAAGATAAAGGAGGAGGATCGTTATATGCTTTTATTATGCTCCTTACCTGACACATGGGATCATCTGGTAATGGCTATTGGAAGTACAACAACCACCTTTAAGATGGAATATGTGGTTGCTTTGCTGTTATTGAAAGAAATGTAGAAGGTCTTCTGAGATAGCTAAGGAGGCCCTTTCTATTCGGGGCAGATCAAAGGAGAGAGGAAAAAAGAAAGACTAGAAGTCTAAATCCAAATCTGAAGGGAGATCAAAGTCTCCTGACAAGAAGTCCAAGGTGAAATGTTGGAATTGTGGGCAGACTAGTCATATCCCAAAGGAATGTAAAGAGGAGAAAAAGAAGAAGAACAACAACTCTTTGGACAATGACTCTTCTTAGAGTGACACAGATGCCTTCATTGCAGCCTTGGTGACTCGGGAATCAAATAATTTTTGGTTGGTTAGCTCAGGTGCATCCTTTCACATGACATCTTATAGAGATTGGTTCACTAATTATGAAAAGTATGTTGGTGGAAAGGTGTACCTGGCAAGTGATTCATCTCTTAAAATTGTTGGTCGTGGGAGAGTCAAAATCCAATTACCTGATGGAAGAATCAAAGGAATTGATGGTGTTCTTCACATACCAGGTTTGGCTCATAACCTACTTTTTGTTAGTAAGCTAAATTATGTTGGCGTGCAAGTTTCCTTCTCAAATGGAGGTTGCAAAATGACTAGAGGCTCAATGGTGTTGGCCAAGGGTGTACATATTGGCACTCTGTACAAGTTGGATTCACGTGTTGTTCAATGTAATAGTGTCTTTGTAAATTCAAGCAAGGCTATTCATAAAGAGAAGGATCGAATGAAGACCCTCTGAGTGAAAAATCTTTGGAGATGAAACTCCTAACAAATAAAACCATGCTATGGCATCATAGACTTAGCCACATAGGAGAAGAGGGCTTAAAACCTTGAAAAATAAAAATCAAGTTGAAGGGCTTGTTGATTGTAACCTTGAGTTTGATATTTTCAAGCATTGCATCTATGGTAAGCAACACCATGTTTCATTTTATTTGAGTCCTCATAAATCTTTTGGCATACTAGATTATGTTCATTCTGATGTATTTGGTCCAGTGAATGTTCCTTCATCATCGAATTCTAGATATTATGTTTCTTTTATTGATGATTATTCGAGAAGGGCATTTGTGTATTTTCTAAAGAGTAAATCAAAAGTGTTCAGTCAGTTTAAAGATTTTAAAAACTTGGTAGAAAATCAAACTTGAAGAAAAATTAAATGCTTGAGGACAAAAAATGGCGGTGAGTTTTGTTTTGTAGATTTCGAAAGGTACTTCAAAGACCATGGGATTAAAAGGAATAAAAATATGCCTTATACTCCATAGAAAAATGGAGTTGTTGAAAGCTTAAATAGGATGCTAATGGAAAGAGCAAGAATTATGTTGAGCAATGCTAGTTTGAAGCAGAAGTTCTGGGTTGAGGTTATGGCTACAACATGTTACTTGATAAATCATTCACCTTGTTCGGCTCTTGTTGATAAAACACCTTTGGAAGCATGGTTTGGTAAGAAGCCCTCTCTAAGACATATTCGTGTCTTTGGCTATGAGGCATATGGATATGTTTCAAATGAGAAAAGATAAAATTTGGATAACAAGGTTGCCAAATGTATCTTCATTGGCTATGGCATTGGTGTGAAAGGATACAACCTTTGGAATCATGTTACTAAGAAGTTTTTGTACAACAAAAGTGTAATTTTTCATGAGTTGAAGCCTTCAGTAGCTGGTCTACAATCAGAGACAAATAAAAAGGAACAGAATGATGATGTAGTTAAAATTCCTCAAACTCCAGATAAAGAGGAACTATCAATTCAAGGTGTACTTGAAATTGAGGAGAGCTCAAGTAGCTCTGACAGTTCTAAATAGGAAGAATAATCACAACCTCAACCTCACCCTATGAGGTCTACACGTGAGAAGCGCCAACCTAATAGGTATGGATTTTCCATGTTATATTCAAATTGTGCCTATGCTTTGATTACTAGCATTGATGAGCCTAGGACTATAAAGGAGTTAATTAATATGTTTGATTCAAACTCCTGGTTGGAAGCCATGAATGAGGAAATGGTGACATTGAAAAATAATGAAACCTGGGATTTGGTACCCCTGCTTGAAGGTCGAAAGCCTATTGGTTGTAATGGGTTATCAAGAAGAAATTTGGTCTAGATGTTAGTGTTGAGAAGTATAAAGCTTGATTGTTTGCAAAATGTTATTTCTAGGTGGAGGGAATTGATTATGGAGAAATATTTTCTCCTGTAGCTAAGTTGACATCTATCAGATTTCTTTTGTCACTTGCAACTATGTATGACTTAGAGATTGAGCAGATGGATTTGAAAATATTTTTTCATGGAAATCTAGAAGAAGAAATTTATATTTCCCAGCCTGAGCACTCCGTTGAAAAATGTAAAGAAAGCCTGGATTGCAAGGTAAATAAATCTCTATATGGTTTAAAGCAATCACCTAGAATGTGCTACCAAAAGTTTGACACCTTTGTGTTGTCGCTGGGATTTTTGAGATCAAAATTAGATCATTGTGTGTAATACAAGATTGAAAATGATCATTTTCTTATTATTGCCTTGTATGTGGAGGAAATGTTATTCTTTGGGAATAGTAAGGGTTTGATTTTTTCTTTAAATTATCAGTTGTCAACATGTTTTGAAATGAAAGATTTAGGTGCAATAAGGTATATTCTAGGTATGGAAATCAGAAGGGATAGGGAAAGTACAAAGCTCAGGCTCAACCAGAGTAAGTATATTAATACTATCATTGAGAGATTTAGTATGACAAAGTGCAAGAAGTTATTTGTTCCAATGTTGCAGGGAATGAAACTATCTATTGAAGATTGTCTGAAGTCTCCTACTAAGATGGAGGACATGACTAGGGTGCCTTATGCAAGTGTAATTGATAGTTTGATGTACGCAATGTTCTGTACTAGGCTATACATTGCCCAAGCCATGGGAGTACTTAATCAGTTTATGGCTAATGTAGGAAGACTCCATTGGGATGTTGTGAAGAGAGTTTTCTGATATTTGAAGGGTGCCTTGTAGTATGCTTTGTGTTATCATGGCAACTCAGTTGGATTACAAAGGTCTCTTAGCATTCATGGGTACGTGGATTCTAATTGGGCAAGGGACATTGATAGTAGAAGATCCACCAGTGGATACATCTTCAAGTTATTTGGTGGTGCAATGAGTTGGATGAGCAAGCGATAGGTTGTAGTCGCTTTATCTACTATTGAGGTAGAGTATATGATAGCAACACATGCTTGCAAATAATTTGTTTGGGTTAGAAGTTTGTGTTTTGATGTTGGGTTTAATGTAGGGAAGATTATGATTTGTTGTGACAATCAGAGTGCTATTTGTTTGGCGAAAAATCCCCCTTTCCATGCTAGGACAAAGCATATCGATGTTCAGTATCATTTTGTTCGTGATATGATGGAGGATGGAAAGGTTAATCTTGAAAAAATGGATACTCTAGAGAATGTCTTTGATCCATTGACAAATCCTTTGAGCATAGACAAGTATAGGTGGTGTGTTATTTCAATGGGCCTTGGGGCCTATGAATTTCAATAACTTTGAGTTTAGAGGAAGCCAACAAGTCTTCGTCAAGTGGGAGCTTGTTGGAAAATATGCCTCAACTTACTGGCTTGAACCTCTCTTAAAGAGCTGGCATTTTTCCCTTTGTTGGCCTTCATTATTAGACTATCACTGAAATCTAGAACCTTGAAACCTAAGTCATGGGGTTCTAAAAGTTCATAACCTGGTGACACTAAGCTTCCCTTTGTCATCACCATGTCGCGGGTTTTGGAAAATTCCTAACCTTCGATGGAGGTTGTGAGTTTTGGGTTTCTCTCGACTTGGCGACATCATTATTGACATGTCACAGGTTTCAAAAAATTTCTAACCTTCGATGGAGGTTGTGAAGTTTGGGTTTCTCCCGACTTGGTGACATCATTATCGACATGTCACAGGTTTCAAGAATCTCCTAACTTCTGATTGAAGGTTCTAAAGTTTAGGTTTCTCTCGACTTGGAAACATAGTGACATCATATAGGATTGGTCAATAGTAATGACTTTGATGTCATGTTGACAATGTGATGACATATTTATTGATCGATGGTTGTGAATAACTTAATCCAATGATGCTCGCTAACCCTGCACCTCTTGCGGTGGGTCTGGAGTGATTCTCGTGGGGTTTACAAGCTTCAAACACATGTCTTGGTGGACCCGACTAGTACCAAGTTGTTAAATGGTTGACTTGGTAACTTGTGAAGGCATATGGTGGGAGCCGATAGGTTGATGAGGACAGATGATGAGGTATATGAGAAGATGGCAATTATTGATTGGATGATCATGCAATTCACATCCTTGTTTTGAATTGTGTGGCTATTGTCAGTGTGAACATGGGTAGCTCACCTGGTAATTGACATTAGAGGTAAAAAATAATTAAACAACTACTCTAGTGACAAATTAAATGAAGATTTGATCTTCATGACAGTGACACAATTTGTAGATGTGATCGAGATCTAATTAGATCAGATGAACAAAAGGATGCATTGAATGCATAATTAAAATCCTTTGTATCAAAATTAAATGGTGTGTGGCTCAATGAAGGTGGTGGTTGAGTGGTTCTACATTGTATGCTTTATGAGCATTGTAACAGAGTGAGGATAACTATAATCGGTGAGTGAGGTCAGTCAAGGGATTGTATTGTTGTTGTGGGTTAACACTTGATAGTGAAGTCTGTAACTTTGTATGTAATCTATTTACTATAATGCAAAGTGGCATTACTTGGTGTGTGTTTTTTTCTCCTGCAAGGATTTTCCCACATAAATCTGGTGTTTAATTATATGTTTGTTGTTTGATCATTATACTTTGTTAATGTGTTCTCTTAATATTGTGTAACTTAGTCTAGTTTTTTCTCTACTTCTTCCCTGAGAATTCTACATTAGGAAGGTGTTTCCACATTGAGATTTCCTTACACTCCCTACTCACTTATATAATGGGGCTACAACCTTAGAATACAACTCTTTTGAAGAATCAAATGTCAAAACACAACAACACTTTTTCTACCTCTAACTCACTACCTTAACCACTTTTACACCTCTCTGCCTTTAGCTCACTATCTTCGGTATATAAACTTGCACTTCTACCTTTAGCTCACTTCCTCCAAAACTCACTTACATAATTTGGTTGTCTCATGTTTCCTTCTACACACCACTTGAATGCTTCTACTTTCAGCTCACTACCTCCAACATGCATCAAACACTTTTCTACAAATTTACACACATTACTCTACCTTTAGTGTGCTAGTGTCAAAAAATTATATTGATCACACATTGAACACTTGTATTACTTGATCACACACTTGATATTACTTTTATACCTTCCACAAGCAACAAAATTTTCTGCTTTACCATCCTAAAATATATGAACATGAAATGTGCAACAACCATATAGAGTTAGCTTCAACACATCCGCAAGAAAGGGAAATTCATTACGGTCCAATGCAGGAGATAAGTAGGACCTAATTAAAATCTACACATATCCCTATGTCGATGTACACCACAAAATCTTGGTGCAAACACATTAGAATACTAAGTTGGCCCAACAAACACTCAACCCTGAAAATATTAACTCTAGACCACAAGCGGTACTAGAGAGAAAATATAGCATCACATATCTATTACATCACAAGTATCAAATGATATTCAGGAATATTTCCATGCCATTCTTTCATAACTTCATGCAACATTTTGTTGGATCAAGCAAACATACATGAAACCAATGTCTATTGCAAACCTAGGCAACATAGTCTTGAGATGTAAATTTGACAGATCAAAAATTGTGGTACACTTAAACAGTTGAAACTCGAGGAGAGAACAAATAGAAATGATAAACACTTCCTCAAAATAATAACAACACAACAACTACGAAGAAGTACAAAGCATTTCTCATAACCTTACATCAATGTAATAGTATAGTCTTCACTCTGCATACTCAGGTAACTTCTGTGGTAACATATACAATTTGAGAATAGGAACACACATGCTTCATGCTTGATTTTTTCTAACCTTCAAACTACAAGAACAAATCATAAATTTTGAAGGAATGCAAAGCAGTCTCTAGAGCCTTTTAGAACCTTCCTTAGCCACTAACTATAAGAGATTCTTCTATATAAATTACAACAATAGATAGTGAATGCAACATTCACAAAATCATACACTTATTAATGAGCAACATGAAACAATTGTTATAACTCATGACATCCAACTTCATACATTATACTTAATCATCTTGATTGTATCATATACAATTGTAGACACTGAAAATTGTCCTAGGCCTGCGACTCTTAAATTCTTAATCATTTCCCCTTTTGTCTTTTATTTTCTAAAGTCATATGTCTTCTATTAATTAAATAATTTTAAATTATATAATTAATTCATTTCTAATCTTTATTCTTCCTTGATTAATTAAATAAATTTTATTTATTTAATTTGGTCCTCTCTTGAATTTTGAATTAAATCATTATTTAATTCAAAAGATTCCCTTTGTCACATTCTTTTATGATTAAATAATATATTTATTATTTAATATTCATTGGCCACCTAGATTAAATAATTTTTATTATTTAATTTCTCCTATCACCTCTTCGTTTGTGCCAGTCTTATCTTCCACATCAAGTCTTTATCTATCCATGTCTCAATTAACCTCCACCCTTGATTAAATTATTTATAATTTAATCTTGACCATTCATCCTTATCATTTTCCCTAATTTAGCCCTAACCCTAGTCCAAAGAATGCTCATTTAAAAGTTTCCAAAGAAGGCCATTCATTGATTCTCTGTGCACTTAGTCTTCCATTTCACATTGGTTAAGAATTTGCAGTCATCTATATTTTGTATTGTTTTCCAAAAGAAGTCGCCAAGGGAGGTATAGAGGGGTAGCACTAGAAAAGTGGAGGAGGTTGTGACTTGGAAAATAAGACAACCATGAGAGAATCATGGCATTTCAAATTTGAGTTGCAAATATAATGCATAATGTGAGGGATAGAAAACCCATGCAATTGGGAGAATAATAAAAGACAAAAGGCATATTTAGAGGGAGGTGTGTTGTCCTGAAAACGAGACTTTTGAATTGAGAAAATAACCAATGTGAAATAGTATATTAAGTGCACAAAGAATAGTTTATAATGTATGCTAGAAAAGATAGATGGGTTGTGCTAGAGTGAGAGGAGATACAACTGAAGTTGATCATTTGCTACAAGAAAAACAAAGAGAGGGTAGTATAGGAAATCCAAACGAGGCAATGGAGTTGTCTAAAATTTATAAATGTATGTTTTCAAAAAATCAAAATAAATGATTGGATTTGTTTTTCTTTTCAAATTTGATTAATGTGTGGTGTTGTTGTGAATCGATTTAAATTGACACAAGTTATTGTCAATTTTTGAGTTAATCATTATCATAGTCTTTTTTAATCTAGGTTTATAAATTTGAGTGAGAAATTAGAAGGATGAGTTTCTTCTTCATCAATACATCACCTTGATGTCCTTCAAAGTTTGATTCATCCACAACACTTGAGTACAACAAGATACTATAGCAATATATTCTTCTTCTATTGATAAGGACATTGACTCATGCTTCTTACTAAACCAACATACCAATTTTTCTCCCAAAAAGAAAGATCCATCGTTGGTGCTCCTTCTATCATCACCCCTACCACCCCAATCAGAATTAGTATATGCACTCAAAGAAAATTCATTACCCTTTTGATACCACAATCCATAGTCCAGAGTGCTCTACAAATATTTGAAAATCCTTTTGACAACATTTACATGAGTTTCTCTAGGACCAACTTGAAATCTTACAACTAAGTAAATTGTTTGCATAATATTAGGCCTTGATAGTTAAGTAAAATAGGCCTCCAATTATAGACCTATAAAAATTCTAATGGGCCATAGGTTACACATCATCCTTACTCAAATGAAAATCAGTTACCATTGGAGTACTCACTAGTTTATAGTCTTCTATGTACAAATTATTGTCTATGGCACCTTTCTTGAATCCTTGTTGAATCAAGTACTTGTCCAATATTGCATACCATGCCTTGGGGGCTTGTTTGATACCATGCAAAGCCTTCTTAATTATGCAAACCATTCCTAGATCTACCAGTAGCTAAAATCCATCAAGTTATTCTATGTACATACTTCTTATAACTCACCATTCAGGAAGGTAGATTTCACATCCATCTGATAACCTTGAAGTTCTTGTGCACAAAAAATGCAAGAAACATTCTAATGGGCTCCATTCTTGCCATCAGAGAAAATGTTTCTTCAAATTCAATTCCTTCCACTTGTGAATATCCTTTACAAACCAATCTTTCTTTATTTCTTACAACCTCTCCATATTCATTTATTTTATTCCTAAACAACCATTTTGTTCTAAAATTACACTCTTATTTGTAGGCCTTGGAACCAGTTCCATGTCTGATTCTTCTCAATATGATTTAGTTCTTCTTCCATTTCTTGTATCCATCCTTCATATTTTTTAACATCAACAAAAGTATTTGGTTCTATTCTTGATAGCAAAGAAAAGTTCACTTGTTCATTTATTTTTTAATCCTTCTTGTCTGCACTCCTTCATTCTTATCTCCAATGATCTGATCTTCTAAATGATTGCTTTGAACATACTTGGAAAGATTCTTAGGGACTTTCTCCTAAGATTCCTCTTTTTCTACAACTTCTTCTTCCTCGGTGTAGGTAGATTCATCAGTCCAACAGTCTTCATACTCATGTGTGCTTTGATGAAATTCTTCACCCACTCTAACATTTGCACTTTCAACAACTTTTCTCAATCTCTTATTGTATAATTTATAGGCTTTTCTCTTAGTTGAATACCCAAGAAATATTCCTTCATCTGATCTTGTATAAAACTTCCCCAATACTTCGTCATCTCTCCTGATAAAGCATTTGCTTCTAATATTTTTGATCTTTGACAGTATTCGGTCTCCAATACCAAAAATCATAGGGAGTTTGGTGTTATCCCCCCTTAGCTAACCTCTATTGAGAATGTATATAGTAGTATGGAGTGCTTCCTTCCATTACACATCAAAAAAATTGGCTTCATTCAACATTATTCTTGCCATCTCTTGAATATTTATATTCTTTCTTTTTACTACTCTATTTTGTTAAGGAGTTGTAGTAGTAGAATAATGTATCTTTATCCCATGCTCTTCATAGAATTATTCAAATTCACTTGATGTAAATCACCACCTCTATTAGATCTTAGACACTAGATTCTAACATTCATTTCATTCTCAACCATTGAGTTAAAGATCTTCAATCTACTAAAAGCTTTTGATTTTTCTTTTAAGAATGTAACCCATGTTATTATAGAAAAATCATGAATGATTAACGCAAAATGACTTTCACCTTGGAGTCTCTTTGTTCTAGTAGGTCTACATAGATTAGTATGAATTAATATTAAAGTTTTTGTAGTAGAATATTCCTTGGTCTTGAACTTTATCCATGTATGCTTCTCAATTTGAAATTGTTTGAACATGGTACTTGTAGGCTTGATAATCCTTGACACATCTCTTACTGCATGCATGAAGCTGATATTCACAAGGTTATCAAAGTTTATGTGTCCCATCCTCTTATTCCACAACTAGTATTCACTTTCCTATCCTAAAAGACAACTTCTTTCATTCACACCCTTAAGATTGTATAAGTTTCCTTCAATCCTTGAACCTTCTGCCACTAGACTCTTATAGACTTTTCTTTTCTGATTTCACATCCTTTCTCATTAAATACGAGACTATATCCTTTTCTACACATTTGACTTAAATTGATAGGATTATTTTTGAGACCTTCAAAATAGAAAAAATCTTCAGTATTATATTTTCCATCAATACTTATAGTGCCTTTACAACAAATCTTTGCTGGTAAATTATCTCCAAACTTTACTGAACTACCATTCCATTTAACCAACTTTTTGAACTTTCTTTTGTCACCATTCATGTGACTTGAACACCCACTATCAATTATCTAGAGATTTGATTATCCTTGAGCATGAAATTCTATTTGAAAAACCATTAAATTTTCTTTTTTTGTTTCCTTGCCTTGCTCAACATCATCTGTCTTTTAAATTTCCAGCTTTAAAAAATAACTTTTGTATTTTTTTTCTATATGCCCAACATTGTTGTAGATCTGACATGTCACATTAACATCCATGAGAGAAGAAAGAGAATTTCATAAAAAAATTCTATCCATTTTATATTTGCACTATATGGCCTTATGTCCATACTTATTGCAAATGAAACAGTAACCAACAAATGCACAATGAAACCTATTTATGGAGGATCTACTTGCATGATGATATCTTTCTTTAAGTCTAATATTATCTTCCTAACTTCTAGATATAGCTTTCTCTAACTCCTTTTTAAGTAATAAGGTGATCCCACAATACTGATTTACATTTTTTTGCCAAACTAGGCATTTAACTAATTTTTTATAACTAAATCTTCACTTTTGGGCACCTATAGATACTAAACCATGAGGAATTTGAAGATGATGCAAAATAGTAATTTGTGACATTTTTTCTGTAGACTCTAAATATATATATTTTAAAAAAAAATGGAATCAAATTGTGTTTCTTTTTTCATCTTTGAAAACTACTTTTTAACAATAAACACCATTTTTAAAGAGTGGCATGTACTTGCTAACACAATTTTTTTTTACGAAGGATAAAATTCTATTTGTTTCTAATATAGATTTGTAACTAAAATATCTAGTGCATTCAATTGGTTTCATAGTGTTTTATTGATTTTTTTTTTCTTAATTAAGTTTTGAAGTTAGACTAGTTACAATTTAGACATAGGTTTACTTGCTAACACATAACTTTTTCTCTATGTATCGAAATTGTTTTTTTTTGTTGGGTCAAGGACATAAATATCTAATGCATAGATATTTTTCATATTTTTTTTGATAATCTTCTATTTTTCCACATGTGCAGAGTAGGGAGCTTGATTTTCGATGAAAAACCTACATTCACAAAAAATAAAATATATATATAATAATCGGATTAAATATATTTAAATTATACTTTTTGGGAAGCTTATAATAAGGAATACATAATTATAAAAAAATAAATTTTAAAAGAATTCATTTGATCCCTCAAAAGGTAAATCAAAAGTAGTTTTTATCAGCATTTTGATAGGTGTAAAGGAGACTTTGTTATAGGCATGGTTTAAAACTAGTGGGGATCTATCCAAGGGGGTTTGATATAAAGTGGTTTGATCAAACCATCTTAAATTAGAATCCTTTAAGTAAAAAATTTCAAGGCTTAAATCATTATATTTTCTAAAAATATAGGATTTCAGAAAAAATTAGAATTTCCCGAAAAGTGCAAGCCACTATTGTGGGATCACCCAATAGGACCTCCTTCTCAAGTTTTTTACATTCTCTTATTTTGGATTCAATTGGGGAATTTTTCCTTTTGTTCTCTTTCCTTGCACAATCAAGATCTTCAAGAGTAGAGGTCCAAGTTCACCTTCAAAATCAACTTTAGCTTCTTCTCCATCCATAGATCTGCTTGAACTTCTAGAGATCAAAAAGGACACGAATAGGGATTCATCTACACAATATTTTGGTGTCTAGTGGTATCCTTCGTCTGAGGAGGAGTATTCTTCTTGAAGTTTTTTCTCTTGAAATCCTTGCTACTACTTTCACTTTTTTTAAAAGGATATTTACAAGCATAGTGACCAATTCTACCACAATTAAAGCATTTGAATGGTAATTTACCTTTGTACTTGCCTAATCCTTTCTTCAGAATTCTCACAAAGTTTGCTTCTTCTTCCTTAGAATCACTTGGTGATCTAGAATCATCTTCTTTCTTCACAACTTTGAATGTATCTTCTCTTTTGTGTGTACTTTAAACTTCATTCCTCATTTCATAGGTTGTGAGGGATCAAAACTACTCTTCCATGGTAAGCTTTGTCATATCCTTGAATTCTTCAATTACAATTTTTTTTGAGTCAAATATCTAAGGGAGAGTTCTCAGAACTTTCTTTACCACCAAAGAGTTAGTTATGTCTTCTCCAAGACCTCTGATTCCATTTAGACTTCATCTACCCAAGGAAAATATTTGGCTATGTTCTCCTCTTCTTTCATCTTTAGATTCTCAAATAATGTTCAATAAGATTGTAACTTTTCTTTCTTCACACTGTCATTTCATTCATAGAGATTCTTGAGCTTATCCCATATCTCATTTGTAGTATCGTATTGTACTACCTTGGCAAATTCAGAATTTACTAACACACTTAGGATAACATTATTTTCTTTGGCATTATTCTCATGACCATTTTTACATTTGGATCAATGACAAGATGTGAAGGTTCAACATAATCATCTTTGGCAGCTCTCCAAACATCATAACGAAGTGATGTGTGATAGACATCCATACTCACACTCTAGAAAGCATAATTATTTCCATCAAACTATGGTGCCTTAGAAGAGGACTCCTGAGCCATGTGTTCTAAACCAAGATCTACCTTCAGTTGTTAGGTTGCACCAAGGAACTTGGTTATGATACCAATTGTTATAATACACAAATATACTAAGAGGGGGGTAAATTAGTATATCCCTTAAATCAATTCCATTTCCACTTATCAATCAAAACTTAAGACTTTCTTAATCAGATAACACATTCAAAGAAAGAGCATAGAACCATAACATCAAATTTATGTGGAGAACCCAATAAGGGAAAAACCATGGTGAGAAAAGTTGCTAGGAGATACTTTCCAAATCCAACCTCACAAATGAATCAATAGTTACAATAGATTTAAGGTCTTTAACCTAAGGAAGTTTATAACTCCTTGCTCACTTATAGAATCAAGTTGTAACCCTAGATGTAATGTCCCTTTTTCAAAATTTTCTACAAATAACCATTTACTAAAAATAGTAAGTCGACGGACTCAAAATAGCAAATCAAGAGCACTCTTGATAGATTTTTTAATAAAATAAAATTTGGTGACTTGGTCATGAATACAATATTATTTAATAACCAAATATATTTTAAATTAATATTTATCTCTACTTGGGTGTGGGTTTTGTTGGAGCATTTTTTGGCTAAAAAAGTAGATTTAATTGCTTATGGCAATAGTTGTCATAAAAGCAAATATTTTTATGAAACGACTAATTTCATGGATGCTAATTAACAATGACATGCAAGATACCTTCCTTTATGGCATGGAGATTGGGCACCCAAGAAGCTTCCAGAAAAGGAAACACATAGAAAACATAATTCTTGCATGTAGGTTTCATTCTTGCATGTTTTCCTTCACAGGTTTTTTTTATTCTTCTAAGGATGATAAACCAAGTGTTGGGTCTCAAAAACACAGGTTTGAACCATAAGAGGTTGCCAAGCTCTCACAACACTTTTGGCCAACGTACAAGGCCAATTGATGCAATTGTACCTTCTACTCTTCAGGATCTTCTAGACCTAGGTGGGTGTACCTATATGAATGATGCAGATTTTGAAATGTATTTCCTGTTGAAACAATCTACCCACAATGGAAAATGGAAGTGGATAAACAAAATCACTATAACTATACCTACTCCTACTGCACAAAATAAAGGTTTTGAATAAGTTGTTTGATATGAACTTTTATCTATGGGTTGAGGTAGATTAGTGCCTTCTATCCACATGGGCAATGGAGTCAAAAAACATGAATTATGTGTGTTTCCTTCTCTAGCTTAACTCTAGTTGTTAGGCACTTTGAAAATTCTATGACTGGTATAAAACCTCGGTAAAATTATGACTTGCATAAATTGTGCTGGGATGTTTCTCTATCAAGTTCTACTTCAACAATCCAAAAGAAATCCTTAATTCACTGTGACTTATTAAAAGATTTTAATTCTGACTTGCAGACACCAGTTAATTAAATCACACAAAATGAGAGTGCATTCTGATAAATCAGAGATATACTTGATATGTTGATTTAAATGATTAAAAGACCTCAAGTTGGAGACAACCAAAAATAAAAAATATGAATTTTATACATCACAACAACTGAACACCAGAAAGAAAATCACCAATTAAAATTCAGTATCTCCATTGATTCTGCTTCAAGAAAATCTGTCATTATTTACATTCCCAGTCCATTTTCTAGAAAAATCTAACTACTACCACCTATCTTTCCCTCAAAATGATTTTTCAAAATATTTATACATTACATACCAAGGGTCACGACCCTTCAGTTTCTGGTAAAACCATTTTTTATTCCATGACATCAATTAAAATATTTAATTGTGTTGCCTCTCGTAAAATTAAATATTTTTACAATAGTTCTGCTTTAATTTTGTCCCCTTTTACCTTTTCCTATCTTTTATTTTTCAAATCACATTTTACCTCAATTTTAACCGCTCTTTATATTTTATGTCCCAAGGCTCCCTTTATTGTATTTACCGCTCTATCACGGTCAACTTGTTGAACGACCGCGGTATAGCGGTGACTACTTGTCTAACCTTTCAGCCTCCTTACCGCTCAACTGCGCCCTTCATATCTTCAACCTGCGGTATCGCGGTATCTCTTCTTTGCCGCTTCCTCCGCTGATGACTTACCCTTTACCATGGCACCGTGGTCTGCTTGGTGACCGGTGGTGGTACCGCAGTAGCCATTCCAACTGCGAGCCTCTGTCCACTGCACCACCGCAGTTTGCATTCTAACTAGCCGCGGTGTAGCGGTAACCGTTGCCAACTACTGCCTCTGTCATTGCTTCCTTATTCACCATGCTACCGCACCCTCCATTTGAACCCCCTATGGTACCATGGTGGGCCTCCTATCTGCTTGCCTAGCTGGTTACTAATCGCCCACCATGCCATCGCAGTCTATGTTTAGACCGTGCGTGGTGACGTGGTAAACATTTTGTGCCTGATCATTTAGCCACTAGCGCCATACCACGGGTATGGATTAAGTCGTCAGCGGTATAGCGGTAGGATCAAATGTTTCAAACCACATTACTGAAAATGGATTTGTAAGGGGTTCTAGTAAAGTGGTGAAAGCCATAGGGTTAAGCATATGGTGGTAAAAGGAATTTGAACATTATAGATGGGAAAAAATGATTTTTTAAAGCAAAGATAGGAAAATAAAGGGTATAAATGAATAAAATCCCTTAGGTTTTTGATGAAAATTTGGGTTCTAACACCAAGGAAAAGAGAAATCTAAGGATGGTAAACCAAAGAGTCTAAGGCTTGAATACATTGGTCCTGATAGTCTCTTAGAGTAGATTTAGTTCAAAGTCTGATAGTGAACTTCAACGACATAGTTTCTAGTTTCATCTTTCTAGTAGTTTGCATATATTTTCTAGATGTTGTATTCCCAGTTTGTATTGGATGTGTCATAGAATATAGATAGTATTATAGTGTTATATCAGATTATATTATTTCTTCTCTAAATTATAGAGCTTGAGCTATTTGTTGGTGTGTTAATCGGCTTCCATTTGAAGCCCAATTTGGTGTGTAATCACATAAGACATTTCATATTTTTTATTTAGTTTCGGGTCTGTTGCAACTATTATTTCTAACAGCCATTTTGAAGTTATATTTTATTAATATTAGATATTTACCTTCATACTTTAGCTACTTTCAGTTCTAACTTGTTTTGGCATATTTTGGTGCAATATTCTGCATACTTGATTTCACTCTTTGGAGTAAAATTGCATGTTCATGTGGAGAAATGATTTACTTGTTTAAATTTGAAATATTTTTCTAGCAAGGGACATTACATTAGAATACAAATCTTTTGAATAACTAGATGTCAAAACACAACAACAACACTTCTTGTAGCTCTGTCTCATTGCCTTCTACACTTTTACATCTCTTTGCCTTTAGCTTACTCCCTTCGATATTCACACTTGCACTTCTACCTTCAGCTCACTACCTCTAGCACTCACATAATTTGGTTGGATCATTGCCTTCCACACACCACTTAAACGCTTTTAATTTCAAATCACTACCTCTAGCATGCATCAAACACTTTTTTGCAAATTTGAACACATTACTCTACCTTCAGTGCACTATTGTTAGAAAATTACATTGATTGCACATTGAACACTTGTACTACTTGATCACACACTTGATCTTACTTTTATACCTTCCAAAAGAAACCAAGTTTTTCTCTTTTTCGATCATCTTGAAAAGGTGATCCCACAATACTGGTTTACAATTTTTGGGCAAACTGGACAGTGAACTAAATTTTTTTAGCGAAATCTTCACTTTCGGGCTCCTGTAACGACTAAACCATGATGAATTGGAAGATGATGAAAACTAGTGATTTTTGATGTTTTGTTTATAGATTCTAAATATATTTTTTTCATTTTTTTTGGAATCAAATTGCACTTATTTTTCCATCTCCTTTGAAAATTGGTTTTTTTTTAAAAACAACATTTTTAAGGAGTGACGCTCACCATATACAACATGATTTTTTTTGTATGAAGGATAAAATTCTAGTTTTTTTGAATTTAGATTTGTAACTATGATATCTAGCACTTTCATTTGGCTTTATAGTGTTTTATTGGATATTTTTCCTTAATCAAGTTTTGAAGTCAAAGCAATTACAATTTAGACATAGGCAGACAGTATACAACATAACTTTTTATGTATGTATTGAAATTCAATTTTTTTATTTTTAATGGATAAAGGACATCAATACCCAGCCCGAACATATTTTTTAAAATTTTATTTTGATAAGCTGCTAGTTTTCCACATGTGCAGAATAGATAACTTGATTTTCAATGGAAAACCTATGTTTAATAAAACTAAAAAAACACACACATAATAAAACTAAAACATATTAATATTATATTTGTTGGATAGATCATTCTGAGGACTACCATATTCTAGTTGGGTTTGTGAAGTATCCTCCATTTTTTATCCTCAACCCGAGCTTTGAAGGGCGAAAATATAGAGTCTTTTTGTGTCAGAGGGTGGGAAGGTGGGAAAAGGGGGGTTCGAGCGAACCTAAGGGGTTCACGCGAACCCCCTTTCGACAATGGGAAACGTGGGTTCCCACATGCAAAGGGGTTCGTTCAAACCTTGAGTTCACTCGAACCCCTCAAAATGATTTTTTTTTGCATGGGTGAGGTTTTTGGAAGTTTTCCTTCCTCACTCGAATTATAAACCACTTTTGTGGGTTCACTCGAAACATATGAACATGAAACATGTAATGCCATATTTAGTTGGCTATAACACATCCATGGGAAAGGGAAATTAAATTTGATCCAAGCCAAGAGATAATCAAGACCTAGTTCAAATCTAGGCATGCATCCCTATGTTGGTGCATGCCACAAAAACCTTGTGTAAACAACTTAGAATACTAAATTAGCCCAACAAACACTTAACCCTCAAAATATTAACTCTTGGTCCCACAAGTGCTACCAAAGAGACAAGATTGCATCGCATGGATTACATCACAAGAATCAAATGAAATTCAAGAATATTTCCATGCCCTTCTTCCACAACTTCATGCAACATTCTACTGGCATAAGTAAACAAACACAAAACCAATATCTATTGCAAACATAGGAAACACATTCTTGAGATATAACTTTGACAGATCAACTTGCGGTACACTTCAATAGCTAAAACTTGAGGAGATACAATCAATAGACAAGATAAAAGCTTCCTCCAAATTGCAACAATATAACACAAACTGCAAAGAAATATAGAGCATTTCTCAGAACCTTCCATGATTGCAATAGTACAGTCTTCACTATGCTTACTCAGGAAACTTATGTGGTAACATATATGATTTGAGAACAGGAACACAGACACTTAACGCTTGATTTTGTCTAACCTTCAAACTGCAAGAACAAATCATAAATTTTGAAGGAATGCAAAGCATTCTCTGGAGCCTTTTATAGCCTTCCTTAGCCACTAACTATAAGAAATTCTTCTATATAAATTACAACAATAGATAGTGAATGCAACATTCATAGAATCATACACTTATTAATGAGCAACATGAAACAACTGTTCTAACAAGTCATGACATCCAACTTCATACATTATACTTAATCATCTTGATTGTACCATATGTAACTGTAGACACTGAAAATTGTCCTAGGCCTACGACTCTTAAATTCTTAATCATTTCCCCTTTTTTCTTTTATTTTCTAAAGTCATATGTCTTCTATTAATTAAATATGTTTAAATTATTTAATTAATTCATTTCTAATCTTTATTCTTCCTTGATTAATTAAATAAATTTTATTTATTTAATTTGGTCCTCGCTTGAATTTTGAATTAAATCATTATTTAATTCAAAAGATTCCCTTTGTCACATTCTTCTATGATTAAATAATATATTTATTATTTAATATTCATTGACCACCTAGATTAAATAATTTTTATTATTTAATTTCTCTTATCACCTCTTTGTTTGTGTCAGTCTTGTCTTTCACATCAAGTCTTTATCTATCCATGTCTCAATTAACCTCCACCCTTGATTAAATTATTTATAATTTAATCTTGACTATTCATCCTTATCATTTGCCCTAATTTAGCCCTAACCCTAGTCCATACCTCATCTTTTATTCTTGGCCATTGATTATTGAAATTCAATCTTAGCCCTTCATTCAAAATTGTCTTTCATATAAAATACCTTGTCATTGTCATTTTTCATCTACACATGCATTTTCCTACACAAGCTATCTTGCTATCTTGTTATCAAGTCTACTATCAATTCAAGTACATCCATAGTCATTTAGAATCTTCAATATTTTGCTTTGTCATTGTCATAGGCTTATTATTTGCATACTAAAAAATTTGAGGGAAATTATTATATTCAAGCAAAATGGAGAAGTGCAATGGAGGTGAATAAATGGTAACTTATGAAGACTCTTTGGTAATATTGTTTCATGTTTTTATGTCTTTATGCTTATTTGTGTTTCATTGTTTATTGGGGTTTGATTTATATGCTTTATTGCCTAACTTTTAATATTTTAATCCATATTACAACAACCATCCATATACTGCCACTTTGTTGAGAATAGAGACACCATCATCAACAACCCCATACTATTGACATAAATGATAACACCCTCAACATACTTGCAATAGATCTTACTTTCATACTCACATAAAGGAATAAATATCCATGTCAAAACATTGAAGAGACAAGATGAAACCAATTTGAGGGGTGTACAAGCCCCCAACTTAGGATCCCATCTATACCCAATGTCAAGTCACAAAGCATACACAACACATCCACACATGATAAACAAAACAAACACATGAAATACACAAAGAAAACATGTGGAATACATGAAGCAAACACATGAAATACATGAACCAAAAACATAAAAGACACAAGGAAAACATCAAAGACACAAAGAAAACACATAATCAAGTCAATGCAAACATAATAAAACACAAACATAAATGTTATTTCTAAAAATGATTCAAGTTAGTTAGGTAAAGAGATCCCTATCTTAAATTTGTCTCAAATACCAAATGTAATTCATCAAATGTGCTAGAAAAATCGGTTCTCTCATAAGGATGTTAAATCACTCATGAAACACATGGCTCCATTGGAAATACATGTGTGTTATGATGGGTGGTTCTTAAGTTCATGAATTAGCAAGCTCTATTATGCCAAATCCATGGACTGTATTTCCAATCACGCTTCAAGGAGCACATAAAGTTTTAACGTCACAAGAGACAAATCAATGTTTAATATCATAGGGGATGAATTGATAAACATGCCTCAAGGGGCATTATAAATGACACCACCACCAAATGGGTATGTCAATAATTCAAATCTCACAAGATGTCTATAGAGAAATAGGGTGATATGGCCCCCGTTGAAATGTCAACATACTTGCTATGTTGGTATTTTAAGGAAACAATTGATGAAAAGGGGATCCTTGAAAAGAATACACACCTCCCAAAACTAGTTATCCTTGTCCCCCAAGTGTAGATACAAGGACAACCATGCAAGAGACTATCGTGTTGCTACCATGGAAAAGAAATGTGGTTGTACTTAAGATTGTACCAGCATGAATGAGAATGATCAAACATATCAAGCAGAAATACCACATAGTGAGGAACAACACCATCTAGGAGATAGCATTATTATTTAGATAGATTAGGTTCATCAACACATGAAAGAGAACCACAATAATTAAGTTATTGTATTTAATTATTCAAAACCTGACATTCATTTGTGGAATGACCATGCACTTGATGATATGCACAAAAAAAGGTTATTTCTTTAAACTTTATTGCAAGTTGGAGGAAGAGTAATCAAGTAGGATTTGAGAAGCCTTGACAAAATATTCTCTTACTTTGATAAAGGTGGAGGTGACAATTTTTTCTCTTGTGAAAAAAACTTGCTTGCTCACCACATGATGTTTTAAATATAGTATATGATGGAGGATAAGATGAAGATGGAGAAGAAGGTTGGAAATCTAAACCTGTTTTTGAAAGGTATGGTATAGAATTCACATGATCCTTGTCTCCTTGTTTCATTTTTTCATTATATCCACTTTTAGAAATAATTTTGTATCCAAGCCCATAACACTTGTCCAATTTAGGTGAAGAAGTCTTATCTAAATGCTTATGAGAAGAATTGATTCTTTCAAAAAAGAAAAAATCCTTTTAATTTTTTTTAAAGTTAGGCATCACTAACACACAAGGGATGAAAGCTAAAGGGCCCCCATCACTATCATGGGGTAATGTTTTTAGATTTTTGATGTAAAAAACAATTGAGAAAATTAAACACAATAATCCTTGGGTATTGATTGTTAGATTTTGCACTCTCCCACAAAAGATGGTGTACAATCTAATGAACCCCAATCATCACCAAAACATGTATTCGAAGTTGAAGCATTATGTTGATCATTAGTTGTACTAGATGTTACCACATTTGACTCATTGGGATTCAATGGTGGTATTTTTAGACTCCCAAATGAAATGAGGTGTAAAATATAATGATCCCCTGTTAGAAATGAAGGAAACCACTATAATATGGAAATATGATTTAACTTGCAAATCTGAAATATACACTTGTAGAAAATAATGGAGAAATGATTTAAACTGCAAATAAATCACACAACTCAAGAGACATACACATAACACAAGGATTTACATGGAGAAAACCCTTTCGAGTAAAAAACTCCACCAAGAAAAGAAGGTAAATCTATATTATTCTTCAAATAGATTACAATACATAGAATTTCCTCAATCTTGACTCCAATTTAGTAGCATCTATGTACCTGTAAAACATTTCATAGTGTATCCATCTTAACCCCTTAATATATAGACTCATGGGGGCTCAAAATGCCACCATAAAACATTACCATGTGTAAAAATATAGTTCAGAAATACCATGGTAAAAACCCATATGACCCCTTACATGCTAAACGTGGTCTCTTACATGAAATTACACCCTCTTACAAGTTTCATAAGAATCCCTAGAAAATAGGAGATTATCTTACATGCTTCATAGACCATCAATAGCTTATACAAATATTCTCTTACATGTGTCATAGATGATTCTCACATCTAAAATGATATATCCCACTTTTAGCCCTTACACTTGTCATAGAATCCATCATAACATCCTTAAAAATAGGATTTCTATGTTATAACACTAAGTAGGCATCTTTTGATAACTAACATATTTTCAAGGCACCGACATGTGGAAAAAGTGCTAACTCAAAATCTCACACCCCTTTTGATGGAGCACAATTATTTAATAACATAAATGATATTTATCCATGGGAAATTATAAAGTAACAATAAATAAATAACTTATGAATTGTCAAGGTTGAGACACCTTGATTCCCAACATTCTCTCACTTATCGAATACCTTGCAAGAGCTAGGGGAGTCACACCATCATGGAATCAACTAGGTACAAGAAATAAGCATGGCCTCCCTACACCAAATGAAATTATCTGTGTTCACAGGTTTGGTAAGATATCTGTAGCATTCACCTTAGTCTCAATTTTCTTCAACTCAATCTATCCATTAGTAATAATTTCTCAAAAAAATGGTATTGTACATCCACATGCTTTTTTCTGAGCATGATACATAGGATTATTGACTAAATGAATTGCACTTTGGCTATCACAACCAATCTAAACTATCTTGCATAATCAAAACAAATACTTACACACAACCTTTGTAACCATACTACCTCCTTATAAACATGGGTAGCAAACATATACTCTGCTCTAGTAGTGGATAAAGCAACGGTAAGATTTCACTTACTCATCCAACTCATAGCTCCTCTAAACAAAGTAAACATATACCCATTAGTGGACCTTCGACTATCCAAGTCACCTACCCAATCTGCATCAACAAAACCTTGTATGTCCAATGTCTTATCCACATTATTAGTACGAGAACAAATAAAACAATAATCAAAAGTACCATAAAAATATCTTAAAATATTATTTGCATGATTCTAATGCTCTCTACCAAGGTTAGACATAAACCTACTCAAAACTCCCACTAGTTGAGTAATATCTGGTCTAATGAAAACCATTGCATACATCAAAATTCCTACAACACTAGCATATGGCACATTAGACATATCCTCAAAATCATCTTCAGATTTAGGACACATCTAAAGTAAACTTAGTGCCAATTGGTAAAGGAATTCTAACTGGTTTGTAATCCTACTGATTAAATCTATGTAAAATAATACTCAAATACTTACTTTGTGACAACCAAAGATTTTTATTACCTTGACCTCTTCTGATTTCCATTCCCAATATGTATCTAGCTACCCCCAAATCCTTCATCTCAAATGCACCTGAAATTTGAGCTTTCATCTCATTAATCATACCTTTTGTGTTACTAAAAAATAACATATTATCCACATACAAGGAAATAATTAGTAACTGATCATCACTACATCTAATGTAAACATAATGATCCCCTTTGCTTCTATTAAAGCCTAATTTCAACACAAAAGAGTCAATTTTTCAATACCACATTTAGGGTGATTGTTTTAAACCATAAAGAGATCATTTCAACCTGAAAACCAAGTGTTCTTTCCCTTTTACTTCAATTCCTTTTGGTTGTTGCATAAAAAATTCCTCTTCTAGATCTCCATGTAAAAAATTAGTCTTAACATCTATTTGTTCAATTTCAAAATTTCATAAGTAGCATCTATGGATAAAACAAATCTAATAGAAGATAGTTTAGCAACAAGAGAGAAAATTTCACCAAAATCGTCTCCCTCTCTCTAGGAGTAGCCCATAGCTACCATTCTAGATTTGTAATTCTCTAATGAACCGTTTGCACCAATTTTTTTTATAAACCCACTTACGACAAATGGATTTCCTTCCTTTGGGAAAAAGAACAATATCTTAGGTATCACAAGAGTCTAAGGCCATCATCTCCTCCTACATGGCTAGTTTCCAAGACTCACTATCATCTGTAAGAGTAGCTTCCGTGTAGGATCTAGGCTCATCCTCAGTACTCAATAAAGAAAATAAACAATGAAAAATGGTAGGCTATATCTGTCAACTAGATTCCGTTTTCTTGTGGATCTTCTCAAGGGTGGAGTAAGAGATTCTTCCTTAGGTTCTTTAGTATGCTCGACTTCTTTTGTCACAATAGAGTTTTCCTCTTTAGTTTTTTCACTTGAACTCTCTTCTTCTTCTCCATGCTCAAATTCATCATTATGTTCTTCTTGGTGTGCATCTTCTTATTGCAAATTAGAATTCCCTATCTTTTTCTTTTCTTTCTCTTTGGGTTGTATAGGATTAGAAATAGCTCTAAGTTCCCTGAAAATAACATCTCTAGAATAGAAAAATTTTCTGGTTAGAGGATTCCATAACTTATAACATTTTACATTCTCACCATATCCAATGAAGATAAATTTCTCATCTTTTGGATCTAACTTAGAACACTTTTCCTTACGCACATGAACAAAAGCCTCATAGCCAAAAAACCTTAAATGTGAAATAGAAGGTTTCTTACCTATCCACACTTCATAAGGTGTCAAATCAAGAGCTTTGCAAGGAGATCTATTAATCAAGTAATTAGTAGTACACAACTTCTGCCCAAAAACATTTATCCAACTATGCATCACTTAACATACCTCTAGCTCTTTCCATAATAGTTTGGTTCATCCTTTCTGCAACACCATTTTTTGGTGATGTATAAGGAGTTTCCTTTTGTCTTATGATACATGCATGCTTATAAAAATCATCAAATTCCTTAGAGAAATATTCCCATCCATTATTTGATCTTAATACTTTTATTTTCAATCCTGATTGGTTTTCTAAATATGATTTTAAATTCCTTAAACTTAGTGAAAACTTTAGGTTTATTTTTCATAAAGTAAATCCATGTAAATCTAGATACATCATCAATGAAGGTCACAAAATAATGTGATTTTCCAATAGAATCATTATCCATAGAACCAAACACATTTGTATGAATAATTTCTAATTTCTCTTTTTTCTTTATTACTTCCTAAAGGAAAAGATGCTTTGTTCTATTTTCCAAACACACAATGCTCACATAAATTAAAGTTCTCATCAAAATAAGATAAACTGTCCAAAAAAAAGTATTCATAATAGTTTTCAAAAAAAAATTACTTATGTGGCCCAATCTATGGTGCCACAACATACATGTATTTTTAGAATTTTCTGCCACATAGGTGGAATTCCAAACAGTAGTGGCATCAAGCTTAAATAGAGTTCCCACTTGAGTTCCCCTTGCTACCACCAAGATTCCTCTCACCAATTTGTAACCATGCTTATCAAACATTACATGCATTCTTGAATCATTCAACTTCAAAACTAAAATCAGATTTCTAGCTAATCCAAGAATATGTTTACAAAACACCAAGGGGGTTTTAATCCTCCCATTATTGAAACACAACAATACCTTTCCCCATCCAACAACTGGATATCTAGTGTTGTCCCAAAGGTAGAAAATACCTTCATCATATTTCTCATATGTGGAAAACCACTCCTTATGAGGAGTCATATGATACGAGCATCTTGAGTCAACCAACCAATGTTCATTAGAAGTGACATTACAAGCAGAAATTAAAACTTCATCACTTGCATCAAAGGAATTTTCTGTGGTAGAAACCTATTTTTTCTTTTCATTTTTTCACTCTTTCTGCACATGTCCTCTTTTCCCATAGTTCCAACACTTCACTTTGTTCTTCTTTCCAGGAATCTTAGAACAACCTTTAGACTTCTCCTTTGGCCCTTGATCTCCCTTTGGCCCTCTTTCTTTAGGCCTACCCTTGACAATGAGAGAATCCACTGAGCTATCCATAGCCTTCTTCCTCATTTCCTATGACAATAAATTTGCAACAAGTGCATCCATCCTGGGATCTTTGAGGTTAGCAGTGATAGAATAAAATTTTCCCCTAACTCAGGTAAAGAACAAAGAAACATAATACATCTATCATCTTCCTCAAGTTGAACATTTATAGATGCTAATTGACTCAAAATCAAATTAATGAATTTAAATGCTCTACAATGGATTCACCTTCCTTCATTTTAAGAGAAAACAATATTATTTTCAAATACAGTTTGTTCACAGAGGATCTTGGATTGATAAATATCACCTAGCCTTTTTTGTAAGGAAAATGCAATCTTTTCTTCAAACGCATTCAAGAGGACATAATCAACAAGGTATAACCAGATAGTACCTCAAGCCTTTTTGTCCATCTTCTCCCAATCACCATCACTCATTTTTTTGGGTTTATTTTCATTTGTTGTAGCCACCCATTGATCTCTTTCTTCAAGGAGATCCTCCATTTTCAACTTCCAGAGCTTGCAATTAGATCCATTAAACTTCTCAATATCCAACTGAGATGCAAATGCGTCCATGATTCCTACAACCAAAAATCTGTAAAAAAAAAATCCCACTATAGCACATAAAACCTTCACACTTCTACCCAATAGACAAAGCTATCTAGGCTCTGATACCAAATGTTAGAAATGAAGGAAACCACTACAATATGGAAATCTGATTTAACTTTCAAATCTGAAATAAAAACTTATAAAAAATAATGGAGAAATAATTTAAACTGTGAATAAATCACACAACTCAAGAGCCATACACATAACACAAGGATTTAAGTCGATAAAACCCTTTCAGGTAAAAAAACTCCACCAAGAAAAGAGGGGAAATCTATATTATTCTTCAAAGAGATTACAATACAGAAAATTTCCTCAATCTTGACTCCAATCTAGTAGCATATGTGTACTTGTAAAACATCTCATAGTGTGTCCATCTCAACCCCTCAATATAGACTCATGGGGGCTCAAAAGACCACCATAAAACATTACCATGGGTCAAAACAACGTTCAAAAATACCATGGTAAAAATTCATATGACCCCTTACATGACATTACAACCTATTACAAGTTATCATAAGAATCCCTAGAAAATAGGAGACGCTCTTACATGCATCATAGACCATCAATAACTTATGTAAATATTCTCTTACACATGTCATAGATGATTTTCATGTCCAAAATGATATCCTCCACTTTTAGCCCTTTTAATAACATAAATGAAATTTATCCATGGGAAAATGTGAAATAACACTAAATAACTTTGGAATTGTCAAGGTTGAGACACCTTGATTCCCAACATGCCCAATGAGTGCACCCATAGTATCATTATCATTGGAAATTAATGTTTCCACTTTTGAAGAGGGAATCAAATTACTAAGAGAGTTGGAAGTGTTATGTTTGACTTTAATTTATGAATTTTAAATTTTTTATCCACTTTAACTATATATATCTTGTTATTATAGTCATATTTCATCTCACGTTGAAAAGTAGACAAGACTCCTTTTTCTATAATCTACCTAGGAAAATATTGTATGAGAAAGTATCTAGCGTGACATAGAAAGGGGTAGGCAAATTTATGGGTCCTACCTTAATGGGTAGCACACACTATTGTCCCTAATGGATGCCTACTAGCATTATCAAAACCACAGATAGCGAGATTAACAAGTTCTATGAGATTCTTATCCACACCAAGTTTATCTAGAAGATCAGTGCTAAAAAACATTAAGACCTAATCCATTATCAACAAGAGTATGTCTAATTCTAGTTTTATTAATAGCAACCACTATTATTAGAGCCTCATGTTTGTTTTGGATCTCAAGTGAGGGTAATTCATGTTGAGGGAATGTAATATCCAACTTTGTTTCCTGCATACAATCAAACAAGGTTGCTACATCATTTGGTTTGACAGAAGGTGAGATATCAATATTCTATAAAGCTTCTTGGATCATCTTGTGGTATGTAGGTGATGTTTGAATCAATCCCCAAAGGGAAATTTTGGCTAGAGTATTATGAAGTTTCTCAACAAGATCATATTCTTGACCACTACACTGAGGAAGACTAGATGGGGGTGGAAGATATGGTTGAGGTAATGGAATAGATGTTTGTTTTGGTTGTTTATTATTTCTAGTGTCATATGTGTCTGCATGATAGCTTGGTTGCTTCAACACGTATTGTTGCACATGGTTACTAGTGAGTTATTTCAAAAAAATTAGGATATGGCCATGAGGTTTAGGAGGTCCTATAATGAGAGGTGGTTTAAGAGATCCAATAATTTGAGGGGTTTTAGGAGGTCTAATAATCAAAAGTGGGTTCATAATTTTATCTTGTTGGAAATCCTCTATTAATAAAGGATGTAATGTCAATTTTGAACTTTCACCTATACAACTCACCTTACTATCATTTTCATCATCTTGTGCCACAATATCTTCCCAAGTAGGAGAGGTATTGAGAGGGAAACAATCATGATTCTCATGATTCTCAACATTTGATTGGGTCCTCTTACACCAAGATACCCTGAGAAGTAGGAGAGATATTGAGAGAAGAACTAAAATGACTGTCATGATTTCCAATGATTGCATCCTTTTACACTAAAACACTCTCAAAAGTAGGGGAGATGTTGGGAGAGTAATGAAGATTAGGTAAAGTGGTGTTAGTGAATGTGTCAATGATTTTATTTTGTTCCTTCGTAATGTTATCATAGGTAAAAAATTCTAGGTCTAGACAAGTCATGATTTATCATATCAAAACCACATATTTGAAAATAAAATATGTTGTTATTTGGGCCTTATAGATCAAACTAGCCATACACAAAAAAAGTGTTCTTGTTTCAAAACAGGGACCGAAATAGGAACCAGATTTGGATAGAGAATATTGATAGAGATTTTCATAGAAATGTTTAGCCCAAACTGACTAGACAAGGATGCAATGCACCCTAGACATGTTTTTTTTTTTTAAATATGGAAATCATCAATAGTTTTTAAGGGTCTCAAGTTGTAGAGGAAACAAAATTCTTGAAATGCATACAAACATAGATTTTTGTCTGTGAGACACACTCATGCATGCATTTTTTATATTTTTAGGGTAATTGGATATGTTTAGATAATAATTTTCAAAAATTAAAATACTAGAATTGACTGATTTTTCCAAAAAAACTATAGAAAAGTAATGCTTTTGATCTTTTGAAATGAAAATACTATACATTTTTTCTTTTAATTTTTCAATATTTTTCACAAAAAAAATTCCATGCATAAATGACAAAATAATATCACAACAAATTTCTCAATGAAAATAAAACATATCTAAGCCCTAAAAAAGGAAAATTAGATATGAAATTATGCAATTAAATTCAAAATATTTTTTAATTTTTTCTTTTTAATTTTGATGAACAAATAATGCAAGTTTTTAGTTTTGAAGATGAAATAAATGTCAATTAATAACTAGATCTTCAAAACACCTAGATTTTTAAATTAATTTTTAAAATTTATGTAATGAAAATAAAAAAATGCAAGTGTAAGATATGTCGGGTTCACCAAAATGTAGAGTAGGAAAAGTGATCCTAGATCCAATTAGGCTAACTAGGATTATCTCATTTTCACATGACTCAACATTTGAACATAAACCTATTGCAAGGTGTGCACCCTTGGTCTCCTTGTGTTGTGCAACACAATCCTCAGGTTTGTGACATGGCTTATTCACCTCTCATGGATTCATTAACTTTGGTGGTTGTATCGAGCATTAACAAGTCAATCTTTTGGGGCAATGATAATCGTTTGTGCAACAATTGGTATTAGAGCTTGGGTCATGGGTTTGAACCCCTTGCTTGCATTGGGGGGGATTGTTGCAAGGTGTACACCCTTGGTCTCTGTGTTGTGCAACACAGTGCTTGGGTTTGTGACATGGCTTAACCACCTCTCATGGATTCATTAAATCTAGCAGTTGTATCAGGCATTAACAGGTCGATCTTTTGATGCAACAATAATCATCTATTCAACAAAACCAACTAGAGTTTGATGATTAGGTTGTTTCCACAAGGGAGAGCTGACCTCCTTGGGTCTATGTTGTACTGAGCTATGAGGATGATGAATTTTATGTGTGTTTAAGCCTAATTGACATGTAACAGGCTAGATTTGAAAATGTAATTTAGTGGAAAAACAAAAATAGAAAGTTAATAATATGTTGGAAAAGTGAAACCCTAGGACTTCACCTAGGATTAGTCACCTTTCTCTAATATACCATTAGAATTCAGATCAAAAAGGGCATGAGATTAACTTGCAACCTAAAATGTGAGTCAATCAACCTTGGATCTGAATGATTTTGAGGGGGTTTAAAATGTATTTTTGATGGAATGCAATAATGCAACTAGATAACAATGAAAATGCACTATTTTGATATGAAAATAGACAATCTAGAAAGTGGCAGATAAATTTTATGACCAGAAACAGACTAAGAAGACTTGTGTAAAGATATGATTTAAATTTTTACTTGAGTTGACTTGACAAGGCTACCCAGGGTTCCCTTGTCTGGATTATTGAAACTAAAATCTATCTTCATAGGCCTTAGGTACTTAGTCAGAGGCTTCTTCCTTTTAGATCTTATTGTTGGATCTTTGTCAGATGTTGAGATAATTGAGTTTTCATATCAAGTTGTAGGGTTTGAATACAAAAATGATCAAATGGTCCTCAATCTTCCTTCAATCTTCTTCAAATTTGTAACTTGCACATTTAAAGAGAGAGGAAGGGTTGTGCCATATAGGGGCCTGCCTCAGTCAAACCCCATGTTGGTGTTTCCACCTCCATAATGGAAAAGTTGATAAAAGAGAGCTTATCCTTTTGAGGGATAAAGGCTAAATGATAAATGCATGATGAATCGAAAATTGGATGCAACTCACCACTCATATATGATTTCCTTGAAGTATTGAAGTCATGCACATCTCTTTAAGACTTGATTGTAATTTGGATTGACTTTCTTGAAAGACCTACAAGTGTTAGTCCTCACAAACAAAATTATGTATGCATAAACATAAACAAACTCACATAAAACTTGAAATGATACTTTGAAAACAAAATGTTGCAATATTTATGCTATTGAATGCTCTTGACTTGATAATGATTTCTTCAAAAATTTCTTGATCACCGATTGTTCCCCCAGTTCATTTTCAAATCATGTAATGACTAGGTATTTATATGCAGTTAATCTAGTTTCTTGAAAATTAGATACCAATAGCCACCATTTAACATTTAAAATTTGAATAATAAATTGCCAACCCTAACATATTAAAATTTGGAGCCAAAACAGGGGAAAAGGCTACCCAGGGTGCCAAAGTTTCCTAGGGCACCCTTGTCTAGCCCCTATTTTTTGAGGTGTTAAATACCAGGGGCAAAATATTAAATGGATACTTTTATTTTATACATTTGATTCTTTGATAAATGACTAAATGGATCTTGGAATGCATAATTTAGGAAATTAGGAACACCATTAGGTCCATGTACATAGGAGGGAGCAAAATTTAGTGTGAAATTATCATAGGTGTTAATTTAAGATGCTATAGTTATGAAATTGACCTAGATCTAATAAATGATAACAACGAGGAACCTACAATATGAATTTGAGCCTAAATTGGTTGGTCTAGGGTGTGGTGTGCCCTAGATTGGACTCCTTTTCTAGATTTGAAAGTTTGAGATGTGGATTAAGGTCTACACTCTATTTCCTGATATTGGGCGAGTGCGCAAAGATGGGTGCCAAAAAGTAGCCACCCCACTTTTTGGCCCCATAAAATCCATAATGCACATGCATGTTATGGCTTGGAGTAACCAAGCCTTAGGATCGGTCACTAAAAAACAATCACACGAGCATGTTATAACATGCCCACGTTATTGCTTGTTAAAGTAATAAAAATTAACAAATGAGATTCATTTCTCATTTTCTACTATGCAAAGCCTAACTCATGGCCTACAAACCTTGCATAATGCACTCACATTCTAGGAATCCCTCAAGCTCACCAAATTTTCATCGATTCTTCACCAAAATATTTCCATGATGTCGGGGAAGTCAAAGGAGTAAGTTATTTCAATTTTTTAGAGTTAATTTTGTATTAAATAGGTAGATTGAGTATAATTTTTGATGAAAATTTATTTAATTTTATAGGATTTATGAATGCACCCCAAAACCATGAAAATATTAATTCGCCTCATGATGAAATCCCTCCTGAAGAACAACCTCAATAGAAACCTCCTAGAATTATTCATCATGCTCCAAGAACACAAGAAAATATAATGGGGCAGGAAAATTGAAAATAACATAAAAATAAATTGAGGGGTTAATTGCAAGGTTAAGAGATCCTACAGGAATAAAATCACATAAGATTGTCCTTGCTCAATCATTGCAATCCATAATATCTCATGTAGATTTAGTTTGTAAGCAAATAAATAGTTGGTCTGATAAGAGATAAGAGCAAAGATAGTTTATGTTGACAAATTATCATATAAACAAGTTAAAGATGATTATTTTTTTTAAATCTGACTTATATGCACTATTGACAGACCCAAGAATAAATCAACCCTTACATAGTGCATGGAAACAACACCTCTGACTTTAATAGGATATAGAATGCACTAGTAGCAAAAACTAAGAAAACAACAACAATGTTGGATAATTCTTGGAACTAGCTTTCCATTGATATCTTGTTTGCCCAATTTTGATACATGAGAGAAAAGTTATGCCCATTTTCTCAATTCTATCTATTTTGCAAAAAAAGAACAATTTTTTTTAGCCCCGAAGGGTTGGGCGCTAGTCACCCATGTGACCCTGGGTGGCTATATTTATTTAAAATAAAAATAAAAAAGGTCATAGCTTCCGCCAACGGCCCTACATCCACTAGCAGTTAGTGGCTATTAGGCCACCAATGAGCCGCTCCTCAACAGTGGCTACAAGGGAGACCACTGGGGTGACCACTCTTTTTTCATTTTTTAATTTGTGTGTTGAACAGAGTTGTACAAGGGTCGTATGGCCCCTGGTGCAATTTTTTTGCCTTGGAGACACCTGACACCAAAATAGGGAAAAATTTATATCAAAATTAGTTGAATCGACTGCCTGAATCCAATAGTGAGGTCTTTTTTGTGCAAAAATGCACCTAATAATCACCCACCTGCAAAATTTTCAAAAAACGAAATGGAGAATCACAATCTGAAGCCTATAACCCTTGTTGAAGAAAAAACTTTGAAATTGAGAAGAGGTTCATTGAATCCATGCTCTAATACCATGTTGGAATTGTGAAAAACATGAGCAATATGATCAAATAATGAACAAAGACACCTTCCATGCAAGAGAGTTGCAACAACAATATGCAATATCATCAACAAGAAAAATCTATAGAATGAACCTCAAGAATCTTCAAGGATTAAAAGAGTCCTCAAAGCTTGAGAGTTCTATCAAAGGCATTGAAGGCATGATAATACAATGAGGGCTAAGTGCTATATAGGAGCAACCCTAAATGAGAAAGGGATTAGATCATGACAATTGTCAATGGTTGGAAACACAAGGGCATACAACTGAGAGGGGGGGTGAATTAGTTGTCACATAAATTGTACTTATTAAACTTATTCTCAGATCTAATAATTAAACATGAAAGAAAAAACCATCACCACATCAGAAAAACGCATAACACAAATATTTTTACGTGGAAACCCTGTTAGGGGAAAAACCATGGTGGAGGTTAATCCACAAGTTTATACTCTATTAAAAGTATAGAAAATGGGGAATGCACATGCATTCAGGCACACTGCCTAGAGCTCACTTCTCAAATACAAAATAGGCTTACTGCCCAAAGGAAGACACACTGTCTTACAATCCCATTCAGATTAAATCCATCTGAAAGATCTTGAACTAAGAAAATAGCATTTGCTAATGCCTGATTACAGTTTCGGTTAAGCACATGAACACTCTTTCTTCTACTCACTCTTCTTCACACTTTAATTTTTCCTTTAAAAGATCTAAACTTTATTCTAACACAATATTCACATATCTCACATCTTGCTTGTCTCAAATGATATAAACAATCATTCATATATATCTGCATCTAAGGATAATCATCAACTACATCTCAACCCAATATAAAATGTGTACAAACTATCGGCCCAAATCAATAAAAAATTTACAATGTGAATCAATTGGCATCAGCCAAAACATAGTAGGGATCCAAAAAATTATGTCTCAAACACAAAATACCTCAAGCAATTAGCCTCGAAGATCCACAATATGCTACAATCACCTTATCGGCCAAGAACATGAAAAACATGAACACACAGAAGAAAATCACCAATCGCGAGCACCACGATCGATGCGAACCAACAACACAGATAGAGCATGATCTAGAAACATCCAAAATAATAATGAAACACCACAGGAGGATTCACAACAACTCAGATTACTAGAATCACAACATCTTCTTTTAGGAACACGAGTTACAGAAACAAAACAACTGTCGGAACACATAAACTCATAACTTGATCAAATCTTCATGCAAACCTTTGAAAATTTTGGTGGATAAACTAGAAATACCTTTCAACAAACCCTTTAATCCGCAACTCCTTACTATAAATATTCTAAACTAACCAACATACTAAACTTCAACGCATCACTGACAACCTGCAACTTATTTTATAACAATTTTCTCAATATTCTTGAGATATATATCCTTAAAGTCATTAATGCTAATAGTGTTGAAATCAATGAAAACCACATATCAACAATATCCAATAATATCCAACAATCTCCCCCTTTGGCATTGATGGCAACATATGATGTGAAAAATAAAATCAACATAACTTTCTCTTAGCACTTTCTCCCCCTTAGATTCTGACTCTTTTCTCCTCAACTCTTTTATAGATTTTCACATGAATCTTCTCCCAAATTCTGACTCTTTTCTTCCATAACTCTTTCACAAATCCTCATATGACTCTTCTCCCCCTTTGACATCAATGACAAAGGTACACATTATCTTTCTCCACACAAACTTTGAACCACATATCTGAACATCTGACTACTCCCCTTGAGTAGCAACCACCACAACATCAATCTGAATCACAAGATATGACTATGAAATGCATAGTCTGATGCAAGTCATTGCATCTTAATTCTAATTAGGAGAGGTAATAACCCCTAGCTTCCCTCTAAGATACTCAAAATTATCCTTAGGCAAGGGCTTGGTAAAGATATTTGTAATTTGTTCCTTAGTAGGCACATACTCTAGTCTAACTTCCTTTTCACTCACCTGGTCTCTCAAAAAGTGAAACTTTATAGATATATGCTTGGTTTTTGAATGCAACATTGAATTATTAGAAATTTTAATAGAACTTGAATTATCATAGAATATGGCAATAGGTTCATCATACACAACTCTGATATATTTCAACATCCGCTTCATCCACAATACCTGAGTACAATTTTTAGCATTAGCAATGTATTTTGCCTTTGTAGTAGACAAAGAAATGGCATTCTTCTTCTTACTTATCCATGAAATCAACTTATTTCCCAAGAAAAATGCACCACCACTAGTACTTTTTATGTCATCCACATCTCCTACCCAATAAGCATCAGTAAAAGCACTCAAAGTAAGGTCATCCTCTTTAGGATACCATAGGCCAAAATCAATTGTCCCCTTCAAGTACCTAAAAATCCTCTTCACAACTGTCACATGGGATTCTTTACGATCAACTTGAAATATTGCAACAATGCATACGACATTCATGATATCAGGTCTAGTTTGAGTCAAATATAATAATCTGCCAATCATGGATCTGTATCTAGTCTGATTTGTCTTAGGAAAATCATCATTTTGAGTCAACTTACATCTAGTCACCATAGGTGTACCAACTGGCTTTGAATCTTTCATACCAAACTTCTTTAGCAGTTTTTTCAAATACTTGGATTGAGATATAAAGATCCCTTTATCTAATTAAGTAATTTGTAATCCTAGAA
This sequence comes from Sequoiadendron giganteum, assembly GCA_007115665.2. NCBI lineage: Eukaryota > Viridiplantae > Streptophyta > Pinopsida > Cupressales > Cupressaceae > Sequoiadendron > Sequoiadendron giganteum. The sequence continues at coordinate 652,171,128 of CM021106.1, read as the reverse complement.
AGAATTACATTTCTCCAATCATAGACATTTCAAACTCACTCTGCATCTCATCAACGAACTTCATGCACAAACTATCATCTCCTCCAAAATTGATATCATCAACAAAGACTTCTACAATCAATTCTTTATCATGATCAATCTTGAAATACATACTACTATTAGCAGTACCTTTGTTAAATCCAAGCTTCAACAAATACTTGTCCAATCTAGCATACCATGCTCTTGGGTCTTTCTTAGGTTCATACAATGCTTTCTTCAATCGACAAACCATATCTCCTTGATTAGCCAATTGAAATCCATCAGGTTGCTCAATATACACTTCTTCATTCAGTTCACCATTTAGAAATGTTGACTTGACATCCATCTGATAAACCTTGAAGTTTTTGTAAGCAGCATAAGCAAGAAATAGTCTCACAGCTTCAATCCTAGCAACAAAAGAAATTTTTTCTTCAAAGTCAATTCCTTCCATCTGAGAATATCCTTTACATACCAGTCTTGCTCTATTTTTGATAACTTCACCTTGCTTGTTCATTTTATTCTGAAAAACCCATTTAGATCCAATTACATTTTTGTCCTTAGGTCTAGGAACAAGAGTCCATGTATCATTCTTCTCAATTTGATGTAGATTTTCTTTCATTGCTTCCATCCAATGTTCATCTTTGCATGCTTCATTGACATTGTTAGGCTCAATCTTTGAAATCAAACAATACTCTTCTACAATTATTCTCCTAGTCTGAACACCTTTGTTCTTATCACCTATAATATGATCTTCTGAATGATTTAGTATTACATACCTTGGAGTATTAGGCTCTTGAACTTCAGGCTCTTGTGATCTTGTTTCTGCACTTTCACTAGTTTCTCCCTCTTGATTTTCTTGATTCACTGGAATGGTTTGAACTCTCTTTCCTTTATTGGAATTGTCATTTTGATTGTCTAAATCATATCCATAGGTTTTGGATGGTCTAAATGTGTCTTCATCAACCTTTACATTAGCACTTTCAACTGCTTTCCTTTATCTCTTATTGTAGCACAATAAGCTTTACTTTTAGTAGAATAACCAAGAAAGATTCCTTCACCACTTCTAGCATCAAACTTTCCTATATCTTCATCTCTTTTGATATAACATTTTCTTCCAAATATTTTGAAGTATCTAACAACAGGCTTATGACCAAACCATAGCTCAAAAGGGGTCTTACCAGTATCACCTTTGGCATATACCTAGTTAAGAGTGTAAATGACAGTACTCACAACTTCTCTCCAATAGATATGAGGCACATTTCCTTCAAGCATCATAGTCCTAGAAACTTCTTGAATTTTCATGTTCTTCCTTTCCACAACTCCATTTTGTTGAGGGATCTATGGGGCAGATAATTGTCTCTTTATCCCATGCTCTTCATAGAAGGAATTAAACTCACCGAAAGTGAATTCACCACCTCTATCTGATCTCAGACATTTAATCTTCAGACCTATCTTTGTCTCAACCATAGCATTGAAAATTTTGAATTTCTCTAGAGCTTCAAATTTTTCTCTTAAGAATGTAACCCACATCAATCTAGAATAATCATCAATGAGTAACATGAAATACCTGTCACCTTGTAAACTTCTAACTCTAGCAGGATCACACAAGTTAGTATGCACAAGCTCCAATAATTCATTTGAACAATACTATTTACTTCTGAATGAGACTCTAGTTTGCTTCCCTAACTGGCATTCCCTACATATAGTATTAGTAGGTTTTGTCAACTTAGGAAGATCTCTCACTGCCTGGGTAGAACTTATCTTGATAATATTGTCAAAGTTTACATGACACAATCTTCTATGCCATAACCAACTTTCATCAACTTGAGCAATTAGACAAATATTATTAGTAGTACTTAAGGGAAAGATATTACCTTTTTTTTTGTACTAGAAGCAATCACATTTCCAAAACTCCCTAGTATTTTTCACTTTCTATCCTTGAATTGAAGATTATATCCCTTGTCAACCATCTGTCCAACACTTAAAAGATTATGCTTAAAACCTTCCACATATAGAACATCATCAGTATTATGCTTACCATCAAAAGAAATGGATCCTCTGCCATATATTACACCAGCTTTGTCATCACCAAATCTTACAACACCACCATCATACTTTTCCAAACTCACAAATTTAATTTTATCACCTGTCATGTGATGAGAGCATCCATTGTGAATCACCCATTCATATTTTTCTTCAACTTTGGTAGCTAGAGCTTTCTCCACATTCATGCAACTAGTAGATTCAGTAGGTATAAGATTACTTTCCTTTATAGCAATAGATACAAAATCATCCTCACTTACATTCCCTTTATTAGATTCATCATCTGTCACACCTTCATCAGCAGGAAAATAACACTTTCTCTGGAATCTAGCCTTGTTAGATCTCAACTTAGGAACTCTTTCAGGACACCTTAATGCAAAATGACCTATCGTATTGAAAGAAAAATATTTAAGAGGAAATTTCCCTTTATACTTACCTTCTCCTTTGGCTACTCTCTTGACAAGAAGTGCTTCAAGCTCATATAGCTTTCTCTCTTCTTCATCAATCTCTCTCAGTTCCTGCTCATATTTAGAAATTTTTCTAGAAGAACTTTCTCTTGGATCATATCTATGCTTATCTTTCCCAGATATAGTAGCTTTGAATGCAATTTCTATCTTAGGAAGAGATTCACCAAACTCACTTAACTCAAAAGTAGCAAGCTTTCCAATCAACATGTCACTGGTTACATTTTTCATAGTTTGGATCTCCTCAATAGCAACAATTTTGTGTTTGCATGCAACATGAAAGGATTTGAGCACCTTAGAAACAATCTTCGATTCTTCCAATGTTCCACCAGCACATTTGATACTACACACAAGTTCATTCACTCTCTACATAAAAGAAGTAATTTTCTCATCTTCACCCATTCTCAATGTTTCATATTTCCCTTTTAGGCTCTACAACTTAGCAATATTCACATGTGTATCACCTTCATACAAGATTTCCAACTTTTTCCAGATCTCATAAGCAATCTTCAGCTCCATCACATTTGTCATTTCAAAATCAGTCAAAGCACTCAACAATGCTTCCTTAGCCCTAATATTGTACTCAACTTCTTTAATCTCACTTGCAGTAGAAGGACCATTTTGAGGTATGATATATCTGTTCTTTGTAATTGTCCACTAGGGTTCACCAATACATCTCAGATGACACTCCATTCGAATCTTCCGTAGAGAATAATTTGTTCCATCAAATCTCAGACTATCCTTATTATATGTCACCATCTCAGATCACCTCAAGCAATCAAGCTTCTCCAAAGGAACCCACTTTGATACCAATTGTTGGCAGTTCACAAGGGAAGACAACTGAGAGGGGGGGGGGTGAAATAGTTGTCATAGAAATTATACTTATTAAACTTATTCTCATATCTGATAATTAAACATGAAAGAAAAAAACATCGCCACATCAGAAACACTCATAAGACAAGCATTTTTACATGGAAACCCTATTAGGGGAAAAACCATAGTGGAGGTTAATCCACAAGTTTATACTCTATTAAAAGTATAGAAAATGGGGAATACACATACATTCAAGCACACTGCCTAGAGCTCACTGTTTAAATACAAAAGAGGCTTACTGCCCAAAGGAAGACACATTCTCTTACAATCACATTCAGATTAAATCCATCTGAAAGATCTTGAACTGAGAAAATAACATCTGCTAATGCCTGATTACAATTCTGGTTAAGCACATGAACACTCTTTCTTCAGCTCACTCTTCTTCACACTTTACTTCTGACTTTGAAAGATTTAAACTTTATTCGCACACAACATTCATATATCTCGTATCTTTCTTATCTCAAATGAGATAAACAATCGTTCATATATATCCACATCTAAGGATAATCATCAACTACATGTCGACCCAATGTAAAATGTGTACAAACTATCGACCCAAATCAACAAGTGTCAGCCACAACATAGTAGGGATCCAAAACATTATGTCTCGAACACGAAACACCTCAAGCAATTAGCCTCAGAGATCCACAACACGCTACAATCACCTTGTTGGCCAAGAACATGAAAAACATGAACACATAGAAGAAAATCACCAATCACGAGCACAACGATCAACGCAAACCAACAACATAGATAGAGCACGATCTAGAATCATCCATAAGCATCATGAAACACCACAGGAGCATTCACAACAATTCAGATTACTAGAATCACAACATCTTCTTTCAGGAACACTAGTTACAAAAACAGAACAACTGTCAGAACACAAAAAATCATAACATGATCAAATCTTCATGCGAACCTCTGAAACTTTCGGTGGATAAACTAGATATACCTATCAACAAACCCTTTAATTCATAACTCCTTACTATAAATATTCTGAACTAACCAACATACTGAACTTCATTGCATCACTGACAACCTACAACTTATTTTATTACAATTTTATCAATATCCTCAACATACACAACCTTAAAGACATGAGTGCTAATAGTTTTGACATCAATGACAACCACATTAGCAATATCCAACAATCTCCAACATCAACATCTCATGCAATGAGACAAAATGATCTAATAATAGCTTTCTAGTTAACATAAAAAATCACTCCTAATTTTAGCTTAAAAGCATGAGAATAAATTAGACTAATAATTATAAAAATTATTTAATTATTAGATAATGCATGATTTATTTCACAAACATGAGCGTGTTATTACATGATAGCATTATGTGCAATTGCATAACACAAGTGCATTATAACATACTCATATTTTGTGAAAGCATTCAAATATTACGAGTGTGTTATAACACACTTGCACTATGTGCAAACCAAACCATAATGCGAGTGTTTCATTATAATGCACTTGCATTTTCTCTTTTTCAAGACCAAAAAGTGGAGTGGCCACTTTTTGGACCCCCATATTTTTGCACCTATCCATACTTCATGTTTTGATCCAGGCCTGAATCAAATATCACGATTTGGTTTGTCGCCTTCCTTTGTTTCTTTTCAATTCTTTGTTTCTTTGTTTTAGATCTCTTGGGAGGGGTATTCCTTCCCAAGAACACATGGAGATTCACTTTGAATCTTTCTAACTTTTATACAGATTTTTTGAGATCCAAACATCACACATCTTAGTTGGTTTGGTGCGTTTCTCAGTTTTGTGATTTCTTTTACAATTCAGAAAGAAATAATTTGGTTCTTCAATTTCCATTGCTTATATCTATTGTTTATTAGTCGATTTGAGAGCCACTTCTTTTGAAATTTCTTAAATCGCATCAATTTTCCTCCACACATAAAGATATGAATCTCCTTTCAATATTTATGTGTCTATATCCATTAAAATTCCTAAAGATCTCCTTATTTTCTCTAGACATTCTTCCAACCAAAACTCTGAAGGCTGATTATATAATCTAATCCACTTCGAACATTCATAAGGTTTATAATGGGAGGGAAATTAAAATTTGGTATCCATTTTTGAATGCCCTCCTTGTTTAACATTGTGAAAAAAAATCCCTTTGGGAGGAATTTAACATGTGATTTCCAGTTTTCAATGATCCATGCCCTAATTTGGTCTCTCTTCAATCTTGGACCAATAAATCGATAGAGAATTGCATAATTGAGCAACATCTCATCATCTTCCTCCGATTCATCAATGATATCTATTATTTGTATGTGCAGGAAAGCGTAGCCCCTCCATTTTCCTTCATCATTTTCCTTTTCTGTTCAACCACTTTCACCGTATTCACCATTCTCTCCATGATCACCTTTTCACATGCTTTTTTATAAATATGACTTGGATATTTATTAATTACAACAAGAACTATGATTTGTAGTGGGAATAGAAGCATTTAAATTATTTAGAGTTGATATTTATTTTTAAATATATATTGATATTTACAAATGAAAGTATTAAAAAAGTATCATATTATAAGTATATAAAAGATATTACATTTTTTAAATTAAAAGAAAAACACAAATAAAATGAATATATTATCAAAAAATTTCAAATAAATAATGTAGATAAAATAAATTTATTTACTCATTTATTTGTGTATCTATAATAATTTAAATAAATATTTAGTAATTCATTACATGCATTTATTGAACTTATGACATGTATTTATCTATGTTAGTCTTATTAGGATGATGAGAAAAATTCATTGAATCTGATGTAAAACATTGATAGAATAATTAAATACAATTGAATTCAAAAATTAAAACTTGATGATACTATAATATTTAAATGGTGATGTAACATAATATTGATATTATATATTTGAGACACTTATCATTTGTGTATTGTATTAGAGAAATCCATTATTAATGCATCTAAAATATTTTCTATTTAATTGAGTGTGATGTAAAACATTGGTAGAACAAATAAATACAAATGAATCCAAAAGTTAGAAATTTAATTATAGTATAATATTTAAATGGTGATGTGATTTTTCATGAATCATATCAACATAATATTAATAATAAATATTTGAGACATCTATCATTTGTGTATTGAATTGTAAAAAATCATTATTAATGAATCTAAATATTTTTTTATTTAATTGAATGTGATGTAAAACATTGGTAGAATAAATAAATAAAATTGAATCCAAAAATTAGAAATTTAATTACAGTATAATATTGAAATGGTGATGTGACTTTTCATAAATCATATCAACATAATATTGATAATAAACATTTGAGACACTATCATTGTGTATTATATTGTTAAAATTCATTATTAATGAATTTGAGTATTTTTTAACTTAATTGAGTGTAATAAAAAACAATGATAATAATTAAACATAGTTGAATACAAAAGTTAAAAATGAATTATAGTATAATACTTAAATGGTGATGTGATTTTTCATATATCATGTCAACATGATATGATAATAAATTTGAATCAAAAAAATAGAAATTTAATTATAGTATAATATTGAAATGGTGATGTGATGTTTCATAAATCATATCAACATAATATTGATAATAAACATTTGAGACACTATCATTTGTGTATTATATTGTTACAAAACATTATTAATGAATTTGACTATTTTTTAACTTAATTGAGTGTAATATAAAACAATGATAATAATTAAACATAGCTGGATCCAAAAGCTAAAAATTAATTATAGTATAATATTTAAATGGGGATGTGATTTTTCATATATCATGTCAACATAATATGATAATAAATATTTGAGACATTAGCCACCACTTGAAGTGGGGTTTGCATTCCGCTTTGTAGTGGGTGAGGCAAGGGTCAGTATTATTGTACCAATTCCTACTCTGCTGATTGGGGGTATATGAATGCACTTTGTCCCTAACCTCCTAAAGGTTAGATAATTTTAAGCCCACACAGGTAGCAGAGTTGGCTTGGGCAGTGGGTTTGCTCCCTATTGGTCTTAGGTTCACCTCCCCATTGGTCTTAAGTTTCACTCCACTCTCGGGTTTAAGAAGAGCAAAAAATTGTCGAGATCTGACATACCATTTAAGAGCTTAAGATATACAAAATTAACTATTACAACTATGATACCCTTCCCCTATACTAATAACAAATAATATTTTTCGTCTGGTTAAATTTTATTCTAGACGGATGAGACTAGCTAATAACTGTTGATTTTGCCCACCATGCGTGGATGAGGGAACTAATCTCTCTATTCCTCTCTGTTAAAAACACAAAAAAAAACTTTAAACCCTCTAACGCGCTAAAACATCCGCAGCTCCTCGTCGTTTTTTATTGCTCTTCGTGGGTTAGGTTTTCGCATCAATTTCGGAATGAAGATTAGTTGTTCATCCCCATCACTGCAATCTCTGGAGGGCAAGCATGTCCTGATAACAGGTGGGTCCAGCGGGATTGGACTTGCCATTGCCAAAGAGGCTCTCTCACAAGGAGCATTTCTTACACTTGTAGCCAGAAGCTCCTCTAAATTGGACCAAGCAGCAGAAAATCTTGCCAAAGATGGTGGTGCCGAACACAAAATATCAACAAAGGTTTATCATTTTAATTTTATCTAAAGATATAGAAATCTGGAGGTCTAATCTCACTTTAATTATTTAATAGGTTGCAGATGTGGGAGTGTACGAAAACTTGGCAAAGGCAATAAATGAATCTTTTAAATGGAGGGCTGTTGACGTTCTGGTGTGCAATGCAGGAGTGGGAAAAGTTGCACTTCTGGATGAGTGCAGGATTGAAGATCTGCATGCCATCATTCAGACCAACTTGACAGGGGTTGTCAATACTCTGCATATTGGGATTCCATTGATGAAGCAGAGGAGTGCCCAAACACCCATGTCCATTGTTCTCATGAATTCTCTATCAGGACTGGTATGTTATTGGTAAAACTGTTTGTATTCTTTTTACTCAACACTCCTTAAATGGTGATTGTCAGTTGGAAGGCCTAGTTAAGGCCAAATCAATATGAGGTCAGCCTATAGATTATGCCTATTGTAATAGCATTTATATGTAAGCTGAAAAAGCATGTGCTTTATAGAATGTTTAGCCTATTTACCACTGTATTTTTTTAAATCTATCTTTCTGTATCATCACATCCTAAAAAGCTTCCAACTTTTCACCCTTAATTAGTTTGTTGATCATTCGTTTTAGACTAATTTCTTTTGGTTATGTGTTATTATTTTGGCAGTACTGTTTGTATGGTAACTCTGTATATACTGCAACCAAACATGCTCTAAAAGGACTCGGAGAAACTCTCAAGCTTGAATTGATGCCTTATAATATCCGAATTAGCATGGTCTTTCCAGGGTTTGTGGACACTCCCATGCTTGATAACTGTAAGTACCCTTAATTTCGTCTTAATGAGATTAATTTTTAATTTTATTAGTATTCAAATTTTGTATTAGATATAAATAGAGAAGATTTTCTGTATAAATGTTTATGAAAGGGATGTCTGTATCATGACCCCTATTTTGATTTCATGTGTGATTTGTCTGTGTATAAGATTTTTCAGGCTTCCACAATCCATACGTAGTAAATAAAGCTTCTCTAACAAGATCTTTGGTAGTTTTTTTTGAAAATATTGCTTATCCATAATCAAAATAAAGATGTATTTTAGATTGCAAGATAAGAGCTCCTTGTTCTGCAATGTAATCCTCATCCAAAGGATATAGCACTCTAACATCTATGAAATTTCCAAATGCATCTTCCTTAAAGTCTTTTCTTTTGTACTCGTGGTACGTATGTTTCTCTGAGGCTTTAGAAAAATATATTGGACATGCTAGCAATCAATCAAAAATATTAATGTACAGAGAGTTTACGGTTTTTTTTCATGTTTATTAATGTTCTTCATTCCCAAATTATATAGGTGGCCTGGAAGATGACAGAGATGTCTTACAGATGATTAAGGCCACAGCTTTCTACAACCGAGGTCAAGCAGAGACAGCTGAACAGGTTGCAAAATATACATTAGAAGCAACGAAGAATGGGACTTTTCTTGTCACAAGCCAATTCAGTGGTCTTGTGTTATCCACTTTTTCTCGTGGACCTATGCCTGCAGGCTCATTAGGAAGGGCTTTGGTTGAATTGATATTATATATTCCTATTAGACTCTTCAGCTTCTTGGCTGCTTGTTATGTCTACTATGTTACAGGACATAGAAAGAATAAGAAATGTTAGAATATTCTGCTGAGAAGTAAAATCAAATCTAAAATTTGTGTTTATTATTGTAAAACAAGATGTTTCTATTATCTAAATTTTGTCCCTGCCGAAGGCAGGAAAACTGTTGTTTTCATTTTTTAAAATTATGCAGGAAATAAAAATTAAGGGCCTATTCTAAAATTTATTTTAGCAGGTATTTTTCAAAGATCTTTTATCTTTTGTCTTGAGAGGAATTCTCATTTTTCTATTTCTTAGAAATAGACAAAAACTTGTAATCAATTATATCTCACGAAATCAAAAATCAATCCTTTCTTCGAATGTTTAATTTTCTGATTTTATTTTCTTCAAATTTGTGCTCAAAGATTTTTTTGATTGCCTCCTGTCAATTTTGCTTGGAATTTTTCATTTGTAAAAATGAGACCAAAAACAATTAAAGCTTCTTCTAATGTCCCTCTTTTATGTTGGTTTTCAAATGGGTACCTAAACACTGGGAGGCTACTGCTGTACGTACCTTAAATGTGTCACCCAGGCATCAGAATGGCTAGAGACATGTAAATTAGTACTGGCTTTACATAACTCTGCTTTTTCCCTGTTGGTTTCTTGACAATTATCTGCATTAAGACCAGTTCCTTAGATTATCTTTGATTTTTTTCTATTAGCCATGGCAGTAACGTGTAAACCTCCCAAGACTCCCTCTGTATCTATGCCCTGTCAGGATTTAGACGAGCATTGGTTACAATATTTGCCACAGAAATGCCTGTCTTCAAAATTCTACTTGTCAATGCAGGAGGTATAAAGCCTGATATATATGGAATGTCTTGTCTGAGAACGACGTCATACTCCCTGTTGACAGAGTTGAATGTGCTTAAGAATTCAGAGCTCTTCGAGGATTGTTCTTGTACCCTCCATGAGATCGGAGCTATTTGAGGTATTGTATCGAAAAATTCACGTGCCTTGTCTATACTCCCACATGTTGCATACATGCCAGACAGAGCATTTCCAGTTATAATATCTGTGGAACCCCTTTCCATTTTGCTTTGATGGATGTCCATACCCTGTTTCAAGCATATGTCGAGGAATTTGGCTTTATCCCATTTTCTTTCTCTTGCTGGTCGGCTGCAAGTTGTGAATGGTATCCTCGCCCCTAGTCATGTCTATGTTTCTTCTTCTTGGCTTCCTTCTCATGCTTGTTTGTTATAGGCAGCTTACTCAATTAATCCATAGTTTTTTGTGGGCCAAATGGAATCACAGCCGTGGTCTTCCAGTTACATCTTGGCTTCATCGTATTGAGCCTAAGAATAAGACTGGTTTGGGTTTTATTGATCCATTTACTCAAGGAGTGTGTCTTGTTGCTCAGTGGATTACTTGTGCTTTTCAGGGTGATCCTTCATGGGAGTTGTTGGTACGCCATATCTCCATGTCGTTGGCATATGACTCTTGGTTGTCTTCCCATTGGTATGATCAACCGTTGCTTACTCCTTTTTTCAAACCTAGAGCATCATTGTAGTTTGCTTCTGTTTGAAAGGCATGTAAACAGGTATCACCACTTCTTATTTAGAATGCATAGTCTCTTTGGCATGGGTACATTTTTTCCACTTCATCTATGTGGTAGAATTATCTTGTTCGGTCTAATGATCTACCATTGGCCCTTGACCCTCATTTCAAAGCTGCTCGATTTGTATGCGAAGGAATTCATCCTTTTTGTAATCTGTGGAACTTTCAAGCCTTGATTGGAAAACGATGCAGTAGCTTCATTTAAAATCTCATCTTCTTCCAGCTACTCTCCTGCTGCTTCAGGAGCTTTCCATGCTAGTGGCTCCTACTCTGTTGGGTCTGATTATCACGCATTACTTGCAACTTTACCAAGGATTACTGGCCTTTTGCGGTCAGGTTTATTGTTTTCCCTATCGAAACTATCCATCGCTTGACCCTGCCCACTTTACCTCGTGTTCCATGTCTTAATGCAAAGTGGAATTGTACCTTTTCCATATCTGCTTGGTTTGCTCTTTGTGATCGTTTATGGCATTCTACTACTGCTAAACAGACTCATCTAACAACATGGTGTCTACTTCATTTTTAAGCTGCCTATGGGCAGTTGTTTACGTTTCCTTTCAACAACTCCTTTTCCTTGGCCCTTTTGCAATCTTCATGAAACTGTGAAGCATGTCTTTTGGTTATGTCAGCAAGTGCATTTTTTATGTTTTGCTCTGTCTTCTACTTTTCCTGTTATTTTTGTTTGCATATGGACATGGAAATCAACACTTTTGGGCCTTCCTGTTTCAGAGTCTTTTCGTCAGCTTATTGTGCAGTTTTTTTTTTTTTTTCACTGTCTTGCCATGTTTTCTCATAATACTTTTCCCTTTGAAGTGGAATGCCAGATGCTAGTTCTCTTGTTTGCCTTGTAGAAGAAAATTTTATCTACTCTAGTTAAGGAACATAGAACTGCTTGTCAAAAGCTTCAGATTAAGCTTTCATCAATTCAATCTCAATTGCAGGCTTGGATCTGACTGTTGTTTCTGCCTCTGACTTTGTTTTACTTATACTTGTGCATTACTGCTATAGAGCAATCTATTCCCCAATACTCAAGGGATATCTTAATGATAGCCTTGATACCAGCAGCCCTGGCCTTTTCCATGCTGCTCATCTCTGCAGAGAGGTCTGATGATCAGAAGTCAGTATAAGCAGTCTTAGAATCCTATAATTTTCCAAAGGATATTCTGCACACAAATGCGCAGGAATATGTTTTCAGTCAAGTTGGGAGTTTTCAGATGATCTTGGTAAGGCATCTCAGGGGATATCAGTCCAGGATAATTGCAGAACAGGTCGTTGGGATATCCAAATGAAAGTCCTACTATCAACATCCCTTGCATTTTCCATGATGCTTATTTCTGTAGTGAGATCTGATGATGAGAGGTCAATATATGAAGTATTAGAATCCACTAGTTTTTCAAAGGGTATTATGCCTACAAGTTTGCAGGGATATGCATTAAATCCCAATGGAAAAGAACTTGGATTGAGGACGTGGAATATTGCTGCTTTCTATTCTATTGCTCTTGGTTTTGCAGTAGTGCTTTTTTCCTCAGTCTAGTAATAATGGTTTCTGTAGTCTAGTGAAAGATTTGCAAGTGGGTACTGCTCAAAATTTGTTAGTGTAGCATTTTTGGAAGTAGGTGTTTTTGTCATTTTTTTTTAGGATCACATTTGTTAATTTCTTTATGGTTATATTGATTAGTTGTTTGATGTTTAGGTGTTGATGTCATTATATTTTCAATCATGTTGTTCTTTGTGATAAATTATGCTTTAAATGGTATAACACAAGTTCATATGATATCATTCTTGCTAAATAATTTTAAAAATCTTAGAACTATTTCTCCATTTTTAGAGAGTTATGTACATTCTAGGCTTTTACAAGTTACATGTGTAATATGAATATTTTAAATAATAACAAAATTTGGGAAGGTTAACTAGTTTTGAATCTTTAGTTGCATTGTAACTTGGTCTTAATATGTCGTTTTAAGAGATTTGTGGTCTAAAAGATAGGTAAGCTAGGACAAGGGGTATTTTGTGATAATATTTCAAGGTTTTCTTGTGCATCATGTATAGTTAAGTCATATGACCATGTTATTTCATTTTTCTTTACTTGTCTTGTGGGATCTTTGAGAATACCCTTTTTGGTTTGTAGAACCTAGGGTGTCTAGAGGTTCAACTCACTCTTGTCAATTGGTCTAAGTCTCCTATAATTTAATTATGAATTTCACCTAAATATTTAGCTTGGCATTGGCTCCCCTAGGTTAATCTTTAGGCAAGTCTTCAAGAGTTGCAATTTAAGGCTTGGAGCACTAACAAGTTCCATATCTGATGTCTCTAGGAAAATTCACTGCCAACAATTCATTGCCATGATAAATTCATCTCGTGGAAAATTCACCACGAGTAATTCATCGTCATGGATAATTCATCACATACAATTAGAAATTTTGATTTATGATAATAAAAATGAAAACATGTTTCAATATATTTTATTTTATTCTAGTAAACCAATTATACAACAATATCAGTCATCTATATTATTATTGTGGTGGAAATTATTCTTTTGCAAAAATATCTCAATGTCTTTGAATTATATATTAAAAAATGTTAATGCGATGAATTATCTGCAGTGGTGAATTGTTGGTGGTGAATTTTCCACGAGATGAATTTATCATGACGATGAATTGTTTAATGGTGAATTGTTGGTAGTGAATTTTCCTAAAGCCATATCTGATACATCAACTCAAGCACTATTCATATCCTATTGTCCAACATTTTTCTATAGTGCTTCAACATTTTTTCCTCTTCCATAGCTGAAAGAACATGGAGTTGATTGTAGTGCCATAATAGCTCTGTCACAAGCTTTACACTAGAAAAATATAATTAGGAATTTTTCTAAGGAAAGCTTAAAAAGTAGTATAACTTTGATTCCTCAAAAATCAAAATATTTGTGATTTTTATAAAGATCGATGACATCTTGATTCAATTCAATAATGTATTACTAAAAAATCTCACAAATGACTTTTTTTTTAAGACTTACCCCTTATTAAATTAACAACATGCAAGATCTTCCTTGTGTGATTGTGTAAGAATATAATGAATGAACCCTAGGTAAGTAGAATATATAAATCTATAGTAAGGAGTGATTTTTCTTTTTTTTGCATTAAACCACTTAGAAATTTAATTATAAACTAAAATGTTAGTAGATACAATAGCTTAAAATATATCATTTTCATATTCAAACAAATAAAATGTGAGTTTAAGAGTGGAAAGTAGAACTAGATTATGCTATTTAAATTATAAAATTGAGAGGAGTTAGAAAAATATGTCTAGAATATGGAATTTGATGTTGGAAATGGACTCCAAAGGGTGTATAAATGTTTCCTAGAAATTTTTAGCATTTTGGCATTAATAAGGACATCATATTTTAGCCTGGACACTTCTACAAAATGCCAATGTTGGATTTAAGTGCCCCTATAGACCACCAATGAGGTTTGGGTGCTCTTGCAGCCCACTTATGGAAAAATATTATTGTACATCATTGATGATGTAGGGTTATGTTGTTATCTTTGTCTATTGTGGCTCTAATTTTTTTATTACTTTCTCACTTTTATGTCTTAACCTCTATTCCATGTGTATTTCACCTAGGAAAGTATTTATTGCTATATTATTACAATATGAATCCAAAATGGGAAAATAAAAGGAATTTGGCTATTTGGAGATAGTAGGTTCCTCGACTAGTTTATTTTAACCTTCAACTATACTTTAGAAACACTCGAGTATGTGAAAGCCCTAGTGTGGTGAGAGAATGTTGTGTGTAGATTTGAACCTAAAGGAATGAAATGCTAGGGTGCGCATCTACCCACAATTTTTGTACAAGAATTACAAGGGTTGATAGTTGATGTAAACAAGAGACTAAATTAAAGGAAGGAGATAAGGGAATTTGTGATTATATTTGTGGGACACTACAATAGAGGATGAAGATACAAGGGAATGGGGATTCTAGGAGGCTATTCAATTTGGGAAGGCAATGTGTAAATGAAAAAGGAGACAAGGAAGAGAGGAGGACAAGGAAGATATAGTTAAGGATAGGAAGGATTTGGGAATGGTGTATTACAAGAAGTGCAACTAAGGATATTTTCTAGAGCTTTCTTCAATGTGAAACAATATGCTAAAGTAAATACATTGCATAAATTATTGAAATATAGTATAAAATAAATTATAGCAAAGATATATAGGCAGAGTTCATGCTCTTTGATCTTCTCTTAATTTTCCTTTTCCAAGCATACACTCCAATCAAGAAAAGCACCCATGACAACAAATGGATATAATACTCATTTTGAGAGAATAAGTTAAGTTAAATACAATAGAAGAACATGATTTAATGGTAGTAGAAAAATTGTGCCAAAGGTGACCACACATTTATTTCCTTGAATTATTTTCTCATTGTAACTATACCAACCAACTAGGGAACCCATGAAGGATCACATAAAGTGGGTGTAGGGAAAAGAAAGACTATAAATGAGCTAAAAGTAGATTATATGGTAGGGTGCCTTGGCAAAGGTTTGGTTGTTTTAACTACTAATATGTAGGAGAGAGAAGATCGATTGGTAATGTCATTGCAAATGAATATATTGGGTAGCCTAGGAAAATCTTGTAAAAAAATAAAACAAAATGGTGATGAGGTTACCACCTAAAAGAATTAGGTCAAATACAAAATAAAAATTATGGTGATGTAGTTGTCATGCAACTAAATATGATTGCCACAAAAGAAATAAAAGAAGATAAGCTATACCAAATGAAAGTGTTGGAATAATCATATATAGAATAACATATATTATTCCCCCCTTAAATTGATTCATGAAAGAAATTATATTCAATTTAAGGAAATATAGGATGGGAGAGAGGACAATTTCCAAGGTGTAAGTAGGGATGTAGAGAGAATAGGGGATGTGGAAGGAAATGAACTTGACAGATAAAAAAAACCAAAAGGAAAGGCCATATAAAAGGTGCTCGAAATACAAGAATATAGGATCAAAAAAGAGGAGAAGAAAATTTGACTAACAACATATGAGCGTGTTGGAGTCAAAAAATGACACTAAGAGGAGGGGTGAATCATTGTCTTAAAATTTTTTAACATTTTTCAAAAAATAAAACTTAGATAACTTATGCTCTCAATATTTCAATGATAAATACATTCATGAGTTGAATGCAACCATTAAAGAGCTGGAATGAGAAACATCAAAGCAAAACAAGGATCATTACAACATTATCACATTAAAGCAAAAAGACCACAAGACAAATAATATGACGAGTGGAAAACCCTCTTGGGGTAGAAAAACCACTCTAGAAACGCTGCCTTACTGGCTTAAGCTTTAAAACAACTCCTTACAATGCCTTACTGGCAAATTTTTGAGCACCCACTCTGGGAGCACCAACCCCTTACAAATTTAGGAACACCCATTCCAAGGAGCACCAACACCATCTACAAATTTAGGAACACCCATTCCAAGGAGCACCAACACCATCTACAAATTTAGGAACACCCATTCCAAGGAGCACCAACCCCATATTCAAAAACTTAGAACAATAATATATCAAAGGATTTCTCTATTTCAAATACAACTCTCATATACCTCTCCTGCTAATCTATCTAATATCTTAAAGATTCATACTTGAATATCCAAAATACCAGACACATTAGATACATAAATTCTGCATCATATTTGCAAAGTTTCATTACCGAGCTTTTCACTCAAACATTTCTCAAAATTATAGCTCAGAACATTGATTAATCACTGTATATATATGTATACAAAAATATGTACCCATTTTGTCAAGTGACTTCACCGAAGGTTCCAGATCAAACAAAATACTATAACAGTTATGTTCCAAAAACTCTGAATGCAATGATAGGTGGAGAACATCACAGAAGAATCTTTTCCTTCACATAACGCTTTATCCACAATGATAAAAACAAAATTATCACTGCTAAAACTTTCCAAGAACTATAACCGATTTCATATCATCATGAACACAATGTCTGAAGAAATCAACAATCTTTTCTAGATAATCGAATGGAGAAGGAAAAATAAATAAAGAGCTCTGATAACCAGTCGGAAGTTTCTAACAACCCACTTACTCTCCTTACAAAATTGAGCAAAGAGAAATAGTAACTGCCCTTTTAAAAATTTCTTCAAGAAATGGATAAAATACCTAATTATTCAACAAAGTAATCAAACAAATACCAGATGAGATTCACCAACTGCCCAGCTGAAGGAGTCATCATCACCTTCTTATCAACTGTCGAACTAGATTTGATTCAAAACACACTGTCCATTGTTTGTAACGTACTCAAAAAATTTCTCTAGAGTCGGCCAAGGAAGAATTGATTTGCAACTCAGAACAAAAAAACCTCATGGCGGCTAGGGTTCCAAACCCTTCAAAAAGATATTGCCCTAAATCCTTCCTTTCAAGTCTGTCAAAGACATTATAAACCATAATAATGCTTGAAGTACGATAAAGAAAACATAATTATTAACAAACAATCATAATGCTTATAAGTTCGCAGTCAAATTCATTTACAATAGATGCCAATACCCATCATTGACACATCACCATCAAGTTATTATATCAAACTGTCGATACCAAGAAGCTGCCAAGTCATTTCAAAGTGACTTTACACTATGTCAAACTCAAAGTGACCGATATGAAAATATCACCACTAATGTATGCTTAAGGAAACTTGATAGGGTTTAGACCTTTTCAATGTCGATTCCTCAAAGTTTAGGATGCCCGACAAGGGCTTAAATTGCTTTGTTAACAAAGACCTTATATCTCTTGAGTGACTGACACCATTTATGGCGTGAAATATAAATAATTCAATATCCTTACCATAGGTAATATTAACCATGAGATACTTCAAAGACATTCACCAATGTAATATAATGAAATAATAGCTACCCAAATTCAAATGCTTCAGCCAAGGTAATTGCTAGTAGAGAAAAGTATAAAATATGAACCAGATTTCAAGAAAACTTATTAAGTCACCTTCCATTGTCAAAACAAATGCAAAGAGACCCAATATCAAATATTCAATGTGACCTTATTTCATTTAGCCAAGCGATCAACCCTTGCTAAAGAGAATTATACGAAACCAGATAAAGACATCATATGCCATGTATATCAAATAATGTGTCAAAACCATTGGAACCAAGGAACTAAATAGATGCCATGAAAATAGAATCAAATGACCATGCACTGAGTGCCAATGCCAAAGATGCGAAGATCAAACTGAAAAATAATCAACTGAAATAATATACCTGTGACATGCAATAATAAAGGACCATCATGACATAATGAAACCATCTGCCAAACCGATAAGCACTATCCACATTAGCATCATCATATAGAAACCTAAAACCAAGATACATGCTTGGAAGCAAAAATATCCTAGGACTTGTCAAGATAACAATGTCATATATTTAAAGAAAATGCATGCCTTGAAACAAATGCATGCCCTGTCACAATGAACACCATGTCAAATACCAGTATCAACATATACATGTACCAAGAACTGAAACCTGTAACAACATGCCATGAAAAGACCATGTAAATCAACTATAATCATCATGTGCCATCAAGGTCATATCATATCAACATTAACTTGTCATTTGCATATCTTGCATTCATTATTATCATCATCAACTATAATCATCATGTGCCATAAAACAGTTTTGGCATCAAGGAAAAACTAACACATAAACAATTGAAAGCCAACAAACTCCCCCTTTGTCCTTGATGGCAAAACACATATCATCTCTCCCCCTTTTTTCCTCAATGAAAAAGAATGAAAGAAGTGAATGCAAGATGCCATGAAAATAAACAACTGAAAGCAACCAACACAGTAACCATCTAAAAGTATGAATCAAGAATCAAAGATCAACCAATATAGCGTCACTTCATAATCAAACAACTCTGCTGCATATATCTCCTTGAGTTAATCACATGGATAAATACAATATCTTTGCACCCACAACACTTAAAGAACCTGTCTGCACCATATACCAATTGTATAAACAATGTTACTAGTATGAATAACCATGTACCAAGGCATCAACTATGACAAAATAAAAGATATTATGAGCTTCTCCCCCTAACAAAGAAAACAAGAATCTCACTAGAAATCTCTTTCAAGCACAGTAGTGTCATAAAACATGATACTATCACAATGTCACAAGCATTTACACAATCTTAAAAGAAAATATCAAGATACTCTTACCAATTAGCCCTGATCCCCGTTTGTTACTTACTTGGCATATATATCATAATCATAAACAAGTTGATCATTATCCTGACAACATAGGATCATCATTTATGCTACTTACTCTGTCAATAACAATTTCAACACTAGTGTCAAGATGCTAATAAGAATCACTGTCATGTGACCGAGGACTCCTGCAATCTATTCCACTCATGACCAAGGAAAGAAACACCAATACATTTTATAGGCATACTATTGTTCTAATCTATTTACCATGCTTCAAGGAAGATACCAAAAATCCAACATATATCAAGCATGATACAAGCATTTGAACAATGTCATAGAGAAATCACAATTATAGTCTCACATGAACTACTGCTCATACATGACTATCATGGCCATACCAAATTCAAACTCCACCATGCAAAAGAACCTTGTAAAAAGACAGTGTTACCTTCTTCTTCATATATTTACTAGGACTGACAATTGCACAAATATTAGAATACAAAAGCACAGCATGAGCATTGTCCTAAGACAAAGACTCAACTGCAACCATTCCCTCTATGACCAAACCTATACTCTGCATTCTCCCCCAAGAAAGACTATCCATAAGAAACCATTGATAGGTAATGAGACTGTTCTTTGCCAAAATACTATCCACTATACTGCCCAAAGAAACTATGAGATAAACCATTATATTGTTAGCTAATCTCACTGCTATCAAGATGCATTGTCAAAATCACAAACCATTATTTTCACTATTCTCATTGTGTAACAAGTGATATACCACTCTGTGTTATGCAAAATCAAACATACACCACAAGAAAAATAGATACTTGATCATACTTGATATACTTTGTCCCTTTGAAAGACACAAGAGATAAACATACATACCATCCAGTAAGGGAATCCAAACCTTTCTTTAATGCAACTGTAAAAACAAATATCAAATGATTTCCCAAACTTTGTCACCAATGATACTGAATTAAGAAACAAAGCTTTGCCAACATATCAACCAACACTATCAATCTGTCAAGCTGAAAGTTTTTGCCACTGTTAAAGACAACTGCAAACTCACCATACAATCTTGATAATACTCAAGATAACACTTTTCAATACTATCTTCAATGTTTTTAATTTTTTTTATGAAGTAAGCATTAGCTACACACTAGATTGAGCATAGGCACTGAATCCATAATCCAAGAAAGAATCACATGAATATAGACATTGTATGGAACAATATGAAACACTAAACCATTTATTTCAAGCAACACCATCTTCAACATAAATTAGCACCACTTTCATATCGGATTAAGAAGCATGGCTAAACAGTGTATGTGTAAACTCACTGTCAACAAAGAACTATCATTGTACTTCAAACTTGAATTCCTTAACAACCTATAATGGCTGATCTGTTATACATAGTACAATAATCATGATGATCTCTGCTATATCAAAGGCTGTCAATATTTGAGAACTCTTATTTAACCTTAACCTATAATATCATATGCAGACCTTCACAATCAATTCAACCAGAATAAAACATAATGAAATATTGACATTTAAAAAAAATTCTTTGTTTCTTATACCACCAATAGCAAATACATGTCATACCTCATTCTTGACTTCATAGGGGTAAAATATGTTACCATAATAGACTCCCCTCGAGTCTTTGCTTCTTCTCAGGACCTTGATGGAAACACCTATGCAAGGAGTGCACAAGTAGTTTTCACAAATTCATCTTGATTTCTCTTCTTGTCATCTTGATTGCTCTTTCTTCTCCACACCAATGTAAAAAATTTCATTTGTTTGTCTAAAGTTCTTATCTTTCTATTAAATCTGCATTGTTGTACTTTATGCCCAATGTTATTACATCTGAAACAAATGATCTTATGATTGTTCTGAGAAATAAAATACTTCCTATAGACATTTCCAACTTTGTTCCCTACATAATTATCACTTGTATTCATTCTACAATCTCTTCTTAAGTGACCAAAGTTGTTACAGTTGTAACACATCACATTCTCATTTCTAGAGACATTAGAATGATTCTTATTTGACCATCTCATGCAATCAATTGCCTTATGACCAGATTCATTACAAACATAACAATATGCTTGAAAAGAATGATTATACCTCAATGAATGATCATTCCAAAGGTGCGAAGATCTGAAAAAATTTCTCCTTTCTCTGTGAATTCCTTTAAATTGTCTTGTAGCAATAGTGTTATCCTTTGATTTTGTTTTCTCTTAACTCTTTGGTGCAACAACATGGTGACCAAGATCAATATTCATTCTTGGTGTAAACCATTTTCCATCTGTAGTAGCAAACACTCTTTTAGATTCTTTGACAAAGTTTTGTCCAACCTCATATCCCAATCCTATAGGATCCTTAGAATTCTTTTCCCTATCCAACATCTCATTCAATAAATTAGTACTACTATCAAATTTTTGGTTTATACCTGATTGAACTTTGACACTTTCAAGCTCTTTCCTTAATGCAACTATTTCTCCTTCAAGTTTTTGACATTCAATATTTTTAACCTTAAAATCAGACCTTACAACATCTACTGTCCTTTTACATTCTTCAATTTAAATTTTCTGACTTATAATCATATCATCTTTAAGAGTTAGTTCTTTTAACAAGGAATCATTATTTGAACTTTTCTTCAACAAAAAGAACGCATTCTCTAGTTTATTACACAATTCATTCTTGTCTTTTAACTTGACTTCCAATCCCTCTTCAGTCCTTTTTTTATAAACCATTTAATCTTTTAGAAATTCCATAATATTTTTATCATCATTATGATTTTTTATTACAACTTTATTGTCATTAAAACTTTGTTGTAAGCGTACCTTGAGATCCCATTTTCTTTCTTTAAGCCTTTAAAGTTCATCTAAGAAAGGAAGCAGTTCTCCTTCCAAATCAACTTCAAACTCATCACCTTCACATTCCTTTTCACCAAATTCTTGTTCAAAGTCACTCACTACGTGATCTCCTTCTTCTCCAACTATAGAATCACTTTTAGTATCAAATGGCAAGGGTATTTCTTGAGGCAAAACTTCACTAGACTTGATAGGGGTTGATTGATCAACTTTTTTCTTGACACTAGTGGTTTTATTTTGACCTTTGTTTCTTTTCCACTTAGCCATAACAAATACTCCATGACTAGGATACCCTAAGTTGGTTAGACTTATGCATGGGTATGGCTCTATACACCAACATCAATTGAAACTAGATATGTCCATAAAACACATTATCTATATCATTCAAACATAAGTAATTTCTTGAACTTGTGACATGTTTAATAGACTCCCAAAACCAAATTCAATCCTAGGTGGTTTAGACCTACATGAGGAACCTATGCTATGATACCAATTATCGGAGTCAGAAAATGACACTGAGAGGGGGGGTCAATTAGTGTCTTAAACAATTTTAATGTTTGTCAAAAAATAAAAACTAGATAATTTCTGCTCTTAGTATTTCAATGATAAATACATTCATGGGTTGAATGCAACCATTAAAGAACTGAAATGAGAAACATCAAAGCAAAACAAGGATCATTACAGTATTATCACATTAAAGAAAAGAGACCACAAATGAGACCACAAGACAAATAATATGACGAGTGGAAAACCCTCTTGGGGTAGAAAAACCACTCCAAAAATGTTGCCTTACTATCTTAAGCTTTAAAACCACTGCTTATAATGCCTTACTGGCAAATTTTTGAGCACCCACTGTAGGAGCACCAACCCCTTATAAATTTAGGAACACCCATTCCAAGGAGTAGCAAAACCTTCTACAAATTTAGAAACACCCATTCCAAGGAGCACCAACCCTATATTCAAAAAATCAGAACAATAATATATCAGAGGATTTCTCTATCTCAAATACAACTCTCATATACCTGTAATGCTAATCTATCTAATATCTTAAAGATTCATAATTGAATCTTCAAAATAATTGACACAGTAGATACATAAATTCTGAATCATATTTGCAAGGTTTCATTATTGAGATTTTCACTCTAACATTTCTCAAAATTATAGCTCAAAACAATGATTAATCACTCTATATATATATATATGTATACAAAAATATGCACCCATTCTATTAAGTGACTTCACCGAAGGTTCCATATCAAACAAAATACTGTAACACTTATGTTCCAAAAACCTTGAATGCAATGATAGGTGGAGAATATCACAAAAGAATCTTTTCCTTCACATAAAGTTTTATCCACAATGATAAAAATAAAACTATCACTGCTAAAACCTGCCAAGAACTATAACCGATTTCATATCATCATGAACACAATCTTTGAAGAAATGATCAATATTTTCCAGATAATCGAATGGAGAAGGAAAAATGAATAAAGAGCTCTGATAACCAATCAGAAGATTCTAAAAACCCACTTACTCTCCTTACAAAATCGAGCAAAGAGAAACAATAACTGCCCTTTTAAAACTTTCTTCAAGAAATGGATAAAATACCTGATTATTCAACAAAGTAATCAAACAAATACTATATGAGATTCGCCAACTGCCCAGCTGAATAAGTCATCATCACCTTCTTATCAACTAGTGAACTATATTTGATTCAAAACCCGTTGTCCATTGTTTCTAACGTACTCATAAAATTTCTCTAGAGTCGGCCAAGGAAGAACTAATTTGCAACTCAGAACAAAAAAACCTCATGGAGGCTAGGGTTCCAAACCCTTCAAAAAGATATTTCCCTAAATCGTGTCTTTCAATTCTGTTGAAAACTTTAGAAACCATAATAATGCTTGAAATCCAATAAAGCAAAAAAAATTATTAACAAACAATCATAATGCTTATAAGTCTGCGGTCAAAGTCATTTACAATCAAAGCCAACACCCATCATTGCCACATCACCATCAAGTTATTACATCAAACCGTCAATGCCAAGAAGCTGCCAAGTCATTTCAAAATGACTTTACACTATGTCAAACTCAAAGTGACCGATAGGAAAATATCACCACTAATGTATGCTTAAGGAAACCCAATAGGGTTTAAACCTTTTCAATGCCGATTCCTCAAAGTTTAGCATGCCTAATAGGGTCTTAAATTGCTTTGTTAACAAAGACCTTATATCTCTTTAGTGCTCGACACCATTTATGGTGTGAAATATAAATAATTCAATATCCTTACCATAGGTAATAATAACCATGAGATACTTCAAAGAAATTCACCAATGTAATGTAATGAAATACTAGCTGCCCAAATTCAAATTCTTCAGCCAAGGTAATTGCTAGTAGATCAAAGTATAAACTATGAACCAGATTTCAAGAAAACTTCTAATGTCACCTTCCATTGTCAAAAGAAATGCAAAGAGACCTAGTATCAAATATTCAATGTGACGTTATTTTATTTAGCCAAGCCATCAACCCTTACTAAAGAGAATAATATGAAACCGGATAAAGACATCATATGCCATGTATATCAAACAATGTGTCAAAACTATTGGAACCAAGAAAATAAACAGATGCCATGAAGATAGAATCAAATGACCATGCACTGAGTGCCAATGCCAAAGATGCCAAGATCAAACTGAAAAATGATCAACTAAAATAATATACGTGTGACATGCACTAATAAAGGACCATCCTAACAAAATGAAACCCTCTATCAAACCGATAAGAACTGTCCACATTAGAATCATCGTATAGAAACCTAAAACCAAGATACATTCCTGGAAGCAAAAAGATCCTGGGACATGTCAAGGTCACAATGCCATATATCTGAAGCAAAGGCATACCCTGAAACAAATGCATGCCCTATCACAATGAACACCATGTCAAATATCAGTATCAACATATACATGTACCAAGAACTGAAACTTGTAACAACATGCCATGAAAAGACCATGTAAATCAACTATAATCATCATGAGCCATCAAGATCATATCATGTCAACATTAACTTGTCATCTGCATATCTTACATTCATCAATCCAAAGAATAGAACCAGTGATGTCATGAATCCCATAAAACAGTTTTGGCATCAAGGAAAAACTAACACATAAACAACTGAAAGCCAACAAACTCGCCCTTTGTCCTTGGTGGAAAAACACATATCATCTCTCCCCCCTTTTTCCTCAATGACAAAGAACGAAAGAAGTGAATGTGAGATACCATGAACATAAACAACTGAAAGAAACCAACATAGTAACCATCTGAAAGTATGAATCAAGAATCAGAGATCAACTAATATAGCATCACTTCATAATCAAACAACTCCATTGTATATATCTCCTTGAGTTAATCACATGGATAAATACAATATCTTTGCACCCATAGCACTTAAAGAACCTATCTACACCATATACCAACTATATAAACAATGTTACCAACATGAATAACCATGTACCAAGGCATCAACTATGACAAAATAAAAGATATTATGAGCTTCTCCCCCTAACAAAGAAAACAATATTCTCACTGGAAATCTCTTTCAAGCATAGTACTATCATAAAACATGATACTATCACAATGTCACAAGCATTTACACAAGCTTAAAAGAAAATATCAAGATAATCTTACCAATTAGCCTTGCTCCCCATTTGTTACTTACTTGGCATAAATATCATAATCATAAACAAGATGATCATTATCTTGACAACATAGGATCATCACTTATGATGCTTCCTCTGTCAATAAATTTTTTAGTACTGGTATCAAGATGCTAATAAGAGTCACTGTCTCATGTGATTGAGGACTCCTGCAATCTATTCCACTCATGACCAAGGAAAGAAACACCATACATTTTATAGGCATACTATTTTTCTAATTTTTTTACCATGCTTCAAGGAAGATACCAAAAATACAACATATATCAAGCATGATACAAGCATTTGAACCAAGGATATTATAGCACTGTCATCGAGAAATCACAATTATCGTCTCACACAAACTACTGCTCATACATGACTATCATGGCCATACCAAATTCAAGCTCCACCATGCAATAGTACCTTGTAAAAACACACTATTACCTTCTTCTTCATATATTTACTAGGACACTAACAACTGCACCAATATTAGAATACAAAAGCACACCATGAGCATTTTCCTAGGACAAAGACTCAACTACAACCATTCCCTCTATGACCAAACCTATACTCTGAATTCTCCCCCAAGAAATATTATCCATAAGAAACCATTAACATGCAAAAAGACTATTCTTTGCCAAAATACTGTCCACTATACTGCCCAAAGAAACTGTGAGATAAACCATTATACTGTCAGCTAATCTCACTGTTATCAAGATGCATTGTGAAAAGCACAAACCACTATTCTCACTGTTCTCATTGTGTAACAAGTGATATACCACAATGTGTTATGCAAAATCAAACATACACCATTAGTAAAATAGATACTTGATCATACTTGATATACCTTGTCCCTTTGAAAGACACACGAGATAAACATACATACCATCAAGCAGGGAATCCAAACCTTTCTTTAATGCAACTGTAAAACATATATCAAATTATTTCCCAAAATTTTCCATACCTTTGTCACTAGTGATACTAAATTAAGAAACAAAGCTTTGCCAACATATCTACTAGCATTATCAATCTCTCAAGTTGAAAGTTTTTGCCACTATTAAAGACAACTGCAAACTCACCATACAATCTTGATAATACTCAAGATAACACTTTTCAATACTATCTTCAATATTTTTTTAAAAATTGATCAAGTAAGCATTAGATAGACACTGGATTGAGCATAGGCACTGAATCCATAATCCAAGAAAGAATCACATGAATATAGACATTGTATGGAATAATATGAAATACTAAACCATTGAGTTCAAGCAACACTATCTTCAACATAAATTAGAACCACTTTCATATCAGATTAAAAAGCATGGCTAAACAGTGTATGTGTAAACTCACTATCAATAAAGAACTGTCATTGTACTTCAAACTTGAATTCCTATACAATATGCAAACCTTCATAATCAATTCAATCAGAATAAAATAGAATGAAATATTGACATTTACAAAAATTTTCTTTACTTCTTATACCACCAATAGCAAATGCATGTTGTCATACCTCATTCTTGACTTCATAGGGGTAAAAAATGTTACCATAATAGGCTCCCCCTGAGTCTTTGCTTCTTCTCAAGACCTGGATGGCAACACCTATGCAAGGAGTGCACAAGGAGTCTTCACAAATTCATCTTTATTGCTCTTGTCATCTTGATTGCTCTTTCTTCTCCACACCAATGTAAACTTTTTCATTTGTTTGTCTAAAGTGCTTATCTTTCTATTAAATCAGCATTTCTATTCTTTATGGCCAATGTTATTACATCTAAAACAAATGATCTTATGATTGTTCTAAGAAACAAAATACTTCCTATGGACATTTCCAACTTTGTTCCCTACATAATTATCACTTGTATTCAGTATACAATCTCTTCTTAAGTGACCAAAGTTGTTACAATTGTAACATATCACATTCTAATTTCTAGAGACATTTAGAATGATTCTTATTTGACCATCTCATGCAATCAATTTCCTTATGACCAAAGTCATTACAAACATAACAATATCCTTGAGAAGAGTGATTATACCTAAATGACTGATCATGCCAAGGGTGTGAAGATATGAAAACATTTCTCATTTCTCTGTGAATACCTTTAAATTGTCTTCTAGGAGCAGGGTTATCCTCTAATTTTTCTTTCTCTTCACTCTTCAGTGCAACAAGGAATCATTATTTGAACTTTTCTTCAATAAAGCAACCTCATTTTCTAGTTTATTACACAATTCATTCTTGTCTTTTAACTTGAATTCCAATCCCTCTTCAGTCCTTTTTCTATCAACCATTTTAGCTTTTAAAAATTCCATAATCTTTTTATAATCGTTATTATTTTGTATTACAACTTTATTGTCATTAACACTTTGTTGTAAGCGTACCTTGAGATCCCGATTTTATTCTTTAAGACTTTTAAGTTCATCTAAGGAAGCAAGCAATTCTCCTTCAAAGTCAACTTCAAACTCATCACCTTCACATTCCTTTTCACCAAATTATAGTTCAAAGTCACTCACTAAGTGATCTCCTTCTTCTCCAAACATAATCACTTTTAGTATCAAATGACAGGGGTATTTCTTGAGACAAAACTTCACTAGACTTGATAGGGGTTGATTGATCAAATTTTTGCTTGACACTAGTGGTTTTCTTTTGACCTTTGTTTCTTTTGCACTTAGCCATAATGAATACTCCATGACGAGGAAACCCTAAGTTGGTTGGACTTATGCACGGGTATGGCTCTATACACCAACATCAATTGAAACTAGATATGTCTCCATAAAACACATAGTCTGTGTCATTCAAACATAATTACTTTCTTGAACTTGTGACATGTTTGACAGTCTCCCAAAACCAAAATGAATCCTAGGTGGTTTAGACCTATATGAGGACCCTATGCTCTGATACCAATCGTTGGAGTCATAAAATGACACCGAGAAGGGGGGTGAAACAGTGTTTTAAACAGTTTTAACATTTGTCAAAAAATAAAACATAGATAATTTATGCTCTCAATATTTCAATGATAAATACATTCATGAGTTGAATGCAACCATTAAAGAACTGAAATGAGAAACATCAAAGAAAAACAAGGATCATTACAACATTATCATATTAAAGCAAAGAGACCACAAATGACACCACAAGACAAATAATATGAGGAGTGGAAAACCCTCTTGGGGTAGAAAAACCACTAAAGAAATGTTGGCATACTCGCTTAAGTTTTAAAACCACTGCTTACAATGCCTTACTGGAATTTTTTTTGAGCACCCACTCTAGGAGCACCAACCCCTTACAAATTTAGGAACACCCATTCCAAGGAGCACCAACACCATCTACAAATTTAGGAACATCGATTTCAAGGAGCACCAACCCCATATTCAAAAACTTAGAACAATAATATATAAGAGGATTTCTCTATTTCAAATATAGATCTCATATACATTTCATGCTAATCTATCTAATATCTTAAAGATTCATACTTGAATCTCCAAAATACCATACACATTAGATACATAAATTCTGCATCATGTTTGCAAGGTTTCATTATTGAGCTTTTCACTCTAACATTTCTCAAAATTACAGCTTAGAACAGTGATTAATCACTGTGTGTATATATATTTATATATATATATATATCTTTGTATACAAAAATATGCACCCATTTTGTCAAGCAACTTCACCGAAGGTTCCAGATCAAACAAAATACTGTAACAGTTATGTTCCAAAAACCCTGAATGCAATGATAGGTGGAGAATATCACATAAGCATCTTTTTCTTCACATAACGTTTTATCCACAACGATAAAAATAAAACTATCACTGCTCAAACCTGCCAAGAACTATAACCGATTTCATATGATCATGGACATAATGTCTACAAAAATCAACAATCTTTTCTAGATAACCGAATGGAGAAAGAAAAATGAATAAAGAGCTTTGATAACCAGTCAAAAGATTCTAACAACCCACTTACTCTTCTTACAAAATCAAGCAAAGTAATCAAACAAATACCAGATGAGATCTGCCTACTGCCCAGCTGAACGATTCACCATCACCTTCTTATCAACTGTCGAACTAGATCTGATTCAAAACCCGCTGTCCATTGTTTTTAATGTACTCAAAAAATTTCTCTAGATTTGGCCAAGGAAGAACTGATTTGCAACTCAGAACAGAAAAACCTCATGGAGGCTAGGATTCCAAACCCTTCAAAAAGATATTTCCCTAAATCCTTTCTTTCAAGTTTTTCGAAGAATTTAGAAACCATAATAATGTTTGAATTTCAATAAAGCAAACACAATTATTAACAAACAATCATAATGATTATAAGTGTGTGGTCAAATTCATTTACAATAAATTCCAACACCCATCATTGCGACATCACCATCAAGTTATTACATCAAACTATCGATGCCAAGAAGCTGCCAAGTCATTTCAGAGTGACTTTGCACTATATCATACTCAAAGTGACCGATAGGAAAATATCAACACTAATGTATGCTTAAGGAAACCCGATAGGGTTTAGACCTTTTGAATGCCAATTCCTCAAAGTTTAGCATCCTAACAGGGGCTTAAATTTATTTTTTAACAAAGACCTTATATCTCTTTAGTGCTTGACACCATTTATGGTGTGAAATATAAATAATTCAACATCCTTACCATAGGTAATATTAACCATGAGATACTTCAAAGAAATTCACCAATGTAATATAATGAAATACTAGCTGCTCAAATTCAAATGCTTTAGCCAAGGTAATTTCTAGTAGAGAAAAGTATAAACTATGAACCAGATTTCAAGAAAACTTATAAAGTCACTTTCCATTGTCAAAAAAATGCAAAGAGACTCGACATCAAATATTCAATTTGACCTTATTTCATTTAGCCAAGCCATCAACCCATACTAAAGAGAATTCTATGAAACCAGATAAATACATCATATGCAATCTATACAAAATAGTGTCTCAAAACCATTGGAACCAAGGAACTAAACATATGGCATGAAGATAGAATCAAATGACCATGCATTGAGTGCCAATGCCAAAGTTGCCAAGATCAAACTGAAAAATGATCAACTAAAATAATATACCTGTGACATGCAATAATAAAGGACCATCCTGATAGAATGAAACCATCTACCAAACTAATAAGCACTGTCCACATTAGCACCATCATATAGAAACCTGAAACCAAGATACATGCCTGGAAGCAAAAAGATCCTGGGACCTATCAAGATAACAATGCCATATATCTAAATCAAATGCATGCCTTGAAAAAAATGCATGCCCTATCACAATGGACACCATGCCAAATATCCGTATCAACATATACATGTACCAAAAATTGAAACATGTAACAACATGCCATGCAAATACCATTTAAATCAATTTTAATAATCATTTTCCATCAAGATCATACCATGCCAACATTAACTTGTCATCTGCAAATCTTGCATTCATCAATCCAAAGAATAGAACCAGTGATGTCATGAACCCCATAAAATAGTTTTGGCATCAAGGACAAACTAACACATAAAAAATTGAAAGCCAACAGAGGGGATTTCATATGATTGAGGTTAGAAGCCATTGATGTTGCTTGGTGTAATAGAGGAAAACTTTCAATTTAACTAAGATTTTTTAGCTAAATTATTTTTCATTACTTTTGAATTAGGATTGAGACTATTTTATTAATTCTTAAGAAATTAAATCTACAATCCTAAAATATAAGGTATTTATTTAAAAATAAAATAATAATTTATAAATTATTATTATAGAATCAAAAGATGAAGGTGAGAGGAACCTAGAGCCAAGCAGAGGAATTCTTTGTCAAGAACACAAGCATTTTGCATTGTCTCTCATGCAAAGCACTATCATTTGTGTGCCCAAAATATTATAAAGCTTCCAAAAAATATAAAAATCCAACTTGGTCATTCACCTAGTTTGCAAAATAAGAGACAAGAATGCACCAACAAATACTAGATAATGAAAATGTAAAGAAATAAATTAAATAACAAGATCTGCGTGATTCAAATGAAGATTAGGAATAAACTATAAACAAGAAAGGACTTAAAAAATTCATGTAGTTGTGCTCTCAAAATACCTACAAAAAAAAGCAAAGAAAAATATTGAAGGATATTTGGGGATTATCCTTAGTCAAATTTGTTCTTTGGTATTTCTACCTCCATAATGTTGTGTGGTCTCACAACACACCCAAAGAACATAAGGCTTGAGGACCCAATTTGAAAATTAATGCTTATGGCAGGCATTGGTTGGCTAATGATCACCAGGAGATGATGTGAAAGTGAAAATATTTAAAATAATTCATGGTTTAATTGTATCAGGAGTTAAGTATACCGGGTGTCAGGAAATTGGGTGATTGAAGTTAGTAAAATGGAGTTTTGAAAGTTGTTGCAGCTGGGAGTAAAAGCCAGGGGATAAGAAAATTTTAGTAAAGGTTAGAAGCTAGATCAATTTTTGTTTTGATAAAATGAGAATATGTCAGGAGTCAGGTACCCAAGTACCCGAGTAAATGGTGCATCGATACTAAAGTGTTTAAAGTTTATTGTTTGGTTTTTCCCGAACGCCTAAAATGTTTGGTAGCCCACCTAAAGTGATAATTACATGAGAATGTTTTAAAGCATGATATTAATGGAATTTTTTAAAAGGGATTAGTAATAATGATGGTTTTATGATAATGAGAGTTTTATTAATGTTTTAAAAAGGGATTGATATATGGAATTTTATGTGCAGGAGAAATAGGTTGTTGAGAAATATTTTGGTATGGACGGTCATAAAAATTTGGATAGCAAGCCAATCCAATGATGTTACTAGGTTTGGTTGTACACTTTGAAAGCTCATGCGAGGATGAAGCTTATGGAGGAGAAACACTGATAACCGAGGAATCGGGGACCCGACTATTACACACATGTGATGAAGGAGGGTGCTTAGCTATGGGGTGATATGCTTTTGGGTGTTTTTTCTCGAAGCCCGACCCTGAATGTAGGAACATAAGTGTCGGTGGATTGGGACATCTAGTTCCACCTAATCGCTCTGAATATCCAACAGAGGAAGTTCCTACATTTTGTTTGGCAAGCTTGCTCAATCTAATTTGATCTCTTGATCGAATTTCAAAGACATAAGTCCAAAAGTTTTAAGTGCCGAAGAAGGTCAAAGTTTGTTGACTTATTTAGAAGTTTCTCTTGCCAACTATCATGTGCCATGCGCTTTGTTGTGATTCATCCCTTAGATTCTCTCTCACGTGTTGATGGAATTTCCCATGTCTTGTTCTTATGAAAGGCCAAGAGTTGTATCATTTTAATTAAGTTCAAAATTTGTGGATTCCGTAGAATTAAATTTTTTTCAAGTTGTATTCTTTTTCCTATTTTCTATTCCATTCTAGACTAAAACCTTGTATGTTTCATTAGAAGTTAACTAATATAAGAGAAAATTCAAATCTCTTTCTTGATATGAAATATTACGTAGTTGATTGTTTATTCCTATCACAAAACATTGTGTGTTGTGTCGTTTAAGGGTGCATACTGACACTATTCAGTGGAAAATGATCTCCCTTTCTTTAAAATCTTGCATCATTCTATGCCTAGTTGTGAATCAATCTGGTGAAGTATAGAATGGTTTGCTTTGATTTAGTTATTTTTTGAGGCATGCTGAAAGGAAAAGAAAAGGTGCGGAAACACTTTCCTAATGCTAAAACCACATAGGAGATGTGCAAAGACCAATTTTAAAACATTAAAAAACTTAAGATGAACACATGCAGGGTAACAAGAGCAAAAAAAATAAAATGATTTCAGAGATAACACTAGATTTACATGGGAAAACCCTTTCGGGAAAAAACCCACCACACCAAGAGAAAGACACTTTGTATTACAGTAAACAAAAGATTACATATAGAGTTACAGTCCTCACTCTTTGATAGCTAGCTCACAACAAAACTTGATTTTTCATCCACTCACTGTTACAATGCCATTTCGACATACAGTGAATACAAACTCATCAACCCTTATTTTCATATTCTACCTTTTTCAGATTGAACGACTTTTTCAAGTCTCCATACAACCACAAATTAGAGTGTATTAATTTGAGTTCTTCATCGACATGCCAAATCGATCTTGGATCTAATCTACCTACAATCCTACATCGAGCCACCCCCACAATAAATTCGTTGCAGAGAAATTACTAAATTCGGGCTCTGCCAACCGCCAAAATACAATCTCATAATAACTGCATGATATATCACTTTTCACCAATCCAGCTTCCGACAATAAATGATGTTTTGCAACAATGGTGCGAAAACAACCAATGAAAAATGCCACGTGTCACACTGCTATTCATTCCCCCGCTTGATTGAGCAGTGATCGGTCAACTGTCATCATGCTCCAAAAACCCTTCGCCATCGCTAACTATTTCAACACATTCCAAGCCAGAAATAATTAACTATCACCAAAGCACCGATTGCCAGCCCTATTGGGTCCCACAAGCCACATGTCTACCACTCAGGAGGTTCTGAGGATTCCAAGAGGGAATCGCCAAGATTCCCATGAGCCCACTCGGAACAAGCTTCTGAGGCTACCACGTGTCCACCACTCGAGCCCTCCACTTGGCCTACTTGGAAGCCGATGGAGCTCCTTTGGGGAATCTCTAGCGGCATCCGCTAGATTCCCTAGGGAACTCTCGAGGTGCAGACTAGTGTCCACAACCAGACAACCCTTCGCATAAAGCATCTTGGAGCCCACCTTCTATTTTTTGTGCTCACCCCTTTGACAAGCTGCCACGCGTCATGCGCACAGGCAATTCCACTCGACAAAAAGATTTTTGGATGTACTTGCCTTCAGATGCCACATAAAGTAGCCAGCACCATCGAATGAAGCTGATAGCAGTCGTTGATGCAAGGCATCAACACATCGGTGAGACTTAGCATTTTCTCCTACTGATAAATGACTGCTTTATTGATAAAGCCAAAACCAACAAACATTCCACCAACTCCACACTCGTTGGCCCATTGCTATGACAACCCTCAGAGTCTTGCCAATCAGACTAAGTCTCAGTGACCAAAGGGTCAAGCCAACCAAAAGAGAACGCCGAAGTAAAGTGATAGAGACATAAACTCATCAAGCCTTTAACAAAGGTCCAAGCCAGTAAATTGAGGTACATTTTCCAACAAGCTCCCACTTGACGAAGGCTTACTGGCTTCAAATTCATTTATGATCATAGGCCCCAAGGCCCATCAAACTAACACACCATCTAAACTTGTCCATGCTCACTGGCTTTGTCAATGCATTAGCAACATTCTTCAGTGTATCCACCTTATCTAAAGAAACCTTTCCATCCTCCACCATATCTCTCATGAAATGATACTGCACATCAATATGCTTCATCCTAGCATGGAAAGCTAGATTTTTCGCCAAACAAATGGCACTCTGATTGTCACAAGAAATAGTGATCTGCCCTGCATCAAAACCAATATAAGAACACAAACGATTTAGCCAAACAACTTCTTTGTAGGCGTGAGTAGCTACCATGTATTCTGCCTCCATCATGGACAAAGTGATTATAGCTTGTCGCTTTCTCATCCAATTGATTACACCACCATTTAACATGAAAGTATATCCACTGGTGGATCTTCTACTATTAATGTCCCCTGCCCAATCAGAGTCCACATATCCACAAATGCTAAGATTTTTCTGTGATGCAACCAAGTTTCCATGGTAACACAAAGCATATTCTGAGGTACCTCTCAGATATCTAAACACTCTCTTTACAACATCCCAATGTGTCCTTCCTAGATTTTCCATAAATCAACTGAGTACTCTTACTGCTTAGGCAATGTTTGGCCTTGTACAAACCATCACATACATTAAACTACCAACAACACTTGCATAAGGTATTCTGGTCATGTCCTCCATCTCAGTAGAAGATTTTGGACAATTGTCAACATATAGCTTTGTTCCCTGGATAACTGGAACAACTAGCTGCTTGCAATCACTCATCAAATCTCTCCAGAATAGTGTTGATGTACTTACTCTGGCTGACCCAAAGATTTCTTCCATTTCTATCCTTGGTTATCTCCATCCCCAAAATATACCTTGCTGCACCCAGATCTTTCATTTCAAACTTTGCAAACAACTCATATTTAAGATCAGAAATCATAGAATTACTATTTCCTATGAACAACATATCATCCATGTACAGGGTAATAATAAGCACACGATCATTTTTAGTTTATAATACACATAATGATCAGATTTTGATCTCACAAATCTCATAGACAACACAAAAATGTCAAACTTTTGGTACCATATTCTAGGAGACTACTTCAAACCATACAAAGATTTCTTTAATTTGTAGACCAGGCTTTTTTTACCTTTTTCAATGAAGTGCTCAAGCTGGGACATGTAAATTTCTTCTTCCAGCTCTCCATGGAGAAACGTTGTTTTCATATCCATCTATTCAATCTCTAAGTCATACGTGGCTACAAATGACAACAAAAATCTGATAGATGTCAACTTAACTATAGGGGAAAATATTTCTCCATAATCAATTCCCTCTACTTGGGAATACCCCTTTGCAACCAACCTCACTTTATACTTCTCAACACTACCCTCAAGACCAGTCTTCTTCTTAAATACCCATTTACAACCAACAAACTTTCTTCCTTCAAGCAAAGGTACCAATTCTCAGATTTCATTATTTTCCAATGATTCCATTTCTTCATTCATGGCTTCCAACTAGGAATTTGCATCGGGCATATTAATTGCCTCTTTAACAGTCCTAGGCTCCTTAGTGCTAGTAATTAAAGCATCGAAATAGTTTGAATCCAAAATGGAGAAACCATACCTATCAGAATGTTATTTTTGACATGTAGACCTTCTCATTGGCTGAGGTTGTGGTTCTTCATCTTCAGAACTCTCAGAGCTACTAGAGCTCTCCTCATTTTTAGGTACACCATGCATTTCTCCCTTTTCTGGAGTTTGGGGAATCTCAAATGCATCATTCTTCTTTTCTCTTTGATATGTCTCTAGCTATGGATCAATTGCTGAAGATTTCAGCTCATGAAATATTACACTTCTGTCGTATAAAACCTTCTCAGTGACGGGGTTCCAAAGCTTGTATCCCTTCACACCAACACCATAGCTGATGAAGATACATTTAAAAACTTTGTTCTCCAGCTTAGATCTTTTCTCATTTGGCATATATGCATATGCCTCACATCCAAAGACACGAAAATGTCTTAGAGAGGGCTTCTTACCAAACCACGCTTCCAAAGGTGTCTTATCAACAAGAGCAGAGCAAGGAGAACGATTTACCAGGTAACATGCTATAGCCATGGCCTCAGTCCAGAAATTCTGCTCCAGACCAACACTGCTCAACATACTCCTTTCCTTTTCCATCAGCCTCCTGTTCAACCTTTCAGCAATTCCATTCTGTTGTGGAGTATAAGGTGTAGTTTTATGCCTTTTAATCCTGTTAGCTCTCAAAAATGTAGGTTTGAACCATGAAAGGTTGCCAAGCTTCCATGATGTTTTAGGGTAATAGAACAAGGTTTTGGAATAATTAAACCTTCTACTCTTTAGATGCTACTAGACCTAGGCGGGTATACCTATTTGAATTAAGCAGATTTGACTTTTGATCTTCTCTTATTGCCCTAATTTATCCAAAATGGCAATTTGAAATGGATAAAATAAAACAATTTTGGTACAACTAGCACAATAATACTCAAAACTAAAACCTAAAACGCTCAAAATGACAGATAAAAGATTGTGAGTGAAACTAGAGGATGAGAACGAAAAGACCAATGCCTTATAGGGTTTACGGAGTCAAGAAAATCTAAAACAAGTTTACTTGTTCTGGCAGACATTCAAGTTGTTTAACATTTTATTTGGTTTATAACTTGTATAAACATGCAATATTGTGATTACTGAGTTCTTCTTAATAATCCAATTGATATTCCCTAATTACTATGATCAATTCAGAGAATTTAATCTTTACTAGAAATAGACAATTAATTGATCATACAAGTATAGCAAATGTGCATCGATGAACTATGTAAAAACTTGTTTACACTGATTCAAATAACCAAGAAACACCATTATGGAGACAACTTCAATAATACCCTTCAACAAATATCATAAACAACTGATACCAGAAACATCGCACCATCATATTAAATTTTCAATGATATCTCCATGATTTACACATGCTACTAGTCTCCTCCCTTTTCAAAAAATCGTATCTTGCTATATCTTCTCTCTTCTCTATCTAATTCTACTCCGCCTCCCTTACATTGTTTTCAAAAATGATCATTTATACATTGAGAAGATGAAAGGACGTGTCCTTTCGGAAATAAGCATAACTAAATATAAAACAAAGGCAGAGAATAATTAGGCTCTAGTTAGCCACAAATGAGTTTTAGCGAGATGGTCCAAATAGTCTTGGCGCTTGTACGTGTCCGCATCTTCATTAGCATTCCGGATCGTGATTTCCATCTTGACCATTTCCTCATTTTGCTTGCTTTGGTACAACTAGCACAATAATACTCAAAACTAAAACCTAAAAAAATGACAGATAAAAAGATTGTGAGTGAAACTAGAGGATGAGAACGAAAAGACCAGCCTTATAGGGTTTACGGAGTCAAGAAAATCTAAAACAAGTTTACTTGTTCTGGCAGACATTCAAGTTGTTTAACATTTTATTTGGTTTATAACTTGTATAAACATGCAATATTGTGATTACTGAGTTCTTCTTAATAATCCAATTGATATTCCCTAATTACTATGATCAATTCAGAGAATTTAATCTTTACTAGAAATAGACAATTAATTGATCATACAAGTATAGCAAATGTGCATCGATGAACTATGTAAAAACTTGTTTACACTGATTCAAATAACCAAGAAACACCATTATGGAGACAACTTCAATAATACCCTTCAACAAATATCATAAACAACTGATACCAGAAACATCGCACCATCATATTAAATTTTCAATGATATCTCCATGATTTACACATGCTACTAGTCTCCTCCCTTTTCAAAAAATCGTATCTTGCTATATCTTCTCTCTTCTCTATCTAATTCTACTCCGCCTCCCTTACATTGTTTTCAAAAATGATCATTTATACATTGAGAAGATGAAAGGACGTGTCCTTTCGGAAATAAGCATAACT
The DNA here is from genome assembly GCA_007115665.2 of Sequoiadendron giganteum. Taxonomy (NCBI): domain Eukaryota; kingdom Viridiplantae; phylum Streptophyta; class Pinopsida; order Cupressales; family Cupressaceae; genus Sequoiadendron; species Sequoiadendron giganteum. The sequence goes on along the minus strand of CM021106.1, from coordinate 652,131,973 downwards.
AAATATAAAACAAAGGCAGAGAATAATTAGGCTCTAGTTAGCCACAAATGAGTTTTAGCGAGATGGTCCAAATAGTCTTGGCGCTTGTACGTGTCCGCATCTTCATTAGCATTCCGGATCGTGATTTCCATCTTGACCATTTCCTCATTTTGCTCGCTCACTTCCTCTAGTGTTGTATCCTCTGCAGAAGATGTCTTCATGATTCCATTCAGTACTACATCGCATTCATTCCTCCATCTATTGGCATCTTTCAACTCCCCTTTACTATCAGAGAATGTGACCATAGTTTTCTTAGTAGCTTCAATTAATCCTTGCTTATCTCCCTGTAATTCTTCATAGAATTTTTTATGGCGACTGACAATATGATTTGCAGCTTCAAGTGCAGGACTACTAATCTCATCATGTGGGGCCAATTCATGAAATTTATCCATAACCCACTCATTCATCCTCTCATGCTCCTTCAATGCATCCATAGTAGTAGAATACTTTCCCCATAATTAATTTAACCAAGATGTCAAATTGTCCCGTCTCTTCTTAACAATGGCTACAATTGCATCATGCTTTCCCTGATTATAGGCACTTGACCCAATCCAATGATCCTTTGTTTGAGAGCTTTCTCCTTGAGTGAGTAGTTTGGCTGGAATTATTGGAACACCAACCAAGTCTTTCAATCCATCATTTTCTCTTAACATTCTCTCATTGTTCGCCTTATACATTTCTCTTTCTCTTATCAATGCCTTTATCTGTGCTTTATTCAATTTTGCAATATCTATCCCAATCTCTGCAGTAACCACGGGATTAGCCTCTCCCAGCTTTAGGGTCACTACATGGCCAAATTCCTTTTTTGTATCAATCACCACTGATTTCCTATGAGGGGGATACAAAGCCCATATCATCAATGATCCCTCATCAGTATTATATTTAGAACCTGCATACACTTCTGTCACCTTTTCCTTATCAAGTTTGTGTGTATTATTACTATCTCTTAAGAAGTTGTCAAACACCAATGCAAAATTCAAATCAAGTCCAGGAAAGATCATGACACCGGCATCCTCCAACATTTTCCTCCCCTTTTCAGGAGTCATATTTGTCATCTCATCATCCACACACTTTCTCAATTGATCTAGCAATTGCTCTTCATTCCTAGAGGTGACAGCACCCACACCTTCTCTTATTTCTTTCCCCTTCAGTTTGTACAAAAATGCTTTAAACTCTGGAGAAGTTATAAACTCATCATCTGAAACAAATGATCTGTATTCCATATGTCATGCATCAACATCACCGCTTCCAATACTCTGTTCTCTAATTGGGAAAACATATTGTTGAGTTCTTAACCTAGATGCTTTCTCCGTTCTGCTCTGTGGCGTTTCATCCATTGGGGTTTCCTCATCTCCAAAAGGCAATGTTCCCATATCCTGTAGCCCTTGGTTATAACTTTCAACCACCACCTCTGCTTCCTCTTCATCCAGATTTCTAATCATATCATCAAAAGGATAAGGTACATGCTGATACCTTCCAAAGTTAATCTTTTCTTTGGCTGAATTGATATATCCTTCAAGGTCAAAGTTTTTTCTGGGTGGTCCACTTTTCATATTATAATGCAATAACTTATCATGAATTAAATTATATCCCTCCTTGGCCAATACAGTGAAATCACCAAAGCATAATGTACTAGGCATAAATGCCTGCTTCCCATAAGAATTGAAAATCATCACATTGCTATAATCCATCTGTCTAACAATTTCCAAATATGCAATCCTGTTTGGAACTGTCCTTGGTAGAATAAAAGGGGTACCTTCAAATCCATACACCCTGATCATTGTAGCTCCTTCCAAATAGTACCAGTCACCCCAATTATGATCAATTGGACCATTAAAATCTTTGGGACGAAGAAACCTCTTGATCTCATCAGTTAACGAATAATTACAAGGATACTTATATAGTTTATACAAAGTTTTCACAAAATATTCTTCAAAATGTATGAAACTAGAATTAGCAAACCTACTATCCCAAATAGCAGTCCACAACTGAACAGGCAATGCTTCACCCTCTTTACCAACTTGAGAAATTCTCACCTGTGGAGGGCATACTCCCAATTCTTGACCAAAATACAGCACCAAATGCATCAATAACGAATAATGCCTAAGATGGACAATAGAAGCTCCACTCTTTATAGCCATCAGTCTTGAATCAAGCTCCTTAGCAATATATGAAGCATAATCAAATGGCTGGGAGTTATGATACTAAATATCTACTATGATAATCATTGGCACAATTGACATGAGTTCCAGAGCATCCATCCCCAACACTTGACATACTAAAAAATATGTGTATTTCATGTAAGGTTCAAACAAATCTACATGATAAGGAGGCCCCTCACTATCTTGCAAAGGTTCTGATTTGCTACCCTGTTTAACTCTGTGAATAGGCAACCTCCAACCCTTATAGATTGTATCCATTCTAGAAAACTCCTTTTCCAACTCTTCGCAACTGATTTCCTCATTGTAGAACCCTTCCAATTTGAAAACCTCACCCACTGCTTCTTTGGATACATATATCTGTGGTTTTCCAAATGGGTCACATATAGCTTTATGTTTCAGATCATAATTGTCTGCAAGCACTTTTACAAACTCTGCATTTACAAAAACATTAGGGCACACCAGTTTCCCTACATTCAATTTCCATGGGTTGCAAACTGGTTCAAAACGATTTCTTCTGTGGTAATGGAAATTGAAAATCTCATAACCTCTTATGGTAGTCTAGACATCACCTATGAACTTGTACTTGTCATCTAGTTTATCAACTTCTGCCCTAAGTTGTGCAGACCTTCTAGCTTTAGGAACCGAGCCAGGTAATTGATCAATAAGGTCTTGGTTCAACCTTCTGTTTCTTTCCTTTTTACACACTACTCACAACAAGCTTTCCACCCTTACCCTTTCCAGAACCAAAGGACTCCATTCTCAAGCTTATAGAATCAAAAATGTAAAAGCCAAGGAATAGTCACTTACAGTATTCTGCTTGAGCTCTTCAGACTGAAAATTATCCTAGTTCTCTGTTCAGCACGCCAATTCACCTGCAATCAATTTCGGAATTGAAGAATTGATTCAATCTTTACTGTGATATCCCATCACACCATTAATGAAGCACGAATGAACACCCATTTGAAACTAGCACTATCGCATCAAGTGTCCTTTCGATGAGAGATTTTCAAATCTGGGGCAAAATCCCTTTTCAACATCTATTACACCTTCTGCCAAGACAGAATGCAGTCTTATCGACACTTGGACTCCAAAAATTGATGACTGTTGCTCTTGTTTTTTTATATCGCTATAACACTTCTGAGTCAGGGAGATGTCACATAGACTTCATTGTCTCATATCGATATGTATTTCTTCAAGTCATAGTCATTGAGAAAAAATCACCCTTTCACTGATGAATTTTCCCTTCGACATATCTACTAAGTTCTCTCATCGAAGAAATAAATCACACCAATGAAATAATACCTTTAGCAAGGCATAATATCTTTGGGAAGACCTATATCGATGCCAAATGTTTTACTAATATCACTCTTATTCGGTGAAACTCACCCGAAGCCGCCTGTCGGTATAACTTCCAACCTTCGGTGAAACCTTATGTTGAAAGTTCCTCTCCTGGAGATGCACATCTCTGTCGGCATATCTACTGAGTCGACAAGAACCCAACACTTTCTCCAATACCTTTTCAGATTCCCTTGTATTAAGTTTGGCAAGACAACAATTATCTCGCCTAGACCTTCACTGAAGCACATAAGTCTTACCGAAACATTTCTTTGCAAGCCAATCGGTAAAACTAAATGGTTTCACTGTGACATCCTGCCAATACCAATCGGTTTGGCTGAAATGACCCCTCCACATGCTAGTCGGCAAGATCAATTGAATTTTCTGTGACCTTATAACAACGCCCCAACACATGCCGATATGGATCTTTGTAGTCACTGAAATAAGAGAAAAGTCCAACTGATTATATGCACAAACATATGTTAGTGAAAAATACATCTCGGGGAGACTTTCACTATGTCTTCCCGATATGGGTCTTTCAATGAAATCAGGAGAGGTAGACGGATTTAAACAGATCTCATGACAAAAATAAGCAAAGCAAATGGAAAGAGGGGATTTTATGCTTATGGTAAGGACTTAATGTTGGAAACTCATGAATCCAATATACTATAAAAATTCAAAATTTTACTGTTCTAACAAATCCCATGGTCTTTACAATATCTATCGAAATCTGCAAAACAAAACTCACTGCCATTATCCGTCCTGAAACATTTTATTTTCCTTCTAGTCTGATTCTCAACCAAGTTTTTAAACTCTTTAAAATGATTAAACACTTCTGATTTACTTTTGAGAAAGTATATAAATTCCCTTCTCGAGTACTCATCAATAAAAGAAACATAATATCTAGACTTCAATAATGAAGGAACATTAACTAGACCAAACACATTAGAATGAACACAGTCTAGTACACCAAAAGATTTATGAGAACTCGAGGAAAAATAAACACATTGTTTCTTTCCATAAATGTAGTGTTCACAAAAATCGAACTCAAGATTACAATCTACAAGCCCTTCAACAAGATTTTTATTTTTCAAGGTTTTAAACCTTTCTCACCTATGTGACCGAGTCTATGATGACACAACATGGTCTTCTTTGCTGGGAGTTTTATCTCCATCGCATTTGCAGCCAGAGAATCATCTTCATCCTTCTCTATAGGAGTAGCTTTGCTTGAATTTACAAAGACACTCTTACATTGAACATGACATGCATCCAGCTTGTACAAAGTGCTAGTACGAACACCCTTATCCAGTACCATACCGCCTCTAGCCATCTTACATCCTTTACTCGAGAAAGAAACTTCTAGACCAACATCATTCACCTTACTGATAGAAAGTAAGTTACGCACCAGACCTAGTATGTGCAGTATGCCACCAATCCCTTTGATTCTACCATTAGGGAACTGTATCTTGACTCTTCCATGGAAAACAATCTCCAATGTTGAATCACTCACCAAGTACACCTTTCCACCATCATACTTTTCATACTTAGTGAACCACTCTCTTTGAGACATCATGTGAAAAGATGCACCTGAGTCAACCAACCAGACATCATCTGATACCTGAGTTGCCAAGGCTGCAATGAAGGCATCTACATCACTTTGAAAAGAGTCATAGTCTGAAGAGTTACTCTTCTTCTTCCTCTTCTTCTTCTTCTCTCCTTACAATCCTTTCAGATATGACCAGGCTGCCCACAATTCCAACATTTCACCTTGGGATTTTTACCATGAGACTTTAATCTCCCTACAGATTTAGATTTGGAATTCTTGTCCTTATTCTTGCCTTTCTCCTTCGATCTCCCTCAAACAACAAGGGCCTCTTTATCCATCTCAGAAGACTTCCTCCACATCTCTTCAGTCAGCAACAAAGCAACCACATCTTCCATCTTGAAAGTAGCAGTCGTACTTCCAATATCCATCATCGGATGATCCCAAGTGTCAGGTAACAAACATAATAGGAGCATGCAATGATATTCCTCCTCAATATTTACACCCACAAATGCCAACTAAGCAACACTCATTTTAAATGAGTTCAAATGGTTTGCAACAGATGCACCTTCTTCCATCTTCAAGGAGTACAACTTCTTCCTCAGGTATAACTTATTTACCAAGGACTTTCCCTGATAAATATCAACAAGCTTCTTCCATAACGAAGATGCAAAATTATCCTCATGGACATTCAGGAGTACATAATCGGCTAGACAAAATCTTATCAGACCTCTCGCTTTTCTATCTGCGAGGTCCCAATCTTTTTGTTTCATACTTTGTGGCTTAGTTCCAGACACTGCTACCCAAAGGTCTCTATCCACTAACAAGTCTTCCACTTTGAGTTTCCACAACTCAAAGTTTCCGCAATTGAATTTCTCAATATCAACTCTTCTTGATGTACTCGCCATCTTAGACAAAACTAAGTTCTAAATTTGCAAGACTCCCATTGGACTAGTATTAGTACAAAAAACTAGCCTTACTAACAAGGATAACACAACTGGCTAGGCTCTGATACCACTTGAAAGGAAAAGAAAAGGTGCAGAAATGCTTTCGTAATGCTAAAACCACAGAGGAGACATGCAAAGACCAATTTTAAAATATTAAAACACTTAAGATGAACACATGTAGGGTAACAAGAACAACAAAAATAAAATGATTTAAGAGATAACACTAGATTTACATGGGAAAACCCTTTCAGGAAAAAACCCACCACACCAAGAGAAAGACAATTTGTATTATAGTAAATAAAAGATTACATATAGAGTTACAGTCCTCACTCTCTGATAGTTAGCTCACAATAGAACTTGAGTTTTAATGCACTCACTATTACAATGCTATTTTGACATACAGTGAATACAAACTCATCAACCCTTATTTTCGTATTCTTCTTTTTTCAGATTGATCAACTTTTTCAAGTCTCCATACAACCACAAATTAGGGTGTATTAATTTTAGTTCTTCACCGACATGCCAAATCAATCTCGGATTTGATCCACCTGTAATCTTGCATCGAGCCACCCCCATAATAATTTTTTTGCAGAGAAATTACTAAATTCGGGCTCTGCCAACCGCTAAAATCCGATCTCATAATAATTGCATGATATATCACTTTTTACCAATCCAGTTTCTAGCAATAAATGTTGTTTTGCAACAACAGTGCAAAAACAACCAATGAAAAAATGCCACATGTCGCATTGCTATTCTTTCCATAGCTTGACCGAGAAGTTATCGATCAACTGTCATCGGGCTTCGAAAACCCTTCACCATCGCTAACTATTTCAACACATTCCGAGTCAGCAATAATCCGCTATCACCAAAGCACCGATCGCCAGCCCTATCAGGTCCCACAAGCCTCGTGTCCGCTGTTCATGAGATTTTGAGGCATCTAGGAGGGAATCGCCAAAATTCCCATGAGCCTGCTTAGAACAAGCTTCCGAGGCTGCCATGTGTCCACCGCTCACACACTCCGCTTGGCCTACGTGGAAGCCACTGGAGCTCCTTCAGGGAATCTCTAGTGGCATCCACTAGATTCCCCAGGGAACTCCTGAGGTGCAGACTAGTGTTCATGGTCAAAAAACCCTTCACATAAAGCAACTTGGGGCCCACATTCTATTCACTGCACTCACCCTTTTGACAAGCTGCCACACATCATGCGCACATGCAATTTTGCTTGATGAAAAGGTTTTTGGTTGTACTTGCCTTTGGATGCTGCGGAAAGCAGCCAACACCATCAGATGAAACCGATAGTAGCCATTGATGCAAGGCATCGACACATTGACGAGACTTAGCATTTCCTCTGGCCGATAAATGACTGCTCTACCAATCAAGCCAAAACCAACAAACATTCCACCAAATCCATGCTTGTCGGCCCATCGCTATGACAACCCTCAGAGTCTCGCCGATCAAACTAAGTCTCAGTGACCAAAGGGTGAAGCCGACCAAAAAGAACACCGCAATAAAGCGATAGAGACATAAACTCATCAAGCCTTTAATAGAGGTCCAAGCCAGTAAATTGAGGCACATTTTCCAACACATGCATGGATAATACTTTAGAGAAATTTTACATTTTAGTAAATTTTAATGCTTTATTTTAGACTAGATGCTTTATATTTTCATAAAATGTTCCAAAATTGATAAATACATGGAGTTTTATTATAAATATTTTTATTCCATGAAGATGTTGAGTGCTTAATACTAAATCTACTTGAATGTATACAAGTAATTTGATTTTCATGATATAATATTGCAAATTCTTTGATTTCATGAAGTTATTGAATGACATGTGAATGATTAGACTATGATTATGTTTATATTTATTAGATACAAACCAATTTTTGACAACCATATACCCTTTGTGTTTAACAACAATATCACAATGAACCTTGAGTGAACCTAATGTATCAAGAACTGACATTCCCGAGGCTTGGGATCGAGCTGACTTTGCCTTAGATTTAGGTTTTCCCGGTGGGATCTTTCAAGAAAGGTAGGTTCCCATGACACTCTGTGAGAATTTATTTGCTTTTTGGTGTGTGTGTGCAACATCTATTTCAATAAAAGTGGCACTAGAAGGAGGGCCTTGTGTTCTTAAGCCGGTATTATTGCCTAAGTCACATAATCAAAGTCCGCTTATGAGTCAGAGATCTAAAGAAGCTTATAATGGAGAGTGAAAAAGAGATGGAAAAGCTCCAAAAAGTTCTTGATTAGAGGCTTTCACCCTTGAGTTTTTTCACTTTTGTAGGTTTACAAAGTGTAGGATTCACAACATAATTGACCATGGTGAGCTTGATTGTAAGATTTTATTGACTAGGGTAAGTTTGGCTATACATAATATAATTTTGTTAATGGATGCGTCCTTGAGTGCAAAAAGGAAGGAGATATTACTAGATAGGTGTTTGAATTTTGATAAAATGCATAACCCTAGTGGAAATATAATTTCTAGTGGTTTAATCGTTAGATCAAACAAATTCACTAACTGTAATTGCTATGAAGAAATTCTAGAAGTTTTGCAGGAAAAGAAGAAAAGCTATGAGAATTTGGGAATATCATGCTTTAAGTGTGAATTTGAAAGAAATAAGTTATTGTTCTTCATGCATGTGGATAATAGCGAGAAGGAGGAGAGGGTGAAATAGGCGAGAGATGCATGATTTTTGCCTCTATTTATGAATTAATGATTTAAAAGGGAAGAAACCTTTGATTTTACACAAATGACAAAGTATCAAGCTTTTACTTTTCCTCTTTTTGATAATTATACAAATTGTGTTGAAGTTTGGCCTAATGAAATAAATAGTGATGTTAAGGTCAAAGACAAGGAAAATGGTTGACAAAGTCTTGAAGGGAAAGGAAATCAAGAAGTAAATGCAACCGTTCACGGAGCACAGCAAAAGGAAATGGAGAACCATGAACGAAGATTAGAGGAAGGTACAAATTCAAGACAATGACAAAGATGTGTGCAATCGACTGTTAATCATGTTGCTTCCATACATTTTAGCAAAATTGTGGGTAAGTACGCCTTCAAATTCTCATTTATTAAACATATAAAATTTTAAATAATCTGTAGTTACAATAGGTTATCCGAAAGTTATTTGAATGATTTTAAAGATAAACCTACTAATATTTGGACCAAGAGCGTTATGAAGTTAGTGATAGAAATTAGGGTAAATTGCTTAATTAGGGTAAACGGTTTGATTAGGGTAAATTTGTATTAGTTTTGATTAAGGGGGAAAAGTAGGTTTTGAATGGACTCGAAACCATTTACAACAGGTTTTGAATGGACCCAAAACCATAGGTTTTAAATGGACCCGAAACCATTAACAGACAAGTTTTGATGTGGACTCGAAACCCACACAAAGAGGAACAAGCTACACAAGGATTCAACATAGATGACCAACAACAAACCAGCAAAAAATCAGAAGAATAACAACATGACTACTTAGATCTGCACAAAAAAGAAGGTTTTAAAGGGAACCTTAAACCCAACAAAGCCAATTTTTACAAGGGATCTTAAACCCAAACCAGGTTTAAAAGGGAACCTGAAACCCACTTACATCCAAAAAAATATCAGGTTTTAATGGGGACCCTAAACCCACAGTTCACATGATCACAACCTGGCTCCACCAAGCAAGAAGCAAAACTAGAGACAACCAAACAACAAGAGATACACTACTTAAAAAACTGAGTTAAAGAGTCCACAAGATCTTCCAAACCGATTAAGCTCACCATCGAACTCATCAACCTTGCCTCTCCACCTCTAAAGGAGAAGAAACTAAGAGAATTGTTATCACAAAAGAAACCACTCTCCAACAGATGCACACTCCACCTCCATAGGAATGGCCTCCACCTCAAAAGGAGCAGTGAGAGAGAAACCTTAACCTAGAAGCACAACTCCACCTCAAAAGAAGATGCCTCCACCTCTAAAGGAGACTCAAAATCTGAGGAAAAGGAAGAAACTTCTGCAAAAACAATGAACTTAAAATCCAAAGGCAATAAAAGTCCAATCCAAGCTAGCCCAAATAGGGGTAACCTTAATAGCCTTCAACAGAGGGAACATGAGAAAACGAAACAACTCCATAACCTCCAAAAGAGAGGAAAACACTCCAACAGAGAGTGGATCCAAAATATTCAAAATCCAAGAGAACTGGGGCGAGAAAGAAACCTTACAACAAAGCCCAACCAAAAAATTAGAAACTAAAAATAAAGCATCAGAAACACCCAGCTGCTTAAAAAATAACAAGATGATGAAGGACCAAAGCCTAGCTAAACAAAACCCAAACACCAAGAGAAACTCCAAAATAGGAGCATAAGAGACATCATTGAGAACAATGGGAAGGAAGCAATCACCTACATGTATACATCTAAAAATGATCACATTAAATCAAGCCTGATAATTAATTAAATATGAGTTATTTAATTAATCTTCTAAAGTCATCTACATATAAATAAATTTAATTATTTATTTATATTGTTCAATCTCACTTTCTAATTCTTCTAATTTAATTAAATAAATAAGTTTATTTAATTATTACCATTTTCTATTTTCCTCTTAATTAATTAAATAAATTTTATAATTTATTTAAATTAATTATCATGTTACTTTAAGTTTGAATTTTTAAATTCAAATAAGAGTATTCTTCTAAACACCTTCTTCACTTCACATTTAATTAAATATTCTAAATATTTAATTAAACAGATTTTTCACCTCTCACACATAATTAAATATTAATTATTTAATTATGGAAGCTTCTAAATTCATTGTCACATATAATTAAATAATTAAATAATTTAACTATGTATTTATCCTCAACTACCAACTAACTCCTCATAACTAAAATTTCCAAATGGCTACTTTCCTTCATTTTTGAACTGAAGAGGTTGTGTAGGAGGAAACATTCCCCATCTTTCTCTCTAGCTTCCATCTTTCTCTCCAACTTCTCGATCTTCCACCATTCATCTTATCAGGCTTGATTTCAACCGTCGATCTTTGTCAACTAGGCTTTTGCCTCCAAAATTCTATAAATAAAGCCTCTTTGTTCTTTGAAAATGATCTAATCTAGTTGCATAGCGTGAGAATTATAGTTCCATTATCCATAATCTAGCAATCTTAATATCCTAGATTTCTTGAGCATAGCACAACATTTTAGCTTTATCATTTTAGCATAAACAATCATGGTAGAATAATCTTGCATAATCTGTTTTAGTTTCATATCTTAGCATAGCTTAATCTCACATCATTTAGCATAGGAATGTATGTTGCATAATCTCATTCTTTAGGTTGTCATACTATCAAGCTATTGCTTACACAATTTGAGAGCAAGTAGCTTAAAATGAATGCTTGGAGATATAGGACAATGAGACATCTTTGAAGAATTTGTTGCGTTTAGAGTTTGTTTATCTTTAAATTAAATTTACTTGATACAATGTTGCATTGGTGTGTTTATTTAACTCTGTAGTTTATTCCACATATTCACACAGACATTTTTGGCACCCACCATGGGGCCCTTGCCCCATTTTTAATTTTTCATTGTAGGTTTTTTGGCAGGTTACGAACTGGACTCACGGTTTAGCGCATATGAGGCACATTTTAGCTCATCCCTTGAATAGTTTAGTGCATCCCTGCTCTGTTTCAGCGTAGTGCTACTTTATTTTAGTGCATATCTGTGTTCTTTTAGCGCATTGCCGCTCTGTTTTAGCACATACCTGTGATTTCTTTTAGCTCATTTATGCTCTATTTTAGCGCATTTATGTGTTCTTTTAATGCATCTAGGAGATTGTAAATTTCTAATCCTGATTCCGACGTGTCCGTGGACAGAGATTAATACTTTCTACATAAGGTTAAAATGAAGCAATCCTAGGGTAGTAATTCAAATTAAAATAAACCAATACTAGGGTAGTCACCAAACAATTGATTTATCTTGGATAAAATGAATCCCATGTCTTTTGTGAAGCAACATCTTCATCTCGTTTAGCAAATTTTCATTTGGGATTAAAATTGAACAAAATTATTTGTTGTGATTGTCAGGTGATAGGCCTATGCTCTGCCCTTAACTGGGTGATCAAAATGCCAAACTTATCTTTTCATTTCATGTATTTTATGCTTTATTAAAACCTTTAGCAGGCCTACTCTTGTGGGAAAAAGTAATCACCCAAGAGGAACGACCTAAGTGGGAACCCCTAAAGCCAAGGATTCCAACCCACTATAATCAAAAGTGAGTTGCTGATGAAAATCCACTCACCAATAGTGTGCAAGATAAACATCCCCAAAGCCTTTGTTTTAAATGTTGGGAGGTCTCCTGAGGGAGTATATCATTTTCCACACTAAATGGAAACCCTTACTATGGACCTTAGTATAGAAGCCAACTGAGTTAGTAGCCAAACATTATAATACTCACAGTGCAAGGGGAGGGAAGAATCGACCCCCAAGATACTCACCATATAATTTCCAAGGACCGTTTGCTCAAGGGATAGAGAAATATAACTTTGAGTATGCACTTGGAAAAGATAAAAACACGGGTGCCCTCTAGGGGGTGACACAACTATATGAGTCGACACAATTCTAAGATGTGGGATATGATGATTATGATGACCTTTTTGACAATTAAGAGTGAGTCTGCTTGAAGTGTTTGTTTTCTTCAATACCCGTGGAAATTTTGAAGAACATAAAATTATTTTTAGATTTTAGGACTTTAAAAACAATTGTTTTCCCACTGCATGCTATCTTTTTCAAACATTAATTTAGATAAAGATCATCCAATTCAGAAAATTTTCAAAACATATTTGTTTCAGCACATTGACTGGATCTTTTAGTGCATCCCTGTTCTATTCTATCACATCCCTTCTCTGTTCTAGTGCATCCCTGCTCTATTCTAGTGCATCTATTCTCTGTTTTAGCGCATCTATGCTCTATTTTAGCACATCCATGCAACAGTCCAGTGCATTGATCTTATAGTTTAGCACATTCATTGAAAATTTTAGTGCATCCCTCGCACAGAGTATCACATTTGTTTTCTGAGTCAAGAGAATTTTTTGGTGCAATCTGCCACCGAGTCTAGTCTTGTCTATGCTCAGGGTTTGGAAATTTACAACCTTTGTTAAAAAATCCCTTGAGAAAAGGATCAAGAAATCGAAAAGCTCCCTTAGTTACAAAAATCTTTTGAAAAGGAGACACCTTTTATACCAAATTCAGAAATTTTTTCTTGAGCATCGAACTTTTGTCCATCGATATCATGACTTTGCTAGGGGATTTATTGATGATTTTTCTTTAGAGCCATTATCTTCACAAGCTTTCTTTCAACAAAGAGATCTTTCGCAAAGGCATAATCATAGTCATCCCATTCATCCCTCTTTCATCCCACAACCAAAAATTTAGTATTCCAATCATCCTGATCAAGTGTTGCAATAAAGAACTTGGAAGCATTAGGCTTTTGCCAATTCCTTATTTTTTTCAAACTAAGATCAAAACATCGCAAAGTGCATCATCACATCCTCTTCCGGTTTCTAGTTTAATTTCCATAACAAGATCACCATCCTTCAATCCAAGGAATCAAAAACTAAAAATCAGAAATTTCTTTAGTCATATCAATATAATCCATCATTCTATTTTGACTAAGGCATTCAAAAAATTTCACTCTTCCATTTATGATCAAATTTAGTAAAAAAATGGTACACACATATTCCTGTTGTCACAAGATCCCGTAAGCATCAAGAAGAAGACGAAAGGGAAAATCTATTTGGCAACATGGATGATAGAGATAATCCTTTTCATAGGTTTCATCCTGGGAATAATTCAAATGATAATGAAATAGCCAAGTTACTTCAAGAAGCTGAACAGGATCCGCAATTTCATACTCTCTTGGAGAAAATTCTAGAGTGGAACAAAGAAAGATACTTTGTTTTGTTAGAAAACCAAGGAGCTAAACTACCCTCTGATTTTGATACTGTGAAAATTATAGAAGATCCTGAAAGAGTTGAAACCCCCTTAAATGATTTTAGTGCTCTTGCCCAACAAATAACAATACTACAAGGAAAAATTAAAGAAATACAAGGGGGCACAACCAAGAAATATGTTTTGGAAGATATTTTCCCATATCCCTTCGATAGGAATCTCAACATGATTCCTTTTCCAAAGCATTGTGAAATCCCAAAATTTGACAGATATAATGGGAAAATGGATCCTATTGATCATTTGAGGGACTTTCAAAATATGAGCTTGGAATTTTCTCATGAAGATACATACTTGATGTGATTGTTTTCATGAAGCTTAGGTAGACAATCCATGGAGTAGCTTTCCAAAATCACCCCCCATCAAAATGTTTGATGAGTTAATCAATAAATTCATATCTCAATACTCCTACAATATACAAAATCAAATAACCATGCTTGATTTGTGCAAAGTGAAGCAAAAGACTGGGGAACCCTTCATCATGTTCCTGCAAAGATGGAGAAGGTTATTTGCAAGATATTCTCATCTAGTTCCTGAAAAGGAAAAGATGGAAATATTTATTGATAGTCTAAATCAAGAAATGAGTAATAGGCTTAACCTTCATTTCCCTCAATCATTTGAGAAATTGATTGAAAACACGATCACTATCGAAGGAGCCTTGGTCAAGAGAGGAGTCCTAAAGCTGGACAAAGATGGTCCAAATTCATATAATCATAACAACAACAACAATGATAAATCAAGGTTTTGGACTAAATATAAGAATGTTGTAAATGATGGGGTGGTAGATGCCAAAAATGTGAAACCAAAGCTAGCCATTATGAATCTATCAGGTATTCAGTGCAACAACAATCTTGGAAATTCAACTAACCAAGGAAATAACAATTCCAATCAGGGAAACAATGCCAATCAAGGAAATATGACCAATAATCGGGGTAATTTAAATAATAATCTTAGAAACAATTAAAATTTAAATCCACCTAAATCACAATTTTTCTCAAATTGACAAAATTTTACTCCCTTGGACTAGTCTCTTGAATCAATTCTCAAAGAGATTTTGAATCAAAACACCATCACACTGCCACCGCAGAGATATTATGAGCCGTGAGTCAAACCACCATCATGGAATGACTCGTATTATTGCGATTACCATAGATGCAAAGGTCATAGGATGAATAATTTCCAAGCTTTAAAAAACTTGGTCCAAGATTTTATCAAAAATCGCACCATAATTGTTGAGGGACATCATGCCAATGAAGATCATCAGGCATTCAAGGACCCTCTTCCCAATTATCAAAAAGGGGAATCTTCAGGGGACAAAGGAAAAAATGTAAATCATGTCTATGACACCACAATCAATCATATCTATACAAATGACCAACAAGTCAACGTCATCAAGCTTAAAGGAAAGCAGGAGTATCAGGAAGTTAATGCAACAACAAGGGGACATGCTAAAATTGTGGTAAAAGGGAGTTCATCCAAATCAACTGCCCCTCCTCCAAGGTAGTACAATTTAGTTTATCAATTACATAAAACATCGGCTCAAATTTCTATTTTGGAGCTTCATAAAGTATCACCAACACATAAGAAAATTTTGGAGAAAGCTCTCGTTGACACAACCGTATCCCCTAATTTGGATATTGACAAATTTCAAGCCATGGTGGGACACTTGTCCTCACCCACATGCCTATCCTTTTTTGAGAAAGATGATGCCTCCATGACTCATCCCCATAACTCATCACTTTATCTAGAAGTCATGGTCCATAAAACTAGAATCAAATGTGTCTTAATAGATGGGGTAGCCGGTCTAAACATCTGTACTTTAAAATTGATTCTTACCTTAGGGTATTCTGAAGAGTCTATTGATCTGAGGAGAAAAATAACAATCAAAGCATATGATGATGAGGAATGAGCTCCTAAGGGCCTCATCATGTTACCTATCAAAGTGGGACCTATTGTAAAGAACACTTTTTTGTTAGGTTCTAGATTGAGACTTATCTTATAACATACTTTTGGGTTGCCCATGGATCCATGAGATGCAAGTGGTACCGTCTACGTACCATCAATGCATAAAAATTCCTTATGACAGACAAGAAATAACCATACCGACAGATTATAATAGCAGTCAAATTTATTCTAACCTTAGAGCAATTCAGGACACCTTTGTCCCACATAATAGAGAATCTCTCACTGTTACTACTTTAAAACACAATGACCAAAGAAAGGAATTAATAAAGAAATTTGGTAGAAATTTGCAATTAAAGGAAAATGGGGTGGAAGAATATTCTTTATGTCTCTCTAACCTACCTATTTCTCCAAGGTCACATGGCCAACCTACAAACTCCACACAACAAGCTACAATGGCTTCCACGTTAGGAACACAAGCTTCAGTTCCCATCACCAAGTTTGATGGAATATTCATCAAGGCAAAAAATCAAGAAAATGAAGCTAAAGATAGAGCTATCCTCAATTGGCTATATAAAGCTGAGGATGAATCTATTCAGCATATCAAACTACCCACTGAGCAATATGGGAAAGGCTATACAATAATGCAAAGAATGGGTTATGAAGGAATTGGCCCCATAGGAAAAAGAAAAGAAGGAACTATGGAACCTATTCAACCAAAAACAACACATCCAAAAGATGAGATAGGACTTGGATATGGGGAAGACACAAAAGAAGCTGCCTTAGAGAAATCTCAAGAAGAAGTAGCTTTAAAGAAATCCTGTGAGGAATTAGCTGAAACAATTATGAGATTGCAATAGAATTCTGACACTGATTCAAATTAGTATGAATGGGACACCATTTACAATGGTGAATTCTGGAGAGACAAATAAGTGGATGCTATACAAAAATATATACCCATGATCACACAAGAAGAAAGTTCAAGGCCTCCACTTGACTAAGTACTTCAAAGCGACCATGACTCGAGTGATGATGATTCAATTCAAAGCGAGATGAATAATCAATAGTAGGATACCATCATAGATCTTTCCCATAGTGAGAATGATAACCATGTCATGACCTTAACTTCCAGTGACCTCACCCAACTAGATGATCCCTTGCCCTTGGTCCATCCCGAGCTCATTGATTGTGAACAAACTGAACCAATCAATATCCCAATCTTCCCAAACGATGAAACCATTGTAAATTTTCTTTGTTCCTCCAACCTGGAAACAAGTTCCACTAGTGAATCTCATGATCAAAATCTTAGCCACGAGAGTGCCAAGTTTCTTAGCTGCAAAATTAACAATATAAAAGATAGATCTAATGGTGAAAATTGAAAAAAGGCAGTATTAGCTCATGAAAAAGGAAAAATAAAGAGTGTATCTGATAGTGAAAACCTTTCAAAGGCATTGAAATATGAGAAAATTGACACTCTCCTTGAGCACTATCATGAGAGATCTTCTATTTTGATAGAACCAATAGAAGCAATCAATATAGACACTGTGAAACAACCAAAGATCCTGAAACTCACTACATCATTGCTAGAGGAAGAAATCCCAAAATTTATAGAATTCCTGAAGGATATCCAAATCAAATTTGCATGGCCATATGCATATATGCCTATATTGGATCCAAATCTTATCATGCACCATTTTCCCATAATGCCTGGGGTAAAACCAGTGAAATGAAAGCTCAAAAAGTTGCACTCGCATGTTGCACTACTAGTCAAAGAAGAATTGAAGAAAAGTTTGGATGTAGGATTCATTCGGTCTATTGACTATGTAGAATGGATCTCCAACATTGTACCAGTGTCAAAACCAGATGGATGAATCAAAATCTCTACAGATTTTTGGGATCTAAATAAAGCATGTCCAAAAGATGATTTCCCCAGCTTAACACTGATACAATTATGGATTTGACAGCGAGGCATGCCATGTATTCACTGATGGATAGATTTTCTAGGTATAATCAGATCAAGATCACACCTGAAGATCAAGATAAGACTGCATTCACATGCCCCTAGGGTACATATTGTTGAAATGTAATGTTGTTCAGACTCAAAAATGCAAGAGTGATATATCAATGGGAAATGACTACAATTTTTCATGACATGATGAACACATTCATGGAGGATTATGTAGATGATCTCTTAGAAAAATAATATAGAAGAGAGGGACATCTAGATATCTTATCTAAGATCTTTTTCAGAATGGAAAAATTTAAGGTCAAACTCAATCCAAAGAAATGTGTCTTTGGGGTTAAATCTGGAAAACTCTTAGGCTATATTATGTCAGAAAAAGGAATGAAGTAGATCCAGCAAAGGTCCAAGCCATCCTAGAAATTCCAACACCAAGGAACATCAGTCAACTACAGTCATTGCAAGGACAACTACAATCCATTAGGAGATTCATTGCACAACTAACAGACAAGAGTTTTCCTTTCATGCATATCTTGCATAAAAATGTTCTATTCAAATGGGAAGACAAGTGCGAAGCAACATTCAATCAGATCAAACAGTATCTAATGAGCCCACCAGTATTGGCTCCACCAGTACTAGGAAAACCACTCATATTGTACATTTCTTCCACAGAAGTATCCTCGAGGACATTATTGGCACAAGAGGACAAAACAAGAAAAGAGCGAGCCGTATATTACATCAGCAGGACATTAACAAGCCATGAGCTAAACTAAACTTTCATTGAAAAGGCTTGTTTGGTAGTAGTGTTTTCTTCCCAAAAGTTGTGGCACTATATGTTAGCTCATACAATCAAACTTATAGCTAAAATTGATCCCTTAAAGTATCTTTTGAGAAAAGCAACCTTAATAGGCAGGCTGGCTAAATGGGTAATGATCCTAAGTGAGTTCAAAATTCACTATGTGGATCAAAAGGAAATCAAAGGGAAGGTAATAGAAGATCAGTTGGTGGAAGCACCTTTACAAACAGATCATCCAATGCACATCGAATTTCCTGACACTGATGTTTTCATAGCAACGACCAAGCAATCTTGGACACTTTATTTTGATGGGTCCTATACACAACATGGATTAGGGGTAGGAATTATTTTTCTCACACCTCAGGGAAATACCATTCCAAAGTCTTATCGGTTGATGTTTCCTTGCACCAATAACATAGCCGAATATAAAGCATTAATTATTGGAATGAGAATAGAATTGGACTGGAAGATCATAGAGCTACAAGTTTATGGTGATTCACAACTCGTCATTAATCAAATAAATGATGACTATAAGACTAAACATGACAAGTTGATGCCTTATAAAAACATGGTAGATGATTTCAAGAAGTATTTTGTTGAGATCAAGTTCATGCAAATTTTTTGGATTGACAACAAAGCTATAGATGCCATCACTACAATTGATTCGTTATTGCAATTGTAAAAAAACCAAGCTCGATACAAATTCCAGGTGGAACAACTGTTTTCCCTTGCCTATGACAATCTTGAGACCCAAATCATCTATCACCTGACTGGTTTTGATTCCCCCTTATATGGAAAAATCTATGCCTATTTGAAATATGCTATCTTACCCCTAGATTTGTCTTGAAATCATAAAATAAACTTCATATGCCAATCTTCTCGCTATACCCTAATTGCTGATACCTTATACCAACGTGGTATTGATGGTACCCTCCTTAGATCTTTTGAACATGATGGATCTGAAAAGACCTTACCAGAGGTTCATGGTGGTATTTGTAGGACTCATTCAAGTGGACTAACCTTAGCTAAGAAACTTGTCAGAATGGGTTATTATTGCCCAACCATGGAAAAGAAATCCTTCACCTTTATAAAGAAATGTCCGAAATGTTAGATTCACGGAAATCTCATTCATGCTCCTACTCAAGAGCTGCAACCCTTCACTACCACATGGCCTTTCACTTAATGGGGATTAGATCTGGTTGGCAAAATCCACCCCTCTTCATCAAATGGGCATAAGTTTATAATCACATCCACTGAATATTTTACCAAGTGGATTGAAGCTATTCCCTTAACAATAGTATCTGACAAACAAATCTCATCTTTCATCTTGAATTATATCATATATCGAGATGGCATTCCCAGCTCCATTATCACAGATAATGGAAGAACTTTTAAAAATCAAGATGTTGACAAACTTTGTGAAAGATTTCATATCCAACACAAGTTCTCGACACCTTATTATCCATAGGGAAATGTTCAAAAAGAATCTTCAAATAAGACAATTATGAAGATCCTGAAATAGATGATAAATGATGTCGGTCGTGATTGGCATGTCCAGTTAAATCCATCTTTGTGATCATACAAACTAGCATTCGCACACCAATAGGGTCCACCCCATATGCCTTGGTCTATGGAGAAGAATCAATCTTGCCACTAGAAGTTGAGATTCCTTCACTTTGAGTCTCACTGAAGGGACTCATAACTGATGAAGAATATAGAGTTTCCAAACTGCAAGAACTGGAGCTACTTGATGAGAGATGACAAAGTGCATCCAATCACTTGAAGGGTTATCAACAAGTCATGTCCCATAGCTACAATCATAAAGTAAGACCACACACATTTCAAGTGGGTGACTTGGTCTTGAAGGAAAATCCTTGTAACCAACAAGATCAGGAGAAGAAAGGAAAGTTCGAGCCTAATTGGTTCGGTCCATTTGTCATCATTGCAGCATATGGTTCGGGAGCATATAAGTTATCTACACTAGAAGGGGACCTGTTCGAAGATCCAATTAACAACATCCATCTAAGAAGTTCTACATTTGAAAAAATACAAAAAACAAGCATAAAAAGTCATGAAAAAATCCATAAAAAATCAAAAAATGTCCTGAAAAGAATTGTCATCAAGGTGAAAACCTAGCGAACAAGCATTCTTTTGATATACAAAAAAAATCAAAAAGATAAAAAATACAAATTCAAAAAAATCGTTGCCTCGATGAAAACCTAGCAAACAGGCATCTTGGCAACAACAAAAAAGTTCACAAAATCTAAAAAAGTGCAATAAAAAAAAATGGTGAAAACCTGGCAAATAGGCACTATTTGTGATTTAGTTGGCTCTTCCATCTATTAGGTTATGTCCTGCATCATTCATTCATAGCCATTTGTATCAGCATCAAATCCATACCTTGCCATCATATCCACATCATTCGTACAAAATTTCCTAGAAGTGACACATATTTCATCATGGCTTGATGATCATTGTTTATATTCCAAGCAGTAGGTTGTGTCTAATCTAGAGTCAAAGTGTAAACTCACTGGGGGCAGTCAACTCTTGAGTCTTTGAGCAGACAAACGACAACATGCATCAAGTATCAAAATATCAGATCAATAATTAAAAATCCGATCAGGCCTAGTCAAAACAACTATGAGACATAAACTGGACAAACTGGATGATCTTAATTTAATAACATGATTGGAACACTTAAAGCATAAGTTGAACTGTTGCTTTGAAATTTGATGACATCATATCTTTGAAGTGGCTCAATGATGTACTGAACTAGAGTCGCAAGGAAGGATTGTGATTTTTCTTTGTTTGCTACCTGTGAGTTAATCAATATTATTGTGCAAATTGTCGCAATACATGCTCTACAAAGTATCATTGATGACATTTCAAGATTTGCATAGGAAAAGGATTAACTTCTTTCTGTTTACGCAAGCAATATCTCAGCTCACTTATACCTTGATGCTTGTATTAAATTGCTATATCAAACATCATGAAAGTTGTACTCAAGACATTATCAGGGCAGATCTACCCTATGATGCTTGTACTAAATTTCAACATATCAAAAGGCTCAATGATGATAAACAAGCATAAAATTAGCTCACATAATGACAATAGTGTATAGTTCATTTTGCATGATTCATATAGATTGCATTTATTTTGTAGTTGTATAATAGATTTTTGGAGGTTGGCCAAGGAATCAAAATCAATATGTCTCTTTTGAATAAAGATTGAGTACATTTGGACATTGGCTGAAATCATTCTCAGTTCATTTTCATTTCATTGTCTTCATATCATTTCATATGATATCATTATCATTATCATCATTAGTTTCATATCATTTTCATATAATCTTTGCATTTTCATATCATCTTTGCATTTTTGTTTTCTTATCATTTTCATTTTCATATTTATATCATTTTCATGTCATTTGTTTCATTTTCATATATCATTTTGCATTATCATTTGTGTTATCATTGGCATAATCATTTTTATCATACCATCATTTTATTGTTATTCATATTATTATCTTTTCACATATTTTGCATATCATTTCATTTTCATTATTATTATCATTTTCACCATTAGTTTCATATCATTTAATATTCACTTTCATATCATTTTCATCTCATCATTTAATCATCATTATTAGTTTCATATCATTTCATATCACTGCATTATCATTTGCATATCATCATTTTCACATTCATATTATTTTCACATCATTTTCACATCATCATTTTCATTAACATTTTCATATCATTTTGTCATCTCATCATTTCATTATCATATTTTCACATTATTTTATCATTCATTCATTATCATTAACATAGAATTTTCATTTATCATTATCATTTAAAACTCATTGCATCATTATACATAACCATACATTGGAAAATAATAAAATACATAAATTGCATCCATTTCATAACAACATTATCAATACATTTTCCATACATAATAAAAATAATTCGCATTTCATTCGCATCATCCATCATAATATATTCTGCATATTCATCAATCATAAAATATGTAATATTCATAAACATCATCATCATCATAGGTATCATCATTGCCATCACATCATAAGTTAGACAACATCATGCAAAGATCATTATCCATAAACATACATCATCATAATCATAAGCAACATGGCATATAGAAATATAAATGCATACATAAACATCTATCACAACATAATAAAATACACATGCATATCGAAATCACCATTACATATCATATAAATCTCATGAAATAAAAGTCCAAATGTAAAATGATATAAAATACCCAAGAGAGATACATAAAATGTGAAAAAAATGATGTATATAGAGTCATCAATGGGGAGCATCAGAGTGAGGACCATCGCTGCTACTACCACCAGAAGTAGTAGGCCTGGCTAGATCTCTGCCACTGATACTACCTATCTCTCATCTGACTGGCTGACCCACACTCCTGGTGGCACTCTTGGTATGACTACGTGAATGAGTGCGAGATTTGGTGCTTGACTGTGTGAAAGCTATCCTCTACTCGGGAGGTACCACCTCATAATACCTCGTCCTGTAATACTCAGCCTCCCGAGCAGTCTCTAGTCCCTCTACCACAACCTCTCCAATAGAGGTACCCTCCACTAATTGCAACAGTATCTCTACTATCCCCTCTGCCTACTGGTAGTGTTATCTCAAACTTTCCCTCTCTGCAATCAGTTGGGTTACTTGTGGGTCTAGGGGTGGTGGTTGTGCCATTTATGCCTAAAGCTATGAGATAGTAACCTGAGCCTATGCTAATTGGCTCCAGAGAGCCTGTACCTATGTTTTAATTGTGTCAATCTATCCCTACTACTCTCATGATGGAGCCCTAATAGTAATGTGTGAGGGGCTTACAGTTGGCTGCTCCACTATTTTCACTATCCTCAGTCTGGTTCTAAACGAAACATCAAAAAAGAATCTCTCTACACAACCCCTGTCATCCCCATCATCATCATCATCATCATCATCACCATCATCATCATCATCACTATCATCCTCACCCTCATCTCTATCAATATCCATATCAACACCACCACCCACATCCTCTCCTCCTCTGTCGGTAGGTTTCTCTGCCTGTGCCTATGCCTGTACCTATGGCTATCTTTGTGCATGCTGTAGTGCTATTCCATCTAGTAGTGGGGTAGGATCATCTAGACTAGTCAATCTCAGGAATGGGTGGGTATGGAAATATGCTACATACACCTTTGTCATACCTACATCTATAACCTCTGGATGATAATCCCAAAACTTTGGCTATAGGCCTAGGTACTCTACCCTGGTTGCCTCATATGGGATAAATGGGCCCCACTCTGTAACATCCTCTTGTCATCTAGCATAATGGGCTACACCCTATGAAATAACATGTACTTGGACAAACTTTCTGAGAACCTGCATGACCAAAAATTTCTCAATGATGAAAGGGGTCCTCCCAATAAAATATTTGGATATGCCGCAGTAGGGAAGCTCAATAACATCCTCATCCCAGGCCTCACAATCAACATATGGCCCCCAGATCACTGTATCCATATCATCAAGAACTCTCCACTAGTATTCCAACTTGCCCAGCTTAGGCTGGACAAGTGGACCTATGCATGCATAAACATATGGTTAGCCGATGGGATGATCTCTCCCTACAAAGGGGTGGGTGATACCGATGTGCTCCCACACCCAAATCTAAAGAAGTGTGACCTCAAAAGATATGCTCTTCCCACCTATATATACCACTTGATGTAAATCATTGTATAGGTGGGCTAACATGGAGGAACCTCATGCATACCTAGTCTGATGGAGGATCAAGTCCTATAGAATCTAGCCCCAACCAATTGATAGTCCCTATGACCTATAGCTAGGACATAAGAAGCCACCAATGAAGCCAACCAAAATTGAAGGAAGTGGGGCATAACCCTCGACCATATCTCTCCATGGGATCTCATATCCGCAAATACACGAATCCTGAAATACTCATTGCAAAGCATCTGTCCCCCCAATCTCCTTGTGGTCATAGACCAGAATCTCGCCAAATACTGGATCCATAGAATCATGTATACATCCTCGAGTGTGATTGTGATCTCTCCAGTGTGCAAGTGGAAGGTGTTATGCTCACTGTGCCACCGCTCAGCTAAAGTTGTCAACAGTGCCTTGTTGACCTATACTGTGGGATCTTGAGAAGTGAACCCAAGTCACATCTTGAAATCACTCCAACCTCCTACTGGGACAATCTAGGAATCATCTCCTAGGTTCAAGAAAATCTCTCTCTAATCTGGAGGATTTTAAAATCCTCCTATACATCATATCAATATCAAGTCCATCAGATCATATCATCAAAAAGGTGCATCAATGTATCAGAAAATCAAGCAATCATGCAAAATCAAATCAACATCAAATCATCTTTACTATTTGTTTTTCATCAAGCATGAAGACAAATTTATCATCTTTACTATTTGTTTTTCATTTCTGAAAGAAAATTGATCAGAATCAGCATCAGCAACATATCATATCAACTCATCTTTACTATTTTTTTTTCATCAAGCATGAAGACAAATTTATCAGACAAACAGCATCACATCATCTTTACTATTTGTTTTTCATTTTAGAAAACAAATATATCAAAATCAACATCATCAAAACAATCATTTTACTATTTTTTTTCAACATGAGAACAAATTTATCAAATCATCATCAAAATCAGATCAATTATCCTTGATGCTACTTAATTTCATCAAATCAGTTGTCTAATATAGCAAAAACCATGAAGAAATCATCAATTGATCTTCAAACAATAAAAAACAACAAAATTTCATGGATGCGCTAAAACAGACCATCTATGCGCTAAATTGGCAAATGTGCTAGTTTATCCATGAATGTGCTAAAACAAAGGGTAAATGTGCTAATCTTGTGTATGCACTACTCTATCCAATCAATGTGCTAGACGATCAAATCTATGTGCTAATCAAGCAAATGTGCTAAAGCCCTAAATCAATGCACTAATTGATCATCCTATGTGTGAGATCTAATCTATGCGCGAGATCTAATCTATGTGCTAAAATGACCTATGCAATAATCTATCAAATTAATGTGCTACTCTATGGCATATATGTGCAACCTAGATGCACTATTCTACCTAGCCTATATCCTTATTGAGGCCTCGCATGCGCTAAAACAAATTTCTATGTGCTAAAATAGGAAATCAAAAATTCAAAAATTCATCCGAAATTCAAGTGAAAATTCACAAGGTTTCACGATCTTACTGGAGGTCCATACGCAGCTGGTCACTCATGTCATTGAACCCGCTCGAATCTATGTCACTCGTAGTGGATCAACAACTCGATTCTCCTCTCTCAAAGCTTTGTTTTCACCGAAATGTAACTGTTCAAATGACAATGACTTTTACCTTTTTCCACCTTTCAAGGGGGTAAATAAGGTAGAGTTATTTTTATTTTTCACCATGCGGAGCGCTATTTCGGGAGATAAATCAGTGAAACTACTTTAAAACATTCAAAATCTTCAAACCATCATCAAAATCTTCAAACTCGCAATTTATCTCCCGAGGGGGCATATAGCATCAGTCAATTTTTCAAAGTCAAGGGAATTTTTTTTGTTATTTGAATTCTTCTTTGAAGCAATGTGTAAAGCACATCACTTCAAAGAGGGGAAAAATGTATACATCTAAAAATGGTCACATTAAATCAAGCCTGATAATTAATTAAATATGAGTTATTTAATTAATCTTCTAAAGTCATCTACATATAAATAAATTTAATTATTTATTTATATTGTTCACTTTCACTTTCTAATTCTTCTAATTTAATTAAATAAATGTTTATTTAATTATTACCATTTTTTGTTTTCCTCTTAATTAATTAAATAAATTTTATAATTTATTTAAATTAATTATCATGTTACTTTAAGTTTGAATTTTTAAATTCAAATAAGAATATTCTTCTAAACACCTTCTTCACTTCACATTTAATTAAATATTCTAAATATCTAATTAAACACCTTTTTCACCTCGCACACATAATTAAATATTAATTATTTAATTATGGAAGCTTCTAAATTCATTGTCACATATAATTAAATAATTTAATAATGTATTTTTCCTCAACTACCAACTAACTCCTCATAACTAAAATTACCAAATGGCTACTTTCCTTCATTTTTGAATGGAAGAGGTTGTGTAGGAGGAAACATTCCCCATATTTCTCTCTAGCTTCCATCTTTCTCTCCAACTTCTCGATCTTCCACCATTCATCTTACCAGGCTTGATTTCAACTGTCAATCTTTGCCAACTAGGCTTTTGCCTCCAAAAGTCTATAAATACAACCTCTTTGTGCTTTGAAAAGGATCTAATCTAGTTGCATAGTGTGAAAATTATAGTTGCATTATCGAACATTTAGCAATCTTAATATCCTAGATTTCTTAAGCATAGCACAACATTTTGGCTTTATCATTTTAGAATAAACAATCATGGTAGAATAATCTCGCATAATCTATTTTAGTTTCATATCTTAGCATAGCTGAATCTCATATCATTTAGCATAGGAATGCATGTTGCATAATCTCATTCTCTAGGTTGTCATTCAGTCAAGCTACTGATTACACAATCTAAGAGCAAGAAGCTTAAAACGAATCCTTGGAGATAGAGGACAATGAGATGTCTTTGAAGAATCTACTATGTTTAGAGTTTGTTTATCTTTAAATTAGATTTCTTTGATACAATGTCGCATTGGTGTGTTTGTTTAACTCTCTAGTTTATTCCACATATTAACACACACACACACACACACACACACACTACCAAACCCAGGTAATACTCTAAGACAACAAAAAGAGAGCATATCAAAACTCTAGAGAGGTCCCAGTAGTAGAATAAACAATGAGCACAACCCACTTGAGACCCCAACCCAGGACATGGAGTAGCTTAGAAAAATCACAAGAGGAGGGAGGGAAAATACACAACCAACATCCCCAATGAGCCATAGGCCAACAAATCAGCTCCCAAAACACATAGGTTGGGTGCAAGAAGCAACCCCAATAGGTGGAAAAAAAAGAAAACCACCACCAACATCAAGCAACCCCAAAAGAGAAAGGAGAGCATGCAGCCAGAACCAATGCCCACAAAGAAACATCCCTGCACAACAAGAACACGAATGAGACTGAAACAAAGGACCACAGAGCATCACCATGGCCATGAAGGGCACCCACATCCACCTGTAGACAACAACACAAGCCTCTAGAAAGTGCTAGAAAAATCCCTTTGAGCAAAGAAGATTGACCACCAAAAAAATGAACTAGGGAAGGGTAAAAATCCTTCTGCAACACAAATGGATCATCTTCATCATCATCTTCATCCACTTTAGAGTCTCCATCCATCGTTCCCTCTCCCAAATTAAAAATTTCTCTCTTGCTCATTGTTCCTTCATGGTTTTTCTTTGAAATGAAACTAGTTTGTTAGCTAAAATTTTGGTACATTTGCGTTAGTTAGGTTAGTTTTATTTTGTAGTTTTTTTCCCGTTTTTCGATTTTGATCCCAAAATTAGCAAATTATCCTTAATCTAAAGCACATTGTGATTGAATCTTGAAAACATCTTACTAAAAACTGAAAATATGAAACCATTTGAAGTAAATATATGCATGAGTAGAGAAATGCAAAATTTTCATTATATTTCATAACTTGTTAATCTCGTATATACATGAAAATACAAAATTTTTGTTGTAAATTGATATTAGAAAGGGAAAAAAGGGGTTGGATGTTTAAAATAATTTGTCGAAGTAGTGGGAACGTTGGTTAGTCAATTTGTTCTGCCTCATTCCAGAGAAACATATACCCCAAGTAGGCGTTGTCTCTGTGGTTGTCAAGGTTGGGGGTGTGTAGAGTAGTGAGAAAAGGCAGGAGAGGAACTATTTCCCTTAGGTGCACGAACTAGGGAATGCCTTCAACCACTGGAATCCTTATGGCAAGTTGAGCAATGACCATAAAAACTTGTCCAAATTTCCTATATAGTCCGATTGCACTGTGATCATCACAACAAAACAAACTTTAGCTAAAGAGAGACCAAGGTCTAGGAGCGAAGCCACAAACCGTGAAGCCAGGTCTGAATTCACCCTATAGTAAGACCTGTCATTCATGAAAGTTTCCTCGAGGACCATATGTAGAAAAGCTTTGGTGGAAGAAGTCCTAAGGAAAAATACTTTTCCGAGCCACTGGTTTGTAACTCGGCCCAAAAAATTAGTTCTAGCAACAAACACTAGTAAGGAAAATGGGATTATCCATAGCCTAAAGACAAGAGAAAATGCAAAGGAAAAATTGAAAAATTGAAGATAGCAGTGAGGAACTTGAAGAAAAGTGCTGCATTTATAGAAAGTCATGAGAAATTTGTGGTACACAGTTTCATGGAGATGAAATGTTGGGAATGCAAGTTGAGGTGGTAGAAGTACACTTTTCTCTAGAATTGAAAGTTAAATGAAATAAATTCTCATGAAATTGGTGCTTAGTGCTTTGAGGATTGCTAGTGTGCTATTCAGTAGGAGAGTTGAACTGGCGAGGTGGCACACATCAGCATGTTGAGAAATTTGAGAAAGGTAATATGTGCATGATTAGGCATGCAAATTAAATGAAGAGTATGATGGTCGAGCTTAAGTATAATTATGACAAGCCTGGTGCATTAATGTAAGTGTAGAGCTGTCAAATTTGAAATTTCCGACCAAGTTTCTTTTAGCAGGTTGCCATGGATAAAGTAAATTAGATGGTTTGCAACAAATGTCTCTAAATTTAGAAGTAATCAAGTGATTTGATAACTTGTAGCTAAATTTTAACTTATGCCTATTTTTTTAGCAGATAGCAAATTGTAGTTGGTTGAAATTTGGCATAAGGATGATAAAATTTCTCTGGAAAGTTTGACATACAGGAAATTCATTAAGTAAATCTTTTGGGAATTGGTAAAAATGATGAAGGATATTTGCATTGAGTGAAAAATCAAAAGGTAATCTTTGATACCACTATGATTCCCAACCTAATAGCGGGCTTCATTGCCTGCAAGTTGAAGAAAAAGAGTTTACAATGAAATATAAAATGAAAAAATGAAAATGAATATCAAAGAAATATGAAAAAGAAAAATTCAACTCTTTAGAATATGTAAATATCGCTACTAGGGCTATAGACTCTTGACTGGCAGTAGAACTATGTTTGGGGGAATTATAGAGATAACCTTGTTGGGACTATGGATGCTTGAATGGGAACAAGGATCTATCTAAGGTTGGATTTGGAGGATTTCTAAATTAGGTAGTTCAATGTAGATGAACTAATATTTTCACCAAGTTCTAGAGATGGGAATAAATCAATGCACACACTAAAACTTTCTGGTGGAGTTTTATCATTTTTATGCTAGGATTTAAGTGAAGGAAAGGAGCCATTGTGGGAAAATATGCATAAGTTATAATTTATGATAGGTTATTGATTCTTGGGTCTTCTTTTAAATTTGATTTTGTTGGTTACAAGTTGTTGTGTGGTCTCACAATATTCCCCAAGAACATAAGGCTTGGGCACCCAATTTGAAAATTAATTTTTATGGCAAGTGTTGGTTGGCTAATGATCACCAAGAGATGATGTAAACGTGAAAATATTTAAAATAATTCATGGTTTAATTGTACTGGGTGTTAAGTATATTGGGTGTAAGGAAACCATGTGATTAGAGTTAGTAAAATAGATTTTGGAAAGTTGTTGCAGCTGGGAGTAAAAGCCTAGGGGTAAGAATTTTTAGGTAAAGGTCAAAAGTCGGGTCAAGTTTTGTTCTGGTAAAATGAGAATATGTCAGGAGTCGGGGACCCGGGTAAATGGTGCATCGGTACTAAAGTGTTTAAAGTTTATTGTTTGGTTTTTCCCAAATTCCTGAAATGTCTAGTAGCCTGCCTAAAGTGATAATTACATGAGAATGTTTTAAAGCATGTTTTTATGCAATATTTTAAAAGAAATTAGTAATTTAATGATGGTTTTATGATAATGAGAGTTTTATGAATGTTTTATAAAGGGATTGATATATGGAATTTTATGTGTAGGAGAAATATGTTGTTGGATAATATTTTGGTATGGATGGCAAGCAGATCCAATGATGTTACCAGGTTTTGTGGCACACTCTAAAAGCTCATACGATGACAAAGCTTATGGAGTAGAAACACCGGTAACTAGGGAACCAGGGAATCGGGTATTACACATGTGATGAAGGAGGGTGCTTAGCTCCAGGGTGATACTCTTTCAGGTGTTTTTTCCCAAATCCTGAACCTAAATGAAAGAACATAAGCACTGGTCGATTCGGACATCTAGTTCCATTTGATTGCTCTGAATATCTAGTAGAGAAAGTTCCTACATTTTGTTTGAGAAGCTTGCTCAATCTGGTTTGATCTCCTGATCGAACTTCAAAGACATAAGTCCAAAAATTTGAAGTGTTGAATAAGGTTAAAGTTTGTTGACTTATTCTGAAGTTTCTCTTTCCAACTGTCATGTGCCATGTTTTTTGCTACAATTCATCCCTTGGATTATCTCTCATGTGTTGATAGAATCTATTGAGTGCCTTTTTCTTATGAAAGGCCAAGAGTTGTATCATTTTAACTAAGTTTAGAATTTGTGGATTTCAGAGAATTAAAACTTTTTCAAGTTTTTTTTATTTTTCCTATTTTCTATTCCATTCTAGACTAAAAACTTGTATGTTTCATTAGAAGTTAACTAATATTTGAGCCAATTCAAAGCTATTTCTTGATATAAAATCTTATGTAGCTGATTGTTTGTTCCTATCAGAAAATACTATGTGCTACATCGTTTAAAGGTGCATACTGACACTATTCAGTGGCAAATGATCCCCCTTTCTTTAAACTCTCACATCATTCTATGCCTAGCTCTGAAGCAATTTGGTAAATACTTTGATTTAGTTATTTATTGAGGCATGCATGGATAATACCTAGGAGAAATTTTACATTTCAGTAATTTTTTATGCTTTATTTTTGAGTAGATGCTTTATATTTTCAGAAAATGTTCCAAAATTGATAAATTCATGGAGTTTTATTATAAATCTTTTGATTCCATGAAGATTTTGAGAGCTTAATGCTAAATCTACTTGAAATATTATTGCAAATTCTTTGATTTTATGAAGTTATTGAATGACATGTGAATGATTAGACTTAGATTATGTTTCTAATTTTTGGATACCAATCAATTTCTAAAAACCATAGACCCCTCATGTTTAACAACAATATCATAGTGAAACCTAAGTGAACCTAGTGCGCCAAGATCTTGTCATTCTCGAGCCTTGGGATTGAGCCGAGTTTGCCTTAGATTTAGGTTTTCCTTGTGGGATCTATCAAGAAAGGTAGGTTCCCATGGTACTCTGTGAGAATTTATCTTCCTGTTGGTGTGTGTGAGCAACATCCGCATCAACACATAATAGACAAGGGATAGAAAATAATATTTGAATGCTCCTATCCCAAGTGTAATAGGGAATGGTCAAATTTGAGTTTAAAAATTAGTGTAACTAAAATGAAAGAGAAGGGATGTGAATATCCCAATGTGTTGAGTGACAGAATAAAAACAAATAATTGCAATAACAATAAAAAGAAAGAACAAATTCATCTAAAAAATCTTGAGAGTCAAAGAGATAAGAGAAATGAAAGAGAATTTTGCAAAAAAGTGTTGTAGAATGCTTGGGAGAGTTGTAGCAAGCTATAGGGTGCATGGAAAAGTGTACTAGAGAACTAAGATATTGTAACTATTTTGTGGGAAAAGGGAAACACCTTTGGAGATTTGCACTCTTTAGGGTTTGGCACCTTTTCCTACATTCATTGAATGTGTGAGAATGGAATGATATGATTATGAATGGGGGTTTGATGGTTGTGGATAAGATATATGATTTACTTACAACTTGAGAGGTGAGTCAAGCATCCCTTAACCAAAATCTAAAATGGACCTAAGGATGAAATGAAATGCAATGACTAGGCTAAAGATGCAAATTTCCTTTTTGATGCAAATATAGTAAACACACAAAATCACAAACAAATTTAAACATTGGAAATGGACTTAGCAAAGTACTATGCACCTGTGGTTCAAATCTGGGGCTGAAAATAGAGGACTAAGTCACCTAGGGCTATAGTGTCCTTTTGACTAAAATTCAAATTTGTTTTCGTAGTCCTTGGGAGCCACGTCAGAGCTTCTGTTTACCACTAGTCGCACTATCAGATCATTGTTGGATAATTTTGTAATTGAGTTTCTAGTTTTTTTCAAGGTGTAGGGTTTTGATTGCAACAATAAATAACTGATCTTCAAGCTTCCTCCAATCTTGTTCAGATCTGAAACCTACACATTCAAAGAGAGAGAAAAGGTTGTGCCATTTAGGGGTTTCTCTTAGTCAAAACTCGTGTTAGTGTTTCCACTTCCACAATGGAAATGCCAATGATTAAAAGATAAATGACATGAAGGAATAATGAATCAACAAAGTTATACATCTCACCACACTTCAATGGCTTCCTTGAAGGAGTGAAGTCATGCAAATCTCCTCAAGGTTTGGATCTTGCTTGCTTGAATTGCGTGAAGACCTACAAGGATTAGTCTTCACAAACATGAACATGGAACACACACTTTGACATGATGCTTGGATCTTGAATTGTTGCAATAAATCTTTGAAATGCTGTTGTTGACTTGCTTGATAATAATTTCTCCAATAATTTTCTATATTATCTTCTCTTAGTTTTCAAATGATGCAATAATTAGGTATTTATATGCAATTATTCTAATTTCCCAAAAAATAATTCTTGATAGCCAACTTTGGACATTTGAATTTCAAATAATAAAATTCTGACACTAACATATTTGAATTTGGAGCTAAATAGGGGGACTAAGTCACCCTGTATGACTATATGTCCCAACTCTATTTTCCGAGAATTAAGGTGTCAAGGGAAAATATTAAATGAATGCATTTTTTTTCATTTGAAAATTTTCAATAATTGTTTAAAATGGGCCATGGAATGCATAGTTTAGGAAATTAGGTGCTCAATTAGGTCCAATAACCTAGGAGGAGCAAAACATAGTGTGGAATTGTCATGGGTGAAATTTATGATGCAACAGTAACAATGAAAAGATAGATTGAAAAGGTGAGAAGATAGACCAAAGGAAGGAGATGATGAGCTATTTAGAATCATCCCAAGATGTTTCCATTGATCTAGGAAGTTGACAAGTGAAAAATTCCTAGAAATGACCACCAAATAGGAAACTATCATGGGATGATATCAATGCATTGCACTAATTTCTAGATAGTTTCAACCAAAAACAATGAGACACTAAACAAATTCAAGGCTAACATAAAAGTTGATAGAAATTTGACAAAAAGAGAGCATAAGAAAAAAGACCTAAGCACCTTGAGAAAGAGAAAATATAACGCAAGGGTTAAAATGAGCCTAAAGAGATACTAAGGGAATGGAAACCAAAGCAAGCACAAAACATAGTGTGAAATTGCAAGTGTATGCAATTTTTATGTTACAATTTGAATTGGAGTCCTTAATTTATGCATCATAATGGCCACATGGGATTTTTGGAACACCTCTATATCACCCTACATTTGAAGAATGTTTGATCTTATTAGGGTTCATTATCATGTGTTAACGTCCTCTATTATTTTCCCTAGAGTCTTGACACTTCGATTAATTTATAAATTTCCCCATTATCTCTTTCGCTTTTCTAGTCCAAATTCCTAACTTTATGAGGAAATTTCCCTCCTAATATTATTGTAGTGTAGGAAAAAGTATCCCTTTTTCACTCTTAATTTGGGAATAATTAATATTAAATTGAGCCTAATATTGCCTTGATTTAGTGTTTTAATGTGTTTTACACATTCACATTAAGTTTAGGGCCCTTTTAACCAAAATGGACCTAATTATGCCTTATTTAGGGTGTTGGGAAGTGTATCTTTACACTTTCACACTAATCTAGGGCTTTATTAATTAATTAGGCTTCCTTTTTCTCTAATTGGTCCTATTTTGAATCCAAAAGCCTTATTTAATGCATATTTCCGAGGATAATCCTGAAACTCTGCAAATAACCAATCATAATTCAATCTTTGAGGTTATGTGTTCCAAATTTAGTGATCTGGGTCTCATACGCCACCTTGGGTGTATGAGTCCCACCTAGGTCTTGGGACCTGAATTCAAATTACACATTAAACAAGAAAATCCTAGAAATATGTGTCCTAGGTTTTAGCTACTGAGACTTGTTGATCATGATGTTAGTCACACACCAACAATGTAGATAAATCCTCATAGAAACACCACAAAAACCTATCTTTACTTTAAAGACTACACTGGGATAACCTAAATCTTAGGCTAACTAAGCTTAATCCCAAGGCTCATTTATGTCAGGTCTTGATTGTACTAGGTTTGCATCAAGGTTTTTTGTGATAATGTTTTTAATCATGAGGGGTAAACGGTTTTTCAGTCTCAAGTTCTCAAAGGAATAAAAAAGAGAAACAAAAGATAATCTTGGTTCGGTCATTTGACAATTTCATGAAATTGACAAATTTGCAATAACATTTCATGAACTTCAAATAACTTGAATTAATACAAGTAGATTTACCTATAAGGATTCAATAATATCATGGAATCAAAATATTTGCAATAAAAATCCATGCATTCATCTCTTTTTTGAAACATTTTCTGAAATTTAAGCATCTATTCTAAAATTAAGCATAACAAATTATTGAAAAGTAAAGTTTCTCATAGGTATAATCCATGCATGCCTCAAGAAATAACCAAACCAGAGAAAACTATTCCATGCATCTATTTTAAAGAGGGGGATTATTTGCCACCGAATAGTGTCAGTATGCACCCTTAAATGGTGTAACACATAATCTTGTTTGATAGGAACAAATAATCAGCTACGTAAGATTTCATAGTAGGAGATAGCTTTCAAATTGGCTCTGATATTGATTAACTTCTAATGAAACATACAAGTTTTTAATCTAGAATGGAACAAAAGATAGGAAAAAGAACAAAAATCGAAAAAGTTTTTGTTCTCTGACATCCACAAATTTTGAACTTAACTTAAAATGAAACATCTCCCAACCTTTTATAGAAACAAGAAACTCGAGAAATTCAACCAATACATGAGAGAGAATCCAAGGGATGAATCACAACAAGGCACGTGGAATATGATAGCTGATAGGAGAATTGTTGAATAAGTCAATGAATGTCAACCCTCTTCAGCACTTTAAAATATTTTGGGATCTCCATCTTTAAAATATAGCTAGGATCTTAACTTGGAGCCGAGTAGATTTTCAAAAAAAAATGTAGGAACTTCCCATACATTCAGAATGATCAAGTGGACATTTGTTCCTACACTCAGGTTCAGACTCAAACGAAACACACCCAGAGGTAAATTTCCCTAGATTCAGGTACTTCCTATTGTCGCATGTGTAATACCAAATTTCTTGATATTTTGTTATCTCAAGCTCCTCCTTCTCCTAGAATTCTAGAATGTATTGCTCGAACTAGCTATGCCACTACTCATGATCCAAATTTTCTTGACCATCCATACCTAAATACTACATCATAATTTGTTTCTCCTGCGAATAAAAATTCCATATATTAATCCCCTTTTAAAACATTCATAAAACTCATGAAAATAAAATCATCATTTTAGAACAAATCATAAATATCACACTTTAAAAAAAAATGCATTCTTGGGTAATTATCCCTTTAGGCAAGTTATCATAAATTTAAAACTTCCTAGGAAAACTTAAACAATCAAATTTTAAAGATGCATTGATACCCGGTACCCGGTACCCGACAACTTTAGCCTTTACCATAATTTAACTCTTGGACCTCAGTTATTACCGAAACCTTCACATTTCCCAGACCTTCACTTCCAAACTGGAACATACCAAACCTCGTGTTAACATTTCAACCACTCTGGCCTTCTAATACATGGTACCTAGTACACTGGAGTCATGAATTACCCAAAAGAATTCATCTTGAATTTAACTTCTGATGATCCATATTGGCTAACCTACACCTGCCATAAGCATTAATTTTCACTTGGGTCCCCAAGCCTTATAGTCTTGGGGCGTGTTGTGAGACCACACAACAAGACTCATACGCCACAACTGACGTATGAGTCTCAGTTTAACCAGGACCTATTTTTGATTCAATTATTGGTAAGATTTTATTGTCCTAGATCTGATGTCATCTTGTAGTGTTGTAATTTTAGGAAATTTGATATAAACAAGTATAAATACAAGGTTATTTAACATATTTTCTCCTAAGAAATCTTAGAATTTCATAAGCAATCAAGAGTAATTTTGCAAGAGAATTATAGAGTATTCAAAAGAATTTCAAGATCATTCAAAGGTAGATTTATAGAAGATTATTGCAGAATTCAAGATCTATTATCATGTCAAAGGCTTGATGCATCATGCATGTGGTTTGAGCTAATGTTGTGATGTATTGTTCAAGATCAATTCAAGTATTCAAATGCATTAAATTTCATCAAGAATCATGATCAAGATCTACATCCATTGAGGCCACTTCATGCTTGTTTGCAGATCTACAAGGTTGCAAACAAGGTTCTCTTGTTTCATCTTATGTTTCATGTTTCATTTCATTCATGCTTCATTTCTCATCAAGGTTGATTACCAAAATGGGGTTTGACTAAGGAAAACCCCCATTCCCTAATAAAATAACATTTTCCCCTCTCTTTGATGTATGATTTGCAGATTTAGGTTGAAGATACATTGAAGAGAAAGATTGGAGAGAGTTGTCAAGGTTGTCAAAAAGTTGTCATCTTCATGGAAATTCATCTACGTGCTAGAATTCAGAGTTTCAAACTCAGAGATCAAAAGGGATAAAAGCTAAAAAAGATCACTAGAGGATATTAGAGCTTCAAATCAACCTTGATACTAGGACTAAATTTCCCCAATTGGCTTATGAGTCCTAGTATACCACTTTTTAGACTTTTTTGTAGATCCTAGTTTAACAGTTGCAGATTCTGGTTTCGGCTCGAAACCTTAAACTGGGACTAAATCACCCAATATGGTGTATGAGTCCTAGTGAGCATCAAAAGTTAGAATTTCGAGATTGCAAACCTTGTTTCAAGCATCTTCAATTTTCTAGGTGCACCTCTGTTCATTCTTAGTTTATGATTCTAATTTGAAGTTTCATATTCTAGGTTACATTGTTAGATTTTCACATTTCATTCATTCTTTTCTTTCTAAGAACTTGTTTAGCAGTGAACCCCCTTTTTAATCACACCCGAGGAGACCTTGTAGCCATATATTTTCCTAATTCAATAATTAGGTTGTGATCTCTAGGGTTTCCTTGAATGAACTAGAGTGAAATAGGACCCTAAACCCCTAGTTCCATCTCTAAAATGGTGGAACCCTATTTCCTTTGTGTTCATTTTGGTGAAACCGACCTTCGAACCCTTTATTTTTGATTTGGAGTACATTAAAGCCGTAGATTTAGCTTACATTAGCTTTGCATTAGATCTTGCATTAGTTAATATGCATTTAGGGCTTCTAAATCTTGCATTAGTGAAAAGTGCATATAGGTTGCATTTTTGCATCTTAGATCATTCAATTTCACTGAAATTATACAATTACAATTAGTAAAATCAATATACATGCTAGAAACCTTAGAATCAACTCAATTTTTTTTGAATTTGGTGCAAGAACCCTAATTTGGACTCATTCGCACATCTAGACGATTTAATCCCTGTACAAGTATTTTTCCCAGATTTCTGGGAATTTTGTGATGTGTATTTTTCACTATTTGAACCCTTCAAAAACCCCAACTAGGACTCATATGCCCCTCTGGGTGATTTAGTCCCAAAGTAGACCTAAAAATTTCATTTATAACATTAAAAAGATCATTTTTGTGTTTTTGTTTGCTTTTGTTAGAGATCTGTTTTAGTTTGCTGAGTTTCTGTTACATTCATTTCATTAGATCTAGCTTAATTTGGTTCATTTCGTACATTGCTCAATTTCAAAATGACATTTACAACATTTCATTTTTAGATTGTTGCATAGTGTAATCAACAAATTACCTTTTTTAGAATCTGAAAATTGCATTTACACACTTCATTCTAGGTCATTGCATTGTATTTTAAGTCTCTTTCCATTTTGATTTTGTATAGATTACTTTTCACAAATGTTTTTGAAAAGGAAAAAACAGGTTTTACAGGGACCTGAAACCACAAAGTTAAAACACCAAAAGATAGAGCAAAACAAGTTCAAACAAATAGACACCTATCCCAAAAAGGAAACGAGAGCACAAAGAGACAACAGGGTCCAAAAAAAGGACCGCCAAAAAGCCAGAAACAAACACCACTGCTCTACTCCAAGGTGTTCATCAACTCCTCGATCTCCTTTTCAACATCCTTCATATCCTATAACCCCTGCTTGAGGATTTGAACCCTATGTGAAGAAATCGGGGTCTTCCTCTTCATATTAGCCTGGGTGCGAGTCGAAATCCCTTCAACAATAGATCTGTTGCAACCTCTGTCCACATCCAAATCCATGACTAACGAGCCCTTTTGATTTTTTTCGAGCTTTTCCACCATAGCATTCATGATAATGGTGTTATGCCTGGCAATTTTGTGATTATTCTCCACAGTGGCCCTAATATTTTGGCCAATCTTGGACAAATTACACTCAAGCCTGGTCAATCTTTCCTCCTGCGAATGCTGTCTTTTCCTTGGTAAGGGGGTTTCCTGTCCCTCATTCTCATTACGACTCTAGCTAATCTTCTACTCCAAATCCAAGACTCTATTGCTGAGATATCTATTACGGCCTTTCAAATCCCAAACTTCCTTCTAGGTCCACTTGGGAACAGTGAAAAGGCCATTCGTACTTTTTTCTGCCACACTCACAATGTCCTTAGTCTTGAGCTTATTCAGGGTAGAATTAATTTTATCCTGATTAGGGGAATCATTAGGGGTATTCCCAAAACCACCAGCCGCAGGGGCACCAGGGGTTGACTCTTTACTGACCATAGGTTTATCAGAAATATTTTCCATAGAATTCCCAGAGTACGAGACTAATTTCGTAATTGAGGTACCTTTAAAACCAGAGACCAAACTTGGGGTAGGGCAGCTAGGAGACGGTTGGGGATTAAGACAAGGCGACAAGGCAAAAATCGAGATAGGGCAATCATGTGAAGGCTGCAGATTAGGACATGAAGGCGGAGCAAAATCCATAAGGTCATTCTGACAAGACAAGGACTGGGGAGCACTGGTATTAGGACCAACAGGGGCACAAGTAGGATGGGCCATGGGGTCGTTCACCCTGCAACTTTTAGTATCCTCATCATCCAAATCCCCAATATCAACAATTTTAGGCAAAGCAGGTAAATTTTGAAAATGCTCATAGATGAGCCTAACAAGACTAGGGTGAATAATAGAAGCCCTCCTAGGGTTTCTTTCAACTTCATCAAGGCAATTCTTCAAAGAAGAGAATAAGTAAAAAGGCAAAGAGATACGAACCTTGTGACGAAAATGGTTTAGAATGGCAAAGTGATAACCATATGCCCTAGTGAAGCGCCCGTCAACCGTGATATACTCCATTATTACTCTTAAAACTTTCCTCTAGATAGATTTAATGGACTCCACATCAACGTAGCTATTAGCAACCTTAACCAACTTAACCTTCTCCTTGTCTTTTTTAGGAAATCTTATGACCGCTTCATCAGAGAACCGACGGTCCCGATAAAATTTCACACCCTCAGTTGAAAGATCAGTAATCTCACCGATTATTTCTTCATTCAACTTAACATTCCTACCAAACAACACAATCTCACCATTTTTCCAATTTTTGGCAAAATAGTCTAGCATCCTCTCGTCAGTACCATGGAGCTTTTCCAGAAATGGGACTAAACCTCCCTTTTCAATTCTTTCCCAAGCTTTAGCATTCTTTCTATGCTCTTGAAAGCAGCTCAGCTCCACATGTTTTCTCTTTCCCCCATCTTCAAAGCTCTGTTATACCACACCCTACAGTTGCTCTGGGTCCCGTTTAAGCATATTTTATCAAACACCCAGAAAGTGTGCCAGAGACTCTTCTTGAAAAAGAAAATGACGTCGGTCCCATCAAATCTAATGAAATCGACGTACCTAATCTTTATCCTCTTCCATGCATCGAATCATAATAAATTAGTGCTTTCACCTCAGAATGGAGGTAGTCATTCTTCCTCCACGTGTTTTCCTCGCCCCACTTAACCCCTTCATTGGCGAAATAATCAGCCACCTTATTGGCTTCTCTATAGGCGTGGGACACTTTCACTTTATCGAATTTACTTAATCAGATTATTGTATCTTCGATACTTTTCACAAATGTTAGTATCTGTATTTTCTAAGTTTGCAAAGAAAAATTTCATCAATAAGCATGTTAGTAATTCATTCAATACATTTCCTAGTTATGAGAGTCTCTTAGTGTAAGAGAGTGCAAATGTTGACGCTTGCCTTAAATTTATACCCCCTCTTATCTCTCCTATTTGTGGGAATGATGTGATGGAAGAGGATACAAGCATAGATAACCATGCCGATCATAGTTATTCTTCTCCCGATACCTCTCCTATTAGTGATGAAGGTATCTTGGCAAAAGAAGATGCAATCATTGAGAATCATGAAATTCTTGTTTTTCCTTCTCCTCATTCCCCTTGGGAAGATATTATGGCACAAGAGAATGAGATCATAGAAACATTTCTAAACATCACCTTACCTAGTCTCCATTCATCCCTTTCTTGTGAGAATGTTTTAGTGAAAGAGGATGAAATCATAGATAAACATGACAATTACATTTGTTCTTTTCCTAGTATCTCTCCTAGTTGTAAAGAAGATATTTTGGAGTTAAAATATCGAAGTAAAGAGAGTCATGAGAATCTTATGTGTCTCTCTTCCCCTAGGGAAAAAAATATTGAAAAAGAGAATGCCATCATTAATAAATAAGAAAATACAACCATATATGACTCCCCTACTTGTGATGAAGCTATTTTAGAAGAACCAAACATTGAATGTCATGAACATCTAGTTTGTAGCTCTCCTAAAAAATCTCCTACTAGGGAGGATATCATGGTGCAAGAAAATGAGAACACTAACACATGTCTTTCAAACACTAGTAATGAGGATTTGTTGGATGAAGATGATGAAGTGACATTAAACTCTCCTTCACTAAGAGAAGTTAATATTATTAAACCTCAACTCATATTTTACCCACCTTCAAACAAACCTCAAACTCAAAACAAACCCGTCCTCATCCTCGAACCACCTAAGAATAATATGTCACATCAACTGAGTTACAATACCATTGCTCATACGTATAACACTAGAAGCAATCCAAAACCAAGAAAAAAACCTTCAACATCCCTCCCTCTACCTAACCCTATCTTGCTTGCTCCTCCTCATTTTCCTTTACAAAGTGGAAAGGAGTATGATCTTGTTGAACAACTTAGGAACAATTCTGCTAAGATATCATTATGGGACCTTATTCAAGCCTCTCCTCATTATCATAACATGATTCAAAGTGCTTTAGAACAAGTTCCTACCCCCTACTGTGAAACTGAATGACATAGTAGCCATGATTCAAGGAATGAATGTTGACATTGTTTTCCACTAAAGTGAGCTCTCTCCTTTGGAAATGAAAAATAGAATGAAGATTTCATGATAATAGCTATATATAATAGGACCTGGGAATGGCTCAGCTCTTAATGTGTGTAGTGTAACCCTTTTGGATAGACTTGGCATGGATAAATCAATAATTGAACATGATTCCTTATCGATTAGAGGATTTGACAATGTAGGAAAGCAACCGCTCAGTGTGATCACTTTGCCAATTACAATTGACAAAGTTACATTACAAATTCCTATCCATGTTATGCCTCATGAACTTTCATATAACCTTCTTTTAGGTAGACCATGGATTCATGAAATACAAGTAGTTCCTTCAACTCTTCATCATATAATGAAGTATGTCTATGACAACAAAGTATATACAATCAAGGCCAACCTTGAACTAGAAATTTTGCACATTGACAAAGGTAAGGAAAATCCTTTGAAAATATTGACACCAACAATACAAGTGGAACTTGTGCAAAATAAAGACAAAGAAAATCATATTGAGGAAGTCACAAAGTTATTGGAAGATGATTAGGGCTCCTTGGATCTCACACCAACATTCATGGGCGAATCATAAAAAAAGAGTTTGACAAAGGAAAAGAAAAAGTGGTAATGTCAACACAAAATCCAACAAAAAATTCAAAAGCATCCACCTCAAGGTTACTTTAGGAGAAGAAGTAAATCACACAACAAACTTTAATAAAGCTGACTATGAGCAACCACCAAATCCAAAAGAAATGAAAAAGATTAATGGAAAAGGTTATTAACTTATGAAACAACTTGGATATAGTGGAAAGGATGTGAGGAGCTAGAGAAAAAGGTATCTGTGTCCCTATAGAGCCTAACACACAAGAAAATACTAGTGGTCTTGGTTATTGTCCCTCAAATGAAACAAGCAAGCCTTCACTTAATATCAACACTCTTATAAAATATTTGTCTAAGCAAATTTAACATTAGTAAATCCTATAATGATCAACACTAGTGGTTTTGATTATTATCCTTTGAAAGAAATGAAAGAAACAGAGAAATCTTCACTTAATGTCAATGTCATCATACAAAACACTACTGATTCAAATTTGATAGATATTACACCCTCCTGTAAAGGAGAGTAAAAAATCTAGTAATCTAAAGAGTCTTGTGTAAGTATGACACCTAATACTAAGCAAGAGATATATTTGTTGCAAAATAAAGGAACATCTTCTATTGACCAAGAGAGTATCTTATCGAGACTCCTCCAAGATCATTTGATATCTCTCCCTCCAAGAACATGAAATAAATTTTACTACAAGAGTTCATGGCCAGTCTACTAATGAATACAAGGCTTTAAGTGATAAAATTCAACATCTTAAGGAATGTGGTGCTCTTCCTCATGTTGAAGCACCTAGTTCCTCTAATTGATATTTATTTTCATTATATTATGTCTTTCATCAATCATCTTAGCTTATCCTTGTCCCACACTCAATGGGGGAAAGGGGTTAGGCAAACTTGTCCTCGTATGTCACTTGTCGTTGTCTCTTTTAGATAGTTGATCACCTTCCATGTATATATAGGAGAAAGTTTGGGATGTGGATGACATGCCTTAAGTTAGCTTGCATGTGATGCACTAAGTTATCTTTAGTTGTTTCATTTTGGGGGCAACCCCTTATCCATGATGTAGTTTCATTCGAGAACATATGACTTGGCATAGGGAATTTTGAATAACCTCTCATGTATCCTTCTACTTTAAATAAATTTCTCACATCAATGGTGTTAGAAACTGCTTTAAAGTGGGGGCATACATCGACACTCATATTTCACTATGTGGTTTTCTTTTTTCTTGTGATGCATCCTTTTCTTGGTGGTGTCATTTGGTTTGATTTCCTCCAAGAGCATGATATTTCTTTGATTTTTCCCCTCTTGGAGACATTAGGCACAATATTCCCTAAGAAGAGACCTTACATGAACTAAGAAAAAT
Organism: Sequoiadendron giganteum; assembly: GCA_007115665.2. Taxonomy (NCBI): domain Eukaryota; kingdom Viridiplantae; phylum Streptophyta; class Pinopsida; order Cupressales; family Cupressaceae; genus Sequoiadendron; species Sequoiadendron giganteum. The sequence continues at coordinate 652,087,693 of CM021106.1, read as the reverse complement.
CCTTTTGAACATACCTTACACTATTTTGCATTTACAATAACTGTTATATGGCCACCTTGCATTATAACACACTTTGCTTTCCTGTGGAGCCATCCTATTTGTTAATGGGTGTCAAGCATATGAAATTTTTGCTTGCCTCATGAATCTTGTTGTTCATGTTTTGTGGCACCCTATTGAAGTTATCAGAGGGATAACTTTGGTATGGTTAGTATGATTAGAAAATGACATAGATGCATGAATTTCTCATTATACGGTGAGAAGCTGATACAAAGGCATGAATTTCTCACTAAGCCACCCTTTTTGGATACTCAACTAGCAAACAATCTAAAGTTCCATTTCCTTAGGGTGAGGATGCATTTTTGGACAAACAACTTATATCTGATCCACATTGTGTGGGACAAAAGGTCAAGGCTTGATCCACCTCTTTTTATTTTTGTTTTTGTTTATTTTAGTCATTGGTATTGTATATTTGTGTATCTTGATGTTGCATATCATACACCTTGCGTGTTTCACTTTGTGCTTAGGTTGGTTTGACATAGGATCTTAGATTCTAGGGGCTTGGCCACCTTCTTTGATCTTTGTTATCTTATACCATCTGCATTGGTACACTTGTACCCCTCTTGAATGTCTACTTTAGTGTGAGTTTGAAGTAAGTTCTTCCTCTCACTAAAGTGGGGGCTAAATGTAGTGTAGAAAAAACTATCCCTTTTTCACACTTAATTTGGGAATAATTAATATTAAATTGAGCCTAATGTTTCCTTGATTTAGTGTTGTAATGTGTTTTACACATTCACATTAAGTTTAGGGACCTTTTAAACTAAATGGCCCTAATTGTGTCTTATTTAGGGTGTTGTAAAGTGTATCTTTACACTTTCAAATTAATCTAGGGATTTATTAATTAATTGGGATTCTTTATGCTCTAATTGGTCCTATTTTGCATCCACAAGCCTTATTTAATGCATCTTTCTGAGGATAATCTTGACACTCAACAAATAACCAATCATAATTCAATGTTTGAGGTTGCATGTTGCAGATTTAGTGATCTAGGACTCATATGCCACCTTGGGAATATGAGTCCCACCAAGGTCTTGGGACTCGAATTCAAATTGCACATTAAACAAGACACTCCTAGAAATCTATGTCCCGGGTTTTAGCTACTAGGACCCATACGCCACAATTGGCGTATGAATCCCGCTTTAACCAAGACCTATTTTTAATTCAATTCTTGGCAGAATTTTGTTGTCCTAGATCTGATGTTTGCTTATAGTTTTGTGTTTTCAGGAAATTTGGCATAAACAAGTATAAATACAAGGTTATTTCACATAGTTTCTCCTAAGCAATCCTAGAATCTCATAAGCGATCAAGAGTACTTTCACAAGAGGATTATAGAGTATTCAAGACCATTTCAAGAGCATTCAAAGTCATATTTATAGAAGATTATTGCAACATTCAAGATCCATTATCATGTCAAAGGTTTGATGCATCATGCATGTGGTTTTGAGCTAATGTTGTGATGTATTATTCAAGATCAATTCAAGTATTCAAATGCATTAACTTTCATCAAGTATCATGATCAAGAACTACATCCATTGAGGCCACTTCATGCTTGTTTGCAGATCTACAAGGTCTTAAACAAGGTTCTATTGTTTCATCTTATGTTTCATGTTTCATTTCATTCATGCTTCATTTATCATCAAGGTTTGATTACCAAAATGGGGTTTGACCAAGGCAAAAATCCATTCCCTAAAAAAAATAGATTTTTCCCTCTCTTTGATGTGTGATTTATAGATTTAGGTTGAAGATCCATTAAAGAGAAAGATTGGAGAAATTTTTCAAGATTTTCAAGTTGTCATCTTCATGAAAATTCATCTACATGCCAGAATTCAGAGTTTCAGACTCAGAGATCGAAAGGGAGAAAAGTTAAAGAAGATCACTAGAGGATATTACAGTTTTAGATCAACCATGATACTGGGACCAAATCACCCCAATTGGCATATGAGTCCTAGTATGTACCACTTTTTAGACTTTTTCTATAGATCCTAGTTTAGCAGTTGGAGATTTCGGTTTCAACCCGAAATCCTAAACTGGGACTAAATCGGACAGTCTGGCATATGAGTCCTAGTGAGCATCAAAAGTTAAAATTTTGAGATTGCAAACCTTGTTTCAAGCATCTTCAATTTTCCAGGTGCACCTTTGTTCATTCTCAGTTTATGATTTTAATTTGAAGTTTCATACTCTAGGTTACATTGTTAGATTTTCACATTGCATTCATTCCTTTCTTTCTAAGCACTTGCTTAGTGGTGAACCCCCTTTGTTAATCACACCCGAGGAGACCTTGTAGCCATATATTTTCCTAATTCAATCATTAGGTTGAGATCTCTAGGATTTCCTTGAATGAACTAGAGTGAAATAGGCCCCTAAACCCCTAGTTCCATCTCTAAAAAGGTGGAACCCTATTTCCTTTGTGTTCAATTATTAGATTTTTATTTTTCTAATATTGTCATTATAAATTGCTAATTCATATTCCACAAAAAATTGGGTTGGTTGCACCCTAATTATGACCAATAGTTTCAAGTATTTGGAAGTGCATGCATATTTCTAGAAAAAATTATGATTCGCCATAAGACCAAAATTTACTACAATGAAACAATGCATGGTTTTATACTATTAGTATGCTGTAAGAAAAAATTAACTCATTAGTATAGGAGTTTATTTTCAAGATTATTACTGAATATTATTTTTTATATTGTTATCAAAACAATCTTTTTGAAAATACATACCGAAATTTATCATGCTAAATTGATTTTGTTCCCTTAAACATCAACCAAATATTGAAGAAAATTGTGTCAAATATATGGAATATTTAGTTAAAATGACATAAGCCAATTACATATTATAAATATATTCTTACAATTGTTTCACTTATGGAATATAAAAATCATTGGAAATATCAATTGTATGTGTACTATTGATAGGTTGGATATAAACCAATCTATTTTACATTAAAAGTCCTTGGATATGTTGGTATCAACAAGAACACCTATTAACTTATATTAAATTTACATGTAAATATTAATTGACCTTGATGATTGAAATTGACACAATGTAATATAAATTAGTTTTGAATTTCTTAAGTTAGTAACTCCATTATATTGCTCAAACAAGTCATTGTTATAGAAATTGGGTTGGACTCCAATGTTCTTGGGAGATGAATTCATGGAAAGTGGGTAGATTCAAAAACTCAAATGCTTAAAATCCATTTTCATGTTACTAGTAAATGAATTATGAGTTAATCTCTTGGTTCACCTACTAATGTAGTCAATATTGGGGGTCTTATCAAACTGCCCAATCTTGTAACCTTAACATGTCATCCAATTAAAATATAAATGGAAAATGAATCTGAAACATATCTTTATTTCAATACTCACATAGATTCATACATGAAAATTCCTCAAGATTGATTTCATATACAGAGGATTCAACATTGAACAAAATTCAAAAAAAATTACAAGCTTTTCTAGACACATCTTATCTAGAAGTCATCAAATCCTTGTGCATCCAAACCTTCTTGTCTTCACTCATCTTCTTAAAATTGTTTTTTATCTTCATTATTTAGCTCTCATGGCTGCCTTGAACACCTGCAACACACCTACAAATTCCTTTTTCTCTTCTTCTATTCCTCTTCTCTTCACAAGCTGATTTTATGCACTCTTTCTTATGCAATTCTCAAGAGCAACCTGCAACTTCTTTCTCCAACCTTGATGATGTTGATTTTTGACATTTTACACCATAAAAGGTTGTATTTTATATATTCTTACACCATTTCAAATTGCCAAAAATTGGCACCCAAATCTTCCCTTTCATTTCCCTCAACTTGACCTCTGTAATTCCTTCACAAAGAATGAAATAAAGACATGGTTTTTCTTCCAAAATGTATTGTTAATGTTGCTTTACCATATAAAATTATTTTTTGTTGTATATGCATTTGTAAAATGAATAAAATACAAAAAGAAGTCGTGGTCCTTTGGTAATTGAAGAGTTATTTATTATTTTTCCAAAAATCACTATCTTTTCCCTCCATTTTAAGCACACAATAAGACAAGAACAAAATATCAAAGGTCACTTGCCTTATGAAAAATTCTATAGGCAGCCAAATTTATAAAATGAATATTAATTCTTGTTTTCAAGCTCCCTCTAACATGCAAATGGACCCCTTAAACCCTTCAAGCCTTGAAATTATACAATAATTTTAAAATCACATTAAATACACTATTTGCCTCGGATTTTTGAAATGAAAATCCAAGTATTAGTAAATGAATATTTTATCCTTCAAAAACTTCACAATATTCTCTTGAAGCTCCAACCTTACACCAAAATGTAAAAATTAAACATGAAAATAAAACATATATTTGTTGTGATGCAGGATTGTTTGTGAGCTCGGATGCTCCTGCATCACCTACAATATAGGAAAACACATATTCATCATCCACATTTATGTGATGGTCCTCAACAATATCAACTAAATTGGACACATTGTGTTCTTGAACATGGTCAAATAGGTTTGAAACACTTTCTTTAACTTGGGATTTTAGAAGTTCAATTTGCAAGACAAAAAATACCACAATATCATGTAGTATGTATTGTTTTTTCTATTATTAGTTGTTCAAGTGGTTTTAAGATGAAAGGAGTAGAATTAGCTAAATTTTTCATTATATTTAATACAATGGAAAATTTTATCTTCAAGTGTTCCAAAGCTATCAAAATTTGTAATTACATTTTGAAAGAAATACATGAAATGGAGTAGAAAATGGGTTGGCCACTTTGAAAGTTCCATGAACCTACAATAGATTTTATAATATTAATGCCATTAGGAATAATGTTTTATAAATTTAAATTTATAGATCCAATAATTTTAAAATGGTAAATTTATAAATCCAATAATTTTAAAATGGCTACCTCAAATGTTGACTGTAGTAAATTGTTCAATCTATCTTAGATTTTTCTATTATTTAGTTACCAATAAATATCAATTAATGTTATGTCCAAAGTATGCTCTCCTTTGCATCTATCGGTTTTATAATTTTTTTGAATAACATTGTTGGGAAATTATTTCTTCATACCTTGTCTTGTATTTTCAAGAAACGACACACAAAATTTGAATGCATTCATAGTTGTTTGTTACTTTGTTACTAGTAAGAAAATTAGTATTTTTTAACTATAAAACTATGTTATGAGATGGAAGCTACAAAGTAGAGTGGAATAAGGGTTGTAAAGATATCATCACCTATTTTTTGTCGATGTTAAAATATCATTCTTTTATATAAATTAGTTATTGAAAATCTATTTTTTAGTGGAAATTATCAATGCACCTATTGTTCAAATAGCAAAGTCATCTATGCTCATAAGCAATCTTTTGATGGTAGTCCTTGGTCTAAAATTATACTCTTAGAAAAGGTGGGGAATTGGCACTTGATTTATTCAAAATAAGGATGCATTTGTAATCTCCATGATCATAGTAGTTTTTTGAAGAAATTTATAAACTTGATATACAATTTTCTAATCCAATAATGATTTCATCTTCATATTGATGTACGAGCTCACCAGTTGCATTTAGGATTTTTTTCATATCAAATTTAATATTAGTTAAATCATCATGAAGCACCATGTAGTTTTCTTTAGTGTGATAACATTAAAAACCTTATAGCAACTAAGGAGAGAGGAAAAATTACTATCATAAAAGTTTTGAGATTGGAACCTTTTCAAATGAAACTAGTTCTAGATTTTTTCCCCCCCAAATCTAAATGAATATTAGTAAACATATTAGATTTTTTTTTTAATTATTGTTATAGAATCCTTTAAATTTACCTAGAAACTAGTGTTTAAAGTGTATAGGTGTTCAAGACAAGAGTATTTGGAGGAAAAATGTGCATTTATGAGTCTAAGTAAACTTCTTGGGTAGGTTTTCAGGGGTCTAGGAAGGTTTAGGAGTGGTCATAAATCAATCGAATGGATAAATTCTTTGAAAAAGTGGCAAAGGTATCTTAGAACACACTTTTAAGAGCATACACTAAATTGAGTTTATAAATGTAAGCCAAACATCATAAAGTAGGTAATTTCTAACCTTAGATTTCCCCCCACCTTAATGGGCTAGTGCAACTAAGTGAAACAACATGCTAAATTAAATACATTACATAAATTATTGAATTACAAATATAAAATAAATTATAGAAAAAATATATAGGAAGAGCTCATGTTCTTTAATCGTCTCTTAATTTTCTTATCACCTAGGCCTACATCTCATCACCTAGTCCTAATTAACCTAGGACACATCCATTTCATCTAAAGTCCATAACTTTAATTAAATAATCATGTTATTTAATTAACTACCCGTTTCCATCTCATCACAATAAATAATTAATTAATTACATATTCCACCTATTATCCATCTCACCTATGTGGCTAAAATAATTAAATAATTTTATTATTTAATTAAGCCATTATTCTCTCAACACTTTCCAAGAATAATAGGAACCTAAGAACACTTTTCCTTGTGCTCACATTATTCTCTTAACACATTTAAAGAATATTCGACACCTAGGGACATTCAAGTTCTATGGTCCCCTTATTCTCTCAACACATCCAAAAGTTATAGCCCTTTTACGTGCACATGTCCCTAATTTCCCTCATCCTCACAACTACTTACTAAATTTGGTAAGTTAATCCTAGCCATTCACATTCTAACTATCTTCATCTCCACACTTCATCCTCTCCTAGATCCTAGGGAATTCCTTTGAACCACTCTCCACCTTTGATCTCACAATTAGATCTTGGCATGGATCAATTCCTCATTCCCAAAATCTATAAATTCAATCACTCCATCCGTCATTGTCATCCATTCTCATTCATGCTATGTATATGGCGTCAAATTGGTGATCATTCAAGCAAGGAGCATCCACATCTCAATAATTCAAAGGGAAAATCATTCAACAATGGAGGTTTATGGTAACCTTGAGTTTATTGATTATGTTATTGTGTTGTTTTGAACTTCATTGTGAGCTTTACCTAAGGTTTGTACAAGTTTAGAATATGAATCTATTACATTGCATTCATTTCCATTGGAATTTCTAAATTACTCACTCACACTAGGCCATTTCATTGTAAGGAATAAATAAAATGATGTGGCATCAAATATGCTGATGAATCTTATTCTAGAGGCATCATTCCTTAATAAATCAATGACACATTATAGGTGGACATGTATTAATGAACAAGATGTGGTAGATATTGTAAGCACAATATGCACCTCTAACACCATATGATTTTCTTAACAAGATGCTTGGTGCACATAGCTATTCCCATAAAGAAAATTAGGCAATTAATTTTTCACATTAACCCTCTGAGGAAATAAATGCAAATACTAATTATTAGTAAATTTTAGCACCATAATGACATATAAATTAACATTTATAAGAAAAGGAAAGAATAACAATAGATGGAATACCCTTTTAGGTAAAAAATCCAACTCTTTGGAAATCATTCAACCAATCTTTTAATTTGCAACAAAAATATTTTATAATATACTTGTAGGCTCAAAGTCTTAATATAGAGGTCTACATATTGCTTCTCCAGAGGATATCCAATAACATAACCTTACAATGAAAAATCCTCACTTGTCCTCTCAAATCAATATCCTTTAGCTCTAATGTATAGGTAAAGACATCCATGTAAACCATACACGTTTTTCTAGAATATTTAGCTAAAACTATGAACTAAGTGGTCAATAAGGAAAGATACCACATGAAATGTGTCTGAGAATTACAAGCATCCTTTTAGAAACTTCAAGACCTTTCTTATTCATATGGGCATCCAATTTCATTAGAGGACAAAAACAACCCAATGAAAAATGAAATAACAACTTCCCAAATCAAAATATGACAACCAGATTTTTATCCAAATAAAAAATGTTTTATTACACCTCTTACAATGTCATAGATGCTTCTTAAACATCATAATGAGGACATGATTATTGGACCATGAAAGAATAAAATACAACCATGTGTCATGAGCAACAATTAAAGACAACTATATTATTGTAAGGAATAAATAAAATTGTGTGGCATCAAATATGTTGAAGAATATTCTTCCAATGGTATCATTCCTTAAGAAATCAACAAGCCACATAGTAGGTGGAAACACATTTAACACCATATGCTTTTCTTAATAAAATGCTTGATACAAGTGTACATAGTTATGCCCATAAAATAAATCCTCATATCCAAAAAAGACAACCAACTTTTTATAGATATAAAAGATGCTTTAGTATATACCTCTTACAATGTCATATATGTTTCTTAAACATCATAATGAAGACATTGATTCTTTGTCCACTTTGTAACTCCCTATAACCATACTCTTACATGTATCATAGAATTTGCCATATGTAACCTCCATCATGATAACCTTAATACACACCACATTATGCTAACATGTGGCTAAACAATACTACCTCATTGTGAGACTCCTAACTTCTTAAATGAAGATAAAAAATCCACTAAAAACAAATATCATGTCACATCCAAATAAGACCCAATCTCTCATGAAAAACAAAATATATAAAAGATATTTAATAATAGATACATACAAAAATATTAAATTCAAGGACAATGATTGCCTATCATACTAGAATGTTATTTATTGATGCTAATGTGAGATTAGCTATTAATGGTTCCCTTTCCACCCAATTCCCATTGCAAATATCTATTCTCCAAGGCTGCCCTCTCGCCCCCTTTTTTTATGCCCTTGCTGCTGATTGCCTTGGATACTTACTTCTCCATGCTAAGTCCAATCACCTTATCCATGGGATTTCCTTACCTCACAATGCCAATGCCCTCAACTCTCATTTTGCGGATGATAGTATGCTTTTTATCCAAAATTCTGCAGATGAGGTGAATAATACCATTGATACTCTTGACCTGTTTTGTCTCATTTCTGGATCTAAACTGGCCATGCACAAGACTAACTTGTTCATAATGATTCGCCCAAACTCTTTTCCAACTTGGATTCCTCATGAATGGAAACAAATACATCATGGTTCAATCACTAGATATTTGGGAATTCCCTTTGGTGTCGAGGTTTCTCTCAAAAACATGTGGAATTGGTTTTTGAACAAAATCAAAGTCAAAATCTTGAGTTGGACTAACAGATTTCTCTTTATGGCTGGTCAGATACAAGTGACAAATAAAATTTTGCTTGCTAGTCATGTTTACATATGATCATGTTGGCTTCCTTCCAAAAATTGCTACGCTCAATTAACTCAATTAATTAGAAATTTTCTATGGGCCAAATGAGGGAATAAAAAGGGATTCCCTTCTTCTTCTTGGCAGCATTGAATCCAACCTACGGACAAAAGTGGCTTGGGAATCAGTGACATGTATACTCAAGGAATCTGCCTTACTACCATATGGATAATTAGAGCTTTAGAGGGAGATAGCCCCTAGAAGAACCTTGTTAATTACCTTAATTCAATCTGACTTTGCTGGTCATCCTTGGCTTACTGTCAACTGGAAAGACAAACTTATTTTAGCTCCCTTTTTTGAAACCCATGGATCAACCCCCTTTAATTCTATTTGGAAATCTTGGCAAATTACCTCCCAAAAACTCATTTGGTTTGATCAGTCTCTCAGCCATGGCCTCAACTTTCCTTATTCGTCAATTTGGTGGAATCAGTTGGTTCATCAAAATGGCAGTCCATTAGATACTATCAATAGTCTTAAACGAAAATGCCTATTCAAAAAAGGAATTCAATCTTTTAGGGACCTATGGGACCTTTCCACTTTCCAATGGAGATCATGGCAGCTTTTTAAATCCCAGTTCCACCTCTCATCTTCAGACAATCAACCCATTCTTGAAATTCAACAATTAATTACTCCCGAACTTCGCCACTTATTATACTTGAATTGCCATGCTAACTTCTTAAATGACTGGAGATGGTCTAATACTCACAGCATCCACACTTTCCCTCTTAAAACTATCTATAAAGGTCTACTCCCCTCATTCTCCATCTCCATCTCACCCCGCCTAAATGAAAAGTGGAATTGTGCCTTTGTAAGTTTCAAGTGGAACAAACTCAACTCTCAAATTTGAAAGTCCAAAGTGAATGCTCAGTCTCAGCTCCATTCCTGGAATGTCCTCCATGTTAAGCTTCCAATTGGTAAATCGCCTTTAACTTTGTGACCCCCCTACCACTTGTCCCTTTTGTTCTAAAATGGAGTCTATAAAGCATTCTTTCTGGCTGTGCGTAAACGCCCGTAATTTATGGGATTCTCTCTTCACCTCATTGCCTTCCTTATTCCCTACAGTGTGGTCTTGGAAAGCTGCTCTTTTGGGTGCCCCTCAATTCCTCGATTTGATCTCCCAAACTTGCAGGAGGTGATTTTAAATTTCATTTGAAAGTTGCGTTGTCTTGCTGTTTTCTCCAATACCATTCTCCCCCTTAAGATTGAATTTCAAATGATTATTGCCAACCTATCCCTTCAAATTGAGAACCTATCAGGGGCTCGGTCCAACATCTCTCTTGTTTGAAAAAAAATGATCTTCTTCTTCAGTTACATGCCATCATTGAACAAGGGAAATCGAATGCTTTATGATCATTACTCAGGGCAGTTTCAGACTTCAGGATATTTTGGACAGCTGCTGCAAATGTGGGACAACAGTTGCAAATTACACTATGCTGTTGCTAGAAACCAATCTCACTATGCAAATGTTGGGCAACTGCTGCAACTCACACTTCTAAGTGGTGGCAGACGTTTTAAAGTTCAAAGATTATGTTACATGGTTAATTTTTGTGGTTCTAGAAAAATTCATGGTCAGCAATTCATCGAAGGAAAATTTATCGTAAAGTAAAATTCACCGTCAGCAATTCACTGTGGCAATCACATTAATATTTTTTAATATATATTTCAAAAACTTTGATTTTATTAAAAATATTAATGTAGTTAATTTTCTCTCTAGCGGTGAATTGTTGACGGTGAATTTTACTTGGCGGAAAATTTTCCATGTTAGTGAATTGCTGATGGTAAATTTTCCTTGGATGAATTGTTGGCAATGAATTTACCTGGATGTCAATTTTTGTGACTACTCCATAATTTGTTTTGCTGCCAATTATTTGGTTGTTGCTTTCAGCTGTTATATGGGTGGTCACTGATTTATGTTCTGTTTGGATTTACTTTGTAAGCTCCAGCTGTGATCTGTTTCAGCTATGAGCTGATTCTTTATGTAACTTTGTTTGCTTCTTCAATAAAAGAAAAACATTATGATCACATAAATTTCAAAGCTGGGCCATATGTTTGCTTTACAATAAAGGTTTTATGATTGGGACTGCTTTAAATTTTGTAACTGATTTCCTATAGAGGGAACTCTCGCTCTGGTTGTGGTAAGTGAAATAGAAATACTTGCAGTGTCGAGGTCGTTGATTACATTGAATACGCATAAACAGTGCCAGTATTATTGGCTTTAGGTCCAAATGATTCATTTACTATATCTTTCTCACCCATGAGTGACAAGTCATGAGAAAATGACTGCATTAATACCTAGCAGAACCAACTGTGGCACCAAAACATATCAACCGACCAAGAGCAATATATCACAAGATCAGATTCATACATAGATATGAATCAGTTTATGCCACGTAGTTCATTACATGGGAGGAGGTCAACTCATATATCGTCTTTAAGTTGAGAGGAATCTGAACACCTTTCTACCTGACTAACTAAAAATTAAACAAGATCATCTACATCACTAAAATATGGTGATCCTCTTTTGTTTTTAACAATAGAATGGTGTAATTCTCATTAAAAAGTTATTGTTTTATGAAGATTGAAATTTAATCATATAACCAATCTTATTTGATAAATTTAAAAATAAATATAAAATTATGATGTTCAAGTTCATATTCACTTAAAAATGATAAAGAAATATTTTGATCAATTCAAAATATCATGAATGAATTCATAAAATAAATAATAAAAAATTATATAATATATTTTCTTAATATATATGTAAATAAGTTAATGAATAATTTATTTTCATATACAAAATCTTGCAGCTATATAAAAGTCACCCATATCATTGTACATCTCAAGACAGACTGTCAAAAAGAAAATCAGTGATGAATAAATCACTCTCTCAAAAGTAAGAGTGTGGGGTGAGTGCAAAATCCTGATCGACCAAGCAATATTGATGACAAAAAGTTCAATTGGATGGAAAAGTGTTAGCAATTGAATTAAGATTTAACTTTGGAAGGAGAAAATTCAAACATTTTTGACTCTAGTTTGGATTAGCCTAAAAAATTCTTTGGTATTATCTTAAATTTAGACAAGTGGAAGTCCCAAGACATACTAAAAACTTGCAAAATGATATACAAAGTGTTATGTTAAAAAAATCATGAGTTCACCTTAGAAGCTTACAATTTTTTAAAAATCAAATTTAATAGAATTTTTTTTTTATAGAAGAAACTCTCACAATTCTAAAAAAATAAATTCTTCGTTATAAATTTAGTAATTATATTTCACTTTATACATTCATTATGTTTAAAATTTTTACTAATTTTCAAATTGTCTATCATATTTCAAATATAAAGGAGTTGTCACACTTTAAGATTTATTGGATATAGGTTAACAAAAGTTTTAATTTTTTTTTACCAAATATGTTTAAATATATAATTATTTTTGGAAAGGCACATTAAAAATTAATAAATATTATTGATTTAAAAAAATCACAAAAATATTTGGCATCTATCAATGGGTTAATTTCTCATATCAAAGGTCTTGTGAAAATAATTATTTTTTGCTTCATATTATGTTGGCAAGAATGATACCCACTTCTTATTTTTCTAAGAAAATTATCAATACTTGTTTGAAATATCTAATTTTTACTGAATTAATTTAAAATTATTCAAAATAAAATTAGTCCATAAACATTTTTTTTATTGCTATTCTTTAAAAAAATTAGTTAGGTCCTTTCATTTGTTATATGAAGTTAAGTTAATGTATTTTAAAGAATTTCTATTGCCATTTTAAGAGTGTTGATTGGTTCATGATGATCTTTCATTCACATTTTATTGTGTTGGACTATGAGACATGAGATCCATTTATGCTCTTCTCTATTAAAACATTTAATAGCACATCAAGGGTGGCAATAGGAGCTCTAGTGGGGAGAACATAGAAAATAATGGATGGTGTAAATTATAGATGGGATGAGTAATGAGAGGTAAATATACAACACTAGGAGTGGTGACAACACTATCTAGGGAAAAGATGAAGATGTGATATTAGTAGAGTGAGATTTAGGTGTATCACTAGTAGCATAGTATATATGCATGTTGTACTAGTAAGAAAAGAGGAAGGAATTGAACTAATGGGATGTAAACCCTAATCAAATCTAAAATAAAAAATAAGCAATAAAGAATTTGGATTTAAAAAACTATGGGATAAACCTTATAGGGGAATTAAGATAAGTTAGGTTCACAAATAAATGCACAAGAAAATAACAAATCCTAGATACAAATAAACTAGAGCAAATAAAATATTTAATAGAAATGATAAATTCACCATGGTTTAAGGAGCTATAACTAATAAATGTATTAAAATTAATTTTTAGAAATTAAAAAAAAAGAAGAATAATATTTTGTTCAAAATTTGACAAAGATATTGTTGTGTCAATTGTTAGGAATTGATACGCCAACTTATCATAGCCTCTTGTAATGTTAGATGAACATATAAATTATAAACATAATATTTCATGTTATGATTCATCCCAATTGTTTTTGGTTGACCCCATCCACTCCACTTACATTGTATACTGACTCACTATTTCACCTTTATGAATCATATGATACTAATAAAGTCACCCCTCCTACTTTCAAACCTCCTCCTTTTACCTTATCATCCCCACCTATTCTTTATTCATATTCCTTGTCGTTTTTTAGTCCTCCCCTGTAGCCTTCAAAAAATAAAGATAAAAAATTAAAGGTTCATGAAACATTCTCACATTATTCCTAAAATAAATCTAAGCATTACCAGGTCCAATAGACTACCTCATCATAAGAAACTTACTTCATCACTTCAACCTAAAGAAATATCTCATGACCAAACAAAAGAAAAAAAATTAAGATATCTAAGGTTTCCAATCATCCATGTTCATTTCCTTCCTTAATACCACTAATCCATCTACCCTTTATATTTTTCTCCCTCCAAACTTCCAATTGAATGCAAATTCAAACACAACCCCACCCCATATCATCAATAAACTTGACCCAAGCTTACTTGTTTTGATTCTCCTATGTCCTTGATACCCCATTTTCCTTAGCATGTAATGGATTCTCTTCTATAAAATTATGATCTTGAGTTTATTATAGCTATTGGCATTCTTATGGGTCCTAGGATTATGATATTATCACTATCCTGACAAAATGATGGGTATATATTTATCTTAGTTAAACATATCCATTCTCTCTCAATGAAATTCTTTCATTGACTAACCATTTTACATCATCTATATATTCTAAAGGACGATAATCCCTTTGCATCTCTAAAATTCATTCTTTCTCTTTTAATTATTTCCTAATTTGACAACCTTGAGTGACTAGATGACCACGATTGGGATGGTGGTTCCTTGTTGGATGAGGACTTTAATGATTAGATACTTTTTCTTATCTCATAAAAATTTATGTGTGTGTGTTTCTATGTTTATATTACATTTTTAGTTGCTTTTTTTTTGGTTGTTGTGTCTATTTTTGGGTGTACATGTACATATGTTTATGTTAGTTCCACTAGAGGACCCATGTTACTCTTATAAGTACATGGATATGAAAGGAACACTATGTTGTGACCTTTCCTCTATCAGTTTCTCACATTTTTCCAATGTACAGTATCTATATTGTATTATCCTAAGAAGATTTTGGTAATGATGAAAGTATAGTGTGAAAAATTGCAAACTCTTGCAATTTGACTTATGTTTTCTATCCACTTTGGTTTCCATTACCTTAGTCTATTTTTAGGCTCATTGTAGCCCTTGTATCATCCTTTATCCTTATCAAGGTGCTCAAGACTTCTTTTTGTGGTCTATTTTTCATGTCACTTTTGTGTTACCATTATTATTTTCTATTATTTTATCATTTTTAAGTGTTAGTCTTTTGGACGCTAGTGTATCAGATGGAACATCCATGCATCACACTAGTGTCCCATAACATTTTTTTTTTGGCTATCATTTCTAAGCATTTTTCTACTTATCACCTTCCCAAGTCAATGAAAATGTCTTGTGATGAGTCTAAATGGCTTGCTAGTAGCCTCTCTCTCTCTCCTCTCTCTCTCTCTCTCTCTCTCTCTCTCTCTCTCTCTCTCTCTCTCTCTCTCTCTCTCTCTCTCTCTCTCTCTCTCTCTCTACACAACTTGCTACAACACATTCTTCATGTAGACTAGTCTTTCTCCAAAAGCATATTCTTATCACATATTTTGTATTGGCTAACATCCCAATTTTTCAATCAATAATCTTTAGTGCATGTTACCAACATTGAGAATTTTTTCGCAAATTTTACAATTTAATTGTAAGAGCTTCTCACATTACCACATGAATGCCTATTTCTTATGGTTGTGGCATTATTTTAATTCTAAAGGGAAATATTTTGATGTTTTACACCAAAATTTTAATAATATTCCTATTTTAATATTTCATGTTAGTTGAGTTGAATATGAAGGGTCATGAACTCTAGTCATTAGGATTTTAAAGAGTCGACTATATATAGAAGGAATGATTCTCTAGAGAGGGGTTAGATCATTGAGAACTTGAGCCCCTTAGGTACGAAGAATGAATGCTACATATAGGAAAACTCTAGGTGATAACTAGGAAAATATATCAACTATGAAGTCCATACAATCTACTATTTTCAAGATACCAAAACACAAAAATAATGTCAATTGGTGACAAATCACTACTAAAATTCCATGCATGAAATTAGTTAAAACTTGACCACCTACATGTCTATCCTAGTGGAGGAAAGTCTCATATCCATACACATCTATTATGAGTTACAAGTCATTTATTATTTTTTCTATTATCTTGTTTCTTATCCTTTTAAATTTTGTATAAAGGAGGCACCTAAGGTCCTAATCAATATAAATTATTGAAGATTAAATGGATTTCATAACTCATACAATGTTAAGCATGTTTTTTAATTATTAAAATATTAAGATGGAAGATGAGTCCCATGAATGCCACGTATTATAATCTAGAGTAGTATTTTCAATTGTAAGAGTAGAAGTTAAAAAATATTTCCCATAGTATAATGTATTGACTTCCTTGGGAAGATTCCATTAACTTTAGCATAATCAATAAAACTCAAGAATGGGAGAGGATTTTTTCTAAATTTAATGTCATCTAAATTGTTAGTTTATAATATGTTTTCTAGCCATGATTTAACAATGTTTTTGTTTTAATTCTTGAGTATCTAACAAGATAATATTATCATAAATTCTTCAAGTTAAAGATATAAAGTATAAATTTATGGTTTCACTTTTAAAAATATAGTATGAAAGAGTGGTTTACTTATGTAACTCTTTCAATATTTGATATATTAAATCATTTTAAGAATTTATGAAAATTTTAAATATATTTATGTTTTGACTAAGCTAATCATACTTATCCACTTTGAAAAATTAAATGGCTTATGATTATTCATTTAAACCTTCACCAAACCACATTGCCATCTTCAATTAAAATTTCTCTATATCTCTAAGGATAACTCATATCAATCTTATAACAACTATTCTCAGCACATTGAATGAATGCTTTTTATTTTTAATAATACATAAATAAAATCATAAATCTAATTACTCATAATTCATTCATATTATTTTTACTTTTAAAATTTAAATTAAATGTTTTGAACAAATGTTAATAAGCATATAAATAAATTAATAATACACAAATTGCATTGTAATCATTTGTCTATCTCATTCTCACAATTACTTTAAAAACATTATTAATAATTTAAAAATAATATTACTTTTTTTTGGCATTAGGCAAATTCACCATCAACAATTCACTGTAAACAATTCATCGTAGTGACATATTCATCATGTATGCAATTCACCACCAACAATTTCTTGTCTAATATATTCATTGCGTATACATTTTTCAATATTAAACACAAAAATTTTAGATTTAATTTTTCTTCTGCAATTCTCATTTCTTCTGATTTCTATTTTCTATAACATAATAGACATAACGAGCAGCAAAGAAGGTGAAGATTCTAACAGGAATATACAATATCAATTCCATCAAGCCCCTTCCAAATGATTCTGCAGGCATAGGCCCACGAGAGAATGTGGATAACACCAGACCATGGAATCGGTTTGTGACAAGAAAAGTCCCATTCTTTGCTGCTTCTAAAGTATATTTTGCGACATGCTCAGGCGTATCTGCTTGACTTCGATCATAGAAACTTATGATCTTATTTATCTCCAAGAGATCTCTGTTATCTTCAAAGCCACCTACGCAGAATCGGGGATGTAAGAACAAAGCTAGATCAGACTCACTTGAAGAATACATTAACAACCATCAAAAAGAAAGAAAGCATAAACAATCCTTAATGATTTGTTTGCTGTAAATATGCCCAAGATGTTTTTCTAAAACAGCAAAGTAACATATGCGCATACATTACTACAAAAAGAACTGTAGAAAATAATATCTAATAGATGTTAGCGTGATATATCATTTGGATGAACTATCTGCAATCTAAAAGCATCATTATCATGATGATGGATGAGTAATCTGATCCAAAGCATCTATATCTATGATGTTAAAAAATGTAACAAAGGTCTTGTTCAAGAAGCCTTCTCCACTAATTATGGACTATAGACTATAGAAGCCTGAAAACTCTTTTACATGCACCAATCTCACAAGAAAAAAAAACCCTAAACAAAAATGGTCATGATACCGCCATGATACAGATATCCCTTCCATAAACATTCATACAGAAAAAATTCTCTATTTATATCAAATACAAGATTTAGATAGTAATAAAATTTAAGGTTATTCTCGTCAAGATGAAATTAAATCTACTTACAGTAATCAAGCATGGGGGTTTCCACAAACCCTGGAAAGACTATGCATATTCTGATGTTATAAGGCATCAATTCAAGCTTGAGAGTTTCTCCGAGCCCTTTTAGACCATATTTGGTTGCAGTATAGACAGCGTTACCGTACAAAGGGTACTGCCAAAAGAATAACAGAACAAATTTTTTTTTCTAAACAATACAATTATAAAAAGGTCAAACATTCTAAAAACACCCTTTCTTGGCTTACGATAAATATTCTAATAACAGTAACAATCTACATGGTGACCACATATATATTTGGGTTTAACTAGCCCTTTGAACTGGTAACCACAGTTTATGGAATGAAACGTGAATATCAGTTCAGGATTAATATCTTTAAACTTCTGAGTAATAAGCATACAAATGGTTTTACCAATAACATACCAGTCCTGACATGGAATTCATGAGAACAATGGACATGGGTGTTTGGGCACTCCTCTGCTTCATCGATGGAATCCCAACATGCAGAGTATTGACGACCCCTGTCAAGTTAGTCTGAATGATGGCATGCAGATCTTCAATCCTGCCCTCGTCCAGAAGTGTAGTTTTTTCCGCACCTGCATTGCACACCAGCACGTCAACAGCCCTCCATTCAAATGTCTCCTTTAGAGACTTTGCCAAAGTTCCATAATCACCCACATCTGCAACCTATTCAAAAATAAAAATCAGATTAGACATCAAGATTTCAAGTCTTCAGATAAGACTTAAAAGAATGAATAAGATAAAAACCTTGGTCGATATTTTATGTTTGGGAGCACCATCTTTGACAAGATTTTGTTCTGCCTTCTCCAATTTAGTTGAGCTTCTGGCTACAAGTGTAACGAATGCTCCTTGAGAGAGAGCCTCTTTGGCAATGGCAAGCCCAATCCCACTCGATCCACCTGTTATCAGGACATGCTTGCCCTCCAGAGATTGCAGCCAGGATGATGAAATCCTGAAATCGATCCTCATTTGATGCATACACCTAAATTCGCGGAATCAAAAAAGAAAACGACGATGTGCTTGTGATGGTTTGTTTCCATAAAGAGTTATTTATTTCTGCTGCAGACAGGGCTCCATTGTCCTCTCCTTGAATTGGGTGGCACCTTTTATTAAGGTTGGTAGTTTCATTAAGGCCATCTCCTTGAATTGCGTGGCACTTTTTTATGAAGGTAGGTACTTTCATTAAGGCTATGGACTATTAAAGGAAGTCGTTTAAATATTGAGACTAGCAAGAAAGGGAAATACGCCTATTCAAGGTCAAGTAGGACTTCGTGACAGCCAGGTTGTTTTGGGGGTCTCATTCATACATAACTTTTGAACGAATAATTTAGGGTTTTAAAATATTTGTTAGTATTTGTTTTTAAAGATTTTTTTTAAAATTTTGTTCATTTATGGTTTTTGTGTTACATTCAATGAGAAATGGAAATTAAAATTAAAATTTATTGTTGGTCATAAATCATATGCAAATGGGGAGAATTTTTTGAAAAAGAGAATTTAGGAGAACTTAGGTAATCTTCACATCATTCTTTTTTATCAATAGAGAGGAGAGGAGAAGTGGGTGTTGTATACATAGTAAAAATAGAGGCATATATGTTCAAGAGGATTAATAACTCCAACTGTCGAGAATAAGTGAGTTTAATCTACTTGGTTAATGTTAAATTATATGGTTGCATCTACTTGAATGAAGACGAACAAATGCTTATGATAGATGCATAATAAATTCAAAAGAGAATATGAGACTCAACTACTGAAAAGTGGGTGAGAGTGACACATGTAACTCATGGATCATGCCATGTGCTCTCATAATAAGCATGTACACAAGAAAGATTAATAATATATATAAGAAAAGAAAAATCCTCCACATAAGAAAACTAAAAACCTTACACTAAACCCTCCCTTAAGCATAGTTTAGGTGGGTGAAAATATAGGCCTCAATAAATGAAGCCTTTATAGAAGGAACACTTGACCTTCTCCTTCTTACACTAGCCATCTTTGGAAGATGAGGTTTCATTAATTACATTAGAGGTAGCAGTTTTTTATATTTATTCTTTTTTCCTTGATTCTCTTATTTCTTATCATATTTTCCTAACCCTTTTTGTTCTTTTGTGCCTTGATTTGTATTCAAGGCTTGTGAATTTAAGGGTATGATTGTACCCATATGAACCAATTTTTCTTTCTCATTAATGAGTTCTATAAGAAAATCATCAATGGAAGGCATTTTGTAGGTGGAGCCTAGGGCACATTATGTGACATGAAAATAAAAATAAAAATAAAAATAAAATAGTTAGGACTAAGCATAGAGATAATGCTCAAGATAATTTATGTATGTTCCTTTTCTATCCCAGACTACTTTAGCTACAATATGATGACTTTTAGATTTGTGAAGAAGTCTTGAATGGTGTTAAAATTCATTGGACTTAACCCTATGAGTTATTTATCCAATTGATAATCCACCAATTCATTCTTCTTACCAAATAGGCTCTTCAATTTGGTTTATACATAATTTAGAGTAGTGACAAATTCAATGTGAAAGAGCAAGTTGGGAGAAATAGGTATTATCAAATTATCTATGCTTCATCACATTTATTAAACCACTTTAATTTTTCTACAATCAAGAAAGGTTCTATCTCAAGTCCATTGTTTCTTGGTGTAGTCCTTACTTTTTAAAATAAATTATTATTGTACATTTCCAATCAAAGTAGTTATATTATGTGATGATAACAATTTCTAATTGATTCATTAGTGTGGAAAAGTATATTGTTGTTGTATAGAAAAAGAAGTGCAAAAATAAGGAACACAAGACCACCCCCTTTCACTAGTTTATGAAATGACCCCCTAAAATTACAAAGTGTGGCATTTTATTATTAGTATATTTATAATGGAATTCACCATATTATAATATTATTAGGATCTAAAATTAGCCACAATGTTGATTCCTATAAACCACAATATGGAATCTTATAAACCACACCAATGTGTAGTGCTAATAAAAGTAGCTTTCAAGAAAATGTCACCTAAAAATAATCTCATTTGTAATAGTGACAAGCATTTAAAGATCCAAAAAAGATGACAAGATAATTAAATTTCTAAAAAAAATGTTTTTTTAGAAAATTGAAGTGTTAAATAAAAATAATAATTACAACACTATATAGAATGTAAAATTCCACCTTAAATAAAAATATAAACTAAAAAAAAGTTCATATGCTCAAGTTATTAGCCTTCCAAATTTTACTATAAAAAATAAAAAAATTGGAATGGTGAGGGGAGAATAGAATTTGTAAAACCAATAACAAAGTTAGTATGATGTCTGAACCACCAAAAATATATATAGTACTAGGGAAAGAGGATTCCCTTTACTAGGCCCCTAGGGTTTTTCACCTAGGAACACTTGGTGTAGGAATGGCTCTCCTTCCGCTTAGTGGTTATATGGTTTTTGGTGGTTGGATTCAAAGGAAGGATGGATTAGGTTGTGATATGTGTGTGAGAGCTGTGGTTGAAAACTGAAATGAAATGATACTAATCTAATCTATGAAATGTAAACAAATTAAATGTAACTAAATGCAAGCTAAACTACATACCCTAAATGTATGCAATTCTGGAAGTAAATTGGAAATTTCAAAACTTGTGCACTTAGGAATGGAATGTTGCAGATGAGAGGCCCCAGAATGTTTTGGAAATGGCTTGAAACCAACAGAGGGGCACTTACACCATGTTGGGTGACCTATTCCTCCTATCGGGAAATTTTGTTAGACTGGGTTTCCGGGAAAAGGGTACCTAGAAATACAACAACCCTTTTTCAGGCTTAGCACATGGACAAGGTCCCCAATAGTGGCGACCTAGTCCTCCTAGTGCTTTTGGAAGATTTAGGGTATGATTCTATGGGTCCCGATTGGTACTTTCCTCCTTTGCAACAATATGTGTCTAAAACTTCCAAAAATGACCAATAACTTGTCCTTTTGCTCCTCCTAGGGTTTGATGCCTTGATGTAACTTGAATGGAATGTTTGTACTTTCTCCAACACTTTGTACCTTGCTAAATCTGAGTATAACCTGCAAAACACATGCAAAGACAAAGAGAATATTGGCCCGTTAGGAAATAGGGGTTTGCCTAAGTCAAACCCCTTTAATGGTAACTAAACCCAAATGAGATAGAAATCAAAGGAGAGATGCTAGAATGATAAAAAAATGTAAATGCTCACCAAATCCTTTATTGTTGAAGTCTGCAACATGCAAGAACCAGTCCCAATGGAGGTTGCTTGAGATGCCTTGTACTTGTTTGCTTGCTTGGGAAGCTTGAGTGCAAGAGTACTTGTGAAGAGATGTGAAAAATGAGCTTGTAAGGAGAGAAATGAAGGTGAAAACCCTTATTTATACACCATATGCCCTAATTTCTCAAAAATGCACCATGATAGCCCGACACTAGGGTTTTGGAGGCAAATTCTCATTAGGTTTTTGTCTTAAATTTTAAATTTATACCAAAAGGGACTAGGTTGCCGATGGCAGTGACCTAGTCCACTTGGGAAATTTCAAGTGGTGGTCGAGAATAAAATGATGTTAAATGATGTTTATTAGGTTTGCCTCTTGAAACACACTTAACTCAGGACTAAAAGTGCATAAAGGGGATAAATTAACATAAGAAAAGGGTTAATTAGTAGATGATAAGCTCAAGAAAATGTGAAAATGCCTTACAACACTTTACAACACTTTGACACAAGGCTTGGAAAGGGGTAAAAGGGGGTTATTTAGGTGAATTGTGTTGAAATGGTCTTAGAAAAGTGAGAAGATGTGTTACAACACTTCACAACACCTTAGTAAAATACTATTAGATTATTGTTGAATTGCAAGCTTTCAAGACTGAATCGAGGCAAAACAAGGCCATAATCCAAGGAAAAAGGCCAAAATGAGTGAAAAAGTGCCAAAGAATACACTTTTTGGTGATACATTTAGCCCCCACTTTAGTGAGAGGATGAACTTGCTTCAAAATCACACTAAAGTAGTTGAATCATGCATGTCGAACAAGATCTAATGTAATCATGCTAGTAGGGTGAGATGACTATGATCAAGAGGGATGATCAAGCCCCTAGGATCAAGATCCCATGGAAAACCAAATATAAGCACAAAAGATCACACAAGGAGTGATGTGAAAGGGTGGAGAGAGAAAATTCGGATCAAGCTTTGATTGTTTATTGAGCTAGTTGTGGATCAGATCTAGGCTATTTGTCCAAAAGAAAAGGATGTACTCACTCTGGGCCGACAAGACTTTCGGTTGTTCATCGGGTGAGAATTCCAACAAGGATTTGAGATAAATACACATGGTTGCTACGCACTCACACTCATGCAAAGGTGGCTATGGGGAAAGTCATACCGCTAGTTGGGCTTCCCGCTCAACCATACCAAAGTTATACCTCTTGATAACTTTGATAAGGCACCACAAAAGATAAGGGTGTGGTTCATGAGAAAAGAAAAGTCTTGGATGCTTAGAACTCATGAACAAGTGCAAGATGGCACCACAGGCATGCAAGTTATGTTACATGCAAGGTGGCCATGTATGCACAATTCAAAAATGCAAATTGTAAAATGCAAAAAAATGTAAAAAGAGTGTTCCAAGGAGTCTTGTTTAGTTCATATGAGGTCTTTTACTTAGGGAACATTGCGTCTAATGTCTCCTTAAAAAGGACCTATCGAAGGATAGAAGATTCACAACTTAGGGGATGCAGTGCATCACATAAGGCCACTACTTGAGGAATGTAATATGCTAAGATAAGTCACACTTATGAAATACATTACACCAAATGTCATCCACAAAGTGAGAAAACACATCATGTGAAGTGATAAGGCTGCGCTGGGAACCAAGGACAAACAAATGCAAATGCAAAATAAAATAATGCCAATGTATGCCCCCACTTTAAAGGACATCCTACAAACCGTTTTGTGAGCAATTACTTTAAAGTAAAGAAAGGCAAAATGAAAAATGAAAAATGCAAAAAAGAAAAAGGACATGAGAGCCTACTTGAAAAGCCCTATGTCAAGTGATAGGCATCCAAGAAAGGCTACGTCATGCAAAGGAAGAAGATAAAAGAAAGGGAAAAGGGGTTTCCCCCAAAATGAAAAACCACAAACACATAAGGGATCTATGGATTTGGGGTCAGTATGTTTGTTGCTGCAATTTTTATTGAGAGAACACAAAACTATCATCATTCCCCCAAATACATAGAATTGGAAGAAGACATTAAGAGAGAAAAAGTGAATGAAAAGAACAAGGAATATTGGGTCAACATGGAAGAGATGTAGGATGTCTCGATGCCTTACATCATCCCAAAAGGATAACACAAGAAAAAGAAAAAGGCAAACAAAAAAGAGCCTTGGTTTTTTGAGTCAACATGAGGGAGACATTGCGATCTCAATGCCTTGCATCATCCTCAAATGGAAGGAAAAAAGAACAAAAGAAAAAGGAAAGGGGTCCATTTGGGTCAACATGAAGGCAACATTATGGTCTCAATGCCTTGCATCATCCCCTAATGGAAGGAAAAAAGGAAAGCAAAAGGGAAAAGGAATGCACGACATATAGAAGAATGGAGAGACATATAGAGGAATGCCACAAAGAGTAAACACGCCAATACAGGGAGCACATGACACAAACAAACACATGACTAGTAAAGCAAGCACAAGTCAACCATTAAGAAAGGTATCCACCTCCCAATCTTGGTGGGTATAAGCAGGAGGTGGACAACGAAGCCAAGGGACAAGGGTAAATGCATTACTAGGACAAGGCTAGCAACCTCTTGCCCCCACTGAGTGTGGGGTTGAAGTGAGCCGAGATAGGTGATTGGAAAGAGCATGTAATAGTGAGAAGGTCATGTTCTACAATTATTACATGAAAAGGTGCTTGAAAGCAGGTTAGAGGTCAATAGGGTAGCACTCAGTATCTCTTGTAGATGGTGACATTCATCACTTGTATGGCCAAGAACATGATGATAAGCACAATATGGGACATTAGAATCTTTAGGACAAATTACCAACCTATTACGATGAGGTAAGGTGATGAGTCCTTTGTTTAAGAGGATGTATAATTTTCTCTCACATTCAGGTGGTCGACAGAGAGGAAACTTAATTTTTTGTAATTTATAGGGTCTCTTACGTCGACTAGATTCCCCAACTTTGAAAGAGGAGACTAGAGATGGAGAGTCGGAAATGATCTTAGGGTTGGTTATTTTGTTATGCGGAGATGATGAATGTTCTCGTGGGAGGAGAACATTGAAATTGGGAGGGGAATTAAAGATCATTGTGCCATCATCATGAAGCCTTAGAGATTCTCTAGGAGGCCGAGGATGAGGAGGAGAATCTTGATAGCCAATACCCGCTATATGTTCATCATGTGACAATTGGTCATAAAACTTATGTATTTCATGTTTTTTTTATGATATCACCACCTTGTTTGCTTAGAATGGTAAACCCTTTTCCATAAGTTTGTTGAAGATTAATGGGAGGGTGTGTGACCGGGTTATGGTAAAAGGGTTAAGGAGGGATAGGGTGAGAGGAGCTAGGCTCACCTTGTGTAGGTAACTTAGATCCATTGTGTGTTTTCGGATGAAGGTAAGCAAATGTTTCAAGGGATGATATATTAGGCATCATAGGCTGGTTCATAGATGGGTAAAATGAAGCATTTTCTTCAAGATTGTCAAGGCAACCATTAAGGAATCGATACATGCTAGCATCATCATCTCCAATGATGTCTACCTCGATAGGAGGACACTTAATGAGAGTTGATTGAGCAGGAGTAGGTTCAAGATCATTAGGATCAGTGGCAAAGGTGCAACTTGACATATCCATTAAGGATTTGAGGGATGCCCATAACTTTTTGAAAGACAAGGCCATGATGAAAGAAAAGTAATGACAATAAATGGACTAAAAGAGCAGATTTGGAAATGGAAACATAAAGATAATTACAAAAATAAAAAATGCAGACAATGTGTTGAAAATAATAGAAACTATTATGCAAAATGTGCAAGAGGACTAGGTCGCCCAGTGTGGCGACTTAGTCCTAACAAAGATGTTTTTGAAAATTTTGGAAAGTTTTGAATGCTTTTTCTGATGTTTATGCTGGGTCAATGTAGGTATAGAATAAAAATGCAGATTTTTTGTTCTTTTTCCAGTAAAAATGAAATGCAAAGTGCAATCTAGCATGAAATTTCACTAATACAGTTTTCTAAAAATCCTAGGATGCAAACAATGCAAAATTTTCAATGCAATGCAAGCGATTTCGTAAGATGAAATGAAAAATCAGAAATTTAGCAAGTGGTATATGGTCAGGTTCACCAAAATGAACTACAAAAAAAATATATAGCACTAGGGAAAGAGGATTCCCTTTACTAGGCCCCTAGGGTTTTTCACCTAGGAGCACTTGGTGTAGGAATGGCTCTCCTTCTGCTTGGTGGTTATATGTTTTTTGGTGGTTGCATTCAAAGGAAGGATGGATTAGGTTGTGATATGTGTGTGAGAGGTGTGGCTGAAAATTGAAATGGAATAATACTAATCTAATCTATGAAATGTAAACAAAGAAAATGTAACTAAATGTAAGCTAAAATACATGCCCTAAATGTATGCAATTCTGGAAGTAAAATGGAAAGTTTAGAACTTGTGCACCTAGGAATGGAATGTTGTAGATGAGAGGCCCCAAAATGTTCTATAAATTGCTTGAAACCAATAGAGGGCACTTATGCCAAGTTGGGTGACCTAGTCCTCCTGTCGGGAAATTCTGTCGAACTGGGTTTCGGGGAAAAAGGTACCTAGAAATACAAAATCCCTTTATCAGGCTTAGCACAGGGACAAGGTCGCCAATAGTGGTGATCTAGTCCTCCTAGTGATTTTGGAAGATTTAGGGTCTGATTCTATGGGTCTCGATTGGCACTTTCCTCCTTTGGAGTAGTCCGTGTTTGAAACTCCTAAAAACTACCTGTAAATTGTCCTTTTTCTCCTCCTAGGGTTTGATGCCTTGATGTGAATTGAATGGAATGTTTGTACTTTCTCCAACACTTTGTACCTTGCTAAATCTGAGTATAACCTGCAAAACACATGCAAAGACAAATAGAATATTGGGGTTAGGAAATAGGGGTTTTCCTAAGTCAAACCCAGTTGATGGTAACTAAACCCAAATGAAATAGAAATCAAAGGAGAGATGCTTGAATGATAAAACAATGTAAATGCTCACCAAATCCTTTGTTGTTGAAGTCTGCAGCATGTAAGAACCAGTCCCAATGGAGGTTGCTTGAGATGTCTTGTGCTTGTTTGCTTGCTTGGGAAGCTTGAGTGCAAGAGTACTTGTGAAGAGATGTGAAAAATGAGCTTGGAAGGAGAGAAATGAAGGTGAAAACTCTCATTTATACAACATATGCCCTAATTTCCTGAAAATACAACATGATAGGCCAACACTAGGGTTTTGGAGGCAAAATCCTATTAGGTTTTTGTCTTAAATTTTAAATTAATGCCAAAAGGGACTAGGTCACCCATGGTGGCGATCTAGTCCACTTGGGAAATTTCAAGTGGTGGTTGGGAATAAAATGATGTTATATGATGTTTATCAGGTTTTCCTCCCGAAACACACTTAAGTCAGGACTAAAAGTACACAAAGGGGATAAATTAACATAAGAAAATGGTTAATTAGTAGATTATAAGCCTAGGAAAATGTGAAAATGCCTTACAACACTTTAAAATGCTTTAACACAAGGCTTAGAAAGGGGTAAAAGGGGGTTATTTAGGTGAATTGTGTTGAAAGGGTCTTAGAAAAGTGGTAAGATGTGGTACAAAAATTCAAAACACCTTAGTAAAACATTTGTTAGATTATTGTTGAATTGCAAGCTTTCAAGACTGAATCGAGGTAAAACAAGGCCAAAATCCAAGGAAAAATGCCAAAATGAGTGAAGAAGTGTCAAAGACTACACATTTTGGTGACACAATGTCATAATCGCATCATCACTCTAATTGCATAACTAAATCCCAATCATTTATTTTTCGATTCCATAATCTAGCTCAACTCCATTCTACACAGGATCGGCTAAAACCAAATGAACTATTCCACCCCCGAATAAAACCTAGGTAAATAAAGGAATAGAGGGGAATTCCACCCAATGGAACTGAGAAATAGAGAAGCTAGATAAACCTAAACTCTTGCTTGTATATCAAACATGACCGATTCTAGGTGGCTAGTTGAAATGTGGGGGTGATGAGGATTTAAGTCTATGCTAAAAAAGTAAAAATATTCCATGCCATTTATTTGTCCCTCTTTGGATAAGAAAATAGATAATAAAAAATAATATTTTTATAATTAGTGTAGGCATTCACCCAACCTAGAGAGGGGTTAGATCATTGAGGACATATATACAAATAGTACATTAATCACACTATATTGTAATAAATTAAAACATGTATATTAGGTAAATGAATGCTACATATAGCAAAATTCTAGATGATAACTAGGAAAATATATCAATTGTGAAGTGCATACAATCTACTATTTTCAAGACATCAAAACATAAAAAAAATATCAATTGATAACAAATCACTACTAAAATTTTATGCATGACATTAGTTAAAACCTGATCACCTACATGTCTATCCTATTGGAGGAAATTCTCATATCCTTACTCATCTATTATGAGTTACAAATTATTTATTATTTTTTCTAACTTCTATGATATTGTTTCTTACCCTTTTAAATTTTGTATAAAGAAGATATCTAAGGTCCTCACCAATATAAATTGTTTAAGAGTAAATGATTTTCTTGATTCATACATTGTTAAGCATGTTCTCTAATGATTAAAATATTAAGATGAAAGATGAGTCCCATGAATACCAAGTATTATAATCTAGAGTAGTATTTTCAATCCTAAGAGTAGAAGCTAAAAGATATTTCCCATAGTATAATGTATTGATTTTCTTGGGAAGACTTCATGAACTTTAGCATATTAAACAAACTTAAGAATGGGAGAGGATTTTTTTTAAATTTAACATCATCTAAATTGTGAGTTTATAATATGTTTTCTAGCCATATTTTAACTATGTGCTCTTTGAGTATCTAACAAGGTAATGTTGTCATAAAATAAATTTATAGAAAGCCTTCTACCTCAAGATAGATATAAAGTATAAATTTATGGTTTCACTTTTAAAAGTATAGTAGAGAAGAATGGTTTATTCATGTAATTTTTTCAATATTTGATATATTAAATCACTTTAAGAATTTATGAAAATTTTAAATATATTTATGTTTTGACTAAGCTAATTATGCATATCCACTTTGATGAATTAAATGGCTTATGATTATTCATTTAAAACTTGACCAAAACACATTGCCATCTTCAATTAAAATTTCTCTATCTCTAAAGAGAACTCATATCAATCATAAAACAACTATTCTCACCACATTGAATGGATACTTTTTATTTTTAATGACACATAAATAACATCATAAATCTAATTACTCATAATTGAATCATACTATTTTTACTTTTAAAATTTAAATTAAACGTTTTGAACAAATGCTAATAAACATACAAATAAATAAATGATAATGACTTGCCTATCTCATTCTCACAATTACCTTAAAAAATTATTAGTAATTTAAAAATAATAATACTTTTTCCTATAATAGTAAAACATATAAATTTTATATTTTATTTTAAAAAATAATTTAATTACATTGTATCACTTACCTATTTCACAATATTAAAACACACAAATTTTAGAATTGATTTTTCTTCTTAAAAGCACTCGAACTCTGCCTTTTCATTTCTTCTGATTTCTATTTTCTATAACATAATAGACATAACGAACAGCAAAGAAGGTGAAGATTCTAACAGGAATATATAATATCAATTCCATCAAGCCCCTTCCAAATGATTCTTCAGGCATAGGTCCACGAGAGAATGTGGATAACACCAGACCATGGAATCGGTTTGTGACAAGAAAAGTCCCATTCTTTGCTGCTTCTAAAGTATATTTTGCAACATGCTCAGCCGTATCTGCTTGACTTCGATCATAGAAACTTATGATCTTATTCATCTCCAAGAGATCTCTGTTATCTTCAAAGCCACCTACGTAGAATTCGGGGATGTAAGAACAAAACTAGATCAGACTCACTTAAAGAATACATTAACAACCATCAAAAAGAAAGAAAGCATAAACAATCCTTAATAATTTGTTTGCTGTGAATATGCCCAAGATGTTTTTCTAAAACCGCAAAGTAACATATGCGCATACATTAGTACAAAAAGAACTGTAGAAAATAATATCTAATAGATGATAGTATGATATATCATTTGGATGAGCTATCCGCAATCTAAAAGCATCATTATCATGATGATGGATGAGTAATCTGATCCAAAGCATCCATATCTATGAAGTTAAACAATGTAACAAAGGTCTTGTTCAAGAAGCCTTCTCCACTAATTATGGACTATGGAAGCCTGAAAACTATTTTACTCGCACCAATCTCACAAGAAAAAATACCCTAAGCCTTCTCCACTAATTATGGAGGGCGTGTATTGAGCATGATATACCTCTGCGATATCATATCAAATGCATTTTTTTGTGTAATTTTTTTACCTTGATAATCTACTCTGCATATATTATATGCAGAAACTAATGACATATGCAAGGATTTCTCTTGCTTATAGCCATAATACTGGTTCAGATATTTAGAGCATTCGAACAACGACTCTCCGCAAGAAAACGTAAGCAAGGATTTATCTTTCCTATACCCATGTTGGTATACATGTAATAAGATGCAACTTGCTACTTCCCCTTAATCAATGAAGGTGCTCTCTCTAGGCTATAGGGCTTCTTGATCACTGATTGACCCCGCCCAGGTATGTATGCTTCTCCAATCCCCTTCTCCTTCCTCTTATATTCCCTTACTCCTTTATTTTCTTCTCGCGCATGTGACATCACACGTCGATGCCTACCTGCCTCTAAATCATCTAAATAAATACTAGCGCTGTCTCCACGCATTACATAGGCCGATCCACGATACACCCTGCTAAAATTCTAAGAAATCTTTTCATATGTCATTAGTTTCTGCATATAATATACATAGAGTAGATTATCAAGGTAAAAAATCACACAAGAAAATGCATTTGATATGATATCGTAGAGGTATATCATGCTCAATACTCGCCCTCCACAGTCAAACATTTGCAATACGATGATGATTGTTGGTTTGAATGCCTGATTTTCTCTGTTGATGATTGTGGGGCAACCAAGTAATAACATCGAAGCAACTTCACTTTCATCGGCCATTTGTGTCTCCATACTTGTTAAAGCATTGAATTGCTTGTTTTCAACTAGAGGGCGTTTCTAACACTGCAACAGATAAAAAAAACATGTAATGTCGATATCACAGATGATGATTAGATTATTTGACTTACCGTGAAGGAACTACAAAATCCAATATTATCGAATGGGTTGCCTTCTCCATCTAACAAAGATGTTGATATCGTCAAGATGATATTGCTGGATTATGTTGATGAGCGAAGAAAAGGGTTGCTCAAACACGACAACACAGATAGTTCTCTAAATCTGCTTGTAGAAATACCACATTTTCAAACTTGGTCTGTTCACTGAAGTCAAAATGCGCGGGCCGACGTAATAACTCCTCGTTGCCGGCGGGCAGATTTTAAATCTAAATTCAAATTTAACCGTTGACAGTCCAAAACGGAAACGGAAGGCTTGAATGGGCCCACACCAGCCACACTAAGCGGTCAAAGCTTAGTGTGTGATGGTTAAGCCCGGCCCCTATAGGCAGTTATTTGCGTTTCCTTTCAATTACTCTCTTCCCTCGTCCCTTTCGCAATCTTCATGAAACTGTGAAGCATGTGATTTGGTTATGTCGATGTCACATCCCCGCCGGTTGCCCCCATGGTCGATGCTGGAGAGAATGAATAATAATGCCAAATTAATGAGGCATGGTCTAGTATATGCCTGTTTGGAGGGCATTAAATTTGAGAGGACTCCACAGAGGGAGAGAAACCTGCAAAGTAAGTATGGGTGATTATTAAATTTCATTAAGAAGGAATGGGCACAACTGAGCCAGGAAGCATCCGAGCCATCAATAAGGCATGGCGACCTTCCCCTGGAGTAGGAAATTGCCAGGTCGCGTGGAAAATGGGCGCTCCAAGTAGTTACAAAATGATCACGCCCCACTTCCCCGCGTGCGCCCCCCCCGCCGGCCTTCTGCTCATTAAAAAAAATATGGTAGACGGGAGGCTGGATAAAAAAAACAGCATGGAAGGGCATGTCTAAGATGTTTTGATCTGCGATGAGTTTAGGAAGAACGAAGGCAAAGTTTGGCATGAGGAGAGGAAGAGGAATTGCGTGGGAGAGCAGAAGGGCATCTAAGAGTGGGCAGAAAGTTCCCCAACCGTTCCCAACATTCTTCCTTCCTGCGATGAAATGGGGGTGTTTCTATTACAATGCATGGTATGAAGTTAGTGTGGAAATGAGAGGGAAGGAGGTTGCGGCGCATTATCTAGAGTCTGGAGATGACTGCGAATTGGATGATAGCTGTCCATGGAAGAATGTAAGAGAAACATTTTTAGATTTCAGTTGGCATGCAAATTTGAGCTTTATCTATCATTGATGCTCAAGAAATTAAGTACTTTGGCACCACTGTCAAAAAGGTGACATGTCTCGTTGTTCCAATTTTTTTTTAATGATAATAAGTTTGCACAATCCATATCATAATCTGTATAGTTTCTCGATTTGATAGTGTTCAAATTTTTTTGCATCAACGTTTCGGATCGCACTCAGTAATCCATCATCAGAATGAAAGAGAGCCTTTGAAACAAATTTCCCTCCCATAAAGAATATCAATTAATAATAATAAATTTCCACAATCCATATTATAATCTGTATAGCTTCTAAATTTAATTGTGTTCAAAATTCTTTCCTTTTAACACATGCTTCAATTCCCAAATTTTCTTATAACTGTTCTGCGTGGTTATTCCACATTCATCAAATGTCAGCTCACAATGTTTAAGTAGGACTGGAGAAAATAGTCTCCCAGATGCGTAGCATAATTATCTATGGTGTGTATTGGGTTTTACCTGTCAGCAGGGAAAACTGGCGAGATATACCTCTTAGAAAAAATAAGTTTTTCTATTACTTTCCTTGTGGTCTAATGAACATAGTATTATAAATTCAGACGGTTAATAATTCTGGAATATTGCTGTATATTTACGGTTGCATATCATTTTCTGAAAAACCACTGGTTTCATTTTTAGTAAATTTGTTGAAAGCTCAAACTGTTACGTTTTGCTATGACAAAACTAAAATACATGACGGATGCAATTTAACTTTAAAATATAGTTAGTTACATTTTCTCGTAACATTAGAAGAGTTTTGGCTTTACGTTCACCTATGACATTTACCCATGTTTCTAATATTGCCCTTGTAATTTATGAATTAGTTGTAGAATATCAATTATTACATTTTGTCAATAATATGTATATACTGCACATTATTGCATTTTACTTTCAAGTATGTTGTCAAGAAGCTCGTGTGCTTAGTACATATTGATTCTGATTGTATGAACAATATTTGTAATACTTTTATTGGGATCATGAGTAGAGATTGGTTAAGATGGCAATTAAGTAAAGCTATAGTTATAAAATGATGAAACATTAATATGTCAATGATGATCATAATGATTAAAGATTTATTGGGAGACAAGAATAGCATTTTGCACTTAACACATTATGGTTGTAATTCAAGGGCAGCATTCATGTTTATTCTAGGTTCCTTATTATTAGTGTATAAATGTAGAAAATGAGAGACTGATTATGCTTTCTTGGAGAACTCTAAATCATGTCTTGAACTTTAAGCTCATGAATATTGATAAATTATAAGGCAAAACTTGTAAATTTATACACCCTATTAAGATTAGGACAGTGGTATAAACTTGACGAACTCACCTTCATCATGGATACATGTTATTTAGCACTTATGCTCTTGTTTTGTATTCCACATCTTTAAAGATAATGAAGGACTCAAATAAAGAGTAAGGTCTATAATTAATCAATAGATATAATTGAACTAGATATTAAGTGAAGTTTATGTGTGAGTGACCTACTGAGTACCCTATTAGGTTACGAGCATGGGTGAATGTTATTGTCCAAAGTGTATGGATATAGATAAGTTAAGATTTGATAACATGTAAATTGCTCAAACTTTATAAGTTGAACCTTATCAGCTTAGTAAAAAGGGAAGTATGGTCATGATGATTAGCAAATGAAGTTTATTAAGAGACCTAAGAATTTGGGTTTTGTATCTATTTAAACCATACCAACTTTATATGATTATAAAATAATCCTTCAAGACTAAATTATTCATTTTCCAAGAGTTTGATCTTCTAACTATAAAAAAGGGGAAAGTGTAATATATTCTTACCCTGATATTTTACGTGGAATGAAATGCGTTAAAAATATAACTATATAAACTTCTTCATATATTATGAATTAGGAACACAATTACCCAATCTAAGTTTTTGATTATGGTTGCCTAATAATGTAATTGATGATGACTTGTTTTAGTGGCACTAGAACCACATTGTACAAAACATAGCTAATGTCACAATTTGATACTCTTGGTAACCTACTTTGGATTGGGGATATAGGCTTTTATATGACTACAAGATACATATGAACCCCTTGAGTATAAGAACATCAAAATTTAATCTAGATCATGTGAATTTCAAATGGAAATGCTTTCTTATGGGTTTTTTGGAAATCAAGGTAATCTCATGTTAAGTAATAAGCTAGGTCCCTATGTTGATAAGACAAACCCTGGGATGGTCAAGTTGATTTATGAATAATAAAGGTCGCAAGGTCTTATTAGAGATCTTGATCTTCTTTGATGGAAGTGTTATAGTTTAGGCTTGCCAAATTGGGGATGGTGTTGGAATTTACTACTTGTCATTAAGCATTGTTAACTATTGAGAATCATTTAAAGGAACCTTGTTGGAGTAAGACATAATAATTAATGAAACTTGTGTGTAGACATCCTTTGAGAGAAACTTGATTAAATATGACTTTGATCTCGTTTGGAAGTTGGTACATAGGCAATCCTTAGGCAAAAGGAAGCCTATATGACCTCAAGATTGCATGTGCATTTTTTACGTTCTGCGTTGTCTTCTAGTTTTCTTGTTATTTTTCTTTGCAGATGGACATCGAAATCAACACTTTTGGGCCTTTCTATTTCTAGTAACATTGTTTTAGAGTCTTTTCGTCAGCTTATTGTGCAGTTTATCTAGCATCTTCACTATCTTGCCATGGTTTTTCATAATACTTTTCCATTTCAAGTGGAATTTCAGATGCTAGTTCTCTTGTTTGCCTTGTAGACAAAAATGTTATCTACTCTAGTTAAGTAAAATAGAACTACTTGTCAAAATCTTCAAATTAATCTTTCATCAATTCAACCTTTAACTTTTTTTTACTTATACTTGTGCATAACTGCTATAGAGCAATCCATTCCCAATAATTAGGGACATCTAAATGACAACCATGCTACTAGCAGCCTTGGCCTTTTCCATGCTACTCATCTCTATAGAGAGTTCTCATGATGAGAATTCGGTTTTAAATTTCTATAATTTTCCAAAGGGTATTCTACACAATACACACATATACACAGGGATATGTTTTCACTCAAGTTGGGAGTTTTTAGATGTTCTTGGTAAGGTTTCTCGGGGGACATTAGTCAAGGATAATTGCAGAATAGGTGGTTGGTATATCCAAATGAATTTCCTACTATTAACATCCCTTGCCTTTTCCATGATGCTTATTTTTGTAGTGATCTAATGATGAGAGGTCAGTATATGAAGTATTAGAATCCTCCAATTTTTCAAAGGGTATTCTACCTACAAGTGTTCAAGGATATGTATTAAATCCCAATGGGAGAAGGAACTACATTAAAGACATGGATT